>CM076184.1:73558891-74158891 GCA_038277355.1 Encarsia formosa
AAGGAGTTTGGACTCCGGAGGGGCCAGGGTGGACACTCGGTGCACCTAGTCATACTTACGCCTTGGAGATGATTCCCCCAGGATGTTTGGGTTTCAGAGGAGTCAGGGCAGACACATGGTGCACATGGTGATACTTACGCTTTGGAGACGATTTCCCCAAGGAGTTTGGACTTCGGAGGGGCCAGGGTGGACACTCGGTGCACCTTGTCATACTTACGCATGGAGATGATTCCCCCAGGAAGTTTGGACTTCGGAGGAGTCAGGGCGGTCACCTTGTGCACCTGGTGATACTTACGCCTTGCAGATGATTCCACCAGGAAGTTTGGATTTCGGAGGAGTCAGGTCGGACACATGGTGCCCCTGGTGATACTTACGCCTTGGAGACGATTTCCCCAAGGAGTTTGGACTTCGGAGGGGCCAGGGTGGACACTCGGTGCACCTTGTCATACTTACGCATGGAGATGATTCCCCCAGGAAGTTTGGACTTCGGAGGAGTCAGGGCGGTCACCTTGTGCACCTGGTGATACTGACGCCTTGCAGATGATTTCACCAGGAAGTTTGGATTTCGGAGGAGTCAGGTCGGACACATGGTGCCCCTGGTGATACTTACGCCTTGGAGACGATTTCCCAAAGGAGTTTGTACTCCGGAGGGGCCAGGGTGGAGACTCGGTGCCCCTGGTGATACTTACGCCTTGGAGACGATTTCCCCAAGGAGTTTGTACTCCGGAAGAGCCAATGTGGACACTCGGTAAACCTGGTGATACTTACACCTTGGTGATGATTTCTTCAGGGAGTTTGTGCTCCGGAGGGGCCAGGGAGAACACTCGGTGCAACTAGTGATACTTACGCCTTGGGGATGATTCCCCCAGGATGTTTGGACTTCGGAGGATTAAGGGTGGACACATGGTGCACCTGGTGATACTTACGCCTTCGAGACGATTTCCCCAAGGAGTTCGGACTCTGGAGGGGCCAGGGTGAACACTCGGTGCACCTGGTGATACTTACGCCTTGAAGACGATTTCCCTAAGGAGTGTGGACTCCGGAGGGGCCAGGGTGGACAATCGGTGCACCTAGTCCATTTACGCCTTGGAGATGATTCCCCCAGGAAGTTTGGATTTCGGAGGAGTCAGGGCGGACCCATGGTGCACCTGGTGGTACTTACGCCTTGGAGATGATTTCCCCAAGGAGTTTGGACTCTGGACGGGCCAGGTTGGACAATCGGTGCACCTGGTGATACTTACGCCTTGGAGATGATTCTCCCAGGAAGTTTGGATTTCGGAGGAGTCAGGGCGGACACTCGGTGCAACTAGTGATACTTACGCCTTGGCGATGATTCCCCCAGGAAGTTTGGATTTCGGAGGAGTCAGGGCGGACCCATGGTGCACCTGGTGGTACTTACGCCTTGGAGATGATTTCCCCAAGGAGTTTGGACTCTGGACGGGCCAGGTTGGACAATCGGTGCACCTGGTGATACTTACGCCTTGGAGATGATTCTCCCAGGAAGTTTGGATTTCGGAGGAGTCAGGGCGGACACTCGGTGCAACTAGTGATACTTACGCCTCGGAGATGATTCCCCCAGGAAGTTTGGACTTCGGAGGAGTCAGGGCGGACACCTGGTTCTCCTGGTGATACTTACACCTTGGAGATGATTTCCCCAAGGAGTTCGGACTCTGGAGGGGCCAGGGTGGACACTCGGTGCACCTGGTGATACTTACACCTTGGAGATGATTTCCCCAGGGAGTTTGTGCTCCGGAGGGGCCAGGGTGAACACTCGGTTCAACTAGTGATACTTACGCCTTGGGGATGATTCCCCCAGGATGTTTGGATTTCGGAGGAGTCAGGGCGGTTACATGGAGCACCTGGTGATACTCACGCCTTGGAGATGATTTCCCTAAGGAGTGTGGACTCTGGAGGGGCCAGGGTGGACACTTGGTGCACCTGGTGATACTTACTTCTGGAGATGATTTCCCCAGGGAGTTTGTGCTCCGGAGGGGCCAGGGTGAACACTCGGTTCAACTAGTGATACTTACGCCTTGGGGATGATTCCCCCAGGATGTTTGGATTTCGGAGGAGTCAGGGCGGTTACATGGAGCACCTGGTGATACTCACGCCTTGGAGATGATTTCCCTAAGGAGTGTGGACTCTGGAGGGGCCAGGGTGAACACTCGGTGCACCTGGTGATACTTACACCTTGGAGATGATTTCCCCAGGAAGTTTGTGCTCCGGAGGGGCCAGGGTGAACACTCGGTGCAACTAGTGATTTTTACGCCTTGGGGATGATTCCCCCAGGACTTTTGGACTTCGGAGGAGTCAGGGCAGACACCTGGTGCACCTGGTGATACTTACTCCTTGGAGATGATTCCCCCAGGAAGTTTGGACTTCGGAGGAGTCAGGGCGGACACCTAGTTCACCTGGTGATACTTACGCCTTGGGACATTTTCCCCAAGGAGTTTGGACTCCGGAGGGGCCAGGGTGGACACTCGGTGCACCTAGTCATACTTACGCCTTGGAGATGATTCCCCCAGGAAGTTTGGACTTCGGAGGAGTCAGGGCGGTCACATGGTGCCCCTGGTGATACTTACGACTTGGAGACGATTTCCCTAAGGAGTTTGGACTCCGGAGGGGCCAGGGTGGACACTCGGTGCATCTGTTGATACTTACACCTTAGAGATGATTTCCCCAGGGAATTTGTGCTCCGGAGGGGCCAGGGTGAACACTCGGTGCAACTAACGATACTTACGCCTTGGCGATGATTCCCCCAGGAAGTTTGGACTTCGGAGGAGTCAGGGCGGACACCTGGTGCTCCTGGTGATACTTACTTCTGGAGATGATTTCCCAAGGAGTTTGGACTCCGGAGGGGCCAGGGTGGATACTCGGTGCACCTAGTCATACTTACGCCTTGGAGATGATTCCCCTAGGAAGTTTGGACTTCGGAGGAGTCAGGGCGGTCACATGGTGCACCTGGTGATACTTACTCCTTGGAGATGATTCCCCCAGGAAGTTTGGACTTCGGAGGAGTCAGGGCGGACACCTAGTTCACCTGGTGATACTTACGCCTTGGGACATTTTCCCCAAGGAGTTTGGACTCCGGAGGGGCCAGGGTGGACACTCGGTGCACCTAGTCATACTTACGCCTTGGAGATGATTCCCCCAGGAAGTTTGGACTTCGGAGGAGTCAGGGCGGTCACATGGTGCCCCTGGTGATACTTACGACTTGGAGACGATTTCCCCAAGGAGTTTGGACTCCGGAAGGGCCAGGGTGGACACTCGGTGCATCTGTTGATACTTACACCTTAGAGATGATTTCCCCAGGGAATTTGTGCTCCGGAGGGGCCAGGGTGAACACTCGGTGCAACTAGTGATACTTACGCCTCGGAGATGATTCCCCCAGGAAGTTTGGACTTCGGAGGAGTCAGGGCGGACACCTGGTGTTCCTGGTGATACTAACACCTTGGAGATGATTTCCCCAAGGAGTTCGGACTCTGGAGGGGCGAGGGTGGACACTCGGTGCACCTGGTGATACTTACGCCTTGGAGATGATTCCCCCAGGAAGTTTGGACTTCGGAGGAGTCAGGGCGGTCACATGGTGCCCCTGGTGATACTTACGACTTGGAGACGATTTCCCCAAGGAGTTTGGACTCCGGAGGGGCCAGGGTGGACACTCGGTGCATCTGTTGATACTTACACCTTAGAGATGATTTCCCCAGGGAATTTGTGCTCCGGAGGGGCCAGGGTGAACACTCGGTGCAACTAACGATACTTACGCCTTGGCGATGATTCCCCCAGGAAGTTTGGATTTCGGAGGAGTCAGGGCGGACCCATGGTGCACCTGGTGGTACTTACGCCTTGGAGATGATTTCCCCAAGGAGTTTGGACTCTGGAGGGGCCAGGTTGGACAATCGGTGCACCTGGTGATACTTACGCCTTGGAGATGATTCCCCCAGGAAGTTTGGATTTCGGAGGAGTCAGGGCGGACACTCGGTGCAATTAGTGATACTTACGCCTCGAAGATGATTCCTCCAGGAAGTTTGGACTTCGGAGGAGTCAGGGCGGACACCTGGTGCTCCTGGTGATACTTACTTCTGGAGATGATTTCCCAAGGAGTTTGGACTCCGGAGGGGCCAGGGTGGATACTCGGTGCACCTAGTCATACTTACGCCTTGGAGATGATTCCCCCAGGAAGTTTGGACTTCGGAGGAGTCAGGGCGGTCACATGGTGCCCCTGGTGATACTTACGACTTGGAGACGATTTCCCCAAGGAGTTTGGACTCCGGAGGGGCCAGGGTGGACACTCGGTGCATCTGTTGATACTTACACCTTAGAGATGATTTCCCCAGGGAATTTGTGCTCCGGAGGGGCCAGGGTGAACACTCGGTGCAACTAGTGATACTTACGCCTCGGAGATGATTCCCCCAGGAAGTTTGGACTTCGGAGGGGCCAGGGTGGACACTCGGTGCACCTGGTGATACTTACAGCTTAGAGATGATTTCCCCAGGGAATTTGTGCTCCGGAGGGGCCAGGGTGAACACTCGGTGCAACTAGTGATACTTACGCCTCGGAGATGATTCCCCCAGGAAGTTTGGACTTCGGAGGAGTCAGGGCGGACACCTGGTGTTCCTGGTGATACTAACACCTTGGAGATGATTTCCCCAAGGAGTTCGGACTCTGGAGGGGCGAGGGTGGACACTCGGTGCACCTGGTGATACTTACGCCTTGGAGATGATTCCCCCAGGAAGTTTGGACTTCGGAGGAGTCAGGGCGGTCACATGGTGCCCCTGGTGATACTTACGACTTGGAGACGATTTCCCCAAGGAGTTTGGACTCCGGAGGGGCCAGGGTGGACACTCGGTGCATCTGTTGATACTTACACCTTAGAGATGATTTCCCCAGGGAATTTGTGCTCCGGAGGGGCCAGGGTGAACACTCGGTGCAACTAACGATACTTACGCCTTGGCGATGATTCCCCCAGGAAGTTTGGATTTCGGAGGAGTCAGGGCGGACCCATGGTGCACCTGGTGGTACTTACGCCTTGGAGATGATTTCCCCAAGGAGTTTGGACTCTGGAGGGGCCAGGTTGGACAATCGGTGCACCTGGTGATACTTACGCCTTGGAGATGATTCCCCCAGGAAGTTTGGATTTCGGAGGAGTCAGGGCGGACACTCGGTGCAATTAGTGATACTTACGCCTCGAAGATGATTCCTCCAGGAAGTTTGGACTTCGGAGGAGTCAGGGCGGACACCTGGTGCTCCTGGTGATACTTACTTCTGGAGATGATTTCCCAAGGAGTTTGGACTCCGGAGGGGCCAGGGTGGATACTCGGTGCACCTAGTCATACTTACGCCTTGGAGATGATTCCCCCAGGAAGTTTGGACTTCGGAGGAGTCAGGGCGGTCACATGGTGCCCCTGGTGATACTTACGACTTGGAGACGATTTCCCCAAGGAGTTTGGACTCCGGAGGGGCCAGGGTGAGCACTCGGTGCAACTAATGATACTTACGCCTTGGAGATTATTTCCCTAAGGAGTGTGGACTCTGGAGGGGCCATGGTGGACACTTGGTGCACCTGGTGATACTAACTTCTGGAGATGATTTCCCCAGGAAGTTTGGACTCCGGAGGGGCCAGGGTGGACACTCGGTGCAACTAGTGATACTTACGCCTCGGAAATGATTCCCCCAGGAAGTTTGGACTTCGGAGGAGTCGGGGCGGACACCTGGTGCTCCTGGTGATACTTACACCTTGGAGATGATTTCCCCAAGGAGTTCGGACTCTGGAGGGGCCAGGGTGGACACTCGGTGCACCTGGTGATACTTACACCTTGGAGATGATTTCCCCAGGGAGTTTGTGCTCTGGAGGGGCCAGGGTGAACACTCGGTGCAACTAATGATACTTACGCCTTGGAGATTATTTCCCTAAGGAGTGTGGACTCTGGAGGGGCCAGGGTGGACACTTGGTGCACCTGGTGATACTAACTTCTGGAGATGATTTCCCCAGGAAGTTTGGACTCCGGAGGGGCCAGGGTGAACACTCGGTGCAACTAGTGATACTTACGCCTCGGAGATGATTCCCCCAGGAAGTTTGGACTTCGGAGGAGTCAGGGCGGACACCTGGTGCTCCTGGTGATACTTACACCTTGGAGATGATTTCCCCAAGGAGTTCGGACTCTGGAGGGGCGAGGGTGGACACTCGGTGCACCTGGTGATACTTACGCCTTGGAGATGATTCCCCCAGGAAGTTTGGACTTCGGAGGAGTCAGGGCGGACACCTGGTGCTCCTGGTGATACTTACACCTTGGAGATGATTTCCCCAAGGAGTTCGGACTCTGGAGGGGCCAGGGTGGACACTCGGTGCATCTGGTGATACTTACACCTTGGAGATGATTTCTTCAGGGAGTTTGTGCTCCGGAGGGGCCAGGGAGAACACTCGGTGCAACTAGTGATACTTACGTCTTGAGGATGATTTCCCCAGGAAGTTTGGATTTCGGAGGAGTCAGGGCGGTTACATGGTGCACCTGGTGATACTTACGCCTTCGAGACGATTTCCCCAAGGAGTTCGGACTCTGGAGGGGCCAGGGTGAACACTCGGTGCACCTGGTGATACTTACACCTTGGAGATTATTTCCCCAGGAAGTTTGTGCTCCGGAGGGGCCAGGGTGAACACTCGGTGCAACTAACGATACTTACGCCTTGGCGATGATTCCCCCAGGAAGTTTGGATTTCGGAGGAGTCAGGGCGGACCCATGGTGCACCTGGTGGTACTTACGCCTTGGAGATGATTTCCCCAAGGAGTTTGGACTCTGGACGGGCCAGGTTGGACAATCGGTGCACCTGGTGATACTTACGCCTTGGAGATGATTCTCCCAGGAAGTTTGGATTTCGGAGGAGTCAGGGCGGACACTCGGTGCAATTAGTGATACTTACGCCTCGGAGATGATTCCTCCAGGAAGTTTGGACTTCGGAGGAGTCAGGGCGGACACCTGGTGCTCCTGGTGATACTTACTTCTGGAGATGATTTCCCAAGGAGTTTGGACTCCGGAGGGGCCAGGGTGGATACTCGGTGCACCTAGTCATACTTACGCCTTGGAGATGATTCCCCCAGGAAGTTTGGATTTCGGAGGAGTCAGGGCGGTCACATGGTGCCCCTGGTGATACTTACGACTTGGAGACGATTTCCCCAAGGAGTTTGGACTCCGGAGGGGCCAGGGTGGACACTCGGTGCATCTGTTGATACTTACACCTTAGAGATGATTTCCCCAGGGAATTTGTGCTCCGGAGGGGCCAGGGTGAACACTCGGTGCAACTAATGATACTTACGCCTTGGAGATTATTTCCCTAAGGAGTGTGGACTCTGGAGGGGCCAGGGTGGACACTTGGTGCACCTGGTGATACTAACTTCTGGAGATGATTTCCCCAGGAAGTTTGGACTCCGGAGGGGCCAGGGTGGACACTCGGTGCAACTAGTGATACTTACGCCTCGGAAATGATTCCCCCAGGAAGTTTGGACTTCGGAGGAGTCAGGGCGGACACCTGGTGCTCCTGGTGATACTTACACCTTGGAGATGATTTCCCCAAGGAGTTCGGACTCTGGAGGGGCCAGGGTGGACACTCGGTGCACCTGGTGATACTTACACCTTGGAGATGATTTCCCCAGGGAGTTTGTGCTCTGGAGGGGCCAGGGTGAACACTCGGTGTAACTAGTGATACTTACGCCTTGGGGATGATTCCCACAGGATGTTTGGACTTCGGAGGAGTCAGGGCGGACACATGGTGCACCTGGTGATACTTACTTCTGGAGATGATTTCCCAAGGAAGTTTGGACTCCGGAGGGGCCAGGGTGGACACTCGGTGCACCTAGTGATACTTACGCCTCGGAGATGATTCCCCCAGGATGTTTGGACTTCGGAGGAGTCAGGGCGGACACATGGTGCTCCTGGTGATACTTACACCTTGGAGATGATTTCCCCAGGGAGTTTGTGCTCCGGAGGGGCCAGGGTGAACACTCGGTGCAACTAGTGATACTTACGCCTTGGGGATGATTCCCCCAGGAAGATTGGACTTCGGAGGAGTCCGGGCGGACACCTGGTGCTCCTGGTGATACTTACGCCTTGGAGATGATTTCCCCAGGAAGTCTGAACTCCGGAAGAGCCAATGTGGACACTCGGTGCACCTGGTGATACTTACGCCTTGGGGATGATTCCCCCAGGATGTTTGGACTTCGGAGGAGTCAGGGCGGTCACCTTGTGCACCTGGTGATACTTACTTCTGGAGATGATTTCCCCAGGAAGTTTGGACTTCGGAGGAGTCAGGGCGGACACATGGTGCACCTGGTGATACTTACTTCTGGAGATGATTTCCCCAGGAAGTTTGGACTTCGGAGGAGTCAGGGCGGTCACCTTGTGCACCTGGTGAATCTTACACCTTGGAGATGATTTCTTCAGGGAGTTTGTGCTCCGGAGGGGCCAGGGAGAACACTCGGTGCAACTAGTGATACTTACGTCTTGAGGATGATTCCCCCAGGAAGTTTGGATTTCGGAGGAGTCAGGGCGGTTACATGGTGCACCTGGTGTTACTCACGCCTTGGAGATGATTTCCCCAGGGAGTTTGTGCTCTGGAGGGGCCGGGGTGAACACTCGGTGTAACTAGTGATACTTACGCCTTGGGGATGATTCCCCCAGGATGTTTGGACTTCGGAGGAGTCAGGGCGGACACATGGATCACCTGGTGATACTTACACCTTGGAGATGATTTCCCCAGGGAGTTTGGGCTCCGGAGGGGCCAGGGCGGACACTCGGTGCATCTGTTGATACTTACACCTTAGAGATGATTTCCCCAGGGAATTTGTGCTCCGGAGGGGCCAGGGTGAACACTCGGTGCAACTAACGATACTTACGCCTTGGCGATGATTCCCCCAGGAAGTTTGGATTTCGGAGGAGTCAGGGCGGACCCATGGTGCACCTGGTGGTACTTACGCCTTGGAGATGATTTCCCCAAGGAGTTTGGACTCTGGAGGGGCCAGGTTGGACAATCGGTGCACCTGGTGATACTTACGCCTTGGAGATGATTCCCCCAGGAAGTTTGGATTTCGGAGGAGTCAGGGCGGACACTCGGTTCAATTAGTGATACTTACGCCTCGAAGATGATTCCTCCAGGAAGTTTGGACTTCGGAGGAGTCAGGGCGGACACCTGGTGCTCCTGGTGATACTTACTTCTGGAGATGATTTCCCAAGGAGTTTGGACTCCGGAGGGGCCAGGGTGGATACTCGGTGCACCTAGTCATACTTACGCCTTGGAGATGATTCCCCCAGGAAGTTTGGACTTCGGAGGAGTCAGGGCGGTCACATGGTGCCCCTGGTGATACTTACGACTTGGAGACGATTTCCCCAAGGAGTTTGGACTCCGGAGGGGCCAGGGTGAGCACTCGGTGCAACTAATGATACTTACGCCTTGGAGATTATTTCCCTAAGGAGTGTGGACTCTGGAGGGGCCAGGGTGGACACTTGGTGCACCTGGTGATACTAACTTCAGGAGATGATTTCCCCAGGAAGTTTGGACTCCGGAGGGGCCAGGGTGGACACTCGGTGCAACTAGTGATACTTACGCCTCGGAAATGATTCCCCCAGGAAGTTTGGACTTCGGAGGAGTCGGGGCGGACACCTGGTGCTCCTGGTGATACTTACACCTTGGAGATGATTTCCCCAAGGAGTTCGGACTCTGGAGGGGCCAGGGTGGACACTCGGTGCACCTGGTGATACTTACACCTTGGAGATGATTTCCCCAGGGAGTTTGTGCTCTGGAGGGGCCAGGGTGAACACTCGGTGCAACTAATGATACTTACGCCTTGGAGATTATTTCCCTAAGGAGTGTGGACTCTGGAGGGGCCAGGGTGGACACTTGGTGCACCTGGTGATACTAACTTCTGGAGATGATTTCCCCAGGAAGTTTGGACTCCGGAGGGGCCAGGGTGAACACTCGGTGCAACTAGTGATACTTACGCCTCGGAGATGATTCCCCCAGGAAGTTTGGACTTCGGAGGAGTCAGGGCGGACACCTGGTGCTCCTGGTGATACTTACACCTTGGAGATGATTTCCCCAAGGAGTTCGGACTCTGGAGGGGCGAGGGTGGACACTCGGTGCACCTGGTGATACTTACGCCTTGGAGATGATTCCCCCAGGAAGTTTGGACTTCGGAGGAGTCAGGGCGGACACCTGGTGCTCCTGGTGATACTTACACCTTGGAGATGATTTCCCCAAGGAGTTCGGACTCTGGAGGGGCCAGGGTGGACACTCGGTGCATCTGGTGATACTTACACCTTGGAGATGATTTCTTCAGGGAGTTTGTGCTCCGGAGGGGCCAGGGAGAACACTCGGTGCAACTAGTGATACTTACGTCTTGAGGATGATTTCCCCAGGAAGTTTGGATTTCGGAGGAGTCAGGGCGGTTACATGGTGCACCTGGTGATACTTACGCCTTCGAGACGATTTCCCCAAGGAGTTCGGACTCTGGAGGGGCCAGGGTGAACACTCGGTGCACCTGGTGATACTTACACCTTGGAGATTATTTCCCCAGGAAGTTTGTGCTCCGGAGGGGCCAGGGTAAACACTCGGTGCAACTAGTGATTTTTACGCCTTGGGGATGATTCCCCCAGGACTTTTGGACTTCGGAGGAGTCAGGGCAGACACCTGGTGCACCTGGTGATACTTACTCCTTGGAGATGATTCCCCCAGGAAGTTTGGACTTCGGAGGAGTCAGGGCGGACACCTAGTTCACCTGGTGATACTTACGCCTTGGGACATTTTCCCCAAGGAGTTTGGACTCCGGAGGGGCCAGGGTGGACACTCGGTGCACCTAGTCATACTTACGCCTTGGAGATGATTCCCCCAGGAAGTTTGGACTTCGGAGGAGTCAGGGCGGTCACATGGTGCCCCTGGTGATACTTACGACTTGGAGACGATTTCCCCAAGGAGTTTGGACTCCGGAGGGGCCAGGGTGGACACTCGGTGCATCTGTTGATACTTACACCTTAGAGATGATTTCCCCAGGGAATTTGTGCTCCGGAGGGGCCAGGGTGAACACTCGGTGCAACTAACGATACTTACGCCTTGGCGATGATTCCCCCAGGAAGTTTGGATTTCGGAGGAGTCAGGGCGGACCCATGGTGCACCTGGTGGTACTTACGCCTTGGAGATGATTTCCCCAAGGAGTTTGGACTCTGGACGGGCCAGGTTGGACAATCGGTGCACCTGGTGATACTTACGCCTTGGAGATGATTCTCCCAGGAAGTTTGGATTTCGGAGGAGTCAGGGCGGACACTCGGTGCAACTAGTGATACTTACGCCTCGGAGATGATTCCCCCAGGAAGTTTGGACTTCGGAGGAGTCAGGGCGGACACCTGGTTCTCCTGGTGATACTTACACCTTGGAGATGATTTCCCCAAGGAGTTCGGACTCTGGAGGGGCCAGGGTGGACACTCGGTGCACCTGGTGATACTTACACCTTGGAGATGATTTCCCCAGGAAGTTTGGACTTCGGAGGAGTCAGGGCGGTTACATGGAGCACCTGGTGATACTCACGCCTTGGAGATGATTTCCCTAAGGAGTGTGGACTCTGGAGGGGCCAGGGTGGACACTTGGTGCACCTGGTGATACTTACTTCTGGAGATGATTTCCCCAGGGAGTTTGTGCTCCGGAGGGGCCAGGGTGAACACTCGGTTCAACTAGTGATACTTACGCCTTGGGGATGATTCCCCCAGGATGTTTGGATTTCGGAGGAGTCAGGGCGGTTACATGGAGCACCTGGTGATACTCACGCCTTGGAGATGATTTCCCTAAGGAGTGTGGACTCTGGAGGGGCCAGGGTGAACACTCGGTGCACCTGGTGATACTTACACCTTGGAGATGATTTCCCCAGGAAGTTTGTGCTCCGGAGGGGCCAGGGTGAACACTCGGTGCAACTAGTGATTTTTACGCCTTGGGGATGATTCCCCCAGGACTTTTGGACTTCGGAGGAGTCAGGGCAGACACCTGGTGCACCTGGTGATACTTACTCCTTGGAGATGATTCCCCCAGGAAGTTTGGACTTCGGAGGAGTCAGGGCGGACACCTAGTTCACCTGGTGATACTTACGCCTTGGGACATTTTCCCCAAGGAGTTTGGACTCCGGAGGGGCCAGGGTGGACACTCGGTGCACCTAGTCATACTTACGCCTTGGAGATGATTCCCCCAGGAAGTTTGGACTTCGGAGGAGTCAGGGCGGTCACATGGTGCCCCTGGTGATACTTACGACTTGGAGACGATTTCCCTAAGGAGTTTGGACTCCGGAGGGGCCAGGGTGGACACTCGGTGCATCTGTTGATACTTACACCTTAGAGATGATTTCCCCAGGGAATTTGTGCTCCGGAGGGGCCAGGGTGAATACTCGGTGCAACTAACGATACTTACGCCTTGGCGATGATTCCCCCAGGAAGTTTGGATTTCGGAGGAGTCAGGGCGGACACATGGTGCACCTGGTGGTACTTACGCCTTGGAGATGATTTCCCCAAGGAGTTTGGACTCTGGAGGGGCCAGGTTGGACAATCGGTGCACCTGGTGATACTTACGCCTTGGAGATGATTCCCCCAGGAAGTTTGGATTTCGGAGGAGTCAGGGCGGACACTCGGTGCAACTAGTGATACTTACGCCTCGGAGATGATTCCTCCAGGAAGTTTGGACTTCGGAGGAGTCAGGGCGGACACCTGGTGCTCCTGGTGATACTTACTTCTGGAGATGATTTCCCAAGGAGTTTGGACTCCGGAGGGGCCAGGGTGGATACTCGGTGCACCTAGTCATACTTACGCCTTGGAGATGATTCCCCTAGGAAGTTTGGACTTCGGAGGAGTCAGGGCGGTCACATGGTGCACCTGGTGATACTTACTCCTTGGAGATGATTCCCCCAGGAAGTTTGGACTTCGGAGGAGTCAGGGCGGACACCTAGTTCACCTGGTGATACTTACGCCTTGGGACATTTTCCCCAAGGAGTTTGGACTCCGGAGGGGCCAGGGTGGACACTCGGTGCACCTAGTCATACTTACGCCTTGGAGATGATTCCCCCAGGAAGTTTGGACTTCGGAGGAGTCAGGGCGGTCACATGGTGCCCCTGGTGATACTTACGACTTGGAGACGATTTCCCCAAGGAGTTTGGACTCCGGAAGGGCCAGGGTGGACACTCGGTGCATCTGTTGATACTTACACCTTAGAGATGATTTCCCCAGGGAATTTGTGCTCCGGAGGGGCCAGGGTGAACACTCGGTGCAACTAGTGATACTTACGCCTCGGAGATGATTCCCCCAGGAAGTTTGGACTTCGGAGGAGTCAGGGCGGACACCTGGTGTTCCTGGTGATACTAACACCTTGGAGATGATTTCCCCAAGGAGTTCGGACTCTGGAGGGGCGAGGGTGGACACTCGGTGCACCTGGTGATACTTACGCCTTGGAGATGATTCCCCCAGGAAGTTTGGACTTCGGAGGAGTCAGGGCGGACCCATGGTGCACCTGGTGGTACTTACGCCTTGGAGATGATTTCCCCAAGGAGTTTGGACTCTGGAGGGGCCAGGTTGGACAATCGGTGCACCTGGTGATACTTACGCCTTGGAGATGATTCCCCCAGGAAGTTTGGATTTCGGAGGAGTCAGGGCGGACACTCGGTGCAATTAGTGATACTTACGCCTCGAAGATGATTCCTCCAGGAAGTTTGGACTTCGGAGGAGTCAGGGCGGACACCTGGTGCTCCTGGTGATACTTACTTCTGGAGATGATTTCCCAAGGAGTTTGGACTCCGGAGGGGCCAGGGTGGATACTCGGTGCACCTAGTCATACTTACGCCTTGGAGATGATTCCCCCAGGAAGTTTGGACTTCGGAGGAGTCAGGGCGGTCACATGGTGCCCCTGGTGATACTTACGACTTGGAGACGATTTCCCCAAGGAGTTTGGACTCCGGAGGGGCCAGGGTGGATACTCGGTGCACCTAGTCATACTTACGCCTTGGAGATGATTCCCCTAGGAAGTTTGGACTTCGGAGGAGTCAGGGCGGTCACATGGTGCCCCTGGTGATACTTACGACTTGGAGACGATTTCCCCAAGGAGTTTGGACTCCGGAGGGGCCAGGGTGGACACTCGGTGCATCTGTTGATACTTACACCTTAGAGATGATTTCCCCAGGGAATTTGTGCTCCGGAGGGGCCAGGGTGAACACTCGGTGCAACTAGTGATACTTACGCCTCGGAGATGATTCCCCCAGGAAGTTTGGACTTCGGAGGGGCCAGGGTGGACACTCGGTGCACCTGGTGATACTTACACCTTAGAGATGATTTCCCCAGGGAATTTGTGCTCCGGAGGGGCCAGGGTGAACACTCGGTGCAACTAGTGATACTTACGCCTCGGAGATGATTCCCCCAGGAAGTTTGGACTTCGGAGGAGTCAGGGCGGACACCTGGTGTTCCTGGTGATACTAACACCTTGGAGATGATTTCCCCAAGGAGTTCGGACTCTGGAGGGGCGAGGGTGGACACTCGGTGCACCTGGTGATACTTACGCCTTGGAGATGATTCCCCCAGGAAGTTTGGACTTCGGAGGAGTCAGGGCGGTCACATGGTGCCCCTGGTGATACTTACGACTTGGAGACGATTTCCCCAAGGAGTTTGGACTCCGGAGGGGCCAGGGTGGACACTCGGTGCATCTATTGATACTTACACCTTAGAGATGATTTCCCCAGGGAATTTGTGCTCCGGAGGGGCCAGGGTGAACACTCGGTGCAACTAACGATACTTACGCCTTGGCGATGATTCCCCCAGGAAGTTTGGATTTCGGAGGAGTCAGGGCGGACCCATGGTGCACCTGGTGGTACTTACGCCTTGGAGATGATTTCCCCAAGGAGTTTGGACTCTGGAGGGGCCAGGTTGGACAATCGGTGCACCTGGTGATACTTACGCCTTGGAGATGATTCCCCCAGGAAGTTTGGATTTCGGAGGAGTCAGGGCGGACACTCGGTGCAATTAGTGATACTTACGCCTCGAAGATGATTCCTCCAGGAAGTTTGGACTTCGGAGGAGTCAGGGCGGACACCTGGTGCTCCTGGTGATACTTACTTCTGGAGATGATTTCCCAAGGAGTTTGGACTCCGGAGGGGCCAGGGTGGATACTCGGTGCACCTAGTCATACTTACGCCTTGGAGATGATTCCCCCAGGAAGTTTGGACTTCGGAGGAGTCAGGGCGGTCACATGGTGCCCCTGGTGATACTTACGACTTGGAGACGATTTCCCCAAGGAGTTTGGACTCCGGAGGGGCCAGGGTGAGCACTCGGTGCAACTAATGATACTTACGCCTTGGAGATTATTTCCCTAAGGAGTGTGGACTCTGGAGGGGCCATGGTGGACACTTGGTGCACCTGGTGATACTAACTTCTGGAGATGATTTCCCCAGGAAGTTTGGACTCCGGAGGGGCCAGGGTGGACACTCGGTGCAACTAGTGATACTTACGCCTCGGAAATGATTCCCCCAGGAAGTTTGGACTTCGGAGGAGTCGGGGCGGACACCTGGTGCTCCTGGTGATACTTACACCTTGGAGATGATTTCCCCAAGGAGTTCGGACTCTGGAGGGGCCAGGGTGGACACTCGGTGCACCTGGTGATACTTACACCTTGGAGATGATTTCCCCAGGGAGTTTGTGCTCTGGAGGGGCCAGGGTGAACACTCGGTGCAACTAATGATACTTACGCCTTGGAGATTATTTCCCTAAGGAGTGTGGACTCTGGAGGGGCCAGGGTGGACACTTGGTGCACCTGGTGATACTAACTTCTGGAGATGATTTCCCCAGGAAGTTTGGACTCCGGAGGGGCCAGGGTGAACACTCGGTGCAACTAGTGATACTTACGCCTCGGAGATGATTCCCCCAGGAAGTTTGGACTTCGGAGGAGTCAGGGCGGACACCTGGTGCTCCTGGTGATACTTACACCTTGGAGATGATTTCCCCAAGGAGTTCGGACTCTGGAGGGGCGAGGGTGGACACTCGGTGCACCTGGTGATACTTACGCCTTGGAGATGATTCCCCCAGGAAGTTTGGACTTCGGAGGAGTCAGGGCGGACACCTGGTGCTCCTGGTGATACTTACACCTTGGAGATGATTTCCCCAAGGAGTTCGGACTCTGGAGGGGCCAGGGTGGACACTCGGTGCATCTGGTGATACTTACACCTTGGAGATGATTTCTTCAGGGAGTTTGTGCTCCGGAGGGGCCAGGGAGAACACTCGGTGCAACTAGTGATACTTACGTCTTGAGGATGATTTCCCCAGGAAGTTTGGATTTCGGAGGAGTCAGGGCGGTTACATGGTGCACCTGGTGATACTTACGCCTTCGAGACGATTTCCCCAAGGAGTTCGGACTCTGGAGGGGCCAGGGTGAACACTCGGTGCACCTGGTGATACTTACACCTTGGAGATTATTTCCCCAGGAAGTTTGTGCTCCGGAGGGGCCAGGGTGAACACTCGGTGCAACTAACGATACTTACGCCTTGGCGATGATTCCCCCAGGAAGTTTGGATTTCGGAGGAGTCAGGGCGGACCCATGGTGCACCTGGTGGTACTTACGCCTTGGAGATGATTTCCCCAAGGAGTTTGGACTCTGGACGGGCCAGGTTGGACAATCGGTGCACCTGGTGATACTTACGCCTTGGAGATGATTCTCCCAGGAAGTTTGGATTTCGGAGGAGTCAGGGCGGACACTCGGTGCAATTAGTGATACTTACGCCTCGGAGATGATTCCTCCAGGAAGTTTGGACTTCGGAGGAGTCAGGGCGGACACCTGGTGCTTTTGGTGATACTTACTTCTGGAGATGATTTCCCAAGGAGTTTGGACTCCGGAGGGGCCAGGGTGGATACTCGGTGCACCTAGTCATACTTACGCCTTGGAGATGATTCCCCCAGGAAGTTTGGATTTCGGAGGAGTCAGGGCGGTCACATGGTGCCCCTGGTGATACTTACGACTTGGAGACGATTTCCCCAAGGAGTTTGGACTCCGGAGGGGCCAGGGTGGACACTCGGTGCATCTGTTGATACTTACACCTTAGAGATGATTTCCCCAGGGAATTTGTGCTCCGGAGGGGCCAGGGTGAACACTCGGTGCAACTAATGATACTTACGCCTTGGAGATTATTTCCCTAAGGAGTGTGGACTCTGGAGGGGCCAGGGTGGACACTTGGTGCACCTGGTGATACTAACTTCTGGAGATGATTTCCCCAGGAAGTTTGGACTCCGGAGGGGCCAGGGTGGACACTCGGTGCAACTAGTGATACTTACGCCTCGGAAATGATTCCCCCAGGAAGTTTGGACTTCGGAGGAGTCAGGGCGGACACCTGGTGCTCCTGGTGATACTTACACCTTGGAGATGATTTCCCCAAGGAGTTCGGACTCTGGAGGGGCCAGGGTGGACACTCGGTGCACCTGGTGATACTTACACCTTGGAGATGATTTCCCCAGGGAGTTTGTGCTCTGGAGGGGCCAGGGTGAACACTCGGTGTAACTAGTGATACTTACGCCTTGGGGATGATTCCCACAGGATGTTTGGACTTCGGAGGAGTCAGGGCGGACACATGGTGCACCTGGTGATACTTACTTCTGGAGATGATTTCCCAAGGAAGTTTGGACTCCGGAGGGGCCAGGGTGGACACTCGGTGCAACTAGTGATACTTACGCCTCGGAGATGATTCCCCCAGGATGTTTGGACTTCGGAGGAGTCAGGGCGGACACATGGTGCTCCTGGTGATACTTACACCTTGGAGATGATTTCCCCAGGGAGTTTGTGCTCCGGAGGGGCCAGGGTGAACACTCGGTGCAACTAGTGATACTTACGCCTTGGGGATGATTCCCCCAGGAAGATTGGACTTCGGAGGAGTCCGGGCGGACACCTGGTGCTCCTGGTGATACTTACGCCTTGGAGATGATTTCCCCAGGAAGTCTGAACTCCGGAAGAGCCAATGTGGACACTCGGTGCACCTGGTGATACTTACGCCTTGGGGATGATTCCCCCAGGATGTTTGGACTTCGGAGGAGTCAGGGCGGTCACCTTGTGCACCTGGTGATACTTACTTCTGGAGATGATTTCCCCAGGAAGTTTGGACTTCGGAGGAGTCAGGGCGGACACATGGTGCACCTGGTGATACTTACTTCTGGAGATGATTTCCCCAGGAAGTTTGGACTTCGGAGGAGTCAGGGCGGTCACCTTGTGCACCTGGTGAATCTTACACCTTGGAGATGATTTCTTCAGGGAGTTTGTGCTCCGGAGGGGCCAGGGAGAACACTCGGTGCAACTAGTGATACTTACGTCTTGAGGATGATTCCCCCAGGAAGTTTGGATTTCGGAGGAGTCAGGGCGGTTACATGGTGCACCTGGTGTTACTCACGCCTTGGAGATGATTTCCCCAGGGAGTTTGTGCTCTGGAGGGGCCGGGGTGAACACTCGGTGTAACTAGTGATACTTACGCCTTGGGGATGATTCCCCCAGGATGTTTGGACTTCGGAGGAGTCAGGGCGGACACATGGATCACCTGGTGATACTTACACCTTGGAGATGATTTCCCCAGGGAGTTTGGGCTCCGGAGGGGCCAGGGTGAACACTCGGTGCAAGTAGTGATACTTACGCCTTGGGGATGATTTCCCTAGGATGTTTGGACTTCGGAGTAGTCAGGGCGGACACATGGTGCACCTGGTGATACTTACACCTTGGAGATGATTTCCCCAGGAAGTGTGTGCTCCGGAGGGGCCAGAGTGAACATTCGGTGCAACTAGTGATACTGACGCCTTGGGGATGATTCCCCCAGGATGTTTGGTTTTCGGAGGAGTCAGGGCGGACACATGGTGCACCTGGTGATACTTACGCCTTCGAGATGATTTCCCCAGGAAGTTTGGACTCCAAAGGGGCCAGGATTGACACTCGGGGCACCTGGTGATACTTACGCCTTGAAGATGATTTTCTCAGGAAGTTTTGATCCCAGTGGGTTCACATCATCTAGTTTATGATTAGGATAGCATCTTCAGAGTGTAGTTATTACCTGGCACACCAAGTATTTTCCCTGACTCCTACGGAGTTAAAATTTCCTGAAAAAACATCTCCAAGTCGTAAGTATCACCAGGTGTTCACCAGGTGTCCACCTTGACCCCTCCGAAGTCCTAACTTCCTAGGGAAATCATCTCCAAGGCGTAATTAATACCAGTTGCACCAGGTGTCCACCATGGTCCCTTTGGAGTCTAAACTTCCTGGGGCAATCATCTCCAAGACGTAAGTATCACCAGGTGCACCAGGTGTCCGCCCTGACTCCTCCGAAGTCCAAACTTCCTTGGGAAATCATCTCCAAGGCGTAAGTATCACCAGGTGCACCAGGTGTCCGCCCTGACCCCTCCGGAGTCCAAACTTCCTCCGAAATATTTTTTCACCCTTCTGTTATAAAAACTTCTTGTTTGTAAGGTAAATGTGGTAGTAAGGGAACGCTTGTTCAGGGCCCTACTGGCGTTTAGGTTAGAAAACAAATAAATTACTAATTGCAAGCATAAACATATTACTGAATCACGTTCTCGTATCTCTTAGGAATAAATTGCAATGATTATTTTTGATTATTAAAGCTTAAGCTTTTTTAAAAACAAAAAAATGTAAAGTCTCTGTCATGCATGGGTAAATGGAACGCCTATTCTGACTTGCATGTGTCGTTCCACTGGGGTTGTAGGTATAAATGGAACACTGTTTTTATCGTTATTTCTGTACGAATTTTCGCATTATAATTAATTATTCACCGTCAAAAGTTATATGAAAAGTTAAATTTTTAATTCTTATTGGTTATTTATTTTTATTTAGGTGACAGACTGGTCAGCTGTATTGAATTATAAAACTTAGGTATATGTATGGCAAAATTTTATCATAATAAATAATTTTTCAATATTTTCAAAATAGAATAGTTAATAATATTTGTAAAATCTTACTACTAAACAATCAAAGTCTAATAATTATCAGTAATTATTAAATTACAATTAATGTCAGTTATAAAAATTCATTTTCATAATCACAAAAATTTACACAAACTAAAAGAATTGATAACAAAACTAAAAATTATCTTATACTTATTCAGTTTTTAACAAAAATTTTTTTTTAGCCAACATTTGCTTACATAATAAATAACTCCAAAAATATCAATGATCGCATGTTTTCAAATTTAAAATAATTGTAATAAAATATTTGTTGACTATCTAGTCTGGTTATGTTATAAAACTTCAACGACAGCCTTGTAGTTTAAGTTAGATGCTTGATTATTACTTTTTATCCGTTACAAATTAGGATTGTTATTGTTTATTCAAGAGTTTTTTCTATTTTGAAAAGATCAAAGTGTTTCAAGTACTTCTGAAAATAATTATCAGCTATTATTTTGAAGATTTAATTTTTTTGCAATTGAAAAATTTTTCTTTTGTATTACACTACTAAAGAATTTTTTTCTCTCAACTCCTTTTTGTTATTGTACTAGATAATTGCTAAATTATACTTTTTTTCTTTGTTAGCCAACGCTTTTAGCTTTTTTTCACACAGACTTTATCCGGGAACACAAAAATACTTTTCAAGCCCCTTTTAAAAAGTAAACTTAATTCAATAAAAAGAAAACAAAAAATAAAAGGATGTTTTTATAATTTTTACAAATAGTTGGCAAGAAGTATTTATGTTCATACATTTTAACACTAATAAGGTCTCCATAATTTTCTTTATCACACGAAATATTTTTGCTAGATATATTTGAAGAAACTCCTTTTTTTGGGACTACTAAGAAATGGTGTTTTAAAAATTATAATTATTGATATTTTGTGTGAAGAAGTACTTGAAACTTAATGTTTGGTAAACTTGAACAGAAGCCAGAAGGTAAACAAAATTTTAGGTTATGTTCACTCTGTAAATAAAAAGTTATTAAAAGTTAAAACTTAACATATTTTTCCACTCAAATGACAAATGTTAGTTCACTTATAAATTTATGACATTTTTATTAGCTTCAAACTAATTCAAAATTAATAAAATTCAATTGAAAAGGAGTTCAGTTTATTACTACAAATGCATGTGATTGAGGAACAGAAAACTGAAATGTTCCATTTACTAGTGCAGACGGTAATTTTTGTATGTATTGTGGAACATGTACAATATTTAAAAAAGAATTAATACTTTTATTAATAAACTTATTGAACATAAAACACGATCGATAAGCTTTCTGAAAATATCAATATGCACAGTATTTATTTAAAATTTTACGGATTTTTCAACGAAAACAAAGTGAGTGTGCGACTACTTTTTGAGCATAATCAACGAATGCAAACTCAAGAGTTTGAAGCTCTTTCATTTTTATATTTTTTTTTTTTAGATTTTCATCAAATTTTTAAAAGTAAAATATACCTCTCATGAAAGAGGAAGATCTCAGCTTTCATATAAAATTTTTTTTTCGGGGGTTTCTTTTCATTAATCAGAAATTTTTACATGAAATTCAAAAGTGTTCCATCTATACCAGCGCGTTCCAACTACTACCACACTTACCTTATGCAGGTTACAAGCATAAGCTGCTGTGCGTAGACTAGACTTGACTCGACTCGACTCGAGTTACTCGATATTGGATTCTCGAATCTCGACTCGAGTTTACAACCATGCCTCAGATTTTCATTCGCTAGCGAATACTCGCCATCATGAAATCGGCCCTTAAGGTAGACTAAAGGCCTCCACATGAATATTTGGGTCGAATTCTTCGTGGATGATTTCAGGAACTATTATGGATTATTTAAATACCTCCGCAAAGAACTTGACTTGAACTCCTGAAGATGACCTTCAGGTACCCCGGATACCCTCTTCATCGACGACCTGGATGTCCAGGTTCAAACTGTTTCCTTTAATACTCCATAATACTTCCGGAACTCATCCGCGAAGAACTCGACATGAACTCCTAAAGATGGCCCCAAGCTACCCGGGTTACCCCCGTTGTCGGCAACCTGGATGTCTAGGTTCATAAATGACAACTGGTTATTGTATTATCATCCAAACCTAGACCCTCTGCAAAATTTCAAATTAAAAAAAAAAACTATTTTTTGCCGAATACAGTAAGGTTGCTTTAGTGCTGACATTATCTGCATTGATGCTTGCCTTAAGGGTCAGTCCACGTTATAGTGAACCTCGGCTCAAAAATGAATATTTGTGATAACTTTTTTAAAATTGAATTTTTATTTAAATTTATAACTGGAGATAAAAGATACTGGTAAAAGCTATTTTTTAACTCTAATTATGTTTTAAAAAGTTTTTTATGTCCTTTTGTATTTGTACTTTTTAGTATTTACTCCTTAAAAAGTGGGGTAAAAATACTCAAAAAACGTCTTTTTCAAGATGAAAAATATCATACAAATTTAACTATTTAGCTAAAATTAATTAATGAGAGAAAGAGTCGGATAGTCATTCTAAATGTTAGTAATGTCGAATAAAGTTTAAAAAATTTTTACAAAAACTATTGAATGTTTTTCGTACACGTAACACCCGTGACATAAAGATAGATTTTTATCAAACAGAGAAAATGAAAAATCCAAAAACATTTATATGAGTATAAAAGTTCAAAGACTTAACTTTAACTTGGATTTTTTCTAGAACTACACCGTTTCATAATTTGCTGAGTTCTTGTCTCTTTGGGAGTAGTATCTGAATCACTCTTGATTTCAGTAACGCCCGTGACGGACTTAGCATTAAATTTTTAAGAAAATGAAAAATGTAAAAAAAATTTTGAATTACATCAAAATTTTCTTAAAATAAAAAGTACTTCCCTTTAGTATAATCATATATATATATTTTTTTATACAATTTTAAGTACATAAATATTCGAAAAACTGTGTACGATGTAACACCCGTGACATTCAGTCAGACCCTTAAGCTTCTTCCTCAAGCAGAGTGCCAAATATTCATATGGAGGCCTTGAAAAATTGGAAAAAAAAGTATTTGATAAATGATTAAGAATATTATTTTTCATCAATATAAAAGAACAAAAAAGGCTATTGGACGCGATCATAATTAATTATTGATTAGTATTTAAACATAGTATATTACACACCGGGCGCCGGAAAAGTATTACCTAGCCCTAGCAAAGAGAAATTGACGCCCGAGCCGAAGGCGAGGGTGTCAAGGGTTTGCTGAGGGTTAGCTCATACTTTTCCAGCGTCGTGTGTAATGTTTTTTTCAACAGAAGGCAAGGAAAGTTCAAACTCCCTGTTTGAACAAATCAGAAAGTTTGAACTTTCTGCGCCGTGTGTTAAAAAATTTTATCAAATTCACCTTTTTCAAAAATTTGATTTTAAAAATTATTTTTTACCTAGAAACTGCTAATTTATTATAGTATTTATTTGGAAATGTTCGATCGTATGGGAGTCATATACGGGCGTGTGTTTCTGGACGCTGCCGCAGGCTAGAATGGCGGGCGTAGCGCCATTTAACTCCCATACGATCGACCATGTTTAAATATATGCTTTTTCGGGCTCCAATCAATTTTAAAGTACGCTTTATGAGTGTTGTTTTTTGAACAAATGACAGCAAGTTCAATCATAAACGCGTTCTAACCTCAAAGCCTGGCACCTTGTTCGTTTTCATTTTTGAGTAAGTTATTTGACGATCCGATAGATGGTGACTGCAAAACAGACCAAATATCGGAAAACAGACTAAATAACGGAAAATATTTGGTTTACGCAAAATATTTACGAAATCAATGTTATTAAACTTTGACGTCAAAAATGTTTCTTCAGGTTTTTTTGGGTTTCAACTAAATTTTATTAGATATTTACAATAACTTTTTAAACAGTGTTGAGATTAACAAACAAATATAAATTTTTTTAAACAAACATAATTGCAGTATATTCATCACATTAATTTTTAAAACGATATTTTGATAAACATTTTTATATCTTTTTTGGTCTCCCACGCTTAATATTTACAGACTTAACAACTTGTGTCGATTTGAGTGATTTCTTCTCGGTTTTTTATTGTTAGTTTTTTTAATGTTCGATTTTTTGCGACGGCTGTTTATTTTTTTTGATATCTTTCTTTTTAGTACTATTCTTGAAGCTTTTTTTGGCAGCTCTGCTCATCATTAAGACGTTCTCGACGTCTTCTTTGTCACTCACGTTGTTTCAGTTTTCGTTATTCAGCTGTTTGTCTCGGCATTTTCGCACATATGTTTAAATTTATCGGAAGAAACAAAATGATAAGCTACCTGTGCTAATGATGTTGGTTATGATTCAACTTGTAGACTAAGCGCGTGCGCATTTTCCGTTTTCTGCTATGCATTCATGTGGCGTGACAGAGTTTGAAAAAAAACTTGCCGAAATTTTTATAAATCTATTAATTTCTTTTTACTCAGACCAAATTACGTTTCTAAAAATGAACTAACTTTAAGAAAATTCCTCACAGAATCCGTTTCTGGTATGAGTTTTTTGATTTATTACGTATTTTTACTGGTACACCGCGTGACCGAATTTTAATGAATAAAGGTACGCAAGCATAAACGTACATATAATATAATGTAAAATCGAAAATAGTTCAAAAAACTTTGGTTTAATTGAATTAGATCATGTTTGATGATTGGATAAAATAACCTGAATAGTTTAGATGATTCATTTTTTATATTTTCACTGAAAATTTCTCATATTTCCGAGTGTGATATTGGGTTCAACCAAAATTAAGGACGCTCAAAGAAACTGTTGCAAAATTCCGTAGTTAAAAAAACAGTTTTGATAAGATTTTTTGCTACCTCTAACCTTTAGTTAATCTACAGTGGCTTTCTTTCTTTTTTTTTTTTTTAATTTTTTACGTTTTTTTTTTTAAATTTGATGTTTTAGACAAAAAGTACACATAGGACACGTGACCGAGTTTGAAATTTGCATGGTTTTTTATTTATAACTCTGAAACCAGTCAAAATATCACTTTTAAACTTTACGGTAATTTAGATCAACTTGTAAGAAATACGGAAAAAAAATTCTTTATATTAAAACTTCATACTTCGTTTATTTAACAGCCACGGAACACTTATTGCATACCATTTTGATTTTTACTCATACACTCAGCATCTTTCGTTTGTGTGAGTGATGGTGATTATTTTGATCGCACGAGCGTTAATAGCGCACCTCATTTAGTACATTAAATTGATTAATAATTAATTGATAGTTAATTTAATGCATGCCGCAACAATGGAGTATACACTCCATAAAAATGCAGAAACGAGTAAAGTTACTTCGGCGACCTCTCCCTCAATCGTTCAATCTGCTGGTGTAGCTGATGTTTTAGTTCAGCTTCCTCAGCCTCCTCGTAACAACACGTTACCGTACTTCAAAGTCATGCAATTGGATAAATATCCCACCAGAGAACTATTGCGATTGGAAATATAATTGGTCCCAAGAATTTATTATCTATTCCCAGAATTTACGACAACAGAGTGTGCGTGAGTGTAAACAGTATAGAAATCACCAAGTATTTAGTCAACATTACGAAATAATTATTTCGTCACATTGAGAAACACTTAAGTGTTTATCAACAATATTCCCGTAAGCATCAAAACCTTGGTGAAAAATCGAGCTACAGCAAAAAGATTTATTATTTCCAACGTCAGTCCATGGATTGCGAATGAAATCATAATCGAGGCAAGCAAAAATCGTGGAGTCAGAATTTTAGGTAAAGTTACTGCCATCAAAACTGGAATCACAGATGAAGAGTACAATCATTTAATTACCCATTTGTGGAGCCCACAAAAAACTTATCTGTGTGTTATGTGACATTTATAATGCACATACAGCAGGATAAATACAAGCAGAATAGGTCGCCCAAAGTAGGATACAGAAAATGCACGCACTGCATTCTTGCCAGCGAGGCAACGCCCGGGCAAGACTGCAGCAGCGTTCGCAGTCTTAGTTAGTATAGCATTTAAGCCGGACGCGTTACTCCTTTGTCGGAGAATCGTGTAAGAATTATAATTAGTAATTAAGTGTAGTTTAGCGCGGGATAGTGATCCTTTATCGGCTAGATTGTATTGTCGATATTTGGGTAGCAAAAGTGTACAATCAGGACCCAATAAAATAATTAATTGAGTTCAACTGCCTGTTTTTTGTTTGACGGTCAACTTCCACTTGAAGCAGAGCACTAAGGACTTCACCTTGAAA
Organism: Encarsia formosa; assembly: GCA_038277355.1. NCBI lineage: Eukaryota > Metazoa > Arthropoda > Insecta > Hymenoptera > Aphelinidae > Encarsia > Encarsia formosa. The sequence continues at coordinate 73,585,105 of CM076184.1, forward strand.
CTCCAGGTAAGATCTTAGTACCTAAAATCTAGTGTTAGAATTAGACCTTTTAGCATTATTCCGCGTCCCGTAGTTTATTCTCATTTCTTCCTCCCGTCCACAAACGAGTGGGGACCGCGATCCCCGGTAAAATCTTCCGTCCGGGCTGTTAAAATCGGGAAGAACGTTAAGTGTCGAACACACTTAAGAAAAATTGGTAGCAGAGTGCGTAGTTCAGGTCCCCCGGGGGAAGATAGGATAGTAAGTTAGAAAATAGAGCTAATTTTAATTTTATTATTAAGGTATAAATAAATTTATTAAAATTTTAATAGTTTAGTTGACGTAATTTTTGCCAAGACAGTGCTTACCCACTGTCTTGTAGTTTAAGAAGTTAGATTAGGCACAATTTCTTTAATTTAGATTTAATTATAAACGGCCGTTAAGTCAATTGAAAGTAATTATTTAGTTTTGAAACAATAAAGAAATTTCACAGTTAAAATTATTGAAAGGAATTCGAGTGACATCCGTTATTTTGCAACGCGGTGTTGCAATTTTAGGCGGCGGCCACTGCTGACGCGGCGTCTTTGAATTTTTCAGAGTACTGACTTTCGAAATCTTAGTTTTCAAAGTTTCCATTTTTGAGTGCAATTTTTCAGATTATTTTATTTTTCAAAAGGTTAAGTTTCCAATTTTTCAGAAAAATCGGATGTAGAAAAACTTTACTAATTGTGAAAGCTTAATATAATTAAGTGTTCGTGATTAAAAGTCAATTATTAAAACTTAACTGAATGAATTAAGGAGTTTTGAGGGTTAAGCCATCCAAGGGTGAAGTTTTGAGACTTAAAGAAATTAAAATTTAGAAGGAAATAGGGACACTTTATCTTGACCTTAAAATTCGTAGAATAAAATTTTGGGCGATTTTAATATAGTGCAATATTGAGATTTTGCCGGCCTTTAGCGGTTATTCAACTTAAACGTCGCTATAGCAATCGCAGGCGTTAATTAGCCGGCCATTAACTCGCTAATTAGTTGTCAGCCTCCAGGATCGTCATTGGCTGCTTCCAACCAATGAGCGCGCGGTAGAGCGTGGCCACGTCTCCTCGGCCGCTCCTACAGCCGCCTCTCACTCGACCGCTGTTCCTCCGTAACTCCCGGGAGGTGCTGCTCTCTTGGTGGCTCGGCGGCTATTATCACTACGTGTGCTGCTATGGGCTTACTGCCTCGCTACAAGAACACCAATTTTCCAATTTTTTCAATTTTCCAATTTTAATTTTTCAAAATTGTTAATTTTCTAAATTTCCATTTTTTGTTCAATTCTTCGAGGTCGTCGATTTTTTCGAGAAAAGGTTTTAACTTTCGAGAGAAGCTTAAATTACATAATTGCAATTTGCGAAAATTGCATTTAAATTTTTCAAGTATTCTATTTTTCAAATTTCAATTTTCCAAAGTTTTCAATTTCAATTTTAAAATTTGTCAATTTTTCTATTTTAATTGTTCAATTTTGCAACAAAATTTTAATTTTCAACAACTTCAATTCTTCAAATTTGTCAATTTTTCATTCTTATTTATTTTTCAAAATCTTCAAGGTATCAATTTTTTCAATTGGTCAATTTTCAAAATTTCAAACTTTTCAAGATTTTAATTTTCTGAAGCGTCAAGATTTCAGTTTTTCGATTGTTTTAATTTTGGAAATCTCATTATTTTCAAGGAATTTTAATTCTCGAAGGGTTTAGTTTTCGAGAACTCCATTTTTTAAATCTTAATTTTTCAAATTTCAATTTTACGAATTCAATTTTACAAAGTTTTCAATTTTCGGGGTTGTTAATTTTCCAAGTTTTCAACTATAAATTTTGAAAGTTTGAATAGCTTGAAGCGAGGAGAGTCGAGTGACTGAGGAGACAAAAGCGAGAGTGAAGCGGGAGAGCAGCTAACCGCCGTCTCCTTGCGTGCTGCTGTCCGCTTATCGGCGTTTCACTTCATTCTCCTTCTTCCAAGCGCCGAGTCGACCAAAGGCGTGAAAAGAGTAAGCTGGAGGACCTGTGGTATTTATGTACACTCATTCAAGGTTATTGGGAAATATTTGTGGGTATTTCTTGGAGCAGGTTAGCGTAGGGCCTTAAAGCTAGCAGCTCGAAAAAAAAAAAAAAAAAAATTCACATTTCCTGTAAATAGGAAACCCTCTTGGTTACTTATCCCCAGTCCCCGCACATGTAGGTATGAATATATCTTCCTATATTATATAGTTATATCCAGGAGGAGCTCTTTTTTTTTTGGCTCCTCCGGGAGGAGCTCTGAAAATTACGACTCCTCTGGGAGGAGCCCCTTAAAACATGTTAAATATAAGGTTTTTTGAAGGTTTTGAGGTGCTCCTCCGAGAGGAGCTCTTAATTTTAAAAGCTCCTCCCGGAGGAGCCAATTTTAGTAGCTCCTCCTGGAGGAGCACCTTAAAACGTCAAAAATCCTTATATTTAACATGTTTTAAGGGGCTCCTCCGGGAGGAGCCAAAAAAAAGAGCTCCTCCCGGAGGAGCACCTCAAACCTTCAAAAAACCTTGTATTCAACATATTTTAAGGGGCTCCTCCCGGAGGAGCCGTAATTTCCAGAGCTCCTCCCGGAGGAGCACCTCAAAACGTCAATAAATCTTATATTCAACATGTTTTAAGGGGCTCCTCCCGGAGGAGTTGATTTTAAATTATAGGAGCTTCTCCTGTACGAACACCTTAACTGTCAAAAAACTCCATATTTAACCTCTTTGAAGGGCGCTTTTCCTAGAGGAGTCGTAATTTTAAAAGCCCTTTTTAAAGGAGTACTTCAAAACGGTTAAAAAATATTATATTTAACATGTTTCAAGTACTTGAAGTATTTTAACTTACTATTTTTTTAGACTCACCATAATATAAAGTTTTCTTTTTTCAATTTAAATCATATTCAACAATTTTACTTAAACATGTTTGAACTTTTCAATACACAAATTCAATACACAAACTCAACTCAAAAAACATGTTAAATATTAACTGTCAAAAAACTCCATATTTTATAACTATTTTTATGGGGGTTGGCGAGCGAAGCGAGCAGGGGGGTACCCCCTAGTATATATATATATATATATATACATAAATACGTGGAATTTACTTAGTATATTGTGGCTGATAACAGCAGTCATATTTGATCGAAGAATTAATCACCCAGATATAAAGGTATGAATTTATTATAATTTTTTCAAATTTGAGTTAACCTAAGTAAAAATTGAAATTTTAAAATCTTTATTGAAGGGGGGGTAAACCCAAGAGGGCAAAAAAAAAGCAAATTTTTCATGATTTTTCTCGAGCAAACGGCAAAAGTTATTTAATATTATTAATAGTGTACATAATAAAGTAACATTTGAACTACTATATGTAATTTTTTTGAATAAAAATATTAAAAAACAAGCCGATGCCAGTACTTTTTCGGAGACACCTTGAGATCGCTCGACGATTTTTTCCCGTGGTAAGCGCTATTTTGTCCATAAACATCTGAAACAAAAATTTCAGATAGATTCTGTTAGAAGATAAGTTTTCCCTAGTAATAACACGAGGACTTTTTTTTTCACTTTTTGACGATTTGGCAAGTGACATTTTTAGTCGAAAAAACGACCTTTGACTTCAAACAGCCACCAAATCATCAAAAAGTGAAAAAAAAAATCCTCGTGTTATTACCAGGAAAAACTTATCTTCTAACAGAATCTTCCTGAAATTCTTGTTTCAGATGTTTATGGACAAAATGGCGTTTACCACGGGAAAAAATCGTCGAGCGAAGGGGTCTCCAAAAAGCACTGGCATCGGATTCTTCTTTAATATTTTTATTCAAAAAAATTACAGGAAATAGTTCAAATGTTACTTTATTATGTACACTATTAATATATTTAATAACTTTTGCCGTTTGCTCGAGAAAAATCATAAAAAATTTGCTTTTTTTTTGCCCTTCAGGGTTTACCGCCCCCCCCCCCCCCCTTAAAAGAAATTTTAAATATTATTTTAAATTATTTTAAATCTTATGATTATTTTTAAGAACTGATTAAATAATTTTTGAAAAAAGGAATAAGTGAAAAAAAAAATCACCGAAAGATAAACATTGTTGTATATAAATATTTATACGTGCATACATACCTATAGCTATAAGTACTAATCCAAATTTTAAAGGTAACACGTAAAAATCCTCGAATCAAAATTCCCGACGAAAAAATCCCCACAGCAAAATCCCCCACGTAAAAATCCCCGAACGAAACAATTTCCGCCGAAGAAATATCCGAAAATTTCGGCTGACTAATATATGGTATATATTAGTTTGGGAGAAAAACAGGGATGATTATTACTCTAGGAGAGTGTAAAAGGGTTATTTTGATTAAAAATAATAAGGTTATTTTGGATTCAAGAAGGATTATTTTGGATTTTAGAAGGGTTATTTTGGATTTAAGAAGGGTTATTTTGGATAAAAATGGGTTATTTTGGATATAATAATCTTGATTATTAGGATGGGAATTTGACAATAACATAAACTGTTTGGTTGCTCTGTAAACAAAGTTTTTAAGATTTATTATTTACACTATTTACAATTTTTACAATATCATCCTACCTGTAAACAAAGAAACGACAATTAAAGTTTATTATTCACTATTGTCAATTCCTAATTTACACTTATACTATTTCTTTCAATAATAAGTGATAGCACATGTTTTTATAATTTTTACTATTCTGCTGTCTCTCTCTCTCTCTCTTATGGTAAAGCCCTCTCTATCGGTCCAGACGGGATCTACCTTAGCCACGGTCGTAAGAGCGTGGGAAATTTGAATTAGGGAATATATTACCCTTACATGGATTTAAGAAGAGTTATTTTGGCTAAGAATTATAGGATTATTTTGGATTTAAAAAGGGTTATTTTGGATTTTAGAAGGGTTATCTTAGATGAGAAAGGGTTATTTTTGTTTTTAGGGTATATATTAGTTTGGGAGAAAAAGAGGGATGATTATTACTCTAGGAGGGCGCAAAAGGGTAATTTAAGTTAAAAATAATATGGATATTTCGGATTTAAGAAGGGTTATTTTGGATTTTAGAAGGGTTATTTTGGATTTAACAAGGGTTATTTTGGATTTTATAGGGGTTATTTTGGTTGAGAATTATAGGGTTATTCTGGATAAAAATGGGTTATTTTGGATTTAAGAAGGGTTATGTTGGTTACATTGTGCTAAATTACATGGATTTTTTTAACCGGGGGTTTTTGAATCGGGGATTTTTTCGTCGGGAATTTTTTCGTTCAGGGATTTTTTCGCCGGGGATATTTACTTCGGGAATTATTACATGGAATCATTTTAAATTATTAAGAGGACCTAATTTACCTGACCAAACTTAAGACCAAACCCTAAGACTTAACTAGCGGCCCTATCAAACTGAGAGTGGCTACTTATTGCATCGTAAGTAGTGAGATCTCAAATGACAGGTGAACAAAACTTGACCAACGGTACCGCCATGAGCACCACCCTGCTCAGCTTAGCCAATATCCTCAGCCTACAAAATTCGATCGTGGGTCTTAGTTCCCATGATGGGAGCAATATCCCGTTGAAGGACTTCCAACAAGATGTAAAAAACGGCGAGGCTAGTGTCGGAGAGGACCAGAAGAAGAATTACTTGCGGGCAGTGCTCGGCCGGCTAAAAGGGCCGGTGAAGGATTGCACGTACGGCAAGACATTCGCCACAGTAAAGGACCTTTGCACCCATCTAAAGCAAAGATTTGCCCCAGGGAGGGGATTCGCATATTATAACGCTAGGCTGCACTCCCTGCGAATGAAACGAGATTCCATTGGCAGCTTCCAAGATCGGATTAACATTCTTCTAAACTGCAATAAGGCAGCGCTGCAAGAGGAGAAGGGCGAGAGATATGAAGAGGCCATGATGACGCCGCTAATTGAGGCAGCGGTAGACGTATTCATTCGGGGTCTGCCGGGGGATTTAGGGAAGTCGGTAGACCAGACCCAGCCAGACACATTAGAGGCGGCCTACAAAGAAGCCGTACGCTTGGTGTCTCGTATGGAGGCCCATATAATTCCTGATGGACGGAGTCATGGTGGAAACAGAGACTACCAGCCGGACGCGCGGACCAGCCAGGAGGAAAGAGGAGCCTATGTAAGTTGAGTTCAAGAAGGACCTGACTTTGGCTAATAGGGTGAAGAAGTAGAGTATCAAGAAGAATGGACCCCTCAGGAAAACAATTATGCGCTGGACGTGCCTGAAATGCAAGCGCGCGAGGTGTATTATCAATACCCAGCAAACGCATATCAGATGCAGCAGCCAGCGTACAACTGGCCAAGGCCACCGCAACCTGCTCAGTACGGGGCTCCATACTCCGCCTAGCCCTTTATGCAATGACCTCCAAACCCAAATGGACCGGGGCTGCAAGGGTACAATGGGTACACTTATGGAAATGTACGAGCTAACGGGCGTGCAGGATATCCTGCTAAGCCCCGGACTTTCGACCCGGACCGAGTTCCGCATTCTAATCAACAGCGCCATTCGCACTGGGTATCTCCCAGCGTTAAGCAGCACGCCCAGCGTATTTTTAGGGAATGCGCTGGTGACAAACGAAGGGGGTACTTGCAAAGTTTTTGCGGTAAATACCACTGAGCAAGATGTGACTATTGAAGTGAACCCTTGTGAATTAATACCTTGTGAGTATCAAGCCCCAGGATTCGAAACGGAATCCATTTCCGAAGAGGAAGGCCCACCAATAACGGACCCCAATGAACGAGTTAAGGAAGTTCTGGAGCTACTGGACACTAAACTGCTTAATGATGAAGAGCGGGATCAAGTCCGCTGGATCGTCGAGCAGTATCATCACGTGTTCTTACTACCGGGGGACAAACTTTCGTGAGATCGTTACTGAAGATAATATTCCAGTTCATGTGAAGCAATATCGTCATCCGCCGATTCATCAAGAGGTAATGCGCGAGGATATCGAGAAAAAGTTGAAGGACGACATTATAGAGCCTTCTAATTCCCCGTACCAGTCTCCTGTGTGTATTCTACCAAAGAAAAGAGACAACCAAGGGTGCCCAAGATGGCGGATGATCGTAGACTTCAGAGAAGTGATTAAGAAGACAACTGGCGATTCCTATCCTCTCCCAAACATAGCAGACATTTTGGACCAACTAGAAGATGCCACATACTTCTCCACCTTCGACCTGGCCTCTGGCTTCCACCAGATACCTGTGAAAAAGGAAGACAGTCATAAAACGGCATTTTCGACCTTAAACGGGCACTGGCAACTCAAGAAAATGCCCACGGGACTCGAAAATGCTCCCGAAACGTTCCAAAGAATGATGGATTTGATCCTGAAGGGACTCCAAGATGTCGAAATGTTAGTTTACCTGAACGGTATCATAATTTACGTCCGTAGTTTGATGGACCATTTAAGTAAAGTACAAGTACTCCTTGACCGACTCAGAGATGCAAAACTAGTGCTCCAACCAGACAAGGTACAATTTTTGAGGAGGGAAGTACCATTCTTGGGGCACATTGTATCGGTGCGAGGCTGCGAGCCAAATCCCGACAAGATAAAAGCAATCAAGAAGTTCAGGAGACCACGTACAGTAACGCATATACGGTCATTTACAGCTCTCGTGGGCTGTTATCGAAGATTCATCAAGGACTTCAGCAAGATGGCTAAGCCGCTATTCGACTTGACTAAGAAGGATGTGAAATTCGAGTGGGGACCGGCTTAAGAGGAAAGTTTCGAAGCTCTTAAGCAAAAACTTTGTGAAGCCTCAATACTACAATTTCCGGATTTTAACAAGAAGTTCACGCTAACGACAGACGCCAGTGACTACGCTGTAGGAGCGGTTCTAAGCCAGGAGAAGGATGGGTTTGACCACCCAGTGGCTTATTTATCTCGCAGTCTAAACAAAAGTGAATTAAACTACTCTACTCAGGAAAAGGAGTGCATCGCAGTATTGCATGCACTCAAGAAATTCCGTACGTATCTGTTGGGTCGGTGGTTTCAGCTGATCAGCGACCATGAACCGCTCAGTTGGATGCATAACCAGCGGGACCCAGGAAAAGATGCTTCGATGGATGCTAAAATTCATTGACTTTGAAGATGATTCCAAATATAAGCCTGGAAAACTAAATATCAACGCTGATGTTCTGTCTCGAAACCCAACGGATGCACCGATCCCAGAAGATGAAATCAATGTTACCTTGCCCATAATCAAAGTGCTTGTCTTAGAGAAGAGTCAACATGAACGCAATAAGACTCCAGCGCAGACGAAAAAACGAGGGCTGAACTGCCAGAACCAAAGCTAGTGGACCCGACCAAGAACAATCGGAACTTTCGACTAATAGCGAAGCTTCAGCCCCTAGGAGACGGCAACGGGCCCAATCTGATAATGACGTTAATCTTCCTAAAAGGGGTAGACCCGTAGGAGCCAAGACGAACAAACAGGCCCCTGAGTTAGATTATAGCGAGATATACCAGGGCCAAAAGTATTATAAAAACTGGGACCCGGGACCCGGGTCTTTTGGCCATACCTCCCCAGTTGAAAGAGCTTGTTTACCCACAGCAGAAGAAACCGCAGGACTACACCCCTCGAGACTCGCAAACCGAAGGGATAACATCAGAATCGGAACCTCCAAGCGTCAAAGAGACCGAGCCAGAGAGAAACAGTGACAGTACTGACGGCATACCTATCCCTGATCTGAAAGATAGTGGGTTAAGAGACGAGACAACCGAGGATGATTTCATGGAAGAAGAGGAAATTAACGGTCATTACGACTCCATGGTGGCATCATCAGAAATGGAAATCAGTGCCATCACTCCGAGTGAAATGGAAACGATTGAGGAATTTGAGGATGAAGATGACCGAGTTGAACCCGAACCGCCTCAACTGACGCTTCAAGAAGTAAGCGACTGCTTGGACAAAAGTCTGCAGGAGCATTATGATCGGACCAATGAGTGGTGCGGATTGCCGGCAATTAGGCCTGAGGAAGCCCCCACTCATTTTTTGGATGGGAATGTCAAATACGAAGTCCGGGAGCCTGCAGCTAGGGGATGTTACTCCGAAAGAGAAGAAGTGGACTCGAAGACGAGAGAAATACTTCAACAGGCAGACCCTTACAATGAGGATACTCTGGATGACAGCGTTATGACCCAACGAGTTCAGGAATTGGTAAGGAAAGCCAACGTCAGTACCGAACAAGAAATAGATCGTCGTTCCACAGAGGAAACCGACACTAGCACAGGGCTAGAAGAGGCTGAAGGAGCAGATGGTGAGCAAGAGCCTGAACCATCCGTTCTAAGGTGGCCCAAACGAGTTGAGATCTCTATAAACCTTCAAATCTTATCGGAAAGGCAGCTGATCAGCAGCACACCGGAAAGCCAACCAAACCAACCACGACGATCTCAACCTCCGGATCTAGAAACAATAGAAGAAAGTAAGAATAATTCACCCATAATTTTAGAATTCAGCCGACCCGCCCAGGAAAATTTGCCCTTCTTTTTAAACAAGATGCATATTGGAAAAAGAAGAACCAAGAGAAAATTGCTGGAACCCATCTACTCCAGGAAACAACGGACTTGATAAGCTTTGAGATGGAAGTGGCCGATCAACCTAAACCAGTACCGACCACTGGAACGTCGGATCCAAAAGTATACAATAACAAAACACAAGTGATTAGAGCGACACTGGTCTAATCCACCGTTAATCTCAGACCACAACAGCGAAAGAAGCAGTGAAAACACCGAACGAGAAACTACAACAGAAAAGGACGTTACGTGTAGAGACATTAAGCCAAGTTTTAAAACATCAGAGATTTTATAATAAATAAGTCACAAGTGTATAGTGAAGTGAACCGTGAGTGGAAAGCAAGTATGATTTGAGTGGATGAATGCAAAAAGGAATGTAAGGTAAAGAACCCAATTGTGGACCCCTTACCCCAATTAATGGTCCCCTTCAACAAAAATCATTTTTAATTATTTTTTTAATGAAAATATCGGCATAAAACTATTTTAAAATAAACTTATGTTATCAAAGAATATTTCGAATTTTTTTTTTTTTTCAAGTTTACGTTAATAATCCCGTTTTATTTTGAAAGTCACAATGTTGGTTGACTCGAGGGTTAGGTTGGTGTTCTCGTTGTAGCGAATCAAGCAACTTTCAAACTTCAATTTCTAGGCGTTTTTCATTTATTTACGCAATGTATTACTGATCAACGAAAAGCTTGGACTTCAAAAATTAGTATTGTATCAATTTTGTTAGTTAAAAATATAAATTTTTAAATAAATAATGCAGTTTCTCATAATTAAGCCCTAGTCTCAAGGTAACCCAATTAATGGTCCTGAAGAGCAGCGGTCCATTAATACGGACATTTTAAGTGAAATGACCCGAGTACCTCAATTAATGAGACGTTAGTTTTGGCTTTTATACCGAGTTTTATACACTAAAATATCAGCTTTATAAATCTTCTAATGTGGTTAAATTACTTTTGTTAATGAAAACTGTAACTACTTTTAACTTCAATGTCAACAAAATTCGTAACCTCAAAAGTCAATAATTTAAAATAAAATCACAGGGTCCATTAATTGGAGTAAGAAAAACGTTAAGGGAATTTCGCATGTAAAAAAGGTCCATTAATCGGGCTACTTTGACACGCAGTCTCAAAAATACGGTCCAAAAGGTCTCTACTTTAAACAATAATTACTCTGTAAATAATAAAAATTTTTTTATAAAAAAAATTGATTTTGATTCTTTAGACCACTAAAATTAAGTATGTACAAAAAAATTAACCTCACTTGCTTGGTTTCTTCTATAAAAATCAAAAACTCTGAAAGTTGTGATTTTTGGGACCACAATTGGGTCCTTTACCTTACCCCTGTGGTAAAAAAAAAAAAAAAAAAAAATTTGAAAATGGATGAAGGAAAATACGTATATATATTTTCTATGTGTATTACTCATCTATCAATATGAAGATAGATAAGTGAATATATCGTCGGTTTAGAGTAAGAACCTACTATCTCAGCGGGCCAGAGCAAGAACCTGCTATCTCAGGGGCCAGAGCAAAAACCAGCTATCTCAGGGCCCGGAGTTATAAGCTACTGTCTCACAGGCCCATTTAAACAATGTCATCAATTTTTTTCTTTTTTTTGAAGCGTGGCTTCTATATTTACGTTATAACTCTGCTATGCTTCAAAAAAGAAAAAAAAATTTGATGCCATTGTTTGAATGAGCCCGTGAAATAGTATCCTTTAACTCCGGCCCCTGAGATAGCAGGTTCTTGCTCCGGCCCCTGAGATAGTAGATTCTTGCTCTGGTCCGCCGAGATAGCAGGTTCTTGCTCTGGCCTGCGGAAATAGTAGGTTCTTACTGTAAACCGACGATATAAACAAGTGAGTGAAATAATTATAAGAATGATAAACGTCTGGAAATGCAGGAGAATGATAAGAAGGTGTGTATGAATGTGAAAGTGACTGAGACTAGATAGAACGCGACAAAGTGCAGATGTTAGGTCATCGTCCCGAGTCGTTTACCCCAAAACTCAACACCTAACCATTTCCCAGCCTAGACAATGACCTTAGACCAGACCTATACCGATGAACGGACCAATACTATGTGCTCTAACTTCCTCTAGGTCTGGCTGCTGAAACTGTTCGAAGAAACAAACCTAGGAATTATTAAGAGAAAACCCATGGGGAGAATCCTTAAATGCACTCAAGACCGTAACTGGCGACTCATCGTAGCCCTAATCATTGGCGCGCAGTGTCCAGCGGTTAAGCTGCGAGTGAGTTAGCATGGGACCTTGCAGTAGCCTCATTCATGGACTAAAGTTCTAAGAATAAGGCGTAGCAAAGAAAAAAAAAAAAAAAAAAAAAACCCAGGGAGGTGTAAAAGGCTTGCAGAGCTTGCAACGCCTACTTAATTCGACAGTTTAAGCAAATTAGACGGGGAACGTTGAAAAGAGTACCTAGCCAAGTCCAGGCTAGGAAAAAAAAAAAAAAAAACCGATTAAAACCTACCTTATACGACCTTAACCTAGACTTCATGACCGCCCACCCTCCAGGCAAACTATTCCTACATTATACCTAAATTCACCAGGGACGGAGAATATTTTAGGAAGGAGGTACTGTTATGTGACATTTATAATGCACATACAGCAGGATAAATACAAGCAGAATAAGTCGCCCAAAGTAGGATACAGAAAATGCACGCGCTGCATTCTTGCCAACGAGGCAACGCCCGGGCAAGACTGCAGCAGCGTTGGCAGTCTTAATTAGTGTAGCATTTAAGCCGGACGCGTTATTCCTTTGTCGGAGAATCGTGTAAAAATTATAATTAGTAATTAAGTGTAGTTTAGCGCAGGATAGTGATCCTTTATCGGCTAGATTGTACTGTCGATATTTGTGTAACAAAAGTGTACAATTAGGACCCAATAAAATAATTAATTGAGTTGCCTGTTTTTTGTTTGACGGTCAACTTCCACTTGAAGCAGAGCACCAGGGACTTCACCTTCAAACTACAGGTAGGATTTTAGTACCTAAAATCTAGTGTTAGAATTAGACCTTTTAGCATTATTCCGCGTCCCGTAGTTTATTCTCGTTCTTCCTCCCGTCCACAAACTAGTGGGGACCGCGATCCCCGGTAAAATCTTTCATCCGGGCTGTTAAAATCGGGAAGAACGTTAAGTGTCGAACACACTTATTACTGTGTTTTGTTTTTTAATTTATCATTATTAATTTCCAATCATCGAAAAATTTACATAGATGAAGAAGATGTGGGCAAGATGCCTAAAGAGTTGAAATTCACGATTGAGAACGTTAACTATAAGTTCTACTTATCTTCTGAGAAAATCAAGTGCGGTAATTGTGGTGTCGAAGATCACATTAGAAAAGATTGCCATAATTTAATGATAAATAACGTGGATTTGGAAAATGCGGGTGAGGCAGAGAAACGGTTGAATCATCAATAAGAACAATCTGGACCAAATTCAGAATCTGCAGTCGATCAGCAAAGCTCGTGGAAAAATAAAAGAGTGGAAGATTCTTCGGATTTGTCTAGTAGCGAGTCTCACCCCACAGAATCAATCCTTCGAAAACAAACCTTGTACCAGTAAACTTGATAGAGAACTCGAAAAATTATTCGGAGACGATGAAGACAGTATTAAAGATTTTAAGAAATTTGAAAAGCTACTACGGCCCTGGAAAAAGGTCGTGGATAATGTAAAGCATGTTTACGAATTATCGGACTTCAGGTGTATTGAGCTCATAGTGGCAGCCCGGAAAGAAGATGCGGATATGGATACTTTACTGAATGATCGATTTGGTGTTGATCCCGAAGAGGCAATCGAGTGCTTAAAATCTGTGTGTACTGTGATTATATGTGATGGCGAGGTGTTGGGACGGATGCATAAAGACAGAATTTCTAGTCTTTGTGACAAGATATCGCCCCTTATAGAAGAAGAAAATACAGAATCAGCCGTTTGACGGCTCAGTTGGTTAAAGCGCACGCCTTAAGGCGATGGCACAAACTCGCGGGATGCGGGAAATCCTGCGTCCCGCGTCTTGCGTCTTTGGTATGAAAGCAAAACGCGGGACACGGGACGCAGGATTTCCCGCTTCCCGCGAGTTCGTGTCATCGCCTTTAGTCAGCCAAAACATCGCCACGCCGAGGAACGACGGTTCGATGACTCTGACTCGATTTTTCGAACCAAGCGGTGAAGCAAGCTGCGACCGGCTTGGACGAGACAAGCGTTCATGGGGAATACTGGTTCACTCTGAGGATACATGGAGATGGCCGCCAAAGAATGAATCAATGCTCTTCGTGAACTACAATTGGATCACACCGGATAAGGCGTATACCTCTGGCTCTCCACTGCTATCCATCAATAGCGAAAGGAACTTACAAGACGGCATCTCTTCCTCGCCCGATTAAGCATCCACGACAGATGAATCCCCGACGGACAACATTACATCGATAAATATATTATAATTAAAAACATATGTATTGTAATAAAACCATGTAATGTAACAAGTATACAAATCTTAAAGGTTAATAAATGCAATGTATTAAAAAAAAAAAAAAAAAATACAGAATCAGACCAGGAAGCAGAAATGTGTGTTGACTCTCAACAGGACGCCTTAAACTCTATTTCAAATACATAAGCAAACTTACTGAACTGTTATGCTACTTTAGTACTAAATTATGTTTGTAATGTAAACTTTTTTTATAATAATAATTTATTTTTATATTTTTCTTTATGGGCTGGAAGGCTTAGGTAGGCATTAAATAAATAAATAAATGAAAAACAAATTCTCTATAATTTATTGATTTTTGAATTATTTTACTGCAACTAATCAAACAATTAGAGTAAACCTCGTCGATTTTAACATTTTTGATTTTACTGTATCCTTCAGTTTATATTAGTGATCTAAAATTAAGATAAACTATTGATTAATTAAATCATTGCAGTATAACTCGTCGCTATTCTATGACTTGATTTTATTTTACATATTGTTAGCATTGTTATATTGAATAAGTCCAGACTAAGCTTGCGAAAAGCAATAATTTAGAGAATTTTTTTTCTTACGTTTCAATTCTACACACATGGTATTTCGCACGCAGCTTGTGCACGTGGTATACGTAAGCATCATACGCGTCTAGTGTAGCTTATAAAATAAAAATACGTTAGCCTTTAGCCGTCACCTTCGGCTCGGACATCAATTTAAGTTTACTTAAGGTTTGCTCATTTTTGCACTCCCTAGTATGTCTCTGCTGGTCGACCCTACATGTCAACTATTTTTCACCCTAGTAGACTGAAAGTACAAAAAACCAAGTAGCTCGAAAGTATTTTCGGCGCCACTAGAGTGAAAAAAAATTTTAAACGCAAGCGTTCGTCCTTTTATTTGACATTTCTCGTTGAGCACAAGACAAGCATTGAGAAAAATGGAATTTCTACTATAAGAATAAAACAATTTTTTTATATAGCATATGTCTTCAATTTAATAATTCAATTTTTTCAGCGTTTATTTAAAAAAAAATCTTTGTCGATAAATTATACAAACTATCGTAGCAATATATGCAAACAAAAATTATTCAATACTTATTGTTAGATCCGCGTTAGTTCACGTGGACACTTATTCCTTCTTTTTTTCTTTTAATAAGTGGTTTTAATTCATCTTGAGTACAGCCAAACGTATCACAAAAAGTTTTCATACACACGGATATATGTTCGCCTTTACCGTCAGGAATGAAGTACATAACTGTTGCTTGTCTTCTGCTATTATCCGGATCATCATATTTTCCGTGTTTTCGTCGCCCTACTGCTTTAACATGAATAAGACCTAGTAAATAGTTACACTGCTCAATTCTGTTTACAAGTTTCCGATAATCTTGAAAAAGTTTCCGCCTGTATTTTAAGGACAGAGATCCACATGCGAAATAACATCTACATGAAACCTAAAATAATAAAAATTATCTAATTAACTGTTTGTAAATATTTTTAACGGTTATAAAATTGGAAACAATGTAACAATCTGACGAATGAAAATTAATCTTTGTTGATTCAAATTGAATTACGTTTAAAGCTAAACAAAACTTTCCGTTTAATAACTAATAAGTTTAAATAAAATTACGCACTCAAAAAAAATAGAAAACAGGTAATCTTATTCTTTTATGAAAGAGTTTAGAGTAACTTTTAATTACATTTTACTGCGAAGAATAATTTGAATGCAAGAAAAACTATTTAACCAAAAAAGGTTGAGTTAAAAAACGATTCAGCCCTAAGTACATTTTTAATACGAAAAGAAAGTTCAACGTCGTAACGAACTATGGGCATTGAATCGCGATTTTTTTTCCCTTCTGCTGCGGTGGCTACTGCTTAGATTGTATAGTTAAACTGCTGCTACCCTCTTACGGGCAGTTGAAAAACTTTTGAAAATGCAAAGCCCGATTTGTGAAAAAATAAATAATTGAAATGAATAAAATAAAAACAAGTAAATGATGCTAGTAAAGTTAAGAACGAATAAAAAATTTCGTCTAATTAATATATTACAAATGGTTAATAAATTAACCCAATATGGATTCTAAAAAAAATAATAGTTCAAAAGTGAGACATTTGAATATTTAGTTTCTTAAGAAAATCAGATATTTATTTTTTTTTGCTTCTAGTAACTTAATACAAGTTTGTATTAAAGTCATACATTTATTTTATTTGTTATTATTTGTAAATATTATAGCAAAAAAAATTTTTTAATTGAATCACGATAGTCTGTGAATAAAGGGAAGAGTCCAATTTTTAAGTTTCGAATAAAAAAATACAACTGATTCAACAAAATTAAATTAAGGAAACATTTTAATGAATAACTTTTATCTTATTACTATGAGATTGACTTTCTTACCTGACTTGGGATGTTCTTTGCTGGCTTTTTGTCACCTTTTGCTGTTGTGTACGGCTTGCCGTGTAAGCGATTATAAGCAGCAACTTTCCTCTTATTTTTTTTCATCACAGGAAGAAATTAAACTTATTCATATACAAGAAACGAGACTTATTCATAAATCACAATTTGATTGCGCAAATAACTATTTTCATGATAACTTTGGTATACAGTATTCATCCTTCAATTGTTTGAAACTATAAAACTGTACTACACCAGAAAAATTAAACTTCAAAGATTAAGCTTCAAAAGATTAAACTTCACCAACGCCCTCTTCTTCTTCACTCAACTTTTTGAAAAATTACATTTTCTTCCAATTAAAATTGATTATAATTTTCTTGATGCATTGATCGATTATCAAAAATTAGTGAAACGAATATTTCTTTTTTTTCGTCAAGAAAATAATACAGTTTATGTGGAACAAACACTTTCAATTTTTTTTGAATTTAATTTAAATTATATTTTTTACGATCATTATAATCATTTTGTTATTTTACGTGATGAATTTAATAGAGTGTAGAAATTTTTTATAAACGTAATATTTTCAAAGTTTTTCAACAAATTTAGTTTAAAAATGTCAAGTGAAAGTTTTATTGAAGAAAATGATTTAAAAAAAGGCATGAAAAATCAGTTTTAGTTGTTCATTTCTGAAGAAAAAATTCAAACGTAAAATTAATGGTACTTACGGGGTTTTGAATTTCTAAAGGTGTTGAACTTACGGTGTTTTGAATTTCCAAGGGTCTCGTACTTACGGTGGTTTGCTTACAAATTTTTTATTATAAACATTCATAATTTTAATGCAACTACCATAATTATCCCCCAAGCTCTAAGCCCCCAAAACCCAGGGCGCCCGAGGTCAATAAATGAACTGATCAGCTATCCCCCAAGCTCTAAACCCCCAAAACCTTGGGCGCCCGAGTTCAACAACAAAACTGATTGGCTACCCCCGAAGCTCTAAGCCCCAAAAACCCTGGGCGCTCGAGGTCAATAAATGAACTGAACAGCTATGCCCCAAGCTCTAAACCCCCAAAACCCTGGGCGCCCTAGGTCAACGAAAAAACTGATTAGTTATCCCCCAAGCTCTAAACCTCATCAAATTCTGGTTACCGAGTGGAATAATTTTAGAAGTTAAGCGTACTTTATATTTGAATATCAAGTCCATAAAAAAATGTTTTTTATTTTTGTTCCACAAAAGGTTGTGGTGTACTTTTATTTACAATACTTGAAAATATTACAAAATGATATATTAAAAAGATATAGAAAAAATATATAACATTAAAAAAAATAAATAACCAATAAACAAAAGAAAATTATTACACTTTTTTCGAAATGTGTCTCATTCTTAGAAGCATTTCATTTATGGTTAAGAAAAAAAAATTTGTTGATAATGTTGCAAATAAAAAGTTAAACAATAAGTAAAAACTTATAGCGTTTTTCTAATTAACCACGCCATTTTGGAGTTAAAAGTTTCAGATTTACAACTTTATGATATGATTGCACCAGTGCAGCATAATTAGGTATCGTTACAAAATTATTTATTTCGTTAACTAAAATGCACTCATATTTTTGGAACTCGGGCACCTAGGGTTATGGGAGTTTAGAGCTTGAGGGACAGCCCATAAGTTTTTTTGTTGAACTCGGGCACCCAGGGTTTTGGGGGTTTAGAGCTTGGGGGATAGCTGATCAGTTCATTTATCGACCTCGGGCGCCCAGGGTTTTGGGGGTTTAGAGCTTGGGGGATAACTGATCAGTTTTTTCGTTGACCTCGGGCGCCCAGAGTTTTGGGGGTTTAGAGCTTGGGGAATAGCCGATCTGTTTTTTTACACCTGTGGATCAACGATTGATTATAATAAATATAATTTGTATTTTTTTACGTAGAAAAAATGTAAATATTTTAAATAAAATAAAATTTGTTTTCAATTAAAGTCTGACAAAATCAATTATTAACTACCAAAAAACTGCAAACTCAATTTTTATTAGGGGCGCCAAAAATCATTTTGCCCAGGGGCGCTAACGACCCTAAGGCCGGCTCTGCTACGTTTTATGTGCGTAGCATCACAGATCACCATGTCCGGTCATTATATCACCATGGCCAAGGATACGGTCAGCGTTTTCTCATTCTTCTCTGCATAAATATGTTTAGAACCTTTCTGCATTGCATCTACAGGTTATGTCCACAGTTTAGTTTCTTATCCAGGTCTACGCCTGGACATTTTTACCCCTCTGCTTATGGCATTTGTTTTCCATACATATAGAATTTCTTAATAATCTTGCATCTGTATTTTATTTTGAACGTGACTATCTCAGTTTTTTCAGAATTGACACTCAGAGATTTGTCATGGCACTATTCATCGATCAGTTTGAAGATCCGTTAAATCAGATGCAGCAGGATTTCTTCAAACTTGCCTCTATACTAACGAATATGTCAAAATCGTCTGCATATGCCACAGCGATAATTCTTTCCCTATATAGCGTACCCAGGAGTTTGTCAGCTACTAGTATCCACAGAAAAAGTGATAGCACTCTCCCAGTGGACATCCTTCACTAATTTTTCCTCCCACTCTCTTGCCGTTCCACTCGCTATAAATGCGCCTGTGGCTCAGAATCCCCATTATCCATCTTCTAATGATAAAGGGTAGTCCATGATTCGACAGTTCCTTTTTTATCGTAGTTCTGCTGGTGCTGTTGCGCTCTCTAAGTCGATAAAGGCGCGTACCGCAGTATCTTTAACCCTCAGTGCTGATTCAATGTCATTTACAACTGAATGTAGCGCTGTTTCCATAGAGTTACCAATCGTGTAGGCATGTTGCCCTTGGTGAACTGGACTATTTATCAGTACATTGTGCCTGATGTAGTAGTCCAGGAGTCTTTCTAAGGTCTTGAGTAGTAAGGATTTCAGACTTATCTGTCGGCACAGTTAGTATTCTCAGGGCTTTTCACCTTCCACCTGCAGTATCTTGGGAAAGATACCGTCTGGGCTCGCAGTTTCGAACGGTTCAACAAATTAATCGCCCATTTCACTCTCTGTAGAGTCACAGCTTCAGCAGCCGTTTTATAATCGATAATTCTCTGCCCTTCCCTTTTGCAGGTATAATGGGCATGGTGTGTCGATTCCGGACAAAAAATTACAATTGCAGCTGCAACCAGAATGATAATATTCTGTTCGGTAACCCGACAAAATATCTGAAAAAAAATATCGGGGGATAAAATATCCGAAAAAAAATATCCATGGACATAATATCCGAAAAAAAAATATCCGGGGACAAAATATCCGAAAAAAAATATCCAGCGACAAAATATCCAAATTAAAAAAAACCATTTAAAATCAAAAATAAAAATCACTAAGGGTTATTTTTTAAAACAATGCGCACCGTGGGGCCCGGAGGGTCCCCGAAGAGGCGCGCCATAAAATTTAGTTCCAAGCAAAAGACGCTGTTTACATTTATAATATGTTTACATTTGCGTAAGTATTTCCTTGTGATTCGGTTATAATAAACCAGCTCAGTGTCTAATCAGTTGTTGTCCTGCCAGTAGGTCAGTAAAAATAGTGTTGTGTGGAAATGTGTTGATAATGTTAATACAAAATGCCCTGGAACTGTATACACGAGCTCTGCGAGTAAAGATGGTAATTTTTTGATTTTTAAAAATTTGTTAGTTTTAATTTCCTCCTCCGAAGAAACAAAAGTTATACGATGAAAGACTAAAAAATGTTGTGTCGGAATATTAAAAAAAAAATGTTATTGAGTACCTAGAAAATATCTCTTCTCTTATAACTTTGTTGATTCTATCATTATATTGATTTTTATTCGCAATAAATCTGTTTGATAATTCCAAAATAACTTTAGTTTTTATTTTATTAAAAATATATAAGATATTTTGTCTTTAGGATATTTTATTTTCGGATATTTTGTCGGAATATTTTATCCACCGGATATTGTGTCTTCGGATATTATGTCATGGATTCGTTAGTCCTTTTTTTAAAGAAAAAAAAAAGTGACTTAGATTCTTCTGATTCATTCAGAAATACTGCACTCATATTATGGTAAATACCGATTTTTTAATTTGACTCTAATACTTTTAGGTAGGATTCAAACAAGATACTTTCATTGAAAACTTAATATTCATGAGTTTTCATAGATCCCGAAAACGAATTAGACCGTAATTTTTAAATCCAACCTATGTAAAGTCTACTTGATTAAGACAAAACATTATTTTTCCAAAAAATTTTTATTTAATTAAGTATGTATGTGGGTTTTTGAGTGCGCTGATTGTGAATTCGACTTTACTCTTCAAAATTAATTTATCTAAGGTCTACTTAAAAAGAAAAGAATTTGCTTCTACAAATGCTTCAAAAAATTATGATTGAAAAAGTTTAAAGCTATATAGAGCAGCAGCTTACATTATTTTTGTGTTGACTGAAGTAAAATATAAAACATTCTTTTAAAGAAGTAATAATTACGGCGAGTTTGATTTTTCCTTGAACAAATTCTTACAAAATCAAAATACAATTTTCAGATAAGCGATGAAAACCAATAAATAAAACCTCTACTTTTTATTTCAAATCAAGCGTTGAGAAACTAGAAGTTTTAGAAAAGAGTTTCCCTAATTCAGTCTGAACTGTTAACTATTTCAAAATATCAATTGGTCGGGAAGACTTGAAGCTCATATCAGCTGTAGGGTCTGTCCGTATTTCACGGGTGTTACATCGTACACAGTTTTTCAATTATTAAAAAAAAAAAATGATTATATTAAAATGAAGTTAAAATGGGTAACGTTGGGGTGACCAAACAGGGCTTGGAACTCTGCATTAATTACCGGAAAATCAGATAATATCTTGGCGGTACCTATGTCTATCAGGACTTGAGTTAGAATATCTTCGAAGTTTAATAGATAGATAGGAACCTTCTCAATTCGATATATGTTAGAAAAAACAGAGTTAGTCACTCTAATTATGGATTTTTCGAACAATCTATATTTATTCTTGCATTTTTTGTTCTTATTAAAATAGTTGAAGTTGAATCATCGAAGACTTTGTCGAAGAACTACTTGTAGAGAGTCCTGAGAGTCTGATCAACAGATTCCCAATCTGTCGGTGTGGATATTATTCTGAGCGATTTTCTCCTGTACAGGAATTTTTCTAGAGAAAAAGTTATTTGGACTGGAAAGTGATCGGACTCGAAAGTTCATCGTATACTTTTAGGTCGACCATGGCTGCAGAGTTTAAGTAAGTTATGGAAAAATCTGAATTTGATGTTTTATGGTTACTGGAGTTGCGATGCGTAGATACAAAAGTATTGAGGACCCTAAAGTCTGAAGTAAGCGAGTCAAAGAATCGCTTGCCATTAAGATCATCGTTATCGTAGTTCCAATATATATTATTAGCATTGAAATCACTTAAAAGCAGAGTTGACCAAGTATCCGAAGTTGAAATTTCGGATACTTTTGGGCTTTTTAAAAGTATCCGAAAAAAGTATTTTCGGATACAAGATAAATTTCATGAAAGTATCTTGAGATACAAGATACATTTCAAAAGTATCCGAAAAAAGTATCTTCGGGCACAAGATAAATTTCATGAAAGTAGTTTTCAGATACAAGATACATTTCAAAAGTATCCGAAAAAGTATCTTCAGATACTTTTATTTTTTTGAAAAAGTATCTGCGGATACTTTTGATTTTTAGAAAAATCATCTTCGGATACTTTTTTTTTTTTGAAAAAGTATCTTCGGATACTTTGTAAACTTGAAAAGTATCCGAAAAAAGTATCTTCGGATACTTTCATAATCGAAATATATCCGAACATACTTTTTGTGTCATAAAAATTTTATACAGTTAAAAAATTTAACTTTTTTTATTAATGAGTCCATTAACCAAAATCAAATAAAAAAAAATAATAAAAAAAATAAAATTATTAAAAACGTGATCGGAAATTGTTAGGGACCCTCAAACGGATGCTAAGGATTATGAAAGGATTTAAAATACTTCATTGTATATCGACGGTTCCAGCGAAGAAAAACCTTAGCAGAAAATCTGGAGATTTTAAATAACCAATGAATGGCTGAAATGATTTAAAAAATTGAAAAAAATTGAAAAATCTTATTTAATAAGTAATGATTTATTGAGATTCCTGATTCAAAAAAATTTTTTAATTCATTTTAGCCTCTCATTAGTCATTTAAAATCTCCAGATTTTCTGCTAAGGTTTTTCTTCGCTGGGACCATCGATATAATTTTTTGCAAAACAAAAAAAAATTACTTTTTGAACCAACTCTTGAATTCAATCACCGTGCTTCGCTACAATCAGCTTCTGTTAAATACGTAAATGTATTTCCATAAACTTATACAAGAGTTGTTGCAAGACAAATTTTTTGTGTAAACCGATCTCAATTCAAACTTTTTTATTTTTTAAAAAATTTGTAAAAAATTATTTTTATAAGACTAATTGGCATAAGAAAAAAGAAGATTTTTTAATGGAGAGGGTGATGTTTTATTATGTCACGTCGTGACGTGGCATCAGACTCTTCATCGGGTCATACACGCGCCAGATTGTATGTGATAAAAGTCACGTAGGTCTATCGATTATTCCAATGCAGGGGTGGTCTTCCGAAAAATATGTATTTTAAGGAAAAGATTGACAGCCCCCCCCCCCCCAAACATCTCTTTATGCAGATATTCAAATTCTGACATTCGTAGTACCCCTCCTCCGGTTATATAAACGGGTTGTAAGTGCGGACAAGAGAGCAGAAGAGCAGAAGATTTCCGAACGTCAAGGGTGGATTGTTGGAGTCGATAAGGGTACACTTGGAGTCGACGCAGGAACTTAAGATTCCATCGCGATGATCATATACCGATTAACCATCAGGCTCCCGTCCCTCGCGTAATAACAAATTCGAGTTCAGTCTGTTTTCTTCCTTGTGTACACCAACAGTCTTTTCTGTGTATTTAAATATTCAATCATTAAAGTGCAGTTTTGCTTCAATTATCTCTCTCATTTTCAAACCCTTCACCAGAGTTCCAGATCCAGCTAAGGTAATACTTTACACTTAACTTAATACTCTCTTGTGCTATAAGACACGGTGAATTCTTCAAGTCTCTGGACAATTGGCTCAAGCCAAAACCTAAAGACAGGGCCTCTCTTCCAATGATAATACAGTGTTGTTTATTATACATTTCTATTATTTTCTTTATTTTATTTTACACGTTCCTGGTAGAACGTGACAGATTTGGGGGTGCGTATAAAAAAAAAATTTTCAGAGGCTTGAAAATTCGAAATGTCAAATAAAGATTACAATGACGCATATTATGACGCTAAAAAAATTTAATATGAATTCGCAAATTCTGTAGTTGAAGAAAAATTCGGTCCGATTGAATCTGTAAAAATTGAAGAACTCTTAGATGTTTTCGCAAATAGATATTGCGGCGATGAAATCGCGGAATTTAATCCAAATATAAAAAGTATTCAAACGCTATGTAAAGTTTTCGAAAGATTTGTGGATAAAAATAAAGTCGAAGCAGTTACTCGTGATCCAGTTTTTTTTAAAGTATTATACAGTTTTTTTTATCAGAACATAAATCCAGATACGGTTATCGAATATATTATAGATGAAAATCCTCAGGAAACGATAAAAGAAATTAATACTATTATACCGGAAATTACAGACGATGAAAGTCAACGCTGGTATCAATCGGTTTTTTTTGATAATTTAAAACTTTAGAGCCGAAACTTAACGAGAACGAAAAATCTAAAGTAAAATCACCCGAAATCGAAAACGATAAAATAAAAGAAACTCCAATAATTGATAAATTTTCTCTTTTCGCATCGTCAGAAAATAATTCAAAATTTCCAAATTAAAATGCTTAACTCTAGTATCGGGCAGGTAAAAAATTTGTCAATTAAAGACGCAATAGGGTTAATTCCATTATATTCAGGATCCAATATTAATTTAAATTCTTTTCTTGAAGGATGTAAAAATGCGAAAGAAATTTTACCAGCCGGGTGTGAAAGTGACCTTGTAAAAATAATTAAGCTGCGGTTATCCGGAGAAGCGTTGAAATGCGTAGAAGGAAGATCATTTAACTCATTAGATGAGGCTGGAAAATTCTTAGAGGGAATGTTCGGTTCAGCCAAGACTTTACTACATTTAAATGGCGAGTTAGCTAATATTAAGCAAGAAAGGGGTGAAAATGTTTGTTACAGTGCTCGTCCGGGGAAACACGGCCCTGCACTCTCGCCGTCAGACTGAGCTGTAAACAATTTTTTTATCTCGGAGTACTCCCTTCCGAGTACTCCCGTTGTCGTCCGTGCACCTGAAAACGGAAAATCAAGACATGCTTGGGGAGACGCGTTCGCGAACTAGCCTTCAAATGCCGGCAGCGGACATTTGAAGGTATAACGGAGGAGAAAGAGAGCTATTTTTATTCGATCAAAAAAATAATTCGCACGAAGGTTTAATTTTAGCTCCGATTTATTAATAAGAAAGAAAAAAAATAAACAATAAACAAAATAAACTACAATTATTAACTCGCGTTGTTGACAGTTAAAGTTCGGCCGATCGCGCGGCGGCCGAACAAAGAAACTAAAGCGTAAACAAACGCTCGGTCGGGCGGCTTCGTGCGCCGGCTCGCTAGTTTCTACGCGTGATTTCTGACAAGAATTCACGCGTAGAAGCTTTCTTAAATATTACCCGATTGGGAAAGAGTAATCGACAACTCTTTCCCTTATCACTCTACACACCTGCACACCGGTACGCTCGCTGACACAAACCTTTGAGCCGCGCGGGTGGAGATCTCCGTGTAGCGGGTTTCTGTGTTGCTCACACACCTGCGACAACACACACACACTCGAAAGCGTCGCACTCTGCGTTTCCGCTAGTCGTAGCGAAAAAAACTGCCACACTCACACCGCGAATCACGCTGACAAAAAAGAACTTTCTTTTATCCCGACAAAAGAATCGCACGACGACGAGGTGTCTAGTCTCAGCTAGTAGAAAAGACTGGCGCGCTTACGCCTCGTTCCAGCCGGTCCGACCGCCAACGGTCGGTCCGTTCCGGAATGGTCCACCAGCAGCTGTTCGTCTGCTGCTGGCCCGCGTCCACACGAAAAATCTCGATCGTGTGGACGAATATTTTCACCGACCGTGACAACCCCACCCCCCCCCCCCTAGATACAACGTGTCGACGTTGTATCGATAATACCCGACGAAACCTAGTCGAATGAGGATTTCGGAGGAATCACAGGGTTGGTGAAATGACAGGAAGAATACTGTTGGTTTGCCAATTTTTATTTTGCCAATATACATATGTGGCCGTGAGTTGGCCATACCACGAAACTCAACCACCCATTATTTCCTCCTGAGTCAGAGGAAATCTTCGTGTTCCCCAATGTTGGGACATTTGGTTGGGTCGTCAACCTTGGGGAACGTACAGATTCGGCAGTTGTTGCCGAACTTGGCCCGATAAATGTTCCTGGCCATCTTTTTGGTAGGTTGGCCAGAAACCGACATAGCCCTCATCTTGGCCATGGCTATTTTCTCCCTGGCCAAGTTTTCTGCCTCCCTGGCTTTCCGCAGGGCCTCTCGGGCTCGGGCCAACTCCTCTTCGGCCTCCCTAGCGGCCTCCTTCTTCCTTTCGACTATCTGGCGATGGTTCTTCAGGATTCGGAGCTCCTCTTGTCGCTCCTCTATCCACGAGGAGTAGTCCTCGCGGACCCAACTCGGTTCTCGGCCTTGGGTCGCGCTGAACAATTTGAACAGGCGAATGGCCTCCTGTTCTGCCGCCAACTGGCCGTCCAGTTGTTGGCAGACGACGTCCAACGTCTGGCAAGCCTCTCCCCAGGATTCAGGAGGGGAGATCGGCAATCCAAAAGCAAATCGGGTCTCCGTCTGGGTTGAGGCGGAGACTCTACCTACGGCTCTTGATTTGCCGTCAAGCGTTTTTGAGCGCCTTGCCTTTGCCAGGACCTCAGAGGCGTATAGCAACCTCTCTAGTGCCTGGCAAGGGTTGGCTACCATTCGTGCCCAGACTTTAGGTTCTGGCACTCTTGCGGTGACTCCCACGAAAGGTACCAACTGAAGATCCTGCCTCTCCACTTTCTTCTCTGCCATCTGGAAAATACAAGGAAAAAAAAAAGGAAAAGTGGATTAACAGGATAATGAAAAGGAAAAGGAAACTAATGTTTCCGATTCGCACGGGTTCGACGTGGTGACGGTGTTCCCACGCGAATCATTCCCTTACTCTTCGATCCCCGGGGTCTCCCTCTACCCCTTCTCGCGGGAATCGAAGTTATTGCTCGAGCCTGATCGTTTATGTCTTCGCTCGGACGATCGGCTTCGCTCGCGGTTTCTAACCTAGGTACGGACGCTTCAGCCGGAGGCCCACTGGTCTCCGGCACATTTTCTACAATTACCTGACTCTCGCTAGCGTCAGGATTTTTGCTCGCATCCCTCGGCGGTAGACTCTCGTCGCTTGAAGACTCCTCGATGTCTCGCCGGATGTGCCTCTTCAGTTGTTGAACCGCTACTGGCCTTTGGTCGTTCCCGTTCTGATCTTGGATTGCGTAAGTGTTGGAACCTAACCTTTCCACGATCACATAAGGACCAGCATACTTTGCTGCCAGGCTGGCAGTAAAGCCTTTGGCCTTGCTCGAGAGAACCTGATTTTTTCTCCAGACCATATCACCTGGCTGGAACACTACTTCTCGGTGTTTCTTATTGTAGTGTGCCGCAGCTCGATCCTGCTGCTCTCGAGCGTTTTCTTTGGCCAATTCTCGGAGCTTTTCAGCTCCCTCGAGCTTGTCCTACCAGTCCTCGAGTGCCATATCTTGGTGCCTCTTGACGGCTTCTTCTGCCAAGTGTTTGCTGACCGTACTACAGTCATTTGGCTGGCGCATCATGTTCAACATGGCAGGGCTCGTTTTAGTTGCAGAGTGTACTGCCCTGTTGTATGCGCAAACTAGCTCTGGTAGGTGCTCATCCCACGTTTGCTGGTTGTCGGCTACAAAACATCGGATCATTGTTTTCAATGTCCGATTAAGCCGTTCGACTCCACCGTTCGATTCCGGATTGTGAGTCGGTGAGTTCTCATGTTGTACGCCAAGTTCGTCCAATTTGTCGTCTATAACATGATTCTTGAACTCTGAACCTTGGTCCGAAAGGAACAGCTCTGGCTGGCCCCATCTTAGGATTACATCGAGCCAGATGTGTTTCCAGATGGAGTCACCGTCCGCTCGTCTTAACGGCGTCACTTCTGCCCACCTGGTGAACAGATCCGTTAAGACTAGCACGTATTTGTTGCCATTCTTGCTTCGGGTGTATGGGCCTAATATATCACCCGAAACTGCTTGCCAGGGTCTTACAATCACACGTCTACCCATTAGGCCACCGGGTAGGCGTTGCTCAACCTTTTGCTGTTGGCAAATCTGGCATGATTTTACGTATGCCTCGATGTCCTTGTACATGCCAGGCCAAAAATACTCTTGGGTCACTTTCTTAAGAGTTTTATCTCGGCCCAAGTGGCCTGCCATCGGTTCATCGTGTTTCTCTTGTATCACGGTTGCCCGTAGATACAAAGGCACGACGAGATTCCAAGCATCGTCGTCTCCAACTGTCTCTTCGATGACGTCGTCAGACTTATAGTAATAAAGTCTGTCACCCACGACCTTCCACCTGAGGAATTTGTTCGGATTTCTCTGAACTATCTTCCACTTATTCAGGTACCAGTCGTCTAGTTGTTCGACCGGGTAGCTTACGGCCGAAACGACAGTCGGGTCGTCTTCTTCGTACATTCGTGACAAGGCGTCTGGAACCACGTTTAACGTGCCTTTACGATATTCTGTCGTAAAGTCGTAGCCTTGCAACTCTAGAGACCATCTTGCCAACCTGCCAGTGGCATTGGTCATCTTATGCAGCCATTTTAAGGAATTGTGGTCTGTGATCACGTGGAATTTGAAGCCTTCGACGTAACACCTAAACTTCCTTATTGCTTCCACTACAGCTAAGCACTCCCGTTCAGTGATGGTGTAGTTTCGCTGTGCTGGGTTCAGTACTCGGCTGAAGTATTCTATAACTCGCTCTTGACCGTCAATGACCTGAGTCAAACAGCCACCGATCCCAGTATCGGAGGCGTCGGTCTGAATTGTGAACGGTACTGTAAAGTCTGGTCTCGCCAGGACCGGAGCGGACGCGAGTAACACTAATATTCTTTCGAATGCTTCTTGTTGCTCGTCGTCCCATTTGAAATACACCCTTGTGCTGGTGAGCTTCGTGAGCGGTTCTGCAACCGTGGCAAAGTTATTGATAAATTTTCGGTACCAAGATGCCATCCCGAGGAACCGTTTCAACTTCTTACGGTTCGTCGGAACCGAAAATTTCAGAATGGCTTCGACCTTTTCGGGACAAGGTCTAATACCGTCACGGTTAACGATGACGCCTAAGTATTTTGCCTCTGGCTGGCAAAACTTACACTTGTCCCGATTAATTGTCAGGCCTGCCTCTCTAATTTTTGCCAGGATTGCCTCAAGGATTCTGAGATGCGTCTCAAAATCTTCGGTTACTATGATGATGTCATCAAGGTAGGCGTAAGCGTATTCGCCAAACTCCCTGATGATCATCTCGACCAGACGCTGAAAAGTCATTCCCGCGTAGCTCAGGCCAAACGGCATTCGTTTGAACTGGAATGTGCCCATGTCTGGCACTGTAAACGCCGTTACTGGCCTCGACTCTGGTTTTAACGGTACTTGGTGGTAAGCCGATTTTAAGTCCAGAGTCGTGATGTATTGAGCCTTTTTTAATTTGCTCAAGATGTCGTCCATGTACGGGATCGGGTACGCGTCCACCGACTTGGTGACTGCATTGACCTTGCGAAAGTCGATGCAAAACTGCCTCGTCCCGTCTTCTTTCTTGACCATGACCACGGGTGACGACCATCCGGACCTGGGTGCAGGCTCAATAATGCCCTTATCCAGCATTTCTTGCACCTGGTCCCACATCTCTAGCTTCACTACCGGTGAAACTGGGTAGTACCTTTGTTTTATCGGTCTTGCGTCTCCTACATCGATCTCATGCTCGATCCAGGAGGTGCAACCCAAAGGTTCGTCCGTGGTCGGAAGGACTCTATCAAGCATCTGCTTGAGTCTTTCCAGCTCTTCTGCTGGTACGTCAGCCAAACCTATAGAGGCTAACGATGTCAGCTTGGTCGCCTGTACACTGGCGACCTCTAGGCTAACCTTTTTACCTGCAATCCTGACCTCTGACTCGTCTGTAGTAGGATCAAGAACTGCCTTGAAAGTTCGGATGAAATTTGCTCCCAAATAGCAATCAGCATCCAGGTTAGTCATGATGGCTATCTTGAGATCGCGTTTTACTCCCGCGACCTCAAATGGTAAGGTGACGTATCCGGCGATAGGACATCTTCGCCCGTCAGCTACTCTTGCGCCTTTGCCAGCATAAATTTCAATCTTTCGGTTGCACGCCGCTGCAATCTGAATAGCGCATGGCCCCATCACTGTACGTGATGCCCCGGGGTCATACAACGCTCTGACACGGAAATCACCAATATTCACTGGCAACCACCATCTGGTTTCCGCGTCTAAGTCCGCTGCGACCGAATTATTTTGAGTTGTCGCTTGTTCAGTATCCTTAGGATCCACTGAACAAGCCTGAGCGTCATCTCCGAGTGATGACTGGGAAACTGTGTCGGCGGAATAGTTATTTTCTACTCCGCCGGCTTTTCGTTTCCCTGGCGTTTTGGGCATTTGGGTCTGATGTGCCCTTCTTCCTTACAGAAGTAACAGCGAACTGGTGACTTGTCTCTCTTCTTCCTGCCATCATCACTCGAGCCTTGCTTCGGTGATGAGCTTCTGGCCCTTCCATGACCTTCAGATTTGTGTCTGGCTCTGGACTGCTCACCCTTGTTTGAACTCTGGGGCCTTGGGCCCTTTGGCTTCCCAAAGTTCTTACTGCCCTCGAGCTTTTTCAAGAAAGTCTCGAGGCGGCTGACAATCGAGTCAGCAGCTGGTTTGCTATCAACAGCAGTTGCTGCGACGTTGACTCTCGCTTTCTTGTCAGTCTTACTTTGCTTATAGGCGAGATAAGGCCACATAGACGCTGAAGGGGATGGTGGAGGCCTATAATTAATCTCGTTGAGAGAGGTCCGCTCGATCTCAACGGCTTGATTCATTAAACCGACTACCGATTTAATTTCGTTGCGACGAATCTGTCTACGCAGATTCGGCAACATATTTCTTAATATAAAGTCGACCTGTTCAGGCTCGCTCGGTTCGGGCCTAATCTTTAACAGGTATGACTGTAAATTAGTAATATAGTCCCTGACTGGCTCGGACTCGCCCTGTGTGCGAGCGAAAGCCTCAGCTCGCACACACTGTTGGTAATCTTCCACACCATACCACTCTCGGGCTGAACGACAGAAGTCGTCCCAAGAAACTATCTGTTTCTTGTTGTTGCGATACCAAGTGGTCGCAACACCAGTCAGTAGCAACGGCAAAGCATCTAGCAGTTGCTTGTCCGTAAGTCCGGCTAGACTGTTGTTGTCTGTAACGTCTAGCAGAAATTGCTCCAGGCTTGACTCTGGACCACCGGAGAATTTCAAGTTCCAGCGCCGGACTATTGCACCAACATCCACCGGTTTTAGAGCGCTAACAATCGGTGGAGTTCTTACAGGAATGGTTGATTCTTGGTCCAACCTGAGTAACCTTTCCTGTAGCGCTTGTATCTGTTCCTGTACCAGGTGTCTTTCATCCGGAACAGATGCGTCTCTAATAGGGCTGGAGCTGTTTCGCTTGTCTGTAATTGGAGCGCCGCGAAAACCGACCCTATTATTCGATTGGCCAGCATTCTCCGTGAAGATGCTATAATCGGCCATAGAGTTATTGGCCAATAACTCTGGCCTGATGGTACTCGAGACTGGTCCTCTCGAGTGTAGGTTTCTTTCTGGCCGAGGTTCCTCGACCCTGAGTCTGCCCTCGATCTTGTCTATCCGATCGTGCAGCCTCTTTAGTTCAGCCGATATCTCTCTGAACAAATCCAGTGTCTCAGGGTTGGCTAACATGCCCTGAGCCTCTGCGTCACTCTCACTGGGTATCGAATGGTTTCGAATGCCCTCTTGGCCTGACGATCGTGAGTCCCGCGTGTGGGACTCCTGTAGCCTCGACGCTGCTTGCTGAATCAGGGGTTCTTCAAGCAAGACAGCGAAAGGATGCTCACCCGAATGTGTGTAGTCTGGAACCAAAATCGTGGACCCAGATTTCTCCCACATCGTGGTGGCGATGAATGACGCACGCATCTGCTCGCGCTTAACCTGCACAGCAGCTGCGTCCTGGACAGAATCGTCTCCAGTGGCTACAAAGTCGTCCGCTGAGTAACTACCCAGCAGCCACTTCTGGAGACGAGTGCACCGTTCTTGGACGGATCCGTCGGCCTTGAGTTCTAGCTCGGCCAGGGCGCCATGACTACGTCAGTGCCTTCCGCCAAAATCCAGGAGAAAATCCTGTCTTCCTTATCCTCGCCCGACATCTCTCTTCCTGCGGGCGCGAAAAATACAATGAATAAATTCTATCTATTCGTGACAGTACTCAATCCCTATTCTAACTTATTTAAACTAATCTTCATCCGGTGTACCTAGAATGTACCGGAGGAAAGAAAAATTCTCTTGTACCTTTGAGGATGATAATAAAAAAAACAAATAAGCAAAAGTAAAAAAGAATAAAATCAAAAAAAGGTAATGCACGAATGCAGCAATCACACCTCAAAGTTACAATTACAGTTGCTACTAACACTAGTTAGTAGCACGCTGTACAACAAACAAGTAATACTGGAATTCAAAAAAAAAAAAAAAAAAAAAAAAATATATCGAATCAATCAATATTCGTAGTTCACACAAGCGCCGTACTGTCACGGATTCATTCCCACACAACGAAAACAAGTGTGAGGAAAAATTCGTCCAAAAGCAACAAAAAAAATAAAGAAGAAAAAAAAATCTGCCGCCAGAACAAAAAAAAATTTCAAATCCCCGGAAAAATACTCGCGCGTCTCGAAATTATAAATTTCGAGTCGCAAAAAAAAAACGCGAAAACAAAACTCCGGGATTAGCTATGAAAATTTAAAGGCAGCGACTAGAAAAATTATCCCGAACGGCCTCACAGTTGCTTTGTTTACAAACAACTAGCGAGCAGGTCGAATTATAATTCGAACCGCTAACGCTCGCACGCTATCACTCCTCAAAATAAAAGTGTCCTTGTCCGAGCGTGGACAAGGTCACTGCGCGCGCGAACAATAACCCGTGCAGTTGGGTTATTAATTCCAAATCTGCGGCTAATACGCTGCCGCCGCGTTCTCTCTTCCTCCGTGTCGAGCTGTGTCCCGCAGCTCGACCGCTACGTAATTTTAACAAAAATTACGATCAAAATTCTCCACACAAGTTGGGCGCCAATTTGTTACAGTGCTCGTCCGGGGAAACACGGCCCTGCACTCTCGCCGTCGGACTGAGCTGTAAACAATTTTTTTATCTCGGAGTACTCCCTTCCGAGTACTCCCGTTGTCGTCCGTGCACCTGAAAACGGAAAATCAAGACATGCTTGGGGGGACACGTTCGCGAACTAGCCTTCAAATGCCGGCAGCGGGCGGGGTAATTTTCCCCAAGCTAAAAAAAAAGAAAATCAAGGAGAAAAATAACTTTCCTAATCGCAGGAATATAACGGAGGAGAAAGAGAGCTATTCTTATTCGATCAAAAAAATAATTCGGCCGAACAAAGAAACTAAAGCGTAAACAAACGCTCGGCCGGGCGGCTTCGTGCGCCGGCTCGCTAGTTTCTACGCGTGATTTCTGACAAGAATTCACGCGTAGAAGCTTTCTTAAATATTACCCGATTGGGAAAGAGTAATCGACAACTCTTTCCCTTATCACTCTACACACCTGCACACCGGTACGCTCGCTGACACAAACCTTTGAGCCGCGCGGGTGGAGATCTCCGTGTAGCGGGTTTCTGTGTTGCTCACACACCTGCGACAACACACACACACTCGAAAGCGTCGCACTCTGCGTTTTCGCTAGTCGTAGCGAAAAAAACTGCCACACTCACACCGCGAATCACGCTGACAAAAAAGAACTTTCTTTTATCCCGACAAAAGAATCGCACGACGACGAGGTGTCTAGTCTCAGCTAGTAGAAAAGACTGGCGCGCTTACGCCTCGTTCCAGCTGGTCCGACCGCCAACGGTCGGTCCGTTCCGGAATGGTCCGCCAGCAGCTGTTCGTCTGCTGCTGGCCCGCGTCCACACGAAAAATCTCGATCGTGTGGACGAATATTTTCAACGACCGTGACATGTTTTAAAATATTCTAACAAGTTTTGCGTGCTGTATCAGGAAATAATTTCAGCAGCAAAAAGAGAAGATAAATATAATATAACTTTTTTAAGAGCACTAGAAATTGATGTGGTTAAATGTTTCGTACGGGGACTAAAATTGGTGATTAAAGCTCGTCTGGTTGCGGTGCAAAATTTGGATCAAGCGATTAAAGACGCAATAGAAATTGAACGTGAGTTCAGCTATTACGAACAGGAAGAAGTGCCAGATTTAAATAAATCAAGTGATTGTAAAGATGTAGTGCCAGTCCCAATAAAATTTTTTGATACAAAAGAACAAGTTACCTGTCAACTTTGTAGAAAAATCTGTCACGAAGCAAATACGTGTTTTTCGCTGGGGAAAAGAGGCATGTCAAACGATAGATGGAGAAACGGCGCGCGCAGGGAAAATCGATTTAATAGCCTTCCAAGGAGTAATAATCAGAATTATAATATTCATAAAGCTGGACAGCCGGGAAATAGTCAACAACACTATAATAAATTTAATCAAAATTCTAAATCGAATGAATTATATCTTGAGAGACAAAAAAAAACTTTTGCGGACGGTCAAAATCCTGTGATATGTAGATATTGCAAAAAGGCAGGTCACATTTTAAAAAACTGTTATAAAAGAATGTATAATAATAATAAAATCGAGCAGGAAAACGGCAACCGTCTCCAGAATATCGGCGCGATTCAAGAGACTTCAGATACTACGCGCCCGTCAAACAACAATTAAAAACGGTTATCGTAAAAAACTTTAAGCTTACGTATAATGAGGAAACGCCTACGATTAAATTATTGAACCCTTTGAATAATGAAAGAATAATTTTTATTCTGGATTCTGGTGCAGCTCCAAATTTAATTAAAATTAGTAACATTCCGAATAATTTTCCAGTCGACACAAGCTGTATTTTAGAACTTAGAGGTGTTTCAAATACCAGCATTTATACGTTGGGGAAAATTATGATTGGTTTTGAAAATTTTTCAATTGAACTTCACTTAATAGAAAATGATTTTCCGATTAAAGAAGATGGACTTTTGGGAGTAAAATTTTTCAAAAACTTTAACGTGAGCATTGATTTTAGAAACAAAAAGATTACTTCCGATAATTTTAATATTCCATTTATTCAAACTAAAGAACTATTAATTATAACACAAAACTCAAAACCAATATTAATAAAGATTCTGGAATTAGCAATAAAATTATTGATAAATCTCAGTGGGCTAACGCCCCAGAATTTCTGTTTGAAGGGTTCAAAAATAAAAATATCACGAATAATTTAACAGAAGAAACAGCGCAGTTGAATAAAACCGCGCAGTCTATAAAATCAAGTAAAAATAAAACCGCTCAGTATTCAAATTCAAGTAAAAATGAAACCGATCAAGAAGTTACCGCCAATGAAAAAGAAGTTAAAATTAAAATTGATAATATTGATATAAAAGATGCACCTAAAATAACCAGCGCGGGAAAATCCGGATCGAAACATGGTATGACGGCCGAAAAACATCAATTAATATCCTTGTTCGATTTTGATTCTGATACTGTGCACAATACTACAAACTCTCGGAATAAGGATCTCGGAAATCCAAATAACATCTCAAACTCTCGGTATACGGATCTCGAAAATCCAAACAACATCTCAAACTCTCGGTATAAGAATCTAGAAAATTCAAACTCTCGGTATAAGGACCTCGAAAATCCTAATGATAAAGAAAATAAGCGGTATAAAAATCAAAAGACACGGTATAAAGACCTCGAAAATCCTAATGATAAAGAAAATAAGCGGTATAAAAATAAAAATTTACGGTATAAGGACCTCGAAAATCCTAATGATAAAGATAATCAGCGGTATAATAATCAAAATTCACGGTATCAGGACCCCGAAAATCCTAACGAAACAGAGCGAAATAAAAATAAAAAGCCTCTCCTTGAGGATCTCGAAAATCTTGTTGACGTCAGAAATTCTAGATATCTAAAGCATGAAGAATTTAATAAAGAAAATAAAGCGCTAGCAATCGCATTAGCGGGTTTAATCGATAATGAATGTTTTTGCTATCTTGATGACATTATAAGTCACGCAAAAACATTTGAGGAACATATAAATCGATTAGAACGCTTATTTCA
Organism: Encarsia formosa; assembly: GCA_038277355.1. Classification (NCBI taxonomy): domain Eukaryota; kingdom Metazoa; phylum Arthropoda; class Insecta; order Hymenoptera; family Aphelinidae; genus Encarsia; species Encarsia formosa. Next base: position 73,621,010 of record CM076184.1, read on the forward strand.
AAGATTACGTGAAACAGTTTTTAAATTACAGCCAGAGAAATGTGAATTCTTGAAAGAAGAAGTAATTTATTTGGGTCACGTAATTACGCCAAATGGGCTCAAACCGAATCCAAAAATTTTGAAGGCAGTTAAACTTTTTCCAGCTCCTAGTACGCCTAAGGGGATTAAAATTTTTTGGGCTTAGCTGAATTTTATCGTAGATTTATCAAAGATTTTTCAAAAATTGGGAAGCCTTTGACAAATTTATTACGAAGAGATATAGAATTCATTTGGGATGATCAAACTCAACAGGCTTTTGATACATTAAAAAATTGTTTGTGTGAAGCACCCTTATTAATATATCCAGATTTTTCGAAATCTTTTAATTTAACTCCAGACAGCAGTAGCTATGCAATTGGTGCAATACTTTCACAAGGGATCATTGGTCATGATCAACCTTGTGCATATTACTCGCTGGTTATGACGCCGGTACAGTTAAGGTATGATACCTTTAATCAAGAAGAGTTGGCATTAGTAAGCGCGATTAAACATTACCAACCTTACCTATTAAATAATCAATTTAATTTAATAACAGATCACCGTGCCTTGGTCTGGATGCAAACTCATAAAGAACAAAATTCGCGAATTATGCGGTGGCGTATTGAGTTAAGCGAATTTAACTTTAAAGTTATTTATCGTCCAGGTGCGCTCAACCCAGCAGACGCCTTATCTCGTTTTCCGGTTGAAAACGATGAGGATATAGTACAGAACGAGGAAGATGATTTTTATTTTCCGGAACCATTGCAGTTACAGAAAGTGAAAAAAGAAAATGTCTCGTCAGCAACAAGTGTTATGGGGCTACAACCTGAGTATATAATAACAAGAGCTCAAGCAAGGGGAGACGTGCGCGAGCAAGAAAAACTTCCCACCCTGCACGGGTACCAATGCCAGGCAGAAAAAGGGGGAGACCGCGTAAGCTCCAATCGACTATAGCCCAACCCCCCAACGTAGCGCTAGTGCAGAGTTCCTCAAGTAAAAATTTGGAAACTGATTTAAACGATGATCAACTGTCCGAAAATAATATATTTGATGACTCTCTTGAAGAAGATTTAAATTTAAGTAATTTATTCAATGATGAAAATAATGAAACAAATCAAATAGAACTATGTGAAGAATCAAATACAAGTCCCACTGATTTAATTGATCCGACTAAGAAAATAATAATTACTTGCAGAGAAAAACTGTTTATGCGAAAGGATAATTATGTGTATTTTATTGACTCCCTGGGTAATCCCTGTGATGAGGGAGCAAGGCAATTGCAAAAAATGAATAAATTACCATATTTTAAACATATTGAAATTACTGAACCACTATTAATGACAGTAAATAAGAAACTCCATTTTGCTGTTCCATTAAGAGGTGAAACTCCTATTAGCTTAATTTTTATCAACAAAAATCTTGATATTTTATTGATTAAATTAAAAACGTTAATAATAGAAGCAAACATCGAGTCAGTTAGTACGGCTAAATCGGATCACATAGAACATGTAGAATGGTCGGAAATAATTTTTAAATTCAAAATTTTATTCAGCCAACTATCAACAAAGTTGATTGTCTGTTTAAATCTAATACAATACCCAATCGTAAGCGATAAAGAAAAGATCTTAGAGGAGGCTCGAGCTTCCGCAATTGGAGGACATCGTGGCGTTACGCGATGCTACAGACGTTTACGACAAAATTTTCTTTGGGAAAATTTGAAAGAAGACGTACAAAACTTTATTAGGAACTGCTTGGATTGTCAACTTAAAAAATTGAGAAGAGTTAAAACCCGTCAACCAATGCAAATAACCGATACCCCGTGGGCAAGTTTTCTAAAAACAAGTATGGATATTGTTGGTCCACTAGACCCGACGAAAGATGGTTTTACTTATATCTTACTCCTCATGAACTAGTGTTTGGACGTCTGGCTCGCGTACCAGCAAATTATAATATAGAACAAGAAGATTTAAATCCTACTTATCAGGGTTATATGAAAGATTTAATTTCTAGATTATATAGCATGCATCAGTTCGCGGGAAATAACTTAATTAAGTCTAAAGAAAGATCAAAATTTTATTACGATCGAAAAGTAAATGAAGAAACTTTAAAAATCGGTAATTGGGTTTTTCTTCTTCGCGGGCCTAAACCAAAAAAGTTTCAGAATCACTTTTTGGGTCCGTATAAGGTTGTAGATATATTAGGAAATTCAAATGTAAAAATTCAAATCGCAGAAAATAAATATAAGATAGTCCATGCGGATAGATTAAGAAGATCATACATTGAACCGGAATAAACACAATTCAAGTACTCAATACTCAGTGGAATGTAGACTAATAATTTTTTTTTTTATATAATTAAATGTAGTTACTATGCGCTTACAAAATTACACAAGCACCATACCAATCGCACTTTCTGTCATTCTACACTGATACATTAGTAGTGACAAAGCAATCAATAAAATCTCCAATACATTGCACCCATGAATTCTTTTAGAAAATTCATATTAATGCAAATCGATAATACAGATGGGATCAAATCAAACATTTTTATTCCTGGTTTGCCTAGCCCTTGGCAAAGGAGGATACTGTATCATTGGGTTCGATTGTACACAAGGAGTGTCCAATCTAACAACGTTTTCTTTGTTTCAGGTGGCTGAGTGTGATATCCAGGAACCCATTATTAACACCAGTAAAATACATGTGCAATTATTGCAAGTACATGAATTTATTAATATTCATGTTAAATTGTGTTAAATTAGAATAACTCGACACGTGAGTAAGTGCAGCTGGCTATCGCATAATTTACAAGTTAATCGCGCAGACGCGTCATATCTTTTAGATATTTCACGGGAACAGTGCGAAAAAATGCATTTGCATAAATCAATCTCATATCGTGATGAAATAATTAGTAATCTCAAACCTAATAATTCAGTTTCACATCCAATGACATTTGTGGGAAACATTGACGATAAGGGTAATTGTAAAAACCCTGGATACTGGAAGGACCCATATTTTGTCTATGATGATGTAATTGTTTCTGGATTTTTGGAAATTTCATTAAGAGATTATCAAGCCGCAGTAAACTTACTTACGAACGATATAATTCTGAAATCGGGCACACATTGCAAAATTACTGATATTGAATGCATCGACTTAGAAGACGGTTACGCGTTTTGGAATGCATTACCTATGCGTTCATGTGAGGAAAATAAATATATTAATTTGTATGATGGGACAGTGAATAAAATTATAGAAGACAACAATGAAAAGTATCCAACTTATGTAATAGAGTCGAATGAAATTACCTTTGCATTTAAGGGTATTGGAATAATCACCGAGTGTGCACATCGATTGGTCCGAACAGAAAACCCGAAATTGTTCATTTTAGAGGACGGTGTCCTCGAAAATTTTCATTCAGTAAAAAAATCATCTTTGGAAAATTTGGATATATTTGTGTATTTTAATTCTAAGCATGTATTCGTCGAAAAACATATTAAGGGACAAATTAAGCGCTTATACTATGATCTATTGATGCAAAAATGTGAACTCGAACGAAAGGTCATTGCCAATGCTTTGAGCATAGTAGTCACAGCACCTGATATGTTTGCCTATTTAATTACAAAACGGTTTGGTTTCATGAGTGTAGTCAGTGGAGAGGTAGTGCACGTTTTACGTTGCCTTCAAACGGATGTTGTTAGGCGTTATGTCACTAAATGTTACCAGGAGTTACCTGTTAGTCGAGACGGTAAGGATTTTTTCCTCACGCCACGCACCCATATTTTGAAAGAATTTGGAACAGAAACTGGCTGTAATCCATTAGTACCACCAATGTACTTACTAGGAGACGCTTGGTATGCAGTTATGCCCGCATATGCAACGCACGTTAAAGAACCAACGATTTTAAAACCAACCACAAAAAGCACGTGGAACTATTCCGATCCAATTGACCTAGCAAGAAGCGGTGTGTACAGCTATAGTGAAGTTCAATCACTAAAACATCTAATAATGTTTTCAGTAGACAGACCTGCAGTGTTAAATAGTGTTGCAATGGGAATGACTGGAAGGGCCGCTCTAGACAAGGATTTATCAGTTTTAGGTCTTCTAAATGAAGAAGCAGTTTCCAGATTAGCTGATGGTGCTATGGCACAAATGTGGGGAAAATTTTTAAAATTCGGAAGTTTTAGTGCCGGAATAATTGGGGTTTTTATTATCGCGAGATTGGTCAAATTTGTAATTGATACAATGATTCAAGGTTACGCTCTCTTTAGTATTTTTGGGTGGAGTTATCATCTTTTAGCTGCAGTCTGGAATTCAGCCACACAGTTACTGTTACATTTAAGTTGCGACCTTGAAAAAGGGAGCGAACAAGAGAAAACAAAAGGTAGGGAACAAGAGCATCAAGGTAACACGTATGCACGCGCGCCAGAGGAAGAATACTTTCCCCCTCACGCCCTTGGTTTAATAAGTGGTTATAGACTACCAGATGGATCAATTGTAGCCAAAACGAAAGAACCCATAAACGTAATAACCAATCACGTTTATCCAGATCTAAATCGTGATATTATTCCGCCCCCGAAAAGAAAGGGAAATGAAGGGGAAAATGTTTAAATATTAATTTCTAATTATATATAATGTTTCTTTTAATAAATTTAAATCTTGATATTCAATTAAAATTTTTATTTTAATTCCTATTTGAATTAATAAGGGCATCGTTGCTTTAGATGTTATGTAACCTAAATTAAATTTTTGGAACATCACCCGTAATTATAAGTTTTACAGATGAGTGAGCAGGCAAAAAATTCGTGGAAAGAAGTTCGAAATCTCGATGTCTGGAAAGATATCGTACGGAATCAAGAAAGAATACATTATACCGGATTACAAAAATTAATTTGCCGGTAATGCTATAAATATTCTCTGTCATATGAGGAACGGGTTATGTCTGCATTAGTGTCACTTAGAACCACTTCTGAGTTAATCTGTAGTCATATACCAATAGCTTGCGAATTATGTAAAGATCTTATACCTTTCTCGGAATGTAAGATTGAACAACGACTAAAGAATAAGGGAGACTATGCGGTTAAAAGAAAGGGAGTACTTGAAGAAACGATCTATAGGGGGACCGGACATTACGGTGCATTGACTACCACGGAATTTGCCGAAAATATCGTGGAAAAACATAATAGGGCCGAAACCAGGTGAGTAAAACGTTTACCACACATCAAGTCTCGCTATTACTGTCAAAATTCAACTAGAAGTTTATTGGCAGTCACAACTAGACACCTTTTACGCCCAGCGCCGCTAACGGCCGTACCACCCCTACAACCTATTTCATCATCTGAAGGCTCTTCCATTCCTGTAAATTCCATGTCTCCTCGCATTTTAGATCTACGAATTAATCGAATTCAGGAAGTTCAAACTCTTCCTCAGCATACAATTATACCAACAGGTATGTTGAATCCTCCATCGATAACCACAGAACATAATCAAAATCAAATATCTTCTGAGGTGAATAGTACTGGGCTCACGGAAATTGACGTGCACGAAATAGAGAAATTTTTTATAGATTTGCCGATGACGACAGAAAACTCAATGGAAAAATAGATCTATAGTTTACTTAATTCACATGAAACGAATTAACACAAATTATTCCATAAAATTTTATTCCTCTTCTTATTTGCATACATAACCATAAGAGTTTTTTTTTTCTGTTGTTACAGGAAAGATGTTGATTCCAATCATTCTGAATTTTGTGGGCAAGACGCTTGCAGCTTATGACTGTATTAAAATTAATAATTTGGAAAATCATCCAGGAATTATGTTTGACTATAAAGAAGATATGCGAATTTTAAGAGAATATTATACAATAACAACTATAGTAGATTTAAAAGCAATGACAGAATTAAGTAAGGACTTAGATTAAATTTTTCATGAAATAATTTACTCAAAAGCATACGTAAACACAAAAAAATCAATTACCCTGTCACTGTATAATTATTACTTAGTTAAGTCAAGAAGATTTGCTATTTACGATTCTCAATTTAAATACACTCAGTAGAACCAAAGGAACATGGAAAAATCAATTTTGCTAAAAATATTCTACAAGGACATGATTTAATTAAAAAAGATGACTGGGAAATGAGTTTGGACAAAAATAGTAATAATGTGTATATGGAAAATGAATTGAGTTATGTCGCAACGAAAGGAATAAATGAAACTCGTACATTCTTACTCACGGCATTAAAACGTGCTCACATACTATTTGAAGATGCAAACCTTGAAAATACCTATGTAGAAAGAATAACCCTATATGCAACTAGATTACTTGAATATTATACTTTCATGTCAAAAATAATCATCGATATTTTAGAAAATAAAAAATTCATTTTTTATAAAAATTTAGAAAAGGCAGTGAAAAAAATAGAAGATAGTTCTAATAAACAAGCATTTATTAAGGTTAATACTACTAATTCAGACATAATCTCTAAGATTTTAAACTTGGAAATAATTTATCTTGAAAACAAACTTATATTTTCGTTAAAAGTTCCATTACTTGAGTCTGATGAATTTCAGGTATTCGAAATAATAAAATTTCTCAATCTCTTTGATAGAAATAAGGCATTGTCTATCGAATCAAATATAAAATTCGTTGGGGTTGCTCCTGACTTAAAAAAATACGTTTATTTGTCTGAGTATGACTTTTTGTTGAGTAAAAGAATTAATAATACTCTATATTTCACGGGAAATAACCCAATTTCAGAAAAATCTAGTTGCATCAGAGATATGTTTTTATTTAATGAAGGTAGTAAATGCCCTAAAACTGTATCAATACAAGATAATGGATATTTTTTCAGTCAAACGTCTTATGGTAAAGATTGGGTTTTTTCGTAAGCTGAAAGAGTTAACGCACAATTTAAATGCAAAAGTTGTTCTCAAAATTTAGTATTGAAAGGGAATAAAATAATTAACGTACCTAAAACATGTACTATAGTTATAGACGGTAATTATTAACAAAGTAATGAAAAACTGGGAGGTGACTACAAATACATTTTGCCAATAGTTGATGTTAAAGTACTAAGAAAAATCGAAAATAATCAAATTACTACTACCGCGCAAGTTTTTGTAGAAATAGAATTTGTAAAACCTTATGTCATTGCTTTAATCGTTCTTACTAACATATTAATTTTATTACAATTGGGAAAAATAATTGAGCTACGTAAAATCTGGTCTCGTCTTTTCAATAAAAAGGAAGAAAAATTGTATGTGGAAATGAAAAAGTTAAAAATAAATGCTAATAAGTACGTTCTAAAGGATCCCGTATATGAGACACCAAAAAAGAAAACCTCTTTAGAAACTTCAGAAACGGTTTTGTCTGTGTCAGACGAAGAATCATTTCAGGAAGAGGCAAGACGTTACGCCCGCCGAGCTAATTTGTCCGAAAGCTCAAATAGTATCCCAATAAAATTAGAATTACGTTAAATATACATGTAGTCATCCTTATATTGATCGAAAGGCAAATATATATATTGTCACGGTCGGTGAAAATATTCGTCCACACGATCGAGATTTTTTCGTGTGGACGCGGGCTAGCAGCAGACGAACAGCTGCTGGCAGACCATTCCGGAACGGACCGACCGTTAGCGGTCGGACCAGTTGGAACGAGGCGTAAGCGCGCCAGTCTACTTCGATAGTTTAGGCTAGACACTCCGTCTCTCTCTCGTTCTCTTTTTTTTGTCGGAATAAAGAAAGTTTGTGATTGCGGCTCGCGGAGAGTTTGTTGTCAATTACGACTCGCGAAGTCGCTGAGAGTGTGACGTATCCGAGTGTACGAGTTTGTGGTGTGCAAGCTAGAAATCCCGGAACCCCTGCTCCAGGGAGATCTCCACCCGCGCGGCGTAAAGGTTTCTGCCCCCCGAAAACGAGTGAGAAGTGTGTGTGTGCAGGTGTGCTGGGTGATAAGGGAGAGAATCCGTAGATTGTTCTCTCCCCGTCTGGATTTATTTCCTGAAGATTCTACGTGTGAATTCTCGATAGAACTCACACGTAGAAACTTGCGAGCCGGCGCGCGTAGCCGCCCGGCAGATTGCTTTGTTTACTTTTGACTTTCTTTGTTCGGCCACTCGCGCGATCGGCCGAACTTTAGATTTTAAATTCTAGGATCGCGACAATTAATTTTTGTATTATTATTTTTTTATTATTCTTTTTGTTAATAAATTGTAAGTTAAAATTAATTGTTGTTCCGGAGTGTTTATTAAAACCGAATCTTTTTCCTCCGCTCGACTTTTCCTCATTTAGAGAATTTATTAATTCTGAGAAATTTAGTTTATTTTATTTTGATTTTAGCTTGGGTAATAGCCCCGCCCACTGCCAGCATTTGACAGCTAGCCCGCGTACACGTCTCCCCAAGCATGTCTATTTAATTATGTACCGGTACTAACAACGGCTGCAGGAGTACTCAGGAGCGAGTACTCGGAAGTTTTATACGCGTACAGTTGCTGGTCCGACAACGCGGATCGTCGTTGTTTTTCCCCGGACGAGCACTGTTACAATATATATATATATATATATTAATATATTGTAACGGGGTATTTCTTAAGAAAAGGGCCTCTCTTAAATAATTAACGGAGTTTCCCGGGCCCTCCCATAAAGACACCTTCCATAATATACAAACAAAAAATTTCATTTAGCATACCAATATCCTAAAATCCCAGAAAAAAACATGGTTTATAAAATCTTATTCAATAGTACAAAAAATCTTACGTTTACCAAAATTTTCACTTATTATCTGATGCTAAAAATGGCTACTCTCTGGTTTTTCCAACTCTCAATAAAAGTAAATTAACCCAAGTTTTCTTGATTTCTTCTACTACCTGGCTGTAAATAAAAGGAAAAAAAAATGTCTACAAACTCAAAAAAAAAATGACTGGGAAAAGGAAAACTTTGAAAAAAAAGTCTACAACTTAGAAACTTAGAAAAGATTAACACTCTCCAAAAATACACGCTCCAAAAATGACGCTTCCCCGCGTCTCTCTGACTCAACTTCCTTCCTCACCATCCCTTCCCAATACTCTCAACCAATCAACACTAATCTATTTCATCAAGTTTCATTCACACTTGAGGAACAGCAATGTGTCCCCCAATCACATACATTCACGCCGTAATATCCAATCACACTCACGTCTACAAAGTTCCGGTGGCGATCGCCACGCCACCTATACTACGCGTGAACATTCAAAAGAAAAGAAAAAAAATAAGGCACACGAGACACTCACAGCTCTAACTCTGTCTCTCGCGCACATACTCTCTCTCTCTCGTTCTTTCCTACACGCACACATTGTCCACGCCACGTGCAAACTACAAAAAAAAAATAAAGCTACACTCACGCCCGCGTCTACTGTTTTGAGTGTGCGCGCACGCGCCTGCCGACGCAGTTGCGTCGTCTTCCGACACGCGCCGCGCACCTCCTCCGTCGTCGGAAACTCCCGGACGGAGAACCGGGACCTGTGTGCTGTGTGTGTATGTGTACGCGCGCGCCCTAGGCCGGGATAGCCTTCCCGGATGGTTGTTATGTGTGTGTGTGTGTCGTGGGCCCGCGCTGCTGTGGCAGCATTCAGCCGACGGCGGCCGTTGGCACGTGGTCGGCCTCAGCTGCGCGTTAACGCGGCATGGTTATCACCTGGGAAAAGTAAACAAACAACTTATTTCTTTCACTGTTTCCCAGGTGACTTGACACTGCCAGGTAAGAAAAATAATTTACGAGGGATTCACTCCCTCGCAACTCCCCCCTGCCAAGCCGAAACATACCCGTTATGCTTCGCCTGACAAAACACCGACAATGGTTCTGTACTTGTCAAAAAGATTCCAAGATAATGATGCCCAATGCACTCATAGAGATCGGATTATTCTAAACTTTTTAGGATGTTAAATAAACACATTTCTTTAGTTGAATAATAAATTAAGTAGCGCTAAGGTAGCAAATTTTGGTTATCAGTTTAGCTACTATTATCTGTGTAGCCTACACTGGGAAAAAGTTGAGAAACAGCGCCCCCACTCGTATGGAAGTATTCTGTATGCTATACGGGAGAAATATTTCACGCGTGGGCAATATATTACCCACCACGAGAAATATTTTTCTCAAACTTGGGTGTAGCGCCTCTTACGGCAGACTCGATAACCTGTTTTCGTTGCGTTTCTCTCGTATCTGGGCAGAATATTACCCATGGCGGTCGGGAGCAGCGTTCCCCTACTTTTGGGACAGCAGACGCTCAACTTTCTCCCAGTGTAGTAGTAAGTAAAAATTATGGAGACGATGTCAATGACTGCACACATGCTGCAGTTAACATTACAGCTCAATTACAAGCTGAAGTTTGATAGCCTTGCTATATTAACTCCCTAGGCCTTGGGTAATTGACATTTTTTTCAGTTTTATGTAAATAAATAAATTATAATTAAACTAATTATGATTAGTCAACAAAGGCCGAAGACTTGAACTTTAAAAATTTTTCATGTCTCTATGGGTGCATTGACTAGCATCTCACACTTTTTCAAAATCAACAACTAATATTTTGTTCTGTACTTGCCAAAAAAAATCTAAAGTAATTATTTGGAGTCACTGCACCCATACAGATGGGATTATTTTAAACTTTTTAAGATGTTAAACAAACACATTTCTTTAGGTGAATAATAAATTAAGTAGCGCTAAGCCACCAAGTTTTGGTTATCAACTTGGCTACTATTATCTATGTAGCCTAGTAGTAAGTAAAAATTGTGGAGACGATGTCAATGACTGCACACATGTTGCAGTTGATATTACAGCTCAATTACAAGCTGAAGTTTGATAGCCCTGCTATACTAACTTCCTAGGCTTTGGGTCATTGACATTTTTTACAGTTTTATGTAAATGAATGAATTATATTTAAACTAATTATGATGAGTCAGCAAAGGCCAAAGTCTTGAACTTTGAAAATTTTTCATGTTTAAAAGCGCATGCAAAAATTTCGTTTTGAAAAATAATTAATTTTTCTATGATCACAAAGCGTAAAATGCTTTGAAAATATGTTGTCATGGGATATAACACATGACAATTTATTTGTTTAAATAATAAAAAATGCCAAAGCTCTGTGCTTTGAAAATTTTTCATGTTTAAAAAAACATGTAAAAATTTCGTTTTGAAAAATAATTAATTTTTCTATGATTACAAAGCGTAATATGCTTTGAAAATATATTGCCATGTAATATAACACATGAAAATTTATTTGTTTAAATAATAAAAAATGCCAAAGCTGTGTGCTTTGAAAATTTTTCATGTTTAAAAAAACATGTAAAAATTTTATTTTGAAAAATAATTAATTTTTCTATGATTACAAAGCGTAATATGCTTTGAAAATATATAGCCATGTAATATAACACATGAAAATTTATTTGTTTAAATAATAAAAAATGCCAAAGCTGTGAGCTTTGAAAATTTTTCATGTTTAAAAGCACATGCAAAAATTTCGTTTTGAAAAATAATTAATTTTTCTATGATTACAAAGCGTGATATGCTTTGAAAATATGTTGCCATGTGATATAACACATGAAAATTTATTTGTTTAAATAATAAAAATGCCAAAGCTCTGTGCTTTGAAAATTTTTCATGTTTAAAAAAATATGTAAAAATTATATTTTGAAAAATAATTAATTTTTCTATGATTACAAAGTGTAATATGCTTTGAAAGTATTAGTATAGTGAGAGCTAATCATTTAAGTCGGTTCAGGTTGGTAAGGTAGATGAGGTTCGTTAGGCGGAGATTTTGGGAGACGAGGGTGGGAGGGTTTGTTATTTCACTTTAAAATATTAAGAGCTTTTTCATTATTTAAAGTACTTCAACAAAACTTTAAAGTTAGTGACTGAGTTGATGAGTAAGGTGAGTAGGATTTGTTGGTAGATTGGGTGAGATAAGTTTGGGGGATAAAATACGGTGTTTGAAGTAAATCAAATTAGTGAGGCCAGTAATGTGGCTAAGATTAAACTAGGTCATTTGAAGATCAAAAAGTAAGTATAGTTTGTAGGGTTCTTAACATGGGTGAGAACAGTAAAGAAGGTTAGATAAGGTGAGTGATGGTTGAGGTCTGGTAGAGATATTAAAATTATAACTTTGGCTCTAATTAGAGTTTTCAAATAAAATTATATATCATTAAAAAGGTCTTGAGCTCACATTACCAATTATGTCATTCAAATTCTTATTAAATATTTTTTGTTGTCATGAGAGGGTGCTGAACAAAGCCGTTTATCATTTTAAATCCAACCCTACCCCCAAAAAATCATAAATCGGTTTAAATGCAATTCCGCGAGCTGTTACTATAGCGGAAGTAAGTTCATCTCATGAAGAATCTGAATTGAGAAATTTGAAAATAATCGTGATTTTTTTACAATTTCGCTAATTACTAAAGTAGTTTTTAGGATGAACAGTTTAAGCTAGAGATCTAAGATGAGTCAGGTCTAGAATGAATAAGGTGAGTAGGGTTTATTGCTAAAGTGAGTGAGAGATGAGTTGGGGATTAAGTACGGTATTTGAAGTAAGTGAAATTAGTAAGGTCAGTATTAAGGCTAAGATTAAAATAGATCAGGTAGTTGAAGATGAAAAATTAAGTAAGGTAAGTAGGGTTCTCAAAATGGGTGAGATAGTGAGGCAGGTTAGATAGTTAAGGTGATTAGGTAAGTGACGGTTGTGGGCCGGCAAATATAATAAAGTTTGTAATATCGACATTACATGAATTCATCTAATATGCCCATCATAAGCAAAAGAAGCGCTAAAAAATATTTTTGTGTGTGTAAGATATAATGAAATGGTTTAAAATACCAAAAATTTATGTATGTACCTAACATGAACACTCAAACTATTCTAAAATTGATTTATATCGTCGTTTGTCAATTTTAGATCTATTTTAGCCCTGAAAAGATTTTGACTGAAAATTATTCAAAAAAGAAATGAAATTCTAGATTAAAGACAACCTCATGAGTTTTGCCTAAAAAATTAAAAATTTTTTTTCTATGAGACTGATTTTATGAATCAAATTATGATGAGTAAGTAAAGTTCAAACTGAACTCTCGTGTCTAATTTTTATTGATTTAGAGCATTTTAGTCTTTTCATTATTTTACCAAACATAAAGCTTACGTATTGTTTCGATTAATTTTTGTGGCCATCAATTAATATTAGGGGGTTGGAGAGCGGAGCTAGTAGAGGGAGGGGGGGGGGTTACCTCCAAGTATATCTTCCTATATTATCTAGTCATATCCAGGACGAGCTCTTTTATTTTTTGGCCCCTCCGGGAGGAGCTCTTAAAATTACGGCCCCTCCGGAAGGAGCCCCTTAAAACATGTTAAACATAAGGTTTTTTGAAGGTTTTGAGGCACTCCTCCCTGAGGAGCAGCTCAAAACAGTAAAAAAACCTTCTATTTAGCACCTTTTTCAAGTTCTTTCCGGAGCATTTACATTCTTCAATATTTCCTTTTATTTTCAACTTAATTTTTCTGGGGGTTGATGAGCGAAGCGAGCAGGGGGTACCCCCTACTACCACACACACACGCGCGCGCACACACATGCGCATATATATATATACAAGGGGGGGGACCCCCTGCTCGCTTCGCTCGCCAACCCCCCAGAATTTTATGCTTGAATCTACACTTGTACCTACGCTTATACACATACTCTTGTGTCTACCTCTGTACCTACTCTGATACATACCATTGTTTCTACTTTTATAGCTTGTGACTACACCTGCACCTTATTTCGTGCCTACCTTTGTTCTCACCTTTCATCTTACTCCAAACCCTTGTAACTACCCTTGTTCGTAACTACCCTGTTTCTATGCTTTTACCGACTTATTTTCGTCTTTTTATTTATTAACCTTCCCTGCTTTATAACCTTGCTACTATCCACGTCTGTTGAGTATTTTTTTCCGACTCTTTTTACTACGTCTGTTGATTTTTTTTACTTCCTACATATTATGAATCTTCATCAAGTAGATGCCAACTCAATCCAATACTTCCTACATATGTTAATGATCTTGTGCTTACTACCTATTTTTTACTCAAGCTTCTAACGCCGAACCTTCTACACATGCATTTGTTTCTACATCTGTTTCTACTCTCATGCTAGCTCTAGTTCTTTATTTATTTATTTTTTTAATTTTCTACACTGAATCTAGCCTTGTGCATAATCTTTTTTATCCTCTTGTACTTACTATTCTAAATAACCCTATAACAAACCTTGTTCATAACATTGTTTCAAACTTGATAACTACTGTGGTAACTTCATTGTACCTCCTGCCGTACCCGGACTTGTCATTACGTTTGTAACTTTGAACCTACGCTTAACATTTTTGCTTAATATTGTTTCTATCTCGTTCATATGAATCTACTTGCTTAAATTTTGGTGTTTGCTGTTGTTTTTTCTTTTTTTCATGCTTTGGTCTCTAACTTTGAATCTTTATTCTCATCTTTGTGAAAACTATCTTTTCTATTGTTCTTCTCAAATTTTTTTGTAATTGCAATCGTGAAACTAATCATCTTCATACAATTTAGCCCACACAGCTCTTTAACTTTTTTGACAAATATTTCCTACATCCTTTTACATTTGTTATCAACGCTTTTTCTACGTAGGTCTGTCCCAATCAACCTATCTTGATTAATATCGAAGATTATCTTACGACACCAGTTTCCAGCCATGTGTAGCCTCTTTTACTTTGTTATTATTTTCATACTTCAATTTGTAACTTGGAACGTAAGTAGTACTTTTTTTTTTTTTTTTTTTTTTTTCAACATCTAACCCTGAAACTAACATCTTTTATACTATTGTTTTCGATCCTGTACAAACCTTTGTAGGTAAACACTTACCCACTTTTGAATCTACCGATGTACCTACCCTCTTGCCAAACCTTGACGCTCTCTAAGCGAAGCGCACGCACAATTGTATTATATTATCTAAAACAAGTTTTGTCGAAGCTTCATCTAAATTAATCGACAATAAGTTATATATACCGTTTACCTTTGCGCTACGTTCAGAGTTCATATTCATTTAAACTTTTGTGGTTATAGATTCATTGGTTTTGTTTCAGTTTGTACACTAATAATTATTATTTTCATGATTATAATCGGATAATTTCGAAAACTTGATTACGTAATTATTTTTTCATCAAATCTATTCTCTAGATGTTTTAATTGAATTGTAATATAAAAATTAAAAATAAAAATAAAAATTTTAAATTTTGTTCTTCAACCAATCACATCACGAATAAAATGCTAACATTCTTTTTGGGTTCTCTCTTTTATCTTTGGATGTAAGTTAATTTTTTTAATGCTTCGTAGTTACTTTTTTAATTTCTTGTATAGATACATAGCTGATAACTTGTACTTAACGCTATATGCCTAGAAAAAAGTGCGGAGGGAGCGGACTGCGGAGGCAATCGAGTGCGCGCGTGATATAAGATGAATGCGTGTACTTGCATACTTTAAAATAACTCAATTTTATTATTATTATTTAAATAAACCAAATAACCCATTTCTATTCTACTTTTAAACTTTCTTTTTATTGCTTAACCCATTAAGTCCCAGGATTTTTTAAATTTTTCTTGTACTTTGAGCTCTGGAATTTTGATGAAAACGATAAAAAATATTTTCAAAAAGACCATATACAACTATTTTCGGGTATGCTCTACACGATGGTGTAGTTTAAAAAAATCAAAAATGTCATTTTCAATTGTTAATTAACAAATTAAAAAAAAAACTCAATTTTTTGCTGCATTTTTTTTTTTTATGAATTCCTTCAGTTGGATTTTTTTTTTTTTTTTTCAAAAGATTTTCAGAATTTAGAGGTTTCAGTAGAGCAGACAAATACAATATGATTAAGATGTTTCAATGTAATAATACGTACTATTTTGTAATATTTTCAAATTATTTATTATGTAATTGAGAGAATTTTTTATTATATTTAAAAAAAATTTTTTTATTATATTTAAAAAAAATTTTTTTATTATATTTAAAAAAAAAAAATTAAGAATTTGCACAAATCTTTTAAAGAGAGTTTGATTTTTTTTTTTTTTTTTTTTTTTGTGAGGAATCGAACCCATATCACTCACACTATTTGATAAACAATTAACCCACTAGACCAGGGTATATTTAAATTTTCCCAAACCAAAAAATAGTTTTTAACTATATCTATTGATATATTATTCCAAGTACCAGCCTACCTTGCAAAATGAATAAACGAAATTCATTTGCTCAAATCTTTAGCGCACAAGTTTTAATCCGAAATCGAATCGTCACTCATTTTGAAATCTTCGAGCAAAAGGGAACCTTAATGATTCGTGAGTTTATATAGTTTAATTATATCATTTATTTTCTTAATTTAATAATTCTTTTTTACAAAACTTGTAACAAAACATTAAAAATGGGGGGCGGGAAAAAAAAAGGGCGGGCGGGGGGCGTGATTGGAAAATCATAGGACAATTCAAAACTCATAGAAATAAGCATATTTCGGTACACTTTTACGGTTAGTTGAGCACTTTTTTGAGAGGCCTACGGGGGGCGTGGGAGGGCGGGCGAGGGGCGTGGGGGGGGGGGGGGCGTGAGAGAGGAAAAACAACTATATAATATAGTAAGATATATATATATATATAATTTTACTTTTATGGGGGAATTAATACAACTGAAATAAAATATTTTATAAATTTTTTGTAAATAAATAACGAAGATGTGATTAAATTGAATCTTCTCTTATTTTTATTTTTACTTATTTATAACAAGAGCAAAAAACTTTGAGACTAAGAATGAAGTTTCTTTAGAGAACTATCAGCTCTGAGGCAGATAAATTTCAGAAAACAATTTTTAAAAAAATCAACTTTAAAAATTACATATTTTTTATAAAATAATTTAATTACTTATCAATTTTTCATCATCGTATTCTCAAAGCTATTTTTTAGTGATGATTTTATTGCGTATTATAAATACTGAATCAACACTGAACTGAAGTAACAATTAAAAAAAATATTAGTTTTAAAGCTGTTTAGGTTGCTCTAAAGGCTTGGAAGTGCTGTGGAGCACAATTATTCGCAACTGTTTTATAAAATAATGTACACGAATGTGAAAATTTTTGAACAGTCTTGCATCATTTGAAAAAAATAACTCACTGCGTAAAACATTTGTCACACTCTCATAGCAAAAAATACTATTAATACATGCTTTTCTACTTAGATGTTACAATATTATTATCTGCAATATCTCAAGTTTAACACCACATAACTTTTTACATAGTTTTACAGACTTATCATTTTCTAAGCATCAAGTTTTTACAATTCAATCCCTAAAAATCCGTAATTTCTAATAAATTAGTAGTCAATCATTTAAAACATCTATTTTATAACTAATAACTTTCAATATGGGTTATTTCATAATACATCTATCAGACCGTCCAACCTACTTTTCAAATAGTTTTGAAACTATTTCTTTGGTAATTTACGCATAATTTTAGGTGAAAAATTTTTTTTTTTTACTGAACCATCTAATAGGTACTTTTCGAATTGTAAAATACGCGATAGAAGTCATACTTTAACATCTTGATTTCTTTTCATCACGCTATTCCGCGTCTTGAAATAATAAGGTACATTTGTGGCCGCATTTCTCTTAAAGTACCATGTTATATGATTCTGTTGAAGAAAATATGATGATCTATGTCCGACGTTGTACCCTTACATCTCAAGTTGCTGCTGTTCTTGATGTAAATGTACAAATTCATACACTAATTGAGAACCTGGATGTAAAAACCGGACTAGCAGTCGGGCGGTTGTAGCCTAGTCCAGCCAAAGATTGTCGAAATTTGATTTTAAGTGATTTTAAAATTATCCCAAACTCAAAATTAAAAAATACTTCTCGATGCAGAATTTAGTTGCACGTTTTTTAACTAAGTCATAAGAGATTTTTTTTTGCGTTTTTGAATGAAAAATAAAAAACCATGTTTTTTATTAAACTTAAAAAAAAAAAAAAATTGTCTTTACCTCACAATATCCATATTTTTTCAAAGGGTTTTGACACAACGTTTCTTCAACTATCTCCGCTTCTAATGAGCAGTTTTAAAAGCCACTAAAATAATTTTGACCTAACTTATGAATTTTTGAAAGAAAAAAAAGTCTGTTATTTTTAACGATCGACTTCGGATTAAAACAGTGTACGAGGAAGTTTCGAGTTGATCAAACTTGACCAACTCGAAACTGCTGCACCTTTCTAATGCCGTCTTCATAAACTTCCATACTTTTTTAATTCGAAGTCGATCGTTAAAAATAACATTTTCTTTCAAAAATTCATACGTTAGGCCTCAATTATTTTGGTGACTTTTAAAACGGATCATTAGAAGCGGTAAGAGTTGAAGAAACGTTGTGTCAAAACCCTGTGAAAAAATGTGGATCGGTTTCCAAGATATTGTGAGGTAAAAACAATTTTTTTTGGTATTTAAGGTTTGTAGAATAAACCGTGGTTTTTTATTTTTCACAAAAAAAAAAAAAAAAAAAAAATCTCTTATGACTTTGAATGTAAAAAAGACACGCAATCAAACTCAGCATCGAGTAGTATTTTTTAATTTAGAGTTTGGAATAGTTCCAAAATCTTTTAAAATTAAGCTTCAGCAATCTTCGCCTGGATTAGGCTGTAGCCGGCCGAACGTTAAGGCGGTTTTTACATCCAGGCCCTCAATTCTGTAACTGATCAATTTTAACTTTTTTTTACCACTTTCTGGCTAGTTGATGAAATTATAGCTTTTTTCCGTTTTATATAAAAATTTAGTTATTTCCTTTAGAAATCTATAGATTGATTTTTTTCTAGCTTAAAATATAAGTACCCGGAAAAATTTTACGCTGAATCTGAAATCACTATTATCGAAACGGTTTGAGCTCTCTGTTAGCCAGAAATATGTGAAAACTTGTTTTTTGATGATTATTGACTTCGCAAAATAAATCATCATAGAGCCCTGGCGGCTCATAGCATGTAACCCCCGTCTCCCAACTTTTGGATCGTGTTCAGCCTGGTTTCAGAAAGATTTTCGAGTATTTTTTCACGAATAAAAATTTCAAGGACTGAATTAACCGTGGTTTAGGTGAGGCAGGATGCCCTAAATACTTATTCCAAGTTGGTCAACTTAGAAGGCCGATCCAATTCTCTGCAAAAACATTGACTAGCAGCAAGTCCGAATCGAAGGAATAAATTCCTCCCATACTAGATCGTGTTTAAGGCCACCAACTTTACCAAGCTTAAGTAACTCGATGCACTTGCGGCTGGTAGGATCATCTGAGTCATCGAAGACTACTTGCAGTCAGCTCGAGAGATTCTTTTAACTTGGGGCCTTACGGGGGAGGGGGTTATGCGAGAAGAAGAATTAACACCAAGGTAAGGTGCTCAATGAGTTTAAGGTAAAATCAGGCTCGTATCATAGGTAAGAAAGTTTTAATGCGAATTTTCATCGATAATTAATTTTTTTGGACTCAAAATAAAGCTTGTGATCTTAGTTTGCAGGTTACAGAGCCATTTTTTGCATATTCATTTTCATTTTAAAAAAAAATAACTTTAGGCATAATTGGACATGAGAGATTAAGGGATTACTTAAAATTAAATGAAAAATGAAGGAATCGAAAAAGAAGACTCTGTAGCCCGCAAACTAACAAGGAGAGACTGCACCCTGCGGGTCACCGATCCTAACGAAACATTGGAGATCATTTTCTGATACCAAAAAATGAAGAAATCTATCAATAATTTCGTCCAATGGGGCCTTGATATCGATTCGCCATATAGCTCATACGGCATTTTTAGCACATTTTCGGTTTTTTTGGCTAATTTTTTAAAAATTCCTCTCCAAAGCCTATTGCACGTAAAGAATTCCGCAACCTCGCATTCTTTTTATTTTTTTATGAATTTTTGAGAAAAAATATTTTGATACATCGTTTTGATAAAGTTGTTCACGTACAATTAAATTTTAAAAAAGCTAAAAAAAACCCTAGAAAATGCTTTTAGAAATCCTCTTAGCCCAGGGTCAAACTCATCAAAAGTGAACTTAAGAATGAGAATATTTTTCCTTGAAAGTAAATGAAAAAACAAAGAGAATGCGAGGTTCCAGAATTTTGTAAGTACAATAGGCTTTGAACAGGAGTTTTTGAAAAATTAGCTAAAAACCGAAAATGTGCTAAAAATGCCGTATGAGCTATATGACGAATCGATATCAAGGCCCCATTGGACGAAATCATTGATAGATTTCTTCATTTTTTGATATTAGAAAACGATCCCCAAAGTTTTATCAACATCGGTGAACCGCAGGGTGTAGTCACTCTTTATAAGATTAAAAGCTTTATATTGAGTATAAAAAAATTAAAATCCGATGAAAACTCGCTTCAGAATATTTTCTAAAACTTTTTTACCGATAATACGATCCTGAGGGAGGTCTACACAAGGATGATGGATACCTCACCCCTGCTAACCATTAACTAAAAGTTGTGCTCAGGGTGAGTCGAAATAATGGAGAACTTCTAGAATTAAAAAAAATTTATTTGATCAAAATTCTTCGATTTTACCCATGTAAAATATAGACTTTTTAAAGCACTTTTCAGCCGTTTTTTATTTTAAAAATATAAGTTATACATGGTCAGAACCAAGTAATTATGATCCATAAAATTTATTGATATCATAGAGCTCTCAGATTTTCTTTAGAGCAGTCTATGATGATGTATTTCAGGAATTCAATAATCATTAAAAACCAGATTTTTGCATTTTTTTGAAGCACAGAGGGCTCAAATAGTTTCAAAAGTAGTTTTTCCGTATTCAACAAAAAAAAATTTTACAATGAACATATATTTTTAACTTATAAAAAATCAAAATATCTTCAGCGGACAAAATAAAAATGTTATGTTAAACGAAAAAAGCTATAAATTCTTTAACCAGCCAAAAGGTGGTGAAAAAGTGGTGAAAAAATCTAAAAAATTGTATGTTTCAACCGAATATCATCCACAGATTACGAAAAAAAAAGTTTCAAAAGGTGAAAAGTCAACCTGGACGATTTCCATATTCAAAGTTTTCAAATGTTAAATCAAGTAACACAATCCTAAGTGTGGCATAAAGCTCTGATACATGATTTAAATTCATTTTAAATATAATTATAATTAAAAATTGACAATATTCACTGAAATTAAATTTTTTCCTGATATACAGAATAAAAACAAATATTATTTCTTTAAGATTTTACTCAGATAAAAGTATTGGAGAACTTGAAACTTTCAACTCAAAGATTTTGTTTTTTAGTGTAGACAACAGTTTTATATAAAATAACTAAAAGTTTAATTACGTTTTAAAAATCATGAATACTAGCATTCACTGTAAGATGGAGGTGAAAGTCCACGAGATGAACTTAATTCTAACTGGGGCTGCAAGTGACATACAACTGTATGACCATCAAGAACAGCAATAGTACGAGTATGATCTTGTGGTCTGCGTTGGTTTTCACTTAATTCCGGCTGTTGCAGCTGCGCACAAGTTTGCCGCATTAATTTTTCTAAGGTTAAAGGAAATTCGGTTCCTGGAGAATGTGGAATAAGAGGTCGGTGATCACTATAACTGCGCGATGATTGCCGTGACATGTCACTTTGCCTACGAACATCGTCGTCTGACATATCTGATGTATGAGTTATTTCAGAAGGATAAACTGATGTATTTTTTTCAATTTCCTCATAAACTGGATCATCTTGATGTTGCTGATGGTATAAGTGACTCCTTTGACGATTTCGTTGTTGATCATGGATCTCTGTATAAGTATGATTAAATGGAGAGATTGCTCGTTTACTTGTAGTTGCCTGACAGCCAACATCAAGTTCAACTAGAAATCGGCGTTCACGTGTTCGAAGTAACTGGCTATTATTTATTTCATGTGGGCTTTCTTCTTTATCAGAGTCTTGATAGTTGGACTTTCGTGTTTGTGTTTGAAAATATGTACTCTGAAAAATAAACTTCATTAGATTTCTGATCAACTTAAGTAATTTTTAATTTTTTCATACTTGAATTATTACTCGAAAGAACTATGAAATTGTAAAATTATTTTGAAATTCAACTTAAATCAAATTGAATTTAAAAACAAAAAATTGAATGCTTGTATGCTAAAAAAGATAATAATGAAATTCTTTTGATTGATGAATACTTTGAAAACAAAAATATATATAATAAGCCGATATAAACAATAGTTTATTCTCATTGATTTTTTTAAATATGATGCGCAAGTCCTTATTTAATATTTTTTAAGTCAAAATAGACATCCAATTAATATTTTCATGTTGCAATAAGTTAAATTATTATTTTCAAAGCAAATACATTTATTCTTAATTTTATAAGTTGCATACTAGTCCAGTAGCCAAGGAGGTTTCCACACGCCTTGAAGTTTTAAACTACACCCACGTTTTCTGTACATATTTAGGCTTCCTATAGCAAAATATTTTGTATGTAATATAAAAAATTTTGAAAGGTATTGTTTAAACAAGTTGGAGTAACGCCATTAGTTTTAAAAATGATTAGAGAATTACTGTAAAGATGAGTGAAAAGGTGGTTATAATCTTTTATTCAAGCAAAGTATTGTTTGTTTATAAACAATCGATAAAATTCGGAAACAACAGTTTTTAAAGCTTTTAGTACTTTCATTAGGAACACAAATATAATTTACGGTGGTAATTGTATAATAATAAAAAAAGAAGAATTTATTATTAAAAAGGGTAATGGTGTGAATTTAGGGCCCTCCCTAAACTAGGTAACCTTCAGAAAAAGAGTTTTCCCGGGCCCCCCATTACAATAGTAAAACTTCAACAATTTTGAGAAATTCCTCTTTAAACCCAAAACCGCATAAAACCAAACTCAGGAGAGATTCTCATGGAAGAATCGTTGGGAAAATTACGATTCAAGTGGATAAGGTAGAAAAATGAAACTTAATTTTTTAGCTCAGAATGTCGACTGATCAAAGTGCACGTTTCAGCACTGACTAGCTCTTGATTCATATAGTAACATCAAAATTTTATCTTCAAACATTTATTAACTTACACAACATATGCATGCTTTTTATGCAGTTTAAGTCAGTTTCTTTGATTAATTACCGCATTAGTAAAGAATCTCTACCTAGGCGATATGAAGTCACTAAAGACGGAGCAAAGCGGAACTCGAAGAGTAGATGTTTATATTTACATGTTTCGTAACCAAATGTGCGTTGATTAGGC
The DNA here is from genome assembly GCA_038277355.1 of Encarsia formosa. Lineage (NCBI taxonomy): Eukaryota > Metazoa > Arthropoda > Insecta > Hymenoptera > Aphelinidae > Encarsia > Encarsia formosa. Next base: position 73,644,287 of record CM076184.1, read on the forward strand.
AAAACTTTGAAGTACACATGAACCCATGTATTTTTGAAAATACGTAGTTTTAAATACACGTACTTTTTCGACGCGTAGAACGGGTACAGGGTTCACGTGTACTCAAATACTACTGTTTTAGTTGGAGCTCTATTACCTTTACAGCTGTATAGCAGAAGAGGTTGTGGACGATCTCCAGCTGTAACCGTCATCAACTATCTATTCGATCGTAGTTGCCGGTCTAGTACAGCATCTACTAAAATTTATGTGCGCACACTGCTTTTTTCCGTGAATGCACTGTTGACGAGCGTGAACGTTTACCGGATCTTACAAAGAAAGTTTTACACCGAAGAAACTGTGAACACTCCGATTTTTGCAGTGAATTTTTCCCTCCATAATTAGAAGTGTAAGGTGTGTGCATGTACTGTTGTAAAAAGAGGGTAAATATCCGCTACAACGGATGAACTTCATGTAAGGATATATGTGTCGTGTGCTGTATAAGTGTGCATGAGCGAAACATGCGTAAGCGGCACTGTTCAGGCAGTTGGTAAGAGTCGTAAGTAGTAGATGCTTCCAGCAGTAGAATGCACGTTCTTAACTTGTAAATTTAACTACACTTATTGAGTATAAATGAATACTAATATTAATCATGACGATCTATAAACTATTAATCCTTTGATACGAAAATCCCAACGTAGTAGCAGACTGTAGTTGCTTTTGAACGAAAAATAAAAAAATTATAGTAAGAACGTGCGTTAGAAAAAAATGTGCGCTGAAGAAAAAATAAAATAAAAATAAGTAATGCTCCGGTCGAGTTTAAAATTGAGTGCCTAGTTAGAAAGCCAGTAGAAATCTGAAAAAAAAATTCCGTGCGATAATCAGATGCACAATGCAAAATCATGCATCATGCAAAATCTTGTGAACGCGTGGTGGGTTATGAAGCTCAACGAGCATATGGTAAAAGTGAAGTTATGTGAGCACATGTTTGAAAAAAATTGAATACTGCAAATTTTTAAATGGGAAAAAAGGAGTTTTGATTATAGAACAAGTGTTTAAGGGGGGCAATTTTTGTCTGGCAATTTTTGAAAAATCGAATTTTTTTTTTTTTTCTTATAGTAAAACATTTCAAGAATGCTGTGTTAAAATTTCTAAGGGTTTGGAGCAAAACTCACAAAGTTACAGAGTTTTAAGTCTGGGGCCTTCGAGCGGAGCAGGTCGAGGCAGCTGCCCCTCCCCGCATGCTCTACGCTGAAGGCCCCTGCTAAGTCGGTCTTTGTAATCCCCTAAGACCCTTTTGTAAAAAGGGAGGGGCAGTGAACCCAGGTAGAGTATAAGGCGGTTCTAAAGGTCTGTGTGGAAAAAAAGACGTGTCAGTTTGACGGTGTTCGTTCACCAGAGCGGTCCGATTATTTTTCTTCTTATATTTCCGATTCGGTTTTTTTGGTTTTAAAATGGTTAGAACAAGTAAAGTGTCGAGTTTACTGTGTACTACGGTTTGGCGATTAGAAGAAACTGTCGAGAAGAAGATGCTGTAAATAAAATGAAAAAGGCTATCTGGGCAACGTACGCCCATAACTCATCCACAGACGAAGATCCGCAGCACTACGATTGTCCGAGCGGCTCGGACTCTTGGTGCGAATACCAGAAAGCTGTGGCATTGAACACCTTAGAAAACTTTTCTCACTCTAACGAGGCCTTACCAGTTGATGTTTTGGATGCAATGAAACCAATATACGAAGATCTGAGCAAAGACGAGTTTTTAGAAAGATGCGTTGGTGGATTTACGCAAAATAACAGCGAGAGTTTAAATCAACTTATTTGGAAAATTGCTCCCAAAACATCGTCTGCTGGCTGCAACATAGTAGAGATTGCAGCAAATATAGCTGCATGTACTTTTAATGAAGGAAATACAGCTTTATTAATGATTCTTCAATCAGCAGGAGTTGGTACTGGATGCAGCGCCCATGAGTACGCGAGGCTGGCGGACGAAACTCGCATAATGAAAGCCGACTCCGAAAGCGCCGCTCAAACCAAAGAAAATAGAATTCGGCGAAGACAAGGACAAAAAGATGCCCTGGACATTGCTGAAGCTGCTGGTGACTTACTTTATGGAGCTGGAATAGATGATTCAGTGTAAGTTGTAAATCAAATAGTTTTTCTTCACTTTTTTCGTACCGAAAACTTCAAACGCGTTTTTCTCGAAACACTATTTTTCAAAGTCGGTGAAAGTTCTCATTTGAAAACTACTGCACCGATCTTTCTAGAATTAAACATACGTCTTTAATGCATAAAAAACCCGCCCCCTAGTGAGTTACTTTTTTTGCTTTTTTTTTTTTTGCCCGAGTTTTAGCCATAAAATGGCCGGTTTTGGTGACCAAAAAACAGTGTTTTGGCTTCAAAACGTCGCCAAAACTTCAAAATTGAAAAAAAATGAAATTGATCCTACTAGGGGGCGAGAAAAACTAATATATTAACTAAATCTACTTTATTTTTTGATTTCATATGAACCGTTCGCGAGTTACAGCCTTCACCGCAACTCATCTTTTTTTCGAAGCGCCTTGTTTGGTTGGCTCCCATTGTCTCAATTTTTAATACTTTGATCTGAAATTTTGACAGAATGTTCTTTGAATGTTGTATGATATGTATATAAATTCTTATTAAATTATAATAAACAGGAGCTTCACTATAAATCATCGAAAAATCATCATTTTTTGACCGCTCAGACCCTACCCCCCCCCCCCCCAATAAACGTAAATTTGTAAAAAAAATGAAAGTGATAAACATGCCTAAACCGAGAAGGTGAAAATGCAAATTTTTGACGGTAGCAACTACAGTAGTAGGAAAAAGAGAACCTTGCTGGCACTGGAAATCAAAAAGTGGGATGAACTAGCAAAAAGAGATAGAGCCGTTGTTGATGAAGTGTAAGGGCGGCAAGGAAAATTGATAAGCCATGAGTTACATCTATAATAATATTTTAAATGATCAATTTGAATTTATTGAAGAAAAAGACAGCTCTTAAAATTATGAAAGTGTTTGATACTTTGATAATTTTACTTTTGAGAACAAGATACAAAAAAATGTATTCGGACTCGAGCGAAATGTTTACAGCGCTAGGTGTAGGCGAGAATTACCCTTTTTTAAACTAGCAATGATCAATATTCATTTTTATTGACAACTCACGACGTCTAATCTTAATTGATAAATTTGATGTGAGAGTTTAAAAAATTCTCTCGAAATATATATATGTAGGCGAACAGATGATGATGGCAAGTTCTGTGATCTGAAATTAGCAATCGTGCTCATGGCTTTGATATCAAAACCAAGGTTTTGAACTTATAACTTTAAACTTTAAACTTTATTTTGATTTTGAACAATAATTTATTTGAGCTCTACCGGATGTATGATTGTAGGCTATTGATACTGTACAGGGGCGTTATTACATTTTGGGCCCGGGTCTGGATAAAGTTCGAACCCCCCCCCCCCCCAACTAATCTTAATATTTTTTAACTCTGAGCAGTTCAGTACCTAATTTATAAAAAAAAAACTCAAACCTTGAACCCCCCACAACCCTGGGCGCCCGAGTTCAACAAAAAAACTAATCAGCTATCCCACAAGCTCTAAACCCCCAAAACCCTGGGCGTCAAGTTCAATGAATAAACTGATCAGCTATCCCCCAAGCTCTAAGCCCCCAAATACCTTGGGCGCCCAAATTCAACAAAAAAACTGATCAGCTATCCCCCAAGCTCTAAACCCCCAAAACCTTGGGCGTCGAGCTCAATAAATAAACTAATTAGCTATCCCTCAAGCTGTAAACCCCCGAATACCCTGGGCGCCTGATTTCAACAAAAAAACTGGTTGGCTATCCCCCAAGCTGTAAACCCTCTAAACCCTGAGTGCCCGATTTCAACAAAAAAAATTATCAGCTATCCCCCAAGCTCTAAACCCCCAAAACCTTGGGCGTCGAGCTCAATAAATAAACTAATTAGCTATCCCTCAAGCTGTAAACCCCCGAATACCCTGGGCGCCTGATTTCAACAAAAAAACTGGTTGGCTATCCCCCAAGCTGTAAACCCTCTAAACCCTGGGTGCCCGATTTCAACAAAAAAAATTATCAGCTATCCCGCAAGCTCTAAACCCCCAAAACCCTGGGTGCCCAAGTTCAACAAAAAAACTTATCAGCTATCCCCCAAGCTGTAAACCTCCAAATACCTTGGGCGCCTTAAAACAACGAAAAAACTGATCGGCTATCCCCCAAGCTCTAAACCTCCCAATACTCTGGTTACCGAGTAGAATAATTTTAGAAGTTACGCGTACTTTATATAGTATTTGAATATCAAGTCCATGAAAAGTGTTTTTTTTTTTCTTGTTCCACAATAAGGTATTGATTTTATTTTCTAGTTAAAAAAAAAAAAAAAATTGTTGATAGCTTTTTTTGTTGAAATTGGGCACCCAGGGTTTTGGGGGTTTAGAGCTTGGGGGATAGCCGATCAATTTTTTGTAGAACTCGGGCGCCAAGGGTATTCGGGGGTTTACAGCTTGGGGAACAGCTGATCAGTTTTTTTATTGAACTCGGGCGCCCAGGGTATTTGGGGGCTGAAGGCTTGGGGGATAGCCGATAAGTTTTTTTGTTGAACTCGGGCGCCCAGGGAACTTGGGGGTTAAGAGCTTGGGGGATAGCTGATATGTTTTTTTATTGAACTCGGGCGACCAAGGTAATTGGGGTTTTAAGGCTTGGGGAAGTTTTTTGTAGAACTCGGGCGCCAAGGGTATTCGGGGGTTTACAGCTTGGGGAACAGCTGATCAGTTTTTTTATTGAACTCGGGCGCCCAGGGTATTTGGGGGCTGAAGGCTTGGGGGATAGCCGATAAGTTTTTTTGTTGAACTCGGGCGCCCAGGGAACTTGGGGGTTAAGAGCTTGGGGGATAGCTGATATGTTTTTTTATTGAACTCGGGCGACCAAGGTAATTGGGGTTTTAAGGCTTGGGGAATGACTGATCGATCATTTATCGAACTCGGTGCCCAGGGTTTGGGGGGTTTCAGGCTTGAGGGATAACTGATCAATGGTTGGTTGAACGCGCCCGGGTCTGGATGAATCCAGACCCACTATAAGGGAAATAACGCCCCTGATACTGTATTATTTTTAATTGATTTAGCCAACAGTGTATGATATAAAATTTTATCAAATAAAACTACGATTCACTGTCCACAGATTTATTACCGTATTTCCCCACGTATAAGCCGCACAAAAACTTCCATTTATTATTTATTTCTTACGTTTCGCTTCTTCAGAGCCGGATTAAGGTTTGAGGCGCCGTGGGCACATATTTTGTGGGGCCGCGTTCAAGAGCTTCATTTTTGAAATTTAGGTTCTTTCATGGTTTTATTAAGAACTTTCAATTCAATGTTGCTACCTGCTCAACTTTTTCTAAATTGCAGCTCTGGGTTGTGATAATAATAGTCCTTATATAAAAGAGAGAAACCAAAAAGAATTTCAGAATTTTATTCGTGACTTGATTGGTTAAAGAACAAAATTTAAAATTTTAATTTTAATTTTCATATTAGAATTGCATGTGAAGTATTTGTAGCAAAAATTTAATCGAAATTATTATTGAATTTTTTTTTAGATGGTTAATTTTAAATTTAATAAAAAATAACAATTAATTAATTAATAAAAAAAATTAATTAATCCATTACCACAAAAGTTCTAAGCTAAAGTTTGCGGCAAAGGATATACAAGATGAGAGATATTATTATTATTGTTTATAGCTTAACTAATAGAAGGCCTTGATTAAATTTGTTGAGAATCTTTTAATGAATATGAAAGTGAAAAACTTTTATTATTTTCATTTTTATTTATAATTATCAAAGTTCAAATAAAAAATTGCGCACGTTTGCGCCCTGACAGAGAATAGTTTGTTATGTGACAAATACACATCACTAAGTTAGGATAGTTAAATTAAGTAAAATGTCTGGGTGAATGTATAAAAGTGCACGCTCAGCATCCGTTCCCACGGAGCCTAGCTGTCTAATCAGCGTCTTGACTTGAAAAGTCAAGGTGGGGAGGGACAGCGGGCCTTCGTGAGGAACAAGTGCAGGAGCGAGCAGTTAGTAAGATTTTGAATTTAATTAAGAGCACAGCGTGCTAAAATTTGTTTATCTTTGCCTACGTACCGTAGATTGAATATTAAATTGTATGATTAAATTGTAGTTATAGCGATACCATTGTTTGAACAAAAGGATATAATATAAAATAATTGTGACCGAAAAGATAAATATAGTGAGTTCATTGCTTGACCAAAAAGATATAATATAAAATAATTGTGACCGAAAAGATAAATATATTGAGTTCATTGTTTGACCAAAAGAATATAATATAAAATAATTGTGACCAAAAAGATAAATATAGTGAGTTCATTGTTTGACCAAAAGGATATAATATAAAATAATTGTGACCGAAAAGATAAATATAGTGAGTTCATTGTTTGACCAAAAAGGATATAATATAAAAGAATTGTGACCGAAAAGATAAATAACCCGTATAAAGAGTTGACTTAAGAAGAGAAAATATCTTCGACCTTTTTTTTTCCCCCCTGGCCACAGCAGCTTTGCAGCCTGCAGTAAGGAAGACCGGATATAAGGTAAGAAAAGATAAGGATTTTAGCTTAACCCATTAATAATAACGACCAAGTTTAGAGATTAAGAGTTTTCCCGTCGTCACACGTTGGGAGGGCCAGACCCCCGGGTAATTTCCCCTCCTTCCCGGGCCTGCTGAAAATAGGAGCAGGCGGGTATCCTAACGGAAACCTATCATAGTTATTTATTCAAACATAAATCATAATTCAAGATTAATTTCATAAAAATGAAAAAGTTACATATTAACTAGAATATTTAATTTAAAAAAATGATTTTTGATTGTCGAGTGACTCCTAGGATTGACATATCAATTAATTGAATTTGTAAGAAAAATAATTTTAGGGTTTTGAAAATTAAAACTCTTTATTTATTTATTTTTATCATAAAAATATAAAAAAATACATTTTTAAGAACTTTTGAAAGCTATATATAAACTTTTCTTGCTTTTTTGCTGCAAAACTTTTTATTATTTCATCCACTTGTAATTCTCGCTCTATATCACGTGAAGTTGCTATTATTGCTAGTGAATTTAAACGAACTTGAGTCATTGAGGTTCTAAGATCGCTTTTTAGTAAATTAAGAGTAGAAAATGACCTTTCACCTGAAGAATTGCTACTCATCAGAGTTAGGTATATTCTTAACAAAATTTCCACGTTTGGAAATGATACTTTTAGCTCGTCGAAGTGACGAGTCATCGTTAATTAAAGAGTACATAGTTTGTTCTCGGCTTATTTTGCTTTTTTCATCAAACTTGAACTCATCTTTACAATATTCCTGAAATTGGGACAGTTCTCCTCCTAACGTATCGTCAAGATCATTTAAATAAATATCAGTCAATATCTTTGCGTGTTCAAGTATAGATTCCTTACTCAACTCATCAAAACGAGCTAAAAATCCGAATCTATACTCAACTGTTTTATAAGCTGAAATCCTTTGTTCCAATGAGTTTATTAATGTATCGATTAAAGGAATGAAATGATGAACTCGAAATGACTCAGAGGGTGTAAGTGAGACTTGAGGTCTATGTCCATAATCTAGGGGAGTCAAAAGAACACTTTGTTGACGAGTTCGACTTGATTTATAATCTTTAACTCCTATTAAATCTGATCCTAATTTTTCATAATTTTTAAAATTATCTCTTTTAATTGCTACATGCCCTTTGAGTGATTTTAAACTTGCTACTGCTGAATTTACTACAATTTTTGGGTTTTGTAACAAAATACTTGTCTTATTCAAATTATAAAGAACATCATTCCAAAACATTGCGAGTATACCAGTCACTAATAGGGACATTTTTTGGTAATATCCAAAGGCTTCATGACGCATTTTAGCTTCATAATTGGTATTTTTAGAAATTTCTAAAAAAGTTTTTTTTATTGGAGAAAAGCCTTTGACAAATGCTCGATTTGCATCGGCACGACGAGACCATCGAGTACTATCAACTCTTTGAGAAAGCAATATGTTTTTTTCAGACTCTTTCAAAGCTATTGTGAGTATTTCCCAACGTAAGTCTGATGCCGAAAAAAACACATATACACCATGAAGCAAAGAAAAGTAATCTATAGAAGCAGACGAATCATCAGATGCCTTTTCTCCGACTAGTTTTAAGGAATGCGCAGTGCATGTCACCCATATTGCTAAATTATTTTCTTTTTTTACCAAAGCTTGAAGCCCATTGAATTTTCCGCTCATCGATGAAGCATTATCGTACGACTGTCCCCTACTAGCATCATTTAACTCTAAATCATTTTCTTTTAAAAATTTTTTCAAACCTTGAAATATAGTTACGGCTTTATGACCTTGGTTAGGTAAAAATTGCAAAAATCTTTCGACTGGAGTACTATTTTCTACATACCTAAAAACAATAGTCAATTGATCAACATGACCTGCATCCGGAGTACCGTCTAAGGAAATAGGATAATATTTAGTTTTTTTTTTATACGGCTTAATATTATACTAGCATAAAACGCTCGCTCGCTTCGGTCGCTCGCGCATAGACAAATATATTCAATAATATCATATATTATGATATTATGATATTACGTAAATGATTAAATTTTATTTAGAGTATAACTTTAATCAAAAATATTTTAAAACAAAAATCTACAACCATATTACTGATGAAAAAAAAAAAAAAAAAAAAAAGTCTTCCAAATGTCTGGGCTTATTTGAATATAGATACGTACATACCTAAAATGAGCAACCTTAGACATCCTGGTACAAAAAACTTATTACGGTTCGATTTATGGAGCAAAAATTTCAAATTAACTTTATTTGAGTATAGACCTTATAAGAGTCATTAGATTCAAACTGAAGTTCAGATTCATAATCTGGACCCTCAAAAGCCAAAGAATAGAAATTTTCGAACAAATATAATGTATTAGGCGCAAATTATAATTTCACCTTATTTAAGAGTACTTAAATATTGAGGCAAATTAAAAATATTTTAGGCAAATTAAAAGTTCAAAGTGATACTTGTAATCAGCACCCTTGAAAACAGGTGTATACGTAATTTCTGATTGTTCTAATATAGATTGAGAACAAAGGAAAATTTTACCTTACATAAGTAAACTTCATCTAGGGTAAAATAAAAATCTACGGTCATATTCAAAATGAGGAGCATTAGAGATCCCATTACACAAAACTTATTACAAGTCAGATGCATGGCGCAAAAATTTCATATAAACTTTATTTGAGTATAGACCTTATTAGAGTCATCAAATTTAAAATTTAAAGTCAGATTCGTAATCTTGACCCTCAAAAGACATCGAAAACAAATTTTCGTACAAATCCAATATATTAGGATAGAATTATAATTTCACTTTATTTAAGTGCACTTTATTTAAGACAAATTAAAAATTCAAAGTGATATTTGTAATCAGCACCCTTGAAAACATACATAGACGTAATTTTAAAAAAATCGGATGTATTGGAAGAGCCATGTTAAATTTTTAAAATAAAACTGATGACAAAAATCGATAAAATAGAAATGCTTGTCATTTAAAAAAAAAAATAGAAACAAAAAAATGGAAGTTAGATTCATAATATACATCTTCGAAAATATCCGTATACAATATTTGATTTGAATCCGATGATTAGGAGCGTAATCAAATTTTTAAAGTTGATCCCGGACGGACGGACGGACGGACAAAAAATACGGATGCTGCGTATAATAATGTAGATTTAATACTTTTGTTCCTATATCTTGTATAAGTTCTTCATATATAGTTGACGAAAGATAATTAACTCGCCCTTTTCCACAATCACTATATTTTTCAAGGTGATCTTTCAAAAAATTGCCATACTTTGCCCTTTTTTCTTGCGAGTAACTCTATAGCACCTAAAAAGTTTCCATTACTCGGAGACCCCACTATTTCATTCTCTCCTCTAAAAGCCAAATTTCGTTCACCTAAATAAAAAATAACATCAATTACACATCTGAAAACTTTACACCAATACTGACTATTTGCTTCTATTTCTTTTGCTAAGTTAACATACATGCGATGATTATTTTTTTCTAAACTTTTAAATGATACTAATGCTTTTAGATGCGTGGTAGAAGTTTCATGTTGTACTAGTCGTGAGCTTGCGTGTTTCCAATCACAATAACCATCTAAAGTAAAAACATTATCTTCGTTAAAACTAAATAATTTGCAAAAAAAACAGTGTAAACGACCAGTTTTTGGCAAAAAAGCAAAGAAATTTTTCAACTCAAACGAAAGAGCTGCTTTGCTTTCAACTTTTTATTTCAAATCTTCAAAAAATAAATATTATCTTTAAAATTAAAATATTGTCCCAGTTAATTATTTAAAAATTTCACTAGTTTTGAAACATTGCAGCCATTATATGTTATATTACTGCGCGTTTTTTTCTTTGTTGACTTTTCAAAAAGGCTGGAAGGGTAATAAAAAAATCTTAGAACCATCACCTAACATTTCATGTTTATTAATAATTTTTTTAACGGTTTTCTGTGTTTTTGAGATATTCACATATGATTAAAGAAAAAAAATGCTTGATTTTGATTAAAATAATGGCTGCGATTTTTCAAAACTAGTAAAAATCCTTAAATACTTCACTGATTCAATATTTTTATCAAAAGTTTAATTAGAAAAAGTTAAAAAAATCATCTGACTCGGTTGGTTCAAACCATCCGAAATTAGCTGAACCATTGAAATCAGCAAAAATAATACAAGAAATATCTAAGGATTATTTTATATAAAATTATCTTCAAACGACCGTAGCTTTTTCTAGGCTAAATTTTTGTGCATATTAAAAAATTGTAAAATTTTTATTATGAAAAAACAAAAATTTTGCGACCAACCGGAACTCTGTACGATCTTCTGCTTCCAAAATACAGCTGTTTAACGTTGTCAAAAAACATAAAAAACGCGTTTTTTACGATTTTTACACGCATTTTAGAACGGTTTCGACCTTTTTTTTCCTCTCAAAAATATGTGGAATCTTCTATTCATATGTTTCCAAACAAGCTCCCATAGTAATTGTAGTGCGGATTTAGAGTTTTAGTTGATTCCAAAGCATACACTTTTGACACATTTTATGTGCTAAACTAGTGTTTTTTTAACAATATACACGCTACATTTAACTTTTTCGTTCATTATAGATGTTTTGAAGTTATTTTTTGACTAAAAACTATTCCAATTCCAGCCAAAATTAGGTCACCTGCTATGAAAAAATTGATACTCAACGAAATATTGATCTCAATATCAAAATGATATACTACTTTTATTCAGTTTTTTAGTTTTTTGATTCGTTAAAAATCTATGTTCAAATATTATAAATAATATACCACTTGTTTATTTATTTTTTTCTATTTTTGAAATTACAAATAATTGATCATAGTTTATCAATTATTCTGATTAAACAATCATGGATTACTATTGCTTACTCTGAAAAAAATGAGTCCAAATGAAAAATGTTATTTTTTGAATGCTATGAAGCATGCAACAATCTACCAATCTACATTCTACTTATAATTGTATCCAATTATGAAAAAGAGAATGAGAGATTCGATGAGAAAGTCGAGTCGATATATCGAATCGAAACTTAAACTTTGATTCTTGGAGCAAGAGCGCCCCCTTTCAAGCCTCTCAAAAGTGTGAACCAGTCGGACGCGCCAAATTGAAAATCTTCAGGCATGCCTAGTTGAATTTTTTTTTTAATTTTTTTTTTTTAAGGAGGTTTCCTACCAAATAGGTCTAGCCCACAGAATTTGTCCAAAATGAATGAACACATAGTTTTTAGTATAAAAATAGCTCAGCTAAAATTTCAAAGCCCTGAGGAGCTTGTGAAAAAAGTTATAAACATTTAAAATTTCACCAATTTGCATGGGTTCTAATGGGAAATTTACTAAACAGCAAATACTTAATTTCCAGCCCACAGATTTCAATGCAACTTCGCACAAAAATCGGAAAAAATCAGACTTTGATTATACTTGTTTCAAAACATTCATAAGGAGCCTGTAGCAATAATTATAAACAATTGATTTTATATTCTTGTAAATATGACTTCTCTTTGGCTCATACAGAGGTTAGAAAGTAGCTGAGCCAATGAGCAGACGACTACTGTAGTCAAATACACATTTGACTTTCGTAGATGGTAGGGAACCTCCTTAAGGTGGTTTTCTACCAAATGCATGAACTTAGAGAATCAGTTCAAATTTTCTGGAGATGTTCATTAGATATTAATAAACATTTTAACGAAGTCTAGTCAAAATTGACAGTATAGTTAAAAAACTGCAGCAAGTTAAAGATTGAATTTCTTTCATTACACGTATGGCCGCTACGCTGAAAAAGTGTACTAAATTATTGATATTTATCTTCTTACAATAGAGATCCTTTACAAAAACCACATACATATAGTTTTACTATCGAAGAATTTATTTCTTGAAACTCCGAAAAATTGACCTTTTACGAAGTTTACAATAATTTTACGAAAATAATTTTCACGTGAATAACCTCCAAAACTGCGGTATTCAAAGTAATTTGGTGTGATAATTTTTTTTTTAGTCTTTAACTTGACTAGCTCTGGTAGAAAACCACCTTAATTAATAAAGTGAGTAACGAAATTTAAATTTTTAATAGACAAATAAGCGGACAAGCTTACAACCCCATAGCCCTAGGCGAAGTGAATAACATATAGTTAATTTTTTTAATAAACAAATAAGCCAATAAGCTACAACCCCATAATACTGGGCGTACTGAATGAAAAATAATTAATTTTTTTATAAACAAATAAGCCGATGAGCTACAACCTCATGACGGTTGGCGTAGCAAATGAAAAATAATTAATTTTTTTAATAAACAAATAAGTCGATGAGCCACAACCCCATAACCTGGGGTATGGCTAAACAAAATTTTAATTTTTTTAATAAACAAATAAGCCGATGAGCCACAACCCCATAACATTGGGCGTAGTGAATGAAAAATAATTAATTTTTTTAATAAACAAATGAGCCGATGAGCTACAACCCCTTAACATTAGGCGTAGCGAATATAAAATATGTGAATATTTAAAAAAACAACTAAGCAAACAAGTTTACCACCCCATAACCTTGGGCATGGATAAAAAAAACTTTTGAGCCATGCCCAATGTTATGGGGTTGTAGCTTATCAGCTTATTTGTTTATTAAAAAATTTAATTATTTTTCATTCACTCTGACCAGTGTTATGGATTTGTAGCTCATCGCCTTATTTGTTTATTAAAAATATTATCATTTTTTTTAGCCATGCCCAAGGTTATGGGGTTGTAGCTTATCGGCTTATTTGTTTATTAAAAAAATTAAAATTTTGTTTAGCCATGCCGAAGGTTATGGGGTTGCAGCTTATCGGCTTATTCGTTTATTAAAAAAATTTATTATTTTTACCAAGTACGCCCAGTGTTATGGAGTTGTAGCTTATCGGCTTATTTGTTTATTACAAAAGTTAATTATTTGTTATTCACTACGCCTAGGGTTATGGGGTTGTAAGCTTGTCCGCTTATTTGTCTATTAAAAATGTAAATTTCATTACTCACTTTATTAATAAAAAAAATAAAAAAATAAAATAAAAATTCAAATCGGGCATGCCTGAAGATTTCAAATTTGGCGCGTCCGACTGGTTCACATTTTTGAGAGGCTTGAAAGGGGGCGCTCTTGCTCCAAGAATCAAAGTTTAATTTTCGATTCGACATATTGACTCGACTTTCTAATCGAATCTCTCATTCTCTTTTTCATAAGTGGATATAATTATAAGTAGAAAGTAGATTGGTAGATTGTTTTATGGTTCATAGCATTCAAAATATAACATTTTTAACTTGGACTCATTTTTTTCAGAGTAAGCAATAGTAATCTATGATTTTTTTATCAGTCGTAATACCCCTAGTGCTTCAAAATTGTCAATAATTTTCCGACTGTGCTTTGTTGTACAGCAACGAGGGGGGCAAGTTTGGCAGTTTAAAAATCACGAGCGCGAAGCGCGAGTGATTTTCTGTCAAACTTGCCCCGCGAGCTGCTGTGCACAAAAACTGGAGGAAAATTGTCTAAAATTTTGAAGCATGAGGGGTATTCGGCTGGATTATTTTCCCCAGCTAAATTTCAACTTATAGAAATGCTGTATTTTACATTTTTGCGGTTATAGTTCTATTACCATTTGTTGACTATGAATATAATAATGAATACTCATATATCGGTATATACCGCAGTGACTCGGGTCCAACCCAAAAGCTGAATCGAGTAAGTCCAACAATTCGAGTTGCTATGCGACTTGAAACGTTCGAATTGGAAATAACCGAAAAATTATCGAAATAATTTTACCCACATCCCTCCGCCAAATGTCAAATGCGGCGTTCCTATTGGTTGAAATTCAGCTCGGGAAAATAATCAGAATAATTGATAAACTATGATCAATTATTTGTAATTTCAAAAATAGAAAAAAATAAATAAATAAGTGTTATATTATTTACAATATTTGAACATAGATTTTTAACGAATCAAAAAACTAAAAAACTAAATAAAAGTAGTATATTATTTTGATATTGAGATCAATATTTCGTTGAGTATCAATTTTTTCATAGCCGGCGACCTAATTTTGGCTGGAATTTAAATAGTTTATAGTCAAAAAATAATTTCAAAACATCTATAATGAACGAAAAAGGTAAATGTAGCGTGTATATTGTTAAAAAGACACTAGTTTAACACATAAAATGTGTCAAAAGTGTATGCTTTGGAATCAACTAAAACTCCAAATCCGCACTACAATTACTATGGGAGCTTGTTTGAAAACATATAAAGAGAAGATTCCACATGTTTTTGAGAGAAAAAAAAGGTCGAAACCGTTCTAAAATGCGTGTAAAAATCGTAAAAAACGCGTTTTTTGTGTTTTTTGACAACTTTAAACAGCTGTATTTTGGAAGCAAACGATCGTACAGAGTTCCGGTTGGTCGCAAAATTTTTGTTTTTTCATAAAAAAAATTTAACAATTTTTTAATATTTACAAAAATTTAGTCTAGAAAAAGCTACGGTCGTTTGAAGATACCTGCAAATGAGCAAAAATAGCAATATCTGTGTAGGACTGTATTATAAAAATAATCGAACTATGTTGTCAAAATATTTTTACAAAAAAGAACTTATTTTGAACAAAATTTTGCCGCAAACTAGAGGTTTCTATCTCATTTTGATCAAAAGTTAGAATTTTTCGAAAAGTCCGTTAAAATTGCTTAAAATAGCTTAAAAATAGGCCATTTTTCAATCTTTGAAAAAATCTAGCACCAAGCAGAAATAAGATAGAGACCTCTAATTTGCGGCAAAAGTCTTCTATTAAATAGTAATTTTGCCAAAAAAAATTGCAATAAAATCGGTGAACCTCGTGCGGACGGTTTTTTAAAAAAGTATTATTTTGACCCATATATATATAACTTATTGTAGGTTAATTTAGATGAAGGTTCGACTAAATTTGTTTTAGATAATGTAATACAATTATGCGCGCTTGCACGCTGAGAGAGACTAGTGAAAGATGAAAAACATAGCATTTTTAGTAAGGTCCCACGCGGGAACTCAAGGACGAAACTGAAAAGTATCTTTTGAATTTTTTTTCAAATCGTTTATTGTAAAATTGCCAAGAAATTTTCCAAAGAGCATGAAATTTTCATCCAAACCCAACTTTTAAAATTTTTTATTTTCAGTTCAAATCGGATCAAAAAATTATTTTGTTCTACTTTTAAAGTAAAACCAAATCAGAATCGTCTCGAAAAATGAAAATTTTTTTGGAAATATAAAATAAAATTGAAAATTTTGATGTTTCTATATTTAATTTACTTCATAATGTATAGTGTACAAGCCTCTTCCTTTTGGCTTTTTTTACCAAAAATTTGAAAACTTTCAAAATTTCATTTTAAAGTTCTCTACCAAAGTTATTGCAAAAAGAAGTTATTTATAAACAATTTCAGAAAAATTCAAAAAAATAACAACAGAAATCGATTTGGGGAGAAAAAATAAAATGAAAACATTCTGTTCATTTTTTTGATTAGAAGCTTCGATTATTTGTTATAACCTAATAAACATGTTGAGTTTGTTTTGTTTAATAGGTTATAACAAATAATCTAAGCACCTGATAAAAAAAAAATAGAACATTTTTATCTAGTTTTTTCTCCTCAAACTGATTTCCGTGCTAACTTTTTAAATTTTCGAAATAATTAATTTTTTCAAATTATGTTTAGACAAATCCACTATTAAAAGAGAGGTAGCGCCATTTTGTGTAAACTTTTTATTCCTGAGCTGATTGGTGGAGAAGGTTTTTTAAAATATTCGAAAAGTGCAATTTAAGATTAAATTTGTTTTTTTCCTATGCGCGCTTACAGCGCGCTGAGGGGTCCTAGTTGTTAAAAATTTTGAAAAATTAAAATAGTAATGATGAGAATCGATTATAAAATAAAAAAAAAGATAAAAATATTCTATCGTTTTTTTATCTGAAGCTTAGATTATTTGTTATAGCCCAGTATATAAAATATTTCAAACATAAAACATTTTCGAATCATTAGCTTGATCTTTAGAATCTTATGAACTGTAAATTTGACGAACCTTTAGAATCTTTGGATTTTTTTTTTTCAGAATCCATGGAGACTTTCATATACATTTTATACATTAGAAACTCTAGAATCTTCAGAATCTTTCGAAATTTTAGAATTTCAAAATTTTTGAAAACCATTAAAATTTTTTGAACGTCAGAATCATTAAACCGTTAAAAACCTTAAATTCCTAAGAAGCTTTTAAACCTTTCGGATCGTGAATTTTTTAGAATCTGTAAAATATTTCAAGCATTGGAAGCTTTAAAATTTTTAAAATCGTTTGAACGGCAGAATCTTCACAATATTTTAAACCTTTGGGATCTTAAGAGTTTTGTCAGAACGTATAAAATACTTCAAGAACATTAGAAATATTCAAATCATTAGCTCGATCCTAAGAATCTTTCAAACTTTCAGAATCTATAGAATCTTACAAACTTCAAATTTGATGAACCTTTAGAATTTTTGAAATTTTTTTTTAAAGCCACGGAAGCTTTTAAACATTAGAAGCTTGGGGGGGGGGGGCTATACACCAGGGAGGCTTATACGCCGGACATCACGGTATTTCAAAGATGTTTTAGAAGAGAATAAAATTCTTCTTGATATTGGTAGTTGCGGTTTTTATATTTTAAATAATGCGTTTAAAAATGCCATAAAATCTGTAGGATGGGATGTAGAAATTTTTTTACAAGC
This sequence comes from Encarsia formosa, assembly GCA_038277355.1. NCBI lineage: Eukaryota > Metazoa > Arthropoda > Insecta > Hymenoptera > Aphelinidae > Encarsia > Encarsia formosa. The sequence continues at coordinate 73,661,648 of CM076184.1, forward strand.
GTCATTTAATTTATTCAAAAATGTTCCTGCTAGACGCAGTCAATTTACATTTTATTCAAATATTCCTGCAAATTTATTTTCTATGAAGGTTTGTAGTACAAGATGGCCTCAAAATGCTAAACCAGTGGAGCGTGCGATAAAAAATAAGTGTTACTTAGAACTTTATGTAAAAAAGTGCGAGGAAAACAAAACGGCATCTACTTGTGATAGTTACAGGCTAATAGTTGAAAGTTTAAAAGACAAACTCTTGCTAGCCAAGCTTGCTTTTCTCCACTGGTTTGTTTCAATTGTAGAACCGTTTTTGAGCTTTTAAGTCTGAAGTCCTAAGCAAGAAAAGTTTAGCCAAAATTGATGTTGAAGATAAAGATAATCTCATTTTTTCTTAAAAAATCGAGCTTCCTGTCTCAACAATAGAAGCTATCCGTAACTCTAAAGGTTTATTTATTTTTTTATTTATTTTTTTTTACTTATTTGTAGTCGCGACTTTTATGCTCCAATATGTGCTAATTGACAACTTTTCGTCCCTACACTGCTTCGCATTAGCCCATGGTCCAAATAGACCATGTGGAGTACGGGAAACCCAGGGTATGTGCCCCATTCGAGTTAATCGAAAGACCAGCGCTGAACCGGCAGGCTCATGGGGACTTTTATCCCACATATCGCCCCCAATCAGATAGTCTTGGATTAGACCAGCGCTGAACCAACTTTAGCTCATTGGGAAATTATGCCCCAAATATTGCCCCTGGTCGAGATAATCTCCGACTAGCGCTGAAATGAAAGCCCCCGGTAAAACCGACTCCAAATCAGTCGGAGTGAACGTAGGGATCGATGTTACCAACGCAGCTAACGAAGAAAAAATTCTAAGTTAGTGGCACCGAGAATCGAACCCAAGACCCCTCGAACGACGTTGTTTCAGAAGCGAGCACGCTAACCACTGACCCAACGACCGCTCCTCTAAAGGTTTAGTCCTTAAAGATGTCACTCTTTTTCAAGACAATTGCAGAACAATTCTTTAAAATTTTTGCAAAAAAGTGATGCAAAGGTCTCCGAATAAGTCTAGTTTAACTTGGCGATCTCATTCTAGGATCCTTTGGTTTCTGCAGACTCAACTCGTCGAAAAAAAAAAGATTTAAAGAAGCTTTAGATATTTTAATTGACAGTGAATAGATTAGCGGAATAACTGCAGACAGAGCACGAAGGCAATTTGAAGAAGTTTTAAAAAAATCGTCTTTTTTGAAAACTGTAAAATCTTTTTATAAGACAGAAGATCACTTAGATAATTTATGGATTAAAAAACTTATCAATTCTATTGATAAAAAAGAGCTGTGCAATATCTGACAAATATTTTTCACTTTATCTCATAGAAAAGCAACAGTCGAAAGGGGATTTTCCGTTAATAATGAAACTTTAATCGAAAATCTCTACGAAGAATCTCCTGTTGCGCAAAGAATCGTGTACGATTCTGTTAATTTTTATGATAGTGTGCAAAATGTAGAAGTTTCAAAAAGTTTCATTTTAAACTGCAGAAATTCACATTCATAATACAATGAAGCGCTCGAAAAAAAGAGAAAAAATCAAACAGAAGATAAAGAAAGAAAATCTGAAAAAAAATTAGAAGAATTCAAATTGAAAGAACTGGTGAATTAAAAAAGAAAACTTCTCGAAAAAGCGCAACAAGAATCAGATGCTATTAATTCGAAAAAGGAAGAAGTCAAAAGAAAAAAGAAAAAGATAAATTTTTTATTTGATTTAAATTCAAGTTGAACAATTAATTTTTAATTTATTTTAAAAAAAAATTTATACGATTTGATGAGTTGTAAAAATGTTGAAATATTATACCTGATATAATTTAAAATTTATCTTATAGAATGTTAAAATTTTATAGAATTATAAGTGTTATAAAAAATTATATTAACAGTTTTTTAATTTATAAATTTTGTGATTATTTTTCGAATAAAAATCCTTCATTTTTTGAAAAGTACTGTCGAGGTTTCATTGAATTGGAAAATTCTTTTCCTTCTTCGTCTAATAAAAATAACTTATTTATCGCTACCTCCAGCATTGCTGGGGTTAAAGACGTACCGATTAATTATTTATTTCATTAAAATAATTCATTATCGCTGCTCCCAGCGTTATTGTAGTTTTGAAGTTGTCAATTAATTATTTTTTTTTTTTGTATGTAATCAATAGTCTACAAAGTCTCTAGCGTTATTAGGGTTTTAAGCTCATCGGTAAGCTATGTGTTTAAAAAAAATTATTTATCGCTGTGCTCAGTGTTATTAAGGTTTAAAGATTGTCGATTACTTGTTAATAAAAATGAATCCTAAAGCGCGGTAGCGCGCAACGGCGAGTTGGGGGTTTTTTACACACCTACTGCCGAGAAAACATACTGCGCTTTACATACTTTAAATTTGTGTTTTAGGTTAGGTCAACTACGAAAAAAACAAAGTTGGATTCATATTTATATGCTTATTATCCATCCTACGCGTAGCTAATGATCCCCCGAGTAATTAAAAAAAAAATTGTCCCGAAAAGTTCCCGCATTAAAAAGTTATAAGCGTTTCAATTTTTGAAGCGCTGATTTCGTCTCGTTTCGGATTCATCATAATTTCTTCTTTCCGATTTCAGTCTCGAGCATCCGGTTTATCTGCATCGGCTGTATGACGTATGTGGCCTAAACCGGATGTCACGTGAGCGTACGCGATCCTCTGCAGCAAGCTGCAGGCAGGCCGATCTTTCCATCTCTCTCACTCTTGTGTAGCTTAGGTCGTTCTCGCACCACTAATTCCGTCTCGCACCGTAAAAATCTCCCTACACGGGTTGAGATTTAGCAAGTTTGGCCGAGTAAAAGTACCTAATACGCGTTTTGAGGTGTAAACATAAACAAAAAAGTATGACTAAAAATCAACATATAATAGTAAAATAACTGTCTCAAATAAATCTTTTTAGAGATTATAACAGAAGTTTGTTTACTACCTGAAGTTAACTCATAGGGCTGATGAGCACCGTAGACGTAGAGGTCGGCGGGAGTTTTCAAAAACTTAATGAATATTCATTAGAACAAACTTACAATCAATTGAACAACTCACAAAGTTTGTTTAAATAAATAATTTATTAAATTCGAATTTATTTATTTATTTTTTGTTATTCTGTTTTTTTGTTTGTTTTTTTAATATGATTTAAAAATTTTCTTAGAATTAAAAATACAAAATACGATACAACTAGAATAAATTATTAAAATATATAACTTACAAATTTCACATTAATTGATGAAATTTTTTAACTTATTTAACTGGTTGAAATAAATTTTTTTTACTTAATTTATTATTTGTAAATAAAAATTTTCATGTAACAATTTTTTTTTTTTTTTTAAATTTTTTGATACAAAAAGTTTTTATTTTATCGAAATTTTAAACTGTCGATTGGTAAATAATTAATTTTATAATCAATCACTATAAAATTCAAAAATTTATTTTTTTTAAATTTTTCGAGTATTTTTTTTTTTACTTTCTTTTTTTGAAACTATAAGTAAAAATTATCGTTTATTTACTTTTATGATTGAAAATTTGATGGCGCCAATTAAAAAGTAACGAATAAGATTTTCATACCAAAAAATATTTTATATCTATTCCAGAAACAAAAGCATCCTGTGAATGATGTTTGTTGGGACTGATGTGAGAAACAAGCAACAGTGCTAACATATATATGTGTGTGTGTGTGCGTCACCAGCGCTGTAAGCGCTGTTCACTTCAGTATCTGTGCTGACGCTGTACTATGCACATGTGTGTACCCTGAGTTTAAAATAAAGCCGAGTTCCTTGAAACACCCTGTGTCCTTTTATTTGCACCCTGTCCCTTCAGGTTATTGGCCCAGCACGCATCGCGAGTTTTTTTTGGTGGATAGAGGTGTGTTATTCAGGTGTTGTGAAGAAGCGAGAGAGAGAGAGAGAGAGAGAGAGGACAGAACTGACGCCATTTTTTTTCTTCCTCTCGCCGGTACACGTGCTGTACTCGCCGCGTCGCCGGATAACCGTGCAATTCATCTCTTTTGTTTGAGATTTGTTCTTTATTGATGAGTAACGAGAGAGACAATTATTAAAATCAAGTTTTTTTTACTACATTTTTTTTCTAAAAGCGAGTTCAACGAGTGTGAAAAAAAAAAGAGTATACATGACTATGAGAATTGGATTCGCCTGGGCGAGGAGGCTTGGCAGAAAAAGTTGCGAAAAATGTAAGTAAAAAAATTTGTTGTTGTTGCATGAGTTTTGTTTTTTTGTTCATCGTGTCATGTGCCAGTAACGAGAGAGAGAGAGAGAGAGAGAGAGAGAGAGAGAGAGAGAGAGAGAGAGAGGAACGGAGGGCGATCAACAGAGCACCGGTACTATGGTGATCGAGTGTCTTTGTTTTCTTTCGTTTTTTTAGGTACTACGAGTTGAAGTTTGTCGCTGAGCGTGTGGTAGGCTGACATGACTTCTGGAGATGTTTTTTTACTTTTCTTTAGGTACCTGGAAAAGGAAGAATTTTTTTTTTTTTCGTTCCTGAAATCTCTGTTTTTTATTACGGCCGCGGCTGTGCCAACCGTGGTATTTTTTTTCTCTCACTGCGTAATTTTTTTTGAGAATATTTACTGGTAGCATGAGCGATGTTGAAAAGATAAATAAATTTTTATTTTGCGGACGAGAATTTATAATCGAAAAAAAAAAGAAAAAAAAAAAAAAAAAGAAAAAAAAAGTTTTTCGAAAAATTAAACCACTATTACGGGTGTGCTAATGTGGGAGGGAGAAACTTTTTGAAAATTTTTGGTTGACTACCATTTTTTTTCTTTTTGCCGATACTTACGAGTTGTTGTTTTATTTTTCTTGTTGAATTTTTCAATCGAGTTGAGAATTTGAAAATTTGACGAATTGAGAAAAATTAATCGGGAATGCCGATAAAAAAAAAAATTCTTGTTTGCAAATGGGCATGAGTTTTTGCAACGTTAAAAGGGTTAATTAATTGTGTTGAGCTTATTTTTTATGAGTTTTGAGTTTGTTATTCAAATTTGAAAATTTTCTTATGAGTACCGGAAATTTTTTTACGAGTATTGAAAGTTTTGTTTCACGAGTATTGAGTTTTATTTTCTCTTTCTTCTGAAAGATGGAACTGAGAATTTTCTGAACACAATTAATTTTATCCCAACACCGTGATAAAAGAAATTTAATACGGCTGTGCTGTTAAATTTGTTTGTCAACTACGGCGGGACGAGATCGGAGGAGATCAACGTGCATCTCCTGTGTGCGATCGCCTCTCTGTGCACCCGTGCTGCTAATAGAGGCAGCACATACATCGGAGAGACGCAGTTTGTGTACGGGGATTTTCCAAAGATCTTCGTCAGTTAAAGTGTTGATTCTGGCTGTGCGATCAAATAGACTTTAACAAAATATGACCCTAAACTGAGTTGAATGTTTTTGTCATAGCGAGGAGGAACAACGATTGGAAAGAGAAGCTGAGGCTAGGTTGCAAGCATTGCTCCAGCCTCAGGCACCGAGTTCCAGTCTGCCAAATGATCCCCAGTCTGCCACGAGTCGATCGAGTGGTCAAACTAAATTGGTCGGTCACACAAACGGGTCGGACGATTTAACGCCGTCCATATGTTCAGATGAGACCAAATCTGCTACTCAAAAAGGTATTTTTATATATACCTATGCAAAAATTGTTTCTAGATAAATTTTTATTAGAGTTGAGTCGAGTGGGTGTAGGTACCTACTATTTAAAAAAAAAAAAAAAATTCAATAAACGAGTTGAGTTTAAAATAAAAATTTTTTAAAAATCTAGAAACTACTGAGTCGAGTTATGAGATCGTGTCTGCTGCAGAAAAGCTAAAGCACACTACGGAATCCATGGAGGTATCCAACAATCCATCAACAGGTCTAGTCAACCAAACGAGTGAGATTGAGGACCTTTTAATGGATGAGACATCAGCCCAAACATCGAGTGCAACAACTACTACGACTGCAACTACAACGAATGTAGTTACGACGACTCCAAATACAACCCCTGTGGTTGTAAATACGTCATTGTCTCCAACAGCTAACGAGAGAGCCGATTTTACGTTTTCTTCGGCACAAGTGCTGGAAATGCTGGCCAACATCAATGATATGATGAGAACTCAGCAGAATCTGCAGACTGCGCGTGCACAGGCAGTATTGGTTAATGACAGTCTGACCTTGGCCAAAAGGTTCGAGAAGGTCATGGAATTACAACGACAGACTGCAGATTACAATTCAAAAAGTCGTGAATTGCTGGAGAGGGCAATGGACAAAATGTCTGATTTGTTGCGATCGGAGAATAACAAAGTCAAGGACAATACGGAGCGTCTACGCCGAGCACAAGTAGGTCAAATTCCTTCTTCCACCCTAAACTCAAATAATACCCCACCTGTAAATGATGTTAATATAAGCGAGTTAAACGATGATGACGAAAGAATGTCTTTGTCTACTGTGGGCTCACAAAATTCTATTAATAGAAATTTAACGAGAATGTGCCAGACACTAATTTCAAATCAGAGTACTAGTAAACTTCATGTAAAACGTGATTACTTGCTTAGTACTAAGACTAGTATGGAGCTCTGGCTTGATAAACTTGGGTCTGAGCTCACAGCAACCGAGTTACTCGACGTAATTGATGACAAGGTCAAGGCACCTGAGGACTTGTCCGAAATACTTAAACAAAAACGAGAAGTTTTGGTACGAGATATTATAATAAATAAAATCGAAGATTCTTATTACAAACGAGTTGTTAACATTGCGAGTCCAAAGAAAGTCCTCGAGAAATTGAGAGAACTAAAAAGGCTGGAATCCAATGTTACTGACTCGTCTGTACGAGCAAAACTTTATAGTTTAAAAATAAGACCAAAAGAGAGAGTTATTGAGTTTTTAAACAGGTTTGAAAATGTCATATCTGAGTATGAAAACTGCCAGGGAGCTATACCTCTTACTGAGGTTGAAAAACGAGGAGCATTATTGCGTGCTGTTCTGGTATCTTTCCAGAAATAACACCAGCTAATAATGCTCTGGCAGTAAGTAATAAGACTGAGCTAGAATATGAAGATATCGAATTTTTTTTGTTTAAGGCCAAAGCGTCGAGACACGAGTATACGAGAAACGAGAACCAGTGCACTAAAGCAAATATTGCTAAAAGTGCAAATACCAATGTAACGGATATTTGTTTCCGTTGCAATAAACCGGGACACTGGCGAGATGACTGTCCACTGAGAGCACAAAACTTGTGGAATTGTTCCTACTGTGGTAAGACAGGAAAACATAGAGAGCTATCTTGTCCAAAAAAAAAATCCCAATAATAGAGGTAATGATCAAAATTATAATAAAAATAAAGGTGGTGGTGGTAAATTGAGTGGTAAGGGTGGGGGAAGTGGAAAAGACAAACTTAAAGGCGTGAGTAAGAACAAACCTGGTCAAGTTGGAAGAAAGAACAAATCGAAACATCATAAGAGTAAACAATAAGAGTCGAGCGGTAATACCAAAGGTATGTTGCGTAGAATTTATTCACCTCATAAAATTGGCGAGTCGAGTGAGTTAATTTTTGTAGCCGATTCGGGAGCTACCGATCATATCGTGAATAATAACCTAATTTTGACAAATTTTAGGAAAACGAGAGACGAGTTTATTAGATGCACGAATAAAAATAAGTCCGCAAACATGGGGATAGATGGTAAGGGTGACTTATCTTTAAAATCGAGTACCGGGAAAACTGTAAAGTTAACTAATGTTATAGCAGCTTCAGGGGTGTCCGAAAACTTAATTTCAATTAGGCGTTTCGCTGAAGCAGGTTTCTCTATCTATATGGACAGCGAGTTTCTAGACATATATGATGGGGAAACAGGCGTGAGTTATATGACCGGCACCTATGAGGCTCCTAACTGGCTTGTCAAAATGGTAGTCGAGAACAAATCTACCAACAATTTTGACTGTGACGAATATGCATGCGTAGCTAGATTCACCTCACTTGATGATTTTCTCAAACAGTCGCAGAGTGATGTTTTAGATTTTGAGACAACAATTCAGGAGGGAGCTCCGAATATTGAAAACGAGTTAAACCACTCTGAGACTGGGAGGGAGAATGGAGAGAAATCTGAACAAGATGATTTGAATTCTGACAGCTTGGATTGGGAGTTAGGTGGAAATCTTCTGAGTGATCGAATTTTAGATCCGAATAAACCTGAAGACCTACTTAAACTCGAAGAGTTGGCAGATGAGAAAAATGAGTCGAGTAAAAGCGAGTTTGTATATCCTAAAAATCCGAGTAAGTTAGATTTAGGCAATTTATGGCATGCTCGTCTAGGCCATCCTTCCTTGAAATATCTAAAACACCTAAAGCGTATCATGAGTAAACTTCGAGATATTAAATTCCATAATGATATCAATGACTGTGAAACTTGCATTTTGGCAAAAATGAAAAGACTACCTTTCAGTGAAGTAAGAACAAGAGCCAAAAGGCCGTTAAAATTGATTCATACTGATACTGTGGGTCCCATAAAACCCCAGTCATATCCTGGTGGAAATAGATTTATTACCACCTTTATAGATGATTATTCGAGATTTGCGAGAATATATTCTATTAAACATAAGAACGAGCCAGGAATATGTCTGGAGAGTTTTCTGAGAACAACGAGAAATCTTGTTGGTAAAGACGAGAAAGTTTGCTTTATAAGAGCAGATCGAGGTACTGAGTTCACTGGTGGTGAGTTTCATGAACTTATGGAAAGGGAGAAGATTGATAGTAATTTTACTCCCGGATATACTCCACAACTCAACGGTACTGCTGAGAGATTCAATTTGACATTACAGGAAAGGATTCGAGCTTTAATGTTTGATTCAGGTCTTCCTACGAGTATGTGGATTCTACCTGCAGAGGTAGCTGTACATATGTACAACAGAACACCACATAAGTCTATAGACTTCGAGTTGCCTATTAGAAAGCTTGCGCCACTGGAGAAAGGTCATTTTGGTAAAATTAGGAGATTTGGTTGTATTGCGTATGCACATACACCTTATCCTGAAGGCAAAATTTCACCTCAAGCAATTAAAACTGTATTTGTCGGATACTCAGTAAACAGCTATGTGCTGTGGCACCCTGAGTCGAGAAAATTCATTATTTCGAGAAATGTGAGATTTAACGAGAGACTCATGTACAAAGATGTGTACAAAGGTAATAACTATAGCGAGATCGAGAATACCGAGCTAAACTTTGATGATAACCTGGCTAATGCGAGTGAAAGCGTGCAAACGCTAAATGAGAAGCAAATTGAAATTGTACCTCCACAAGTAAATCGTAAGCGAGGACGACCGAGAAAAGAAATCCTGGAAAATCAGGTTAACGAGGAGCCTCCTGCCAAGATGAGAAATCAACCTGGCAGGAAAGCTAAAGAAGGTCGTGATTTCACGATTTATGCTCGTCCTGTTCAGGACACAAGTTTTGCATTCTTTGCCACGAGCGAGTTAAAACTGGATCAATTTCAGTTTTCAAAATGTAATGAGCAAACTAATCACAATCTCGAGGAGGATGAATTGAGTTTTGCATTTTTAGCCAGTGTTAACAAAGATCCAACTACATACAACGAGGCTTTAAAGATTTAAAGGAGTATGAGTTGAAAGAAACTTATGCTCCTGTGTCAAGAATGACTATTGTAAGATCTGCTCTGGCAGTGATTAACAAGCACGATCTTCACGCTTGCCAAATGGACGTAATGACGGCTTTCCTAAATGGCACTCTTGAGGACGATATCTTCATGGAAATTCCGGAAGGAGTTGAATGTGATAATGTCCTCAGGAAAACTCACATATGTAAACTTAAGAAATCTCTTTATGGACTTAAAATCAGCCCTAAGAGATGGAATAAGAGATTTACTGAGGAAGTTGGTAAATTAGGCCTCGAGCATGACCTGAACGAGCCATGCTTATTTACTTGGAGAAAGCTAGATAAATTTGCTTTTATTGTCTTATACGTAGATGATCTAATTATTGCGAGCAATAGTTTAGAAAAACTTAATGAGATTAAAAGAGAGTTGAGTAAAGCGTTCAAAATGAAAGATCTGGGTGAGCCAGATATTTTTCTAGGTATGAAAATTACGAGAGATAGAAGAAATCGAGTGATGAGTTTATCTCAAACCGAGTACACTGAGAAAATATTTGAGCGATTTAATCTCAAAGAGTCTGCGCCATATGACACTCCAATGGTTTCGAGAAAAGTTAAAAACCAGGAGATGAGAAGAGTTAAGATTTCTGAACAAACCAAGGACTCTGAAACACCTAAAATGAAAGTGCCATTCAGGGAGGCTATCGGAAGCTTGTTGTATTTAGCTAGTGCAACAAGGCCTGATATCACCTATGCTGTTAGTACCCTAGCAAGGAAGCAGCTAAATCCTACCGAGCGAGATTGGGACGAGGTTAAACGAGTATTTAGATATCTAAAAGGCACTCTGAATATGAGACTCAAGTTCCGAGGAGAGTCTAATGATATGAGAGCTTTAACAGATACGAGCCTATTGGACTGCGAGGGTTCTAAGTCAACATCTGGTTACGTCATCAAATTGTACAATGATACAGTTTCTTGGAGAAGCCATATGCAACGATTGGTCACACAATCTTCATGCGATGCTGAATACCTTGTACTTAGTGAAGTATGCAGCAAAATTATTTCTATGGACAAGGCTCTTCGAGACATTCTTGGAATTACATTCTACCCCGTTGTAATCCATTGTGACAATCAGGCAGCCCTGGACAACAGTCAAATGGAAGGATGTCACAAGCTGAAACACTACGACGAGAGTATCGAGACAATTGAGAAAAATCTTGAAATTCGAGAGCGGACGGGTAACCGTCAACGCATGTCCGAGGCTCATGGTGATTTTGTAAAGCAGTGTCAATATGAGGGTCGAGTTTTAGTTCGTAAGATAAATACTCATGATAATACTGCTGATATTTTTACCAAGCCACTAGATAGGGGCGATTTCAGAAAACACCGAGCAGCATTATTAAATTGAGCGAGATTAATAATTTAAATAGTAATTTGAGTATGCGAGTTAGATATGAATCTAATGTTTGTGTTTTATTTTAATTTGTTTCAGGTCTGAACAAGTCCTAAGTTTTGATGGCAGTACGAGTCTACAACGAGTTGAATCAAGTCTGAGTCCGAGTCCGAGTTAAATACTGCCTCAAATTGATTTATTTATTATTTATCAAGTATTTATTCTAATCTTGAATTATTACTTGTTTAATATTATAATAATACGTTTATGTGCAAAAAAGATCTAATGCTTGTTGGAGGGAGTGTTGGGACTGATGTGAGAAACAAGCATCAGTGCTAACATATATATGTGTGTGTGTGCGTCACTAGCGCTGTAAGTGCTGTTCACTTCAGTATCTGTGCTGACGCTGTACTATGCACATGTGTGTACCCCGAGTTTAAAATAAAGCCGAGTTCCTTAAAACACCCTGTGTCCTTTTATTTGCACCCTGTCCCTTCAATGTTACTTTGGAGAACTCTTTGTACATATAACTAGTATTCAACATAGAAATCTAGTTAAATTTTTGAAACGATAAATTTACAACAACATATAATTAGAAACAATAAGTTAAACTTTATACTTAAAAGCTCGTCGAAAGAAATGAGATCTTTAAAAAACACATTTAAAAATGTAACTTAAACGTCGAGTTGGTTTTTGGTTGAATACTACCTGAAATATAAGTTTCTATTATTTAAAAAAATATTAACTCTTTGATTTAAGCTCACTAACTAAAAAATTACATTCTTAATTCCGCAAACAATTTTTTAAAAATGAAGAGTTGAAAGTAATGAAATCAACAAAAAATCTGACGGTCGAGTTTTACGAGATTCAAGCATATTTATTTGTTAATAAAGCGATCTTTTTTCTCGAAAATAAAATTTACAATTTATTTAAGTCATTCGTCATTCAATATCGATATAACTATTCGTTCTCGTCGAAGCCACTTTGTTTACGATTTAAATAATTACTAATTTTTGATTTTCCAAAAAAGTAATAGTCCCACGTCAAAGAATATAAGCAAAACATGAATTAATTTTTTTAATTTGAATTTCAGTTTCAATTTGATTAGATTTTTTTCTTAAAAAGTCGTGGCTTCGTCGAGAACGAATAGTTATATCGATATTGAATGACGAATGACTTAAATAAATTGTAAATTTTATTTTCGAGAAAAAAGATCGCTTTAATAACAAATAAATATGCTTGAATCTCGTAAAACTCGACCGTCGGATTTTTTGTTGATTTCATTACTTTCAACTCTTCATTTTTTAAAAATTGTTTGCGGAATTAAGAATGTAATTTTTATTTAGTGAGCCTAAATCAAAGAGTTCATATGTAAGGGTAATATATTCCCTAATTCAAATTTCCCACGCTCTTACGACCGTGGCTAAGGTAGATCCCGTCTGGACCGATAGAGAGGGCTTTACCATAAGAGAGAGAGAGAGAGACAGCAGAATAGTAAAGATTATAAAAACATGTGCTATCACTAATTATTGAAAGAAATAGTATTAGTGTAAATTAGGAATTGACAATAGTGAATAATAAACTTTAATTGTCGTTTCTTTGTTTACAGGTAGGATGATATTGTAAAAGTTGTAAATAGTGTAAATAATAAATCTTAAAAACTTTGTTTATAGAGCAACCAAACAGTTTATGTTGTTGTCAAATTCCTATCCTAATAATCAAGATTATTATACATATTTTTTTAAATAATAGAAATTATATTTCAGGTAGTATTCAACCAAAATTATTAATCACTGTAACGTAATTTAAAAAAAAAAAGGTCAGGGAAAATTAAAAATTGGTCAGGGAAAAGTCAGGGAATTCAGGATTAAAATTTAAGTGGCCGCCCTATCAAGGAAAGCGCGAAAGTCAGGGAAAGTCAGGGGATTTTGAAAGAGTCAGGGAAAGTCATGGAAAATCAGGGAATTTAAGCTTTTTTCTAAAAAGTCAGGAAAACTTTTTGTTTGTGGCAGTAAATTTAAAAAGAAAAAAAATTTAACGATTATCATCTGTATCGGTTACCGCAAGCGAATCCAAGTCGACTGCAAAGGCTGCGAAGCCATGAGCATCTTATTGTAGGCATCGTGTAACGCCGGCAATATTCGGCCAAAGTCGAGAAAGTGCTGGTGCGCGCTCGTCCACCGGCCGGAATGGACTTACATCAAGTCAAAACAAAAAACAAAACACGCATTCATTTGAGCTAAACGGGACTAAACTTTGCAGGATTGCACTATTGCATATTAGTATTTGTATGCAAAATTATTAAACTTAATGAATATTGTCGAATGTTTAGTGAATTATAAATAAACCTTAACTAGTAAAGGTTGTTTCTTCGAGTGCATATATAAAAACAAATGAAACACGGTATCAGATCTTGATGTGATCATCGAATTGAACAATTTTAAGGTAAGTCATAAGGTAAGTAATTTTAAGGGAGTAGGGGAGTATACAAAGAGATGCAGAGTGATTTTCACTTCAGTCCCTGATGAGGAGCCGAAGCGAGCTCGAAACGTTGGACAGCTGAGGATCAATATACTGAGAATAATAATTTTTTTGCAGGTTTCTTTACAAGACCCAGAAGTTATACATATTGTGGGTTTTGTAATATTCATTACGAATTGATATTTTAGGTTCTTCGGGGGTGATTTTAAGTAATGATCATCTATTAATCCGTAACTCTGGTTAGACTGTAAGACCGATATAAATATCTCATGGTTATTAGTCTTCTAAAATAACTAAAATAAAATTTCAATTTAACTTTCCTTTTTTTACATTATTTGTCCCTGGATACAAGACTGTATTTTAGTATAATCTAATAAACTTAAATTGTTGTTTAAAACACTTAAATTATAAAGCTAAATTTTAATCTAATTAAAACACCTAAATTTATGATTATTTTGTTAGATAATCAAACATCAAAGTTAGATTATTGCTAAGTCAAAATAATATATAAGAAAAAAATCAAGCTATACTTCAGCTTGGTAGCGCATGCATGATAAAATGAAACTAGAATTAAGTTTTATTCCAGAAAAGCGAGTAAAATATTTAGTGTGAACTTATAAAAGAAAAGACTAATAAGTCTTGGTACGCTTCTCAGCGTTTTAACTGGGCAAGAACCCGCTCAAGAAGGAAGTGGCAACTGCTCGACACTCACTCCCACCTGGATTTTCAAGGGAATATAAAAAATCAATTGGAGAAAACAACTTCTTTTCATGTAAGACAACTTTGTGTCTACACACAGGATGGTCACAATTTAAAATATTTTTGAAAAATTCAAACAGAGTTTTAAAGAGCAGCCAGCTTTCTGTCTCAATCAGAAAACAGCTAAGAAAATAATTTATCAAAAAATGGCGTCGATTTGAAATAAAAAATTTATTTAAAAAGAAAAAACGATAATTTCATTCCAAAACTTTGAAAACGCATAGCAAAAAAAAAAAAAAAAAAAAATTCCAAAAAGTATTACCCCGATCAGAAAGATTGTCAGGGTGCTAGCTAGGGCCTCGTTAATTGCCCCGAGAGCATAGTAGGGCCCTCGTTAGAATTGTAACGGGGCATTCACGGGGCGCGACTTAGGGCCTAATAAGGTTCAGTTGAAATCGTATTTTTGGCATTTAGATTTCGAGGTTATAACTAATTCCAAATGTATGAACAACAACTTGGACAATAAACTCTTGATAGTTTAATTTTATTTACCCACGTAATAATTCTGAAAAAATCGAAACATTCATCATTGTTTAAAAAAGGTGAACTGAAAAATCTCACTAAGATGCTAAATAGTACAATAAAAGTTTTTTTACTAAAAGGACTACTACTTTTTAATCAAACTTTTTTTCACGGAATTTGAATATATTTTTAGTTTTATTTTTAAAATCACTTATTCTGTAGCAAACACTTACTACATATATATTCAACTTAAAATCACAATGTTTACATGATACATAACCTCTAAAACAAGTTATTTTCTTTATATTCTATGATTGTCAGTGTTGTTTAGACGGTTATCTAAAAATTTTTGTTGAATTCTTTAAATTCATTACCCCCACTAAAGCTTTAACTTTTCAATTTCATTTTCTTAAAAAAAGTATCCACCTGTGTCCAAATTTCAAGTCAATTACTGCATACGTCGTAGCAAATGATCTAGCGAGGCCCGAAACAGCACCTTGGCTTCGCCCCGTTACAAACCGAGCTAGGGCCTCCGAAGGCTACCTTACGAGGCCCTCATTCGCTCCCCAATAGCCTTCTGATCGGGATGTAGGTCCTTTTTTATACATCATTAAGACATATTTCATTTTGGAAAAAATCGAAAATCTTTTTGCAGATTTTGAAAATTTGAGAGAAAACCGGTCATCTATAAATAAGAATCGTGTACACATATAGGTATACCTAGTGCAAATGCTGTTCCTGACGTACCGGGAAAAGCTAACATGCTGCGCATTCGAAGATGATTTATCAAACTTGAGAAAGTACTATTTTTTTCAAAAAATGTCAATCAAATAACTTATTTCATCAAAATTTTTACCACACTAGTTTTTATATTTATTTTTAAATGTTTTCTTATTCACAGATTTTCTTTATTTATGAGGACCTATAGGAATGAAAGGCACTGGAGGGTTCTAGTGGCAATAAGCTCCTCTCCCAGCAGTTTGGCATGGAGCATATGCTTGAGTATGTGTGTTGTTTCACGCATGTGCACACAAACAAAAGTCTGCTCTGCGGAAGAGCAGGCTATTGCCAGTAGCGCCTTCCAGTGCCATTCATTTTTATAGGTCCTCATTTTTATCATATAAGTCTCTCTCTCTCTTTCTCTCTGTATGTGTATTACACGCGCACAAGTGTCTATATGCAGGTACAAGAGATTTCTTGGAAACGGGAAAATATGTGCATCAACTCACATTTCTACTTGCACTGGTTGAAAATTGCTGTGAAGTGTCGATTGTTGTCGTGTTAGACAAAATGTTTAGAGACCCTAAGTCTTTATTACAATTAGCGACTGAAGAAGATCTAAAGCCACTAGTTTCCAAATTTTCAGAGCATTCCACACATTTTGGTAACCATAATCGTAGTCTTATGTACTGATGACATTCTTTCCACACCTAAAATAAATTAAAAAAAAAAAAACAGAATTATAAATTAATACCAATTTCTAATCCAAGTAGACTGTATCAAGAAACATTTTCAAATAATCATAAGGCTTTTTACTAGCAGATGACATCCAGCAGTCCATTTCCAGCTCGGAATACGACAAACCACTGCATCCATGCTTTAGCATAGGGACCGGTCAGATTTTTTAAATAAAATTCAAAAAAATTTAAATAAAGATTACGGGTTGAAAAAAAAGTTAAATGAAAACTTGATCAGGTAAAAATAATTAAGATATGGTAAAAGTGGTTTATATATATGAAAAAAATGTTTGAATAAAAAAAGTACGGTTATGGTCAAACTTAGCACGGAGACTTATGTGCCAGTGTTTAATCTAGTCATTAGAAGCGATTTTTATTTTTAAATATCACTGCTTTTGATTTGAAAAGTTATTAAAATAAATAAAATTGAAATTCTTGAGCTTTAAAGAAACAACTCAATGTTTAAAGCTGGAATAATAGTTCTTAAGGTTAAAAATGAAAACAAGATTTAAATTTATATTTAACATTAATCAAAATTCCCCTAAACTATTACGCAAATTATTTTTTAACAAGACTTACTGTAGTACCCTACCTAAGCTAATCGGTGGTTTAGGATGCGCATCGAGAAAAAATACGCTAAAAACCAAATTCAAGTAACACAATAACAGGACTTACTAATAAAATCACTGCTGAAAAATAATACAAAAACTAATCCATAAAATATCAAACAGTAGGTAAAACAGATCGGGCCAAGCATCAAGCGGGGCACGCGTCAAGCGGGTCACACATCAGTGCGGGCCAAGCGTCAAGCGGGTTTCGCATCACCGTGTGCCACGCGTCAGCCACCGCGCGCGAGAGCTGACCCTACGCGTAGCTCCTTCGAACGCACCACACCGTGGTTTCCCTACTAGCTTCTGCCACGAGCCTCTGCTACAGCCACTCACCTCTTTGCCAGCGCCTATCTTATGGCAGCTGGATCAAAGTATCCGATATCGACTATAAAAATTAGATGAGAGATTTTGAAAGTTATTTGAATTTAAAAAGTTAATTTTATTTGCCCCGGTCCTTTTAAGGGCCAACAATATTTCCAACGCGCAACAAATTTATTTATTGAATTATTTCGGATGAAATAAATTAAGAAAAAAAGACCAAGATTAAATAAATTAAAATTATGAATTTACTTGTTTTCAAAAATTAGGAATTTATTAGTTTCAAAAAAGTTTTGAGTTAAACTTAATATTCAGAATGAAAAAATTTATTTGCAATATTTCAGTTTATATTAAATTGAAAGAGTGATTAGCATTTTTTTTACTTTTGATGAATTTTAGGTTAAATGAATGTTATACGAAAGGTTTATGCTGTCATATTCTTCATTTATTTTTTAATCATATAAACTTTACATTATACAATTTTTAATATCATTTTCTAATACTTTATATATGTTTTACTTGAATAATAAAAACAGCGTGATCTATTTCTCTCTCGCTCATCCTCCCGTCTGCGTTGATCACGACGCTCCTCTGAGCGTGTTCAAGGGTGACGACGACGAGGATTTTCTTCTCTTCTCCCCGAAGTTGATCGTTGATGGTGCTGATTTCTACGTCGCTGCTCCATGGTACCTCGACGATGTTCTTCTCCCACGACGAGGATGCTCCATTGATGGCGATCGTTGACGCCGCACACCTCGAGCTGGTCTCGTTGATTGATGGTCGCTTGAACGTGATCTTTGCTGGCGTCCCTCCGGTGAAATCCTGCGTTGCAAAATTTCACGATTAAGAGAGAACTTTTTTGGAGAACGAATTTTTCTCCTCCTCCGCGGTGTTGATGTCCTTGCTAGCTTGTCAGGTGAACGCTGAAAAAAAAATTATTGTTTAATTTCATGATAGATTTAAAAAAAATGGTAAAAAATAATCATGAATATACGTACCAGGGACGATTCAGATGAGGCATCCCTGGAGATCCCCACAGCTGGTGCAACCTCCAACACGTCCGCCTCTACTGCTTCCTTTTCAGATGTCTTCTCATTTTAAAAAAAGATGAATAATTTATCGAAAAGATAAAAAAATAATTTTTTTAAATTTTATACAACTTTATAACTTACTTTTGAAGTATTCGAGTATTGTATGAAATCAGACATGTCGAAGGTGGCATCTAATACATCCTCGTCCTCCTGCAGGTCAGCGCTGATGACCTCCATGACGTCGTCGAGCTCCTCTTTTTCTTCCGAAAACCCTGGTGGGTGCACGTCCAGAGATAAGTCGCCACCATAGACCTCGACGTGAGGAATAACCTCCTGCGTTGGTTCAACCGGAGTGCGTTCAACAGTCCCGTCTGTAGTGGCAGCTTTTCCATCATCCTCAAGGGTGAGCCAAAATTGTCCATCCGCAGCAACCACTTCGAAGTTGGATGCTGGTTGCAGGTGGTAGTATGTCTCGTACGGTAGCGAAGAAAAATCTATTCCCTGCAGCGGCATCAGGAAGTCGTGCTGCTGCTCGACCACGGGAGGAGGTGTCACCGGTGCACGGAGAAAGAGTTACACCGTAAATCACGATGCGTGCACGGTGTTTTCCAGTGTGCGCACGCTGTTTTCTTACATCGGCCTCGGCAAGTCTCGGATACTCAAGTTCTGCTGAACTTCTAACCTCGAAACTTTAAAATCGTATATATTCAATTATCAAGCTTGTAATTATAATCAAAGTTTATTAACGTGTAAATAATAATAGCAACAACATTTTAAAGTAAGAATCGTACACGATTTTTTGTGTAAAACTTTGAAAAACTGGGTTCATGGATGTTTCGACCGCCATCGTTAACTCTACCAAACTTGTCTCCCTAAAAATTTGCACTGGAAAACAAGGTGCATGTACTTGGAATTACGCTGCGACACACGCTATCCTACGATTTACGCATTGACTAACACGGTGGCTCTGTACACCATCCTTCATGGTGTCTCTCCTTCTCCGTGTGGTTGCTCTACGCCATCCGCTTCAGTATTCTCCAGCGCCAGCATGAACTCAGCCTCGTCAGCGAAGATGAAGCTATTCTGGCGGAAAAAGTCGAGGAGTCCATCGTCTTACATCTAGAAGGTTGATTTGAAATAAAAAAATCTTAATCGTGCGATTTATATAACTCCTTGAACTTGAGGTGTTACCCCCCCCCCCCCGCGTGAGGTTGAGAAGACCATGCACCCCCCCCCTCCTCCCACTGCGTGAAGATTAAAAGAATAAAAGAAAGCTTTTCAACTAACTTTTTATCATTCTTTCGATTAACTCGCTACCACTATGAGCTCGCTAAAGATCAAGGTCTTGCTGGATGTCCCCGAGCAAGTCAACGACTTGGAGGTGGAACTTATTCTTCCACCAGGTTTCAACAGAGTTGACACAGCGCCACTCCCGATGACTCCACCACCATCACCGCACCCTTAAAACGTCATCGAAGTCAACGTTAGAGATGCCCCCGATTAAAACGGGGAAAGCATCGATTTGAACTACGAGGTGACTTCAACTATGGAGGAGGAGGATGCTCTTTCCAACGCCTCGACAGTGGTTCACGTTGGCAGCCCGGAGGAGAGCAGTGACGAGGAGGAGCTGGACGAGAGAAAGATACCCGGGACTGCTGCTTTTCTGCATGCATTGCAAAAAGCTACAGAAAGCTTGCCTGCGGACCTCTTCAGGGATTTAATCCTGCACATAAGAGACCACCCAGAAAGATTTGAGAGTCTCGAGCAGAAAGGCAACTTCTTAAATCATTGTGCTTTATGCAACACTCTTTTAAAAAACAATAATTTTATTTATGTATTTATTATAATTAAAATAAAGTAAAAAAAGCCTTTTTCAAGGCTAAAAAAAATTTCAAACGTTAAATAAACTATTTCATGAAAATGATCAAGGTCATATCACGACCGCTTGTAATTAATTCGTAAGCATGAATTTTTTTAATGTAATTTGCATATTTTTTTAACGTAGTAAACTTTCATTTTCACAAATATAACGTAACACTCTATTTATTTGCACATTATAAAATATATCAAACGTTAGAATAATATATGAGTAAATCCGCCAAACTCTTATTTTCACTGTCCGGGCATAGTAAAAAGGTTTAAGACAATATTTTTTTTTATATTTAATTGAATAATTATTTAGATTTACACTTTTAGAGATTGTGGAAACAAATATAAATGCTGAAAAGTTTATGCAAATGTTTAAAAAATTAGGTTTTACCCTGTAAAACGCAAGAAAACGCTGTGTCCGGAACTAAGTTTTGAAAATATTATCTGCTGTAACTTTTTCAGGCAATCTTTTTACATATTTACAACTGATGGAGGTATTAATACTGGGTTCAAGGAATGTTTTACGACCCATAAAAATATTGTGCCTATATTTTTCGAGAGATGACACAACTTTAAAAATGTGTCCACACGTTTTTGATAAAAATGAATAACCTATTTATTCAAGTTTTTGCAGGTTCAGGCATTATTCAAACGCCACAAATGTGTATTCGTCTAAAACTACATACTTTAACGAATAATTTAAGACCAATCCGAATAATGTGCTTCCAAAATAAGCTATTGTTTACATCATTTTATTCTGAAAAGTTCGAGCGTGAATCCTTGTAAAAAATGTTTTTTTCAGCTGGCACATCCACAGATTAAAAAAAAAGTCTCCAAATTTAAGTGTGATCAATAAAACATAACTTTTTTTAACTAAGTTTAGCTGCCTGAAGCCAAAAAACTTAATTTAGTTTAAAAAAAAAGAGTTTTTTTATTATTCGCACCTTCAAACTCAACCTGTAGCAGACGACACTTACTAATGTCTTTCAGCAGCAGGCAGGTCAACGACGTAGTTATGAACTTATATTTATCAATTTTTTTGCTCTTTACTTATAATTTACTGAGTAGATTAGTGTAAAAAGATCAGTAGGTGGATATTATCGCCTGTATATTATTATTGCCAACATTAAAATACATTAAAAAAAAAAGACCCTAACCTATTCATAAAGTGCCGTATGATGACTATTATAAAAAATTTAAGTTGTTTAGATGATTATTATGAAAAAACTCAGCTTTTAATTGAAAAAATACTATCTTTCCTTTTATTTTTTTAATAAAAAATCGACTGGCATACTCAGATTTTAATTTTTTTTAAATAATAATTTAATTGTTTGAATAATTTTTTCAGGCAACTTGTTATGACCATCCACGCTACATTTTTTTATTTCTTATTATTTTCAAGAATTATTGCCAAAATTTCAAGAGTGTGCTTCAAAAATTGAAAAAGTTTCAAAATTACTGAAAAAAAAACAGAGTTTGGCGGATTTACTCATATATTATGTTAAAAATGTATAATATCAAAAAAAAATGCGCCCCGACCTTGAAAAAAAAAGCTGCAGCATCATCTACGAGATAAACTAACCTTACGTCATAATCGAGGAAAAAAAGAGTCCTCGCGTGTCGTGTTCAGGAGAGAAAAAAGCAGCACACCAACAGCAGTCCACTGCATTCGACCTTGGAAACGCTGCAGCATCATCTGCGAGATAAACTAACCTTACGTCATAATCGAGGAAAAAAAGAGTCCTCACGTGTCGTTTTCAGGAGAGAAAAAAAACATCACACCAACAGCAGCCCACTGCAGTCGACCTTGGAAAAGCTGCAGCATCGTCTACGAGATAAACTAACCTTACGTCATAATCGAGGAAAAAAAGAGTCCACGCGTGTCGTGTTCAGGAGAGAAAAAAAGCAGCACACCAACAGCAGCCCACTGCAGTCGACCTTGGAAACGCTGCAGCATCGTCTACGAGATAAACTAACCTTACGTCATAATCGAGGAAAAAAAGAGTCCTCGCGTGTCGTGTTCAGGAGAGAAAAAAAGCAGCACACCAACAGCAGCCCACTGCAGTCGACCTTGGAAAAGCTGCAGCATCGTCTACGAGAGCAACTAACCTTACGTCATAATCGAGGAAAAAAAGAGTCCTCGCGTGTCGTGTTCAGGAGAGAAAAAAAGCAGCACACCAACAGCAGCCCACTGCAGTCGACCTTGGAAAAGCTGCAGCATCGTCTACGAGAGCAACTAACCTCACGTCATCATCGAGGAAAAAAAGAGTCCTCGCGTGTCGTGTTCAGGAGAGAAAAAAAGCAGCACACTAACAGCAGCCCGCTGCAGTCGACCTTGGAAAAGCTGCAGCATCGTCTACGAGAGCAGCCAACCTCACGTCATCATCGAGGACTACAGCGCACCAATCAGAATGCTCCGCGGTGCTAGCAGAACCGTGCTGTTACATGAAAAATTTCTGGACCTCATCAGCAATAAATTTTTAAACTTACCTTCGTTCACTGAAATAAAAATGAAATAAAACAAATATTTATTTAGGGTAAGGTAGGATAATCTTATTTAGTCCTTAAAAGGACAGGTTTATAAATAGATTGCTCGTACGTTTAAAAATTTAAAAATATTGTTGAATATAAAAAATAAATATAAAAAATATAAAAATGAAAAAACTGTAAAGTATATGAAACTGTAAAACAAAATAAAAAAAAAAGTAACGGGTGAATGATGTAAAAGTCTATAAAATATGTAAAAAAAGATAAAAACTATTGCGGAATAAATGATAATATAAAGTCTCGCTCTTCTTGAATAGATTTTATGTCGTCGATGTTGTCGTCAGCCAAACTTTTTAAGATTTTACGCACATTGCCATCGGATTTGTGCAGTCTGAGTTGCATAATCGCACTAATAAACTCTTTTTCATCACACTCCACGTTAGAATTTTCATGTTGCTTATGCTGGATCTGTTGAACTTTTTTATCGATAAACGCGATTTCCTCGGGCAGATCGATAAATGCCAGGATTTCATCTAACAAATCACACACTTTCTGAGCTGGTACTTTTTTGAATGCCTCATTCACCACGTGAATCCACTCCAGAGTTACACGAAAATCAGTCTACGAGCTCACGAGATCTGCAACTCTACGATTTATTGTTGGTTCTTAATCGTAGTAGCAAAAATCATCATCGCATGGCAGAGGTGGATCCACTCTCAGATTTTCATCCATCGCGTCGAGTTTTTCGTGGTTGGGGATGTAATCTTTTATGTTACGTGGATGCCACGAGTTAATTACTGAAACCGGCTTCCCAAAAGTAATCTCGATATCGTCCCAATAATTCTTCCTCGGGGCTTCCATTTTCCTTTTCCTCGGGGCTTTCAACAAAAGGCGTCTTGACTGCTGCGAGAACAAAGGGGTACTGACGAGCTCGCGAGCCTGCAGTGTTGCAGCGATGGCGCCAGCTATACTGTTAATACAAGTGTGTCGTACTGCTTTTCAAAAATTCGTGAACAAATGAAATTTTTAATCGAGTTTGATTACTTTTGAAGAAAAAATCAATTTACTGAATTATTTAATAAAAAAATAATGCCAGCTACGTGAAGCATTGGCTTAATACATCGTTGCATTGACATCCATGCCACACTAGATGCTTCTTTTCTCCTGCAGCTGATAACTTTATAGAGTTGGAAAAAGTGCAAACCAACACTTGTTTTATGCACATTGTATGTAAGAGGATTTATTATGTTTATTATTTAATATTACATTAAATTTTTTTATCATTCTGTTAATAGTAGATAATCTACTTTATCAACCTCGGATAATTTGAAATATTTTTCAAAGATTTAAAATTCTTTTCAAAACTATTTTAAACAATAATAAGGGAATATTATAATGATTTATAATTTAAAACAAAGATTAAATAAATAATTAGATTTTCAATAACAAATAATTTGAAAATTAACTAGTATGAAATTTTACGATTAAACTTTTAATTTGATCATTTTAAAAACTTTGAAACTTTTTTTAATTTAGTAGGAGTAAAATTACAAAGAAAAAACTCAACCATAATTGAAACTAAAATAATTTTATTGAAAAAATACATTTTCACGTATACATGGAGTAGAGTATTTCTCGATTTTTAAATTTATCAACTTCATCTCGGTCTTCGGGTACTAACGTACTTTTTAATGGCTGCAACATTTCTCAGAGCGCAAATGTTCTTTTCCGAAGTGTGATTGCTGCATGGGACGTTGACTTGCTCTACCATAATTTTAAGTGCCAGCGCGTTGAACTCTTGCTCCTCGAGGTGTCGAATTATTCTGAAGAAAAAAAAGAGAAGTTTTTGAATAAAAAATTACATGTGAAAGTGAAAATTTATAAAAATCATTCAAATTAACTTACTTGTCTGGCAATAATTCCTCGAGCAGACTTTTTTTTTAAGGCCCTTGACGAAGATGCAAGATGAATTTTTCAAATTTGATTGCAAAATTCTTCGCAGGTCGGATGCAGGCGTTGATCCGCTGTTGTAGTTAATCTTGTGCAGATAATTCTGCGCAAAGTCGTTGACTTTCTTCTCCAACGGTAAAAGTTTCTTGTAAGGAACTGCAGGCTTGAAGAGCACCGTCACCAGGTTTTCATCCTCAGGTCCTATGGGTTCAATGGCGAGCTCTTTCGGCACCAGGATGTTAGAGCTTCTGACGAAGGCCTGGAAATCCACGGCGTGCTGCATAGTGAGTACTTGGAGAGAAGGTGACTTGTCGGTCAGATGAGTTGAAGATGAATGTGCTCTTCGTCAAATTTGGACCTCATTATATACTTTTTTCACTAGCGATGCATCCCCTCCCACCCAAGAAAGGGTAGGAGGTATATAAAACAGGCAGGACTCAAGCTGAAGAATCATTCTTCTCCTAGCCGAGCTAGCAGCATCATCTCTCGTGATCATCATTCTTTTTATAATTTTTCAACATGAACATCAACTATCATGAATCTACAGTGAAGCTTTGCATGAGCAGTCTTCGAGAATTTGGCGACACAGCGGATGTTGAAGACTTTCAAAGATGGTTAAATATCGTTTCTTCAGCCATAACTCAATCGGAGAGCGAGCTTGAAAATAATAAATTTTCAAGACTTATAAAACAAAAAATTAATACTTGCTTTGCTCAATATTTGTATATTAAACAAAAGCTGCTTTTTTTTAATAAAAAAGCGCAGCAGCTTGCACCCGCTTATGATGCACACCAACAGGTACACATCGTTGACGTACATCGTCAGGAAGAAGACGAGCAGAATCAGGTAAGTAAAAAAGCGCTCGAACAGCAGCCGGATCAGGTAAGTAAAAAAGTGCTCGAACAGCAGCACTTCGCAGACGTGCAGGAGGAAGGAGACAATTTTTTTTACGAGGAGGTCGTCGATGCGCAGTAAGATGGAATCGACGGTGCAGGCTGGATGTGGGAAATTCAAGACCACGATTTAAAAATTGGAGGTGATTTGCAAGCTGCACCCGCAGAAATTATTGACGAAGCTGCATTACCTGTTGAAAATATCGGTGATTTCCAAGCAACAGCAGGTGTGAGCTGAGATTTTTTGAACTTTGCTTTTGAAAACAAAATAAGGTCTGCGGTAATCTCTAACCTATCTCACATAACTCTTGAATCTTTTTTCGAAGAGGCGAAAAAAGTTTTTGAATTGAAAATAAAATTAGTCTTAAACGAATTTCCTTCGATTAAATGCAACGCAGAATTAGCTGCAGACTTTGTTTTATTAAAATCAGTCGAGGAATCGGAACCTCAAACTAAGTTTTTTAGTACTGCATACGCGTCGATCTATCAAAGTACGAACTTAAAGGAGTGGTTTGAAAATAACATCGTACCGTCTATAAGAAATGAAATGGATGATTTCGAGTTGAGGGGAAAAGGCTTTTCGCTGTCTTCTATTCTTCAATTAACAATAAATATCGCCGAATTGAATCAACTTCGCGCAAGCTCTTACATCGATCGGCCTGAAAAAATAAAAAAAAGGAGAGCTTATATCAATATACATAATAGCGATCAGAAATGCTTTCTTTGGTCAATTCTAGCTGCTTTGCATCCAGTTACAAGCAAAGGTAACCCACATCGAGCAAGTAAGTATAATCAATATGAAAACACGCTTAATTTTGATGCGATTGAATTTGCGGTAAAACTTCGTGACGTACCCCGCTTCGAAGCTCAAAACGAGATTTCTGTCAACGTATACATGTTGAAAAAGAGTAAAAAAACTTTTAAAATAAACCCCTGTCACCTTACTTCGAAAAAACAAGAAAAACACGTTAATCTTTTATTGATTCAAAGATCGTACGTTGATGATGAAGAAATGGAAGAAGGGCAGGAAGAGGAGGAGGAAACTGATACTGACTGGCACTACGTTCTTGTTAAAGACATTTCAAGACTGCTTTCGGCACAAGTTTCAAAGGGTAAGAAAAAAGTTTACGTGTGTCCGAGATGTATGAATTGGTTTAAAGCTCAAGAGAAACTCGATTCACACGAGGTTCAATGCGAACTTGTAAATAAATGTAAAGTTAATTTACCCGATAAAAGTAACAATAAATTAAAATTTTCAATGTTTAACGCTCAACTGGAGTGTCCCTTCATACTGTACGCTGATATTGAGTCTCTACTACTACCCCCCCGTTAACCCGTTAACGAGGGAAAAGCTTTTCAACAACATCAAGCTCACGGCATTGCTTTTTATTTACACTGCAGCTACGATGATTCTCTCTCCAGATATGAATCCTATAGACAGAAAGATGAGACGTGCATGACTCCAGCTCAGTGGTTTATTTAAAAATTACTTGATATAAAAAATCAGGTAGAAAAAATTTATAAAAACATAGTACCATTAGAGCTTACACCTGAGCAGCAGCGAGCTCATTTTCTTGCCGATACGTGCAGCATTTGTAAAAAAAAGTTTAAGGTAATTTTTTAAATGGAAAAACAATTTTTTATTGAATATTTTTTTTATTAATTCATAATTTAAAGGTTGGAGAGGTAAGAGTAAAGGAGCATTCGCATCTTACTGGCGAATACAGAGGCTGTGCCCACAACTCGTGTAATTTGTTGTTCAAAGAGAAAAGGAGCTTACTGGTGACTTTTCACCGCTTGTCCTACGACTTACATTTTTTAATCAAAGAGCTTACGACTTCAACGGTTTTGGAAGGAAAAATTGAACTTCTTTCCAAGTCAAAGGAGAATTTTCTTAGCTTTAAGAAACATATCAAGGGTAGTAACATCAGTTTCTGTTTCATAGACAGTTTCAGATTTCTACCTGCAAGCCTCGATTGTCTTGCAAAAACATTGTCTAAACACGACATCATAAAAAAAGAATTTTTCAAAGATGGATGCAGCGCCGATCAAATCGAGTTGTTATTAAAAAAAGGAGTGTACAGTTACGACTTTACGGAAAATTTCGCCTCTTTGGAAACCACGAGATTGCCCGACAAAGAAAGTTTTTATAACAAGCTCAATGAAACACACATCAGCGACGAAGACTACTCTCATGCGAAAAAATTGTGGGAAAAATTTTGAATGTAAAACACTAGAAGAGTATTCGGACTTGTACTTGAGAGTGGACGTGATGCTTTTGACTCAAATCTTTCAATGCTTCAGATCGATGTGTATGGAAAGCTATCAGCTCGACCCGGCCTATTTTGTTTCCCCTCCTTCCCTGACTTGGCAAGCATTGTTGAAATATAAAGAAAAACGAAAATGATCCAGTTCTCGAGCTCGAGCTTTTAACCGATATTTACATGCTTATGTTTGTTGAAAAAGGAATAAGAGGAGGTTTATCGCAAGCTTCTCACCGATACGCAGAGGCGAATAACAGGTATTTAGACGACTATGATCCTGAAAAAGAAAAGAGCTTTTTGCTGTATTTGGACTGTAACAACCTTTATGTAATGTATTCATTTATTATCATTTATTATCATTTTTTATGACAAATATATAATTTTAATTTCTCAAACAGGATGTGTTATGACGTCCCCGCTCCCCTACGGCGGATTCGAGTGGGTGGAGGACGTAAGTGATCCACAGCTTTACAATTTACCCGATGATTCTCCCGAGGGCACGTTTTTAGAAGTTTCAATGACATACCCGGAAAAGCTTCACGACGAACAGAATGATTTACCGTTTTTACCCGATTTACGTGTGCCACCGGGGGGATAAAAACAGAAAAAACTCATGACTACTTTTTACGACAAAGACCGCTAGTCCTTCATTACACTGTATTAAAGCAAGCCTTGCGAAATGGTTTGGTTTTAAAAGAAGTACATCGAGCTTTGAAATTCAAACAAAAGCCCTGGATGAGAGATTACGTTCTGTATAATAATGAAAAAAGAAAAAATGCAAAAAACGAGTTTGAAAGAAATTTTTACAAGCTGCTCGTCAACAGCTGTTTCGGTAAGAATTGTTTTAATTCAAATAAAAATTTTGTTTAAACGAAAAAAATTTTCTAGGTAAATCGTTAGAAAATCAGAGAAACAGACAGTGCGTTAAACTGTGTCACAAGTGGACCGGGAGATACAGCGCAATAGCTCTTATTGCTAGACCAAACTTCCACAGCGTTTCCATAATAGACGAAAATTTAGTAGCAATTCAACTCGCTCCAACCGAAGTAACGATAAAAAAACCTATCTACGCGGGTCTGTCGATCCTTGAAATTTCTAAAACTATAATGTATGAATTTCATTATTCATTCATTAAAAAGAAATTAGGCCCACTAGTTACAATGATGTATTCCGACACCGATTTATATATCACATACGGGGAGTGAACTTTTATGAATTTATGAAACAAAATCTAGATAAATTTGATACGTACGACTACCCGGAGGATAACGTGTTTGGTTTACCGAGAGTCAATAAAAAAGAGCTTGGGCTATTCAAAGATGAACTAAAAGGTATAAAAAAATCATAAATCAAATTCTTTTTCTCTTCATATATTTTTTTCTCTTAGGTGTACTGATTAAAACTTACGTTAGGCTTCACGCAAAATTATACAGCTTGAAAATACAAGGTCAAGAGCCTTTAAAAGAGGCAATAGGTGTAAAACATGGCGTCGTGAAAAAGCAAATACTTTTCGAGGATTACGAGTACTGTCTTTTCAACAAAACGCAAAAAAGAGTCGTTCAAAATAATATAAGGTCGAAACGTCATATCGTTCGATCCGAGCGAAAAGAAAAGACGGCTATTTGTCCAATGGACGACAATCGGTATATTTTGAGTAAAAAAACTCACACGCTTGCATGGGGACATCACATGATTCTGGATAATGCTTTGGAAGAAGAAAATGACTTCAGTTTGCAAAAAGAAGACAGCGATGTTGACATGTTTCCAGAGGTAGAAATGTTCTCTCAACAGGACAACACCTAAATCGAGCAAGTGGAAGAAGAAGACGATGTACAAATAATTTACGAAAGGGTGGGGCAAGCTCAAAATAATGTATTTAAGCAGGAGTCCCCACACTCAGATCCCATTCTCATCATAGACCTCGACAGATACGAACCTCCTCCAAAGAGACGTTGCCTATAAGCTACCCGTAGTATCAACTTTAAAAATGAGCTATTTAATATCAATGAATCTATTTAATAAATTTAATAATCATCTATCGATTAGTTTGATAATGATGTATTTAATAATTATCTATCGAATAGTGCGCAGTGATTTTTAATGAAGTTTGAATTTTTTTGTTATAGTGTAGCCACCGTAGGAGTTTTCGTGTGCAATTCCGCGCCACGACGGCCACCCAAGTTCAAAAGATGTATTTCGAACTCCTGTATCGAAATACCGAGGGTGGCCGTGATGAAAATAATTGCCACGATTAATAAACAATAATTAAGCTATTTGGGATGCAATTAATATATAACCTCAAATCATCAATAATAATACTGCAGCTTGGTGCAGTGGTCAGAGTCTTAGGCTCAGCCATAGAAGGCCCGGGTTCGATTCCTCGGGAAAATTTATTTTTTTTCTTTCTATTATTTTTAATTTTATTTTTGATTAGTGTATTCATTTTTAACAATACTTGTTATTTCAAATTTTGTTTAAAAAACATTTGTAAATTTTTTTGTCAGCATGTCAAGGGTCATCGTTGACAAAGTATGCGTAAAATTTTTGAAACATTAATTTTATTTGAACAAGTTAAATAATTAAATATTATAAAAATTTAGCACTGAGACAATTGAAAAAAACGACGATAGATTTGATAATTCTAGCTGGGACTTTTCATCAGAAGAATCAATGTTCGAATAAGATTATTTTTTTGTAAACAAATTAAATAGAATCACAAGAAAATTTTTTGTTGCTTCAGTTTTTGACTTTTATATAATTATATTCAAAGTTGTTTTATATAGTTATTGTTCATCAATAAATTCTTGACATTTCTTACAAATATTTATTCATCCAATTTACCCTTATGATGTTCATTAAAAAAAAATTCATTATTTGCTTGTATAGTTTGTGCTAAATTTTTATAATATTTAATTATTTAACTTGTTCAAATAAAATTAATGTTTGAAAAATTTTACGCATACTTTGTCAACGGTGACCCTTGAAATGCTGACAAAAAAAGTTACAAATGTTTTTTAAACAAAATTTGAAATAACAAGTTGTGATACAAGAATTCTTCGATATTAACTAATTCTTTTCCTATTTTAAAACAACCAAAAATTACTAAGCAACGAACAAAAGATAAATCTAAGAAAGCGACGATCGGCGTGTCGCGCTCTCGGCTGATCTGCTATCGGTCGACTGCGCGCGCGCCACATTCTCTCTCTCTCTCTCTCTCTCTCTCTCTCTCTCTCTCTCGACACCTCTGCATTGTCATCGAATTTACCCCCTGAGATTGATCCCAACTCAATCTTGCCTGGACTGCTGAACCTGAACGAATTCCTTCCAAAGGAAGTTTTTGATTTGCATCGTGCTGTACGTGAGAAGGCGAGACAATCTGACTCTGGATTCATCAGCTTCATCCGCAGTGGCCGAATCTACGTTCGCAGGAAGAAGGGAGACACCCCTACACTCCTCTCCAGCATTGAAGATTTGAATCGTTTTTTGTAATAACAGGTATGCTGACACATCTTCTCTCTCGCGGTAATATTACATTTTCATATTATCACTTCAGTATTCTTCACAGTATGCATCTTTCATCTCTCACCTCACATGTAACTACTTCTTCCTCTACTACATCCTATTTCAACCCGCTACTCTTTAGTTCTTCTTCATCTCATCCTCAATCATTCTCCCAGCCTTCTACACACTCTTTACACCAGAGGTCCGTGCGTGGCGGGGGCATGATGCTGCGTGTCTGCCATTTCAATGCTAACTCCCTTAAGGGACATATCGAGCAGGTTAGGCTGTTTCTTTTATCACAGCCCATGATACACGTGATCGCTGTTACTGAATCCCATTTGGGTCCTTCGATTGAGGATGCGCTTGTTGCTTTGGAGGGTTATACTCTTCTAAGGCATGACCGTAATAACCAGGGGGGCGGGGTGGCGCTTTATGTTCATCAATCTCTGTCAGTCAAACACCTCTGCTCGTCTTCCACTGAGTGGAACGGTAGGCCTGGTCATCCTGAGTATCTTCTAGCTGAGGTCTCTCTTGGAGGCACTGACCCCATATTTGTAGGTGTGGTGTATAGGCCCCCGCATGCCCCATTTGTCCTCGGGTCTGACTTTGTGTCCGACCTGCGTGATAGTATGCATGATTACGGCACCAAGGTCATACTCGGGGACTTTAAGGGGGTACATATACCTAAAAAAAAAAACTCAGAAAAAATTTTGTAAGTTTTTTAAAAAGGATTTATTTAAAAAGATTTTTTTTTCCATAATATACACACATTTTTACATAATTTTTTACATTTAGAAAATTAAAATAAGTGTTTTTATAAGTGTTATAAAATTCAGCTTATTTAGGCTATGAAAGTTCATTGCTCGTAAAGTCAAAATTTTTCCTTATAGCGGATGGACCCAGGACTTGGCATAGTTGTTGTACATGTAAACCCTCATGAGCGGAACCTCAGGCAACCAAATCCAAGCACTATTAAGCTACTTGCATACTCTAAAATTGCTTAGTGTGGTTAAAATTTTGATAGTTTTTATCATTTTAGTCAATTTATGGTGTGCCATCAGCTTAATAATGCTTAGATTTGGTTGCCTGAGGTTGCGCTCATGAGGGTTCACATGTACAACAAGTGTGCAAAGTCCTGGGTCCATCCGCTGTCTGGAAAAATTTTGGCTTTACGAGCAATGCCCTCATTTTCTCAAAAATCACATATTTGAGAAAATGGCTTTTAAAGTTCTGAACAGATTTTGATGAATAAAATGTAACACACCAACACATAAACATTTATATCTTGAAAATATCTTGTCACAGGACTCTTGCTTGATGTAAAAACTCTTTTGCACATAGCCGGATACTTTATTTTTTTCTCCTGCTCCTAAAGTGACCCAATTAGCTTTTTTATCAAAAACACAGATCACACACTATTAGACACCAAGACCGAGTTAAGACTTTGAGTCAGCGGAGTCTTCACAT
This sequence comes from Encarsia formosa, assembly GCA_038277355.1. NCBI lineage: Eukaryota > Metazoa > Arthropoda > Insecta > Hymenoptera > Aphelinidae > Encarsia > Encarsia formosa. The sequence goes on from CM076184.1 coordinate 73,694,223, forward strand.
GCAACTATCTAAAAATTATCTTTAATTTTAAATCACAGAATTATTTTTTCACTTCACATTTGTACATAAACACCTTTTTTTTAACAACTAAACTTCATTAGTTTACCTGGTAAGAATTGGTCATTTATTCTTAAATTTTTTTTTTTTTTAATAAAACTAATTTATTTACTTCAGATTGAAATAATAACAAAAACAAAACCAAGATGACTCAAAGAACAAAAAAGTCGTCATGAACTTGCAACGCTGTAGAAATACCTAATTTGATATCGATAGATCGATATTGGTGTAATATACTAAAGTAGACTCGTAGAGGTAATATATGTCATATATAATGTCATAAAGATTATAAATTTTCTTATGCGATCGTTTCTAACTTAATAAATTGTTTTTAGCATTAGACTTAAAATGAAAGTTAATCTGTCATTCTTAATTTTCATTATTAAGATATTATGTCACGGAAACAATCTAATCACAGATAAAAAAAATTTCTGTTTTTTCATCGCTTTTATTAGACGAAAACGATATAAATACTTACAGTTCTGTTCGTGGATAAAAAAAAAAATTATACCCACATTGCGAAAATTAAAAAAGGAAAAAATACATCGAAAAAGCATTTGTACCTATGGTATCGTAGAAAGTATTTCTGCTACTAGAACTGACTTGAAATTCTTGAATTTCAAAAAAAGCCATTTCAACGTTAATTTAATAAATTGAATGTCTTTATTAAATTAACTGTAACTTTTTTTCCTTAACGAATTAAGAAACGCGGCTTGCGGCATTTGAAAGCTGATGTAAAAGTACATCAAAAAACACAAAAACCTGAAAATTGATTTTTTGAAAAATTTTAGGTATATGTACCCCCTTAACGCGGACCAGCTTTCAGACTCCCCTGATGCGAATTTTGTGCGTAATTTTATTGAGGAGAACTCTCTGTTCTCGGTTCCATTTGGGCCTACACACCACACCTCTCACTCGGTTACTTGGCTTGACCTGGTTCTCGTTGACGCACTTGACACTGTGACTGACTATTGGAAGACAGAGACCCCTTTCATTGCAGGACATGACCTACAGACTGTTACCCTTGACATTCAAACCCCACAACTTTTGGCTAATGATTTTACTTACAGGGACTTTAAATCTGTAGATGCTGGGGCTTTGAATAAATTTTTGCTTGACTGTGACTGGTCAGTATTCACGGATGAGTCGTATTCACTTAGTGAGAGGGTTGATTGCTTGTATTTTAATCTTAATGCTGCTCTTGATATCTTCGCTCCCCTAAAAACCCTCAAACAAAAGAAGAATCGCCATCCGTGGTTTACTAAGTACCACCGGGACCTATTGACTGAAAGAGACAGACTCTACAGACGTTACCGACGCTCAAGACTCGATATTGAACTGTTTTTATACAGACAGGCGCGAGATTTTGCACATGAAAGGATCGAGTCTGCGAGACTTGATTACTATTGGTGTAGGCTCAAGGACATCACTGATCCTCAGCAGCTCTGGAAGGAACTAAGGCGACTTGGTATCTCTTCCGGAGCGGATTCTAATTTGGGCGGGTTTTCAGTTGAAGATCTTAATGCTCTCTTTGCCTCTGTTTCTTTTGATAGTATGGCGCCGGATCTCTCTCTCTTTCTGAATGACTTGGGAAGAGAGGAAGATCATGGTGGCTTCGCATTTGTGGATGTGACGTTGGACGAGATAGCACGTGCTATCAGTCAGTCGACATCCCAGGCAGTGGGCATTGACTCTCTTCCACAGAGCTTTATTCAGTCAGCTTTTCCATCTATTGGTCCTTTCATCTGCAAGATCTTTAATGCTTCCCTATCGACTTCGACTTTCCCTGAGCAGTGGAAGAGGTCGATGGTGATCGCACTGAATAAGACTCCCTCTCCGACTTGCCTGAATGATTTTCGTCCCATCTCCCTGCTCAGTTTCATGTCGAAGATACTTGAGAGGCTTGTCCATAACCAGATTTCTACTTTTGTTGAATCGCAGGGTTTGATGGACGATAATCAGGCGGGTTTCAGGGCGGGACATAGTACACAGACAGCACTGCTTAAACTCACGGACGACATTCGAATCGGTATGGACAGGAGACAAATGACTGCGCTGCTACTTTTTGATTTTAGTGAAGCCTTCGATTCGGTCTCGCACGTAACATTGCTCAGGAAGCTGCAATCTCTGGGTTTTTCGCATGGGGTTTTGAGGTGGGTTGCCTCTTATCTGACTGGCCGCTCGCAGGCGGTAAGAGCGGAGGACGGCACTTTTACTTCTTTCCGTCCCCTTAATAAGGGTGTGCCTCAGGGCTCGGTGCTGGGTCCTCTGCTCTTCTTTCTGTTCATCGTTGATATTGCCCATGGCCTTGGCCCTGATGTCTGCTATGTGGTTCATGCGGATGATTTGCAGATTTACGTGCGGGGCCGACTTGAGGACATACATGCCACGCTGGGAAGACTGAGCCGGGGTGCTGAGCACGTTGCTGACTGGGCTGCCGCCAATCAGCTGGTACTGAATGCTGGTAAGACCAAGGCAATAGTTTTTGGGACTCCGACGTAATAGCTTTAATGAATTGGGAATTCATGACCTGCAGTTTGGCGGCTGCACTGTCCCGTTTGTCCCCTCAGCGCGTAGTCTGGAGGTGGTGCTGGACTCTAAGCTGAGCTGGAAGGACCATGTTCGTTATGTTTCTCGGAGAGCCAATTCTCTTTTGTACCGTCTTAACCACTTCAGACGCAGCACCACCTTTCAACTGCGCAAGCACCTTATACAGACCCTGCTCTTTCCTATAATTGACTATTGTTCGCTTGTCTACTGTAATATCTCGGGTGAGCAGGATCTCGTATTACAGCGCTTGCTCAATCGTGGGATCAGGTACATCTTTGGGATCAGGAAGAGCGATCATGTCACACCTTATAGACGTGAGCTCGGCTGGCTTCGGGTGGCGGGCCGCAGAGTTTATTTTGCTGCCTGCTTGCTCTATAGAATCCTGCACACAGGTACTCCGTCTTATCTGGCGAATTTTTTTGTTGAAAAGCTCAGCTCACGTCCATTAAGGTTGGCTAATCCGCATGCACTTGATGCCTTGATTGTCCCCTCTTTCCGCACTAGATCTCTGGAGCGATCCTTCCATGTATCAACTACCTACTCCTGGAATACCATACCCCCAAATATTCGCCAATCTACATCCTTCACTTCATTCAAACACCTCATCAAATCGCACATCTTTATTACCGAGGGAGAAGATTAAGTTTTTCTACACTGTTGAACTCAAGATCTGTATGGAATAAATGTTAGTTTGTGATTCTCGGAGTGAATTCTAATACTGTTGAGACTGATAATGTTACCCTTGTTACTTTAATTTACAGATTGTATAGTATACCATTATATTCATTTATTACTTTTATTACTTTCATTGTTTTTCATTTTCATTGTTATTATTATTACTTATATTATTGTTATTTTATTCTATCTTATTTTATTTTATTATATTTTATTTCATTTTCATTTTCATTTTTATTTTATTTTATATTTATATTGAAATTATATCCTAATGTTGAACTTTGTGTATAATCTTATGTATTTTGTACAACATAATGTACATTTAATAAACGCATCAAAATCAAAATCAAAAATCTCTCCCTCTCACACTCACTCTTACAGATCCTGTCCTGCTGCCACTGCAGCATTACATGCAGGCCTGCGCTCGTTCTTTCATTTCTTTCTCTTCTCCTTCTTCTCGGCTGACTCGGCTGACTCGCTCTCGTTTTTATCGACGGGCATGAAATGAAAAACAAGGAAAGAATTACTCTTAAATAATTAAGATTTATTGAAAATGAAGGAGAGATTTTCTTTCGTAATTTTCCATTCAAAACTATGTCACAAAGTATTGTTAAAAATAAATACACTAATCAAAAATAAAATTAAAAATAATAGAAAGAAAAAAAAAAAATTTCCCAAGGAATCGAACCCTGGTCTGCTATGGCTGAGCCTAAGACTTTGACAAGTGCACCTAGCTGCAGTATTACTATTAATGATTTGAGGTTATATATTAATTGCATCCTAAATAGCTTAATTATTGTTTATTAATCGTGGCAATTATTTTCATCACGGCCACCCACTTGGTATTTCAATAAAGGATTTCAAAATACATCTTTTTAACTTGGGTGGCCGTCGTGGTGCGGACTTGCACACGAAAACTCCTATGGCGACTACACTATTACAGAAAAAATGGATTTCTCTCGTGCAAATCTCGTTGGTGGAACGACTTTTTTACCCAAGAAAAAGTTAACGGACTTAACCGTTTCAACGCAGTACAAAATGACCGCTTTTAGAGAAGTAAAAACAAGATTTGGACCTAAAGTGGCCGTATCAATGGATAAAGAGTTTCAAGTTTTTCTTCCGCACAGATTTCAAACCCTTTTCGAGCAAGAACCGAAGCTCCTGCAGGATATGAAAACTGCTGCTGAAAGTTCTAAACTTTTTTTTAATCTATCTAGGCGATGGTAAAATAAAATTTGCAGGTGAAAATTAAAATGTAAAACGTATGTATAGATAAAAATAAAAATTTTTATTAACCTAAAAACTACAAATATTTTTATTTTAACAAATCATATTTATGTATCCAAGCTTTCTCATTAATACCGTGCCATTTCAATAAACCATATCATTTTTTCTTTTGAGAACTTTTTCAATCAAATAAATATCAGGACAACACAATCGGTTTTCATCATTTCTTCCTCGTAAAAACAGCCAACGATAGGTTGATCACTGGCGTCTTTCAACTTGTAGGTAGGAGGATACGTTTTATTTACATCAGTTACGGTATATATTTCATCAGTCCAGTTGGGAACGAATCCTTTTTCGAAAATTTTTTTGACTTTGCTGATTCTAACTTTATCGTTGATTTTAAACTTTGGTTTTTTTTTAACTTTTATTTTATTCAATCTTTTCAAAATTAAAGGTACATTTATAGCGTTAACTTCTTTTGGTTTCATACCTATAGTACAATGCTTGCGATGATTATAAGAATCTATTAAATCCTGTAGAATATCTAAATATTTGTAATTACCATTTAGACTGAAACGACGCCACATCTCACTTTTGAGCGTGCGATTGAACCTTTCGCAGATCGATGCTTTCAGACCCGTGTACGTAGAGTACATATTTATTTTATACTTATTCATAAGATCTTGAAAATGTTTATTGTAAAATTCTTTTCCCATGTCAACGTGAAGGTTACGCACCGGAATATTAATTTCTTTCAACACCGATTCCATGGCGTTTGACAGGTCCAAACCACTTTTGGTTTTAACTGCGCGCGCCCACGCCATTTTTGAAAATGAATCGATCACTGTAAGTAAATAACGCATCCCTTTATTTTCTCTAGAATATGGTTGCATCTCTATCAAATCGGCTTGAAGCGTGTCCAAAGGACGTAACATTTTAATTTTTCTACGAAGAAAGTTTCTGCGTGCAGGGCGATGGATTTCATTCACGACTCTCTCCATTTTCTAAAATTCGCTACATTTCCGTTTTAAATGTAACCAACCAATCGGATATTTCTTTTTTTAACTGAATATGATCTTCTTTTATGGATTGTTGAAGCTTATTTAAATTAACCACGTCGACCGCGTTAGCAGGCTCGGCCAAGTTACAAATTCTATTATTTTCAATGTCGTAATTTCCGTCTCGAGTAAGCTTGAACCCTCTTCCAGGAGGACCTTGTCTGCTTGCTATTTTTTCACGATTTCTTCCGAATACGTCGGTAGGCATTGCGATAATGATGAAAAATTCTTGCGTGTTCAGTATATATACCCACCCTCCCTAAGCTCTTCTAAAATCGAATGCACTTCGTTCGTATGACTCAAATTACCTGCAGCTTGCTCGGCTATTAATAATCGTAGTCTATCAACGAGCTCGTTTGCATCATCCCAAAAAACGTACTGAAATTTATTATCGCGATTGGCCAATTTAAATCTAGGTATTATAGCTCCTCCTCTTTTCACTGAAGTCGGTGATTTTCGACTCAATTTATGTTTTTTAAAAGGCGATCGTGATCTTATAGGACTCGCTTGAAAGAGATTCGCACTTATATTTTTATATTTATTACTAGCTGCATGCTTTTTTCAAGTTTTTGTTTACTTTTTCAATTTTCAAGTTTAACTCACCACATGGTTCGTTTCCATTTTCATGCGCGAGAATTTGTTTATAGTAAGTAGTATCGGAAATGCTATAATTTTGCGGGTTTTTATAAACAATGAGTTCGAACAGACCTTGAGTTCTGGGGTAAGTTTTGTTATTAACAATTATATTATCTTTTTCAAATTTCACAATCGCATTTCCAAATTGATATCCATTTTTCGTTCTTTTCTTCAAGCCATATAAATTATCTTGCTCGGCAGCTTTGATTTGTACTACTTCTGCCGCGCTATTCGTATTTTCAGGGTGATTAAATAAGTCGAGTCGTGATCTTCATTTTCATCAATAATTGATTTTTCAATTACCGATGAATCTACTGTTGAAAAATTTTGACCCGACACTGAGCTTCGATCAAAGCTTTCATCTAATTTTATACTTTTTTTGTTTTCAACTAATTCATCGAGCGGATCGGTAATAGGTTTAAACGTTTCCTGTAAAACACGTTCGGTGTTATCCTTTTGAAATTTAATCATGTCATACTTTCGTTCAACGGCTTCGCGAGCTTTTACAAGCTCATTGAGAACATTTTTCTCGCGAATAAAGTCAGCCATGCTATCGCTATGACGTCTCGCTGCAGACTGATGAATTTCAAGTTACGTTATATTTATTATAAAACAATAAGGCTTTTTCATAGCAGACTACATCTAGCAGAACATGGAATAACCAAAACGATATTAGCCAGTTTTATTTAATTTCATGACCTTTATAATTTTTTGTATTTGTTATTTTCCAATCTTATCATGATTTTCTATGATTTTGACAACTTCATTGAAAAAAGATCTATGCTGTTTTTACTTTTTCGTCGATTGAAAGTCTTCGCCGACCCCGAGCATTTTTGGTCAAATGCTCGGGGTCGGCGAAGACCTTCAATCAACTGTAAAGTGAAAAGAGCATAGATATTTTTTCAATGAAGTTGTCAAAATCACACAAAATCATGATAAGATTGGGAAATAACAAATACGAAAAATTAAAAAGTTCATGAAATTAAATAAAACTGACTTATATCGTTTTGGTTATTCTATGTTCTGCTAGATGTAGTCTGCTATGAAAAAGCCTTATCGTATCCTTTTCTGTAACGTCCTTTATTCATATCTTTTTCTTTTTCTATGTCTAAAAAACTAGTTTTATCGCTCCAACACTTTGAACTTATTTCTTTAAATTTTTCAAAGAAGGGGTTGCAATTTGGCCGAAATTTGCCCTACGCCAAATCGGCTGAAACTGCAGGATAAGGTGTCTTTTTGGATCTGAAAAAACATCCCGTAATTGTTTTTTCGATAAATTCATTAGCCACGCATGCGCAGAAACATTTGTTTCCCATTTAAAATACATGGGAAACCACAATTTTAGGTAGTTTTTCGTTTGTTTCTCGAAAACCAGATTAGATCCATATCTGAAATTTTAGTATGTTATGAAGACATGAAAAACTCAACTTTTCAGGGTGATTCCGTGAAGGGGCAAGGTGGGACACTTTTTAAGGCCTCTGAAAGACCCGAAATTTTTTTTTTTTTTTTCAAAAATTCATAACTCGGCCTCTAATGATCAGATCGGAGCCAGGTTTAGCGTAAAATTTTTGTCTTTAGTTATACTTTTTAGAAAAATTTTTGTCTCTACAGTTTTAGGAAGTTTTACTGCTCGTAAATCGTCCATAACCTCAAAATTTTTAAAAAAACGTGGTTTTTTGGATTTTTCAATGCCGCTTTAGTTTAAAAGTATAACAAAATATGTATTTTCTGAAAGAATTCAAAAAAATGCATCTTTTCTTTTCCATGGTCTATATTTGATTTATGTGTTTAAAGTCGATTTAATTCACTTTAAAGGTAAAAAATCGAGACAGTTTGTTAAAAATCCGTTCAAAACTTGAAAATTTGGCGCGGAAACCCCCATTTTATTTTTTCTAAAAAATATGCCTTTTTTGCCCTAATTTACGTTGATATACATTTTTATATACTTTTACTCAATATTTACTGTGAAAAATTCATAAAACATAGAAAAAATACAAAAAATGCCCCTTTTTTACTCAAAGAATGTAGCCGGGTAAGATAGTCGAATCGGCTCCCACTGCAAACCCTTACAATATATATATATATGTATCATTCGAAAGGGTATAAAAAAAGAAAATTTTTAGCGCAAAACGCAGCTCCCTATTCCCTCCCTAAGGACCCTAAGAGCTATAATATTGATTTTTTAACTTTAATTCATATCTCAGAACCTATAAGAGCTAGAGACATAAGGTTTGCGGCAAAGTTTTATTAAAATAAAATGTAATTCGCTTATATTTTTTAATATTACGAGTTACTCTCAGCGCGCAAGCACGCGCAATTGTATTACATAAAATACTAAACAAATATTGTCGAAGCTTAATCTAACCTACGATAAATTATATATTAACCTTTACCTTTGCCGCTACATTCAGAGTTTCCTTTAAACTTTCGTGGTTATAAATTCATTGGTTTTGTTTATATACTAATGATTTATTTTCATGATTTTAATCGGATAATTTCTAGCAGTCGATTACAAATTCTTTTTTATCAAATCTATTCTCTAAATTTTTTAATTGAATTATAATATAAAAATTAAAAATTAAAATTAAAATTTTAAATTTTGTTCTTCAACCAATCACATCACGAATAAAATGCTGACATTCTTTTTGGGTTTTCTCTTTTATCTTAGGAAGTTTTTGCTCCAAATTTAAACCGTTTGTGTCATTTTTTAACCTTAATTTTGCGATTTAAAAAAATCTAAGATAAAAACCACGCCAAAAAAATAAATATATGACGTATTTTAACAAATCTAACAAATCTAAAGTTGATCTAATTTTTTTTTAATATTTTTTTGGCGAGGTGTTTGTCTTAGATTTTTTTAAATCGCAAAATTAAAGTTAAAAAATGCCACTAATGGTTTAAATTTGGAGCCAAAAATAATATTAAACTAGCGCGCCCCCCGCCCCTTTCGCTTCGCTCAAGAGGCCGGGCGGCTTGCCTGCTCCGGTGTTTTTGCCCAAATATTTTTTAAAGTATCGGACTTTGCGCAGCAAAGCTGCGCAGTCCGATACTTTAAAAAATATTTGGGCAAAAACACCTCCGCCCTTGCATCGCTACGCTCCGCTACCGCTCCGCGCGATGCAAGGTATGCATCGCCATGCTCCGCTACCGCTCCGCGCGATGCATGAAAGGCACGACCGGCCGACACTCGCGCTTCGCGCTCGACGGTGTAGTTTTAGTATTTATTAGTTTCATTTTTACCCTCAAATTCGTTTCGTGTTTGCTGATATTTAAAAATAATTAATTATAATTCTATACTGCAAAAGATTATTATAGTCCAACATAACATAAATTTTATTAAATTTTTTTTATACATAGTCGTAAGTTTATAGCTGCGCAATATATTAAAAAAAAATAAATTTATTTAAGCAATCAATAAATTAGTGTAGAATAACTTCACTTTATCAATTATGTTGAAAAAACAATTAGAGTGAGAAAAAATTTGAATAAGAGTTCTATTTTTGCTGCGTAGAGGGCGTGTCAGTTGTAGACTCTCGATAGAGCACCCTTTTTAGTGCCCTACTCTCGACGTTCATCATCGAGATATCGATCTTTAAATCGAACAATGTTGTTGTTGTTGTTGACATAGAATTATTTTAGAATTAATTGTAGTTTCTGTAAAGTTTTTAATTTTAATTCATAGTGTGAAACATTTTGCAAAAGTTTTAATGCATAACTTCTACTTAACCATACAGCCTTGGCGAGTTATAGACGAGATGACTTAAACAAAGCTATAGTTAGTGGCAATACAGCAGCTTGCAGCCAAAAGAAAAAACTCAGATTTTTTGAAGTTATTGCTGGATGCTGGTGTGAAGTTTGAAGATAAAAAATGAAGATAGAAGACTGAAGATAAAAATCAAGATTGAAGATGAATCAAGAATTGAAGAGTGTAGATCAAGAAAACAAATTGGAAATCTAAAATTAAAAGTAAAAATTAAAGAGAAAAGCTGAGTTCTTAATTGTTTTTTTTTTTTTTTTTTGTGAATATCAATCAAGGTATACCTTTGAAGTGTGATGAAGTGAGGTATAGTTTTGAAGTGATCAATCAAGATTTTAATTAAAGTGTGTACCTAGTTAAGATGCACAGATTTTTGTTCACTGTTTATCTATATGTGTTAAAAGAGGAAAAGATTTTAAAGTTACAATTAATATGTAGATCCACACAATACAATCTACTTACTTGTTTTGAATTAAAAAAAAATTGTTTTTTTTTTAATTACTTGTTAGTTATTGACAAAGATTGAAGAGCAAGTATCAAAATCAAGAATGAAGATTGAAGAAAAATAATCAAGAATGAAGACTGAAGAGTGAAGATCAAGAAATAGCTGCATACGCCTTTTCCATCTGCTTCAGTGAGAAGTTTTCACTGTAATGCATAGGGTATGCGCTTTTACCCCTGCATTGTACTAAAGCTAATAGTTTATTAATGGAAAGTAACTTGAGATGAGTCTAAGAAGAATGGAAAATTATCGGTTCTTGGTTCACTGTTTATCAACATGTGTTAAAAAAGGAAAAGATTTTAAAGTTAAAATTAACATGAAGATCCACACAACACAATCTACTTACTGACTTGTTTTGAATTAAAAAAATTTTTTTTTTTTTAATTACTTATTTGTCATGGACATAAAGGTTGAAGAGCAAGTATCAAAATCAAGAATGAAGATTGAAGATAAATAATCAAGAATGAAGACAGAAGAGTAAAGATCAAGAAATAGCTGCATACGCCTTTTCCATCAGCTCCAGTGAGAAGTATATTCACAATAATGCATAGAGTATGCGCTTTTACCCCTGCATTATACTAGAGCTAATAGTTTATTATTAGAAAATAACTTGAGATGAGTCTAAGAAGAATAGATTAGAATTAAAAGTCTGTTTGGAGCAATATGATTAATTTTATTGGACACCTCTTTTTTTTGAGAAAATTTATTCTAAATAATTTGTGGAAAAATTAATTAAAAAAAAAAGTTTTCAAGAAACTTCAACTCTGGAACTCATTAGTGACCATGGAACAATTTTTTTATGTCATCATTCGGACTGCTCGATACCTTTAGCTTATACCTCAAATAATCAATTTAGTATGGCTTAATTAGAAGAAGAAGTTCATCATCTTTTCAGAAAAAATCTCCAGTCCCTTGAGGCTAATTGTTACTGTAAGTGTTTATTAATTTATATATAGATTAGATTTATGTGAAATTTTTAATATATAATAAATTTTAGTTAATATCTAAAAGTTTTATATAAATAAAAATTGTTGATGTTGTAGCAACTCAAATCATTTAATAAATAAAAAACAAATTATTATGATACTTCTACAGGATTTGTATGGATTCAAAGATTATTTTGGATGAGGACAGTTGTGGAGATCATGAGCTTTCAAAACTACTACTTTGGCTGATTGGAAAAAATCTTCGAAGAAAATAGTATGAAGTCATTCATCGAATACAGGAGGAATCATGAAAATCTGCAAGATTTTTTTTTCTTTCATAATTAATACTAAGATTTTAATTATTTTAAGCTGAAAATCATTTTTTTAAATATTTTTTTTTAACCTTCAATCTTTACAGTGTAATTTCAAAAATTAATTAATAAAAATAATTGTTACAGGGTTTTAACAGGATTTATACCAACTCATGTCAATATTATTATTATGGTTGAAGACAGTTCTGGAGATCATAATCATTCAAAACTACTACATTGGCTGATTAGAAAATATCTTCGAAGATAATGGTATGAAGTCATTCATCGAGTTCATAGAGGCATCATGAAGATTTTTTAGCTTTATTATTGTTATTATTTATTTTTTTTCCTAATTAACATTGAGGTTTTAATTATTGTAAACTGAAAATCATTTTTGAAATATTCTTTAATTCTTAAATTAAACGAATAAATTTCAAAAATAATTTGTGTAATACAAATTGAAATTAAACAACTGCTCTTGGTGCAAATCAAGAATGATTTTCATAATCATAATTCAAAAATAAGTATTTAAATTTTTAAACTGGCTAAATTTCAACAAAGTTTATAAAATCGTTACATTTAAACTGTACACTTTTCATTGAGAATGATTTTCAATAATTTTTATTTATTTGACAAATTGCGTTTAAAATTAGTGTTAAATGAACATTGTAATTGTATGCGTTATTCCTTTCAGTGTGATCCGATCATGCTGGAATTGGGACCATCCTTATAAGAAGCGAAAACGAACCTTTTCCCGTTCACCCGGTGAAAATGGGTTCGACCAATTTCGAAAAAACCTTTGTACAATTTTGTAGTTGCGTTAAAATTAGCGTTAAATGAACATTGTAAATCGTTTTTGTATGTGTTATTAGTTCCAGTGTGATCCGATCATGCTGGAATTGGGACCATCAATATGGGACGCGAAAACGAACCTTTTCCCATTTGCCCGGTGAAAATCGGTTCTACCAATTTCGAAAAAACCTTTGTACAATTTTGTAGTTGCGTTAAAATTAACGTTAAATGAACATTGTAAATCGTTTTTGTATGCGTTAATAGTTCCAGTGTGATCTGATCATGCTGGAATTGGGACCAGAGTTATGAGACGCGAAAACAAACCCTTTCCCGTTTACCCGGTGAAAATCGGTTCGACCAATTTCGAGAAAACCTTTGTACAACTTTGAGGTTGCGTTAAAATGAACATTGTAAATCGTTTTTGTATGCGTTTTTCGCTCCAGTGTGATCCGATCATGCTGGAATTGGGACCAGAGTTATGGGACGCAAAAACGAACCTTTTCCCGTCTACCCGGTAAAAATCGGTTCGACCAATTTCGAGAAAACCTTTGTACAATTTTGTAGTTGCGTTAAAATTAGCGTTAAATGAACAATGTAAATCGTTTTTGTATGCGTTATTCGTTCCAGTGTGATCCGATCATGCTGGAATTGGGACCATCATTATGGGACGCGAAAACGAACCTTTTCCCGTCCACTCGGTGAAAATCGGTTCGACCAATTTTTAGAAAATCTTTGTACAATTTTGTAGTTGCGTTAAAATTAGCGTTTTTCGTACATTGTAAATCGTTTTTGTATGCGTTATTCGTTCCAGCGTGATCCGATCATGCTGTAATTGGGACCATCATTATGGGACGCGAAAACGAACCTTTTGCCGTCCACCCGGTGAAAATCGGTTCAACCAATTTCGAGAAAACCTTTGTACAATTTTGTAGTTGCGTTAAAATTAGCGTTAAATGAACATTGTAAATCGTTTTTGTATGCGTTTTTCGTTCGAGTGTGATCCGATCATGCTGGAATTGGGACCATCATTATGGGACGCGAAAACGAACCTTTTGCCGTTCACCCGGTGAAAATCGGTTCGACCAATTTTTAGAAAACCTTTGTACAATTTTGTGGTTGCGTTAAAATTAGCGTTAAATGAACATTGTAAATCGTTTTTGTATGCGTTATTTGTCCCAGTGTGATCCGATCATGCTGGAATTGAGACCATCATTATGGGACGCGAAAACGAACCTTTTGCCGTTCACCCGGTGAAAATCGGTTCGACCAATTTCGAGAAAACCTTTGTACAATTTTGTAGTTGCGTTAAAATTAGCGTTAAATGAACAATGTAAATCGTTTTTGTATGCGTTATTCGTTCCAGTGTGATCCGATCATGCTGGAATTGGGACCATCATTATGGGACGCGAAAACGAACCTTTTGCCGTTCACCCGGTGAAAATCGGTTCGACCAATTTTTAGAAAACCTTTGAACAATTTTGTACTTTTTCGTAAATGCGTAAAATACCGAAAGTGGGACATGCGAAATAACACCCAAAACGGCCTCAAAACACATTAAAAACCATTTTTTCGTAATCTAGGTTCGATTTTAAGAAGGTAACACTTTTTGCTCTCCCGAACTTATAAGGCGCTCCCGACCCCTTCGGGGCCGGTCGTGCCTAAAAATGTAGACAAATTACATTTTTTTTAAAGAAAATTTTGCCGCAAACCGCATGTCTCTAACTCTTATAGGTTCTGAGATATGAATTAAAGTTGAAAAATCACTATTTTAGTTTGCGCCAAAAATTTTCTTTTTTTATACCCTTTCGAATGATATATATATATATATATATAGTATGGGTTTGCAGTGGGGGCCGAATCGACTATCTTACCCGGCTATATTCTTTGAGTAAAAAAGGGGCATTTTTTGTATTTTTTCTATGTTTTATGAATTTTTCACAGTAAATATTGAATGAAAGTATATAAAAATGTATATCATCGTAAACTAGAGCAAAAAAGGTATCTTTTAAAGAAAAAAAAAATGGGGGTTTCCACGCCAAATTTTCAAGTTTTGAACGGTTTTTTAAGAAACAGTCTTGATTTTTTACCTTTAAAATGAATTAAATCGACTTTAAACGGATATCGAATATAGACCATGGAAAAGAAAAGATGCATTTTTTTGAATTCTTTTAGAAAATACATATTTTGTTATACTTTTAAACTAAAGCGGCATTGAAAATCCAAAAAACCACGTTTTTTTCAAAATTTTGATGTTATGGACGATTTACGTGCAGTAAAACTTCCTAAACTAAAACCTAAAGTAAAACTATAGAGACAAAAATTTTTCTAAAAAGTACAACTAAAGACAAAAATTATACGCCAAACCTGGCTCCGATCTGATCATTAGAGGCCGAGTTATGAATTTTTGAAAAAAAAAAAAAAAAAAAATCGGGTCTTTCAGAGGCCTTAAAAAGTGTCCCACCTTGCCCCTTCACGGAATCACCCTGAAAAATTGAGTTTTTCATGTCTTCATAACATACTAAAATTTAATATATGGATCTAATCTGGTTTTCGAGAAACAAACGAAAAACTACCTAAAATTGTGGTTTCCCATGTATTTTAAATGGGAAACAAATGTTTCTGCGCATGCGTGGCTAATGAATTTATCGAAAAAACAATTACGGGATGTTTTTTCAGATCCAAAAAGACACCTTATCCTGCAGTTTCAGCCAATTTGGCGTAGGGCAAATTTCGGCCAAATTGCAACTCCTCCTTTCATATCGCTGTTGACGTGATCGTCGTAAATGTGCTTCAAGTTCATTTCATCTTGACGAAATAAAATAAAAAGTTTACGTTATCTCTCACGAGATGCTTTGGACCAGCGGCGTAAGATTGACAAAGATAAAAGCAGTCTACGTTTTTGTGACGCCCCATACAAAAGAAAGCTTGCGAACGTTAGCTTGCGAACAGCTAGAAATATCGTCGAAAATAAACACCGAGTTTGGTAAAGCTTCGGATGGTGCAATGACTTGTTCGCTATCCGAGACCGGAAAATATTGAAGACCTTCGATAGGCTCCAGAAGCTTTTTTAAAAATTGATACTTTGGTTAGTTCAATGATTTTGAATATACGTATACGTTTTCAAATTTTTATCCATTGGGATGTACCAGCAGCGTTAGCATGCTGTTCGTTTTTCCATACCCCGACGGACTAGAAATGACCGCTCTAATGCTGCTCGGAAGTAAATCTCCATGACGATTTTCTTTTTTTTCCCGTTCTGCGAGGACGTCAAAATTTCCCACTGGTAATTTAACGTTATTTTGAATAAATTCCATTACGTTTACATTCCAGTTACGGGTTGATAAATAAAATTATTAACAAACTTCCGTTCGAGCTTCACTTACCTGGATATAATTATTGCGGACCCGGCACAAAATTAGCCGCTAGACTAGCTCGCGGGGATCAACTGATTAACCAACTCGATTCTGCGTGTAAAGAGCATGACATCGCTTACTCGAAAAATAAAGAAAGTACCGCTGCCAGAAACGCAGCAGACGGAGTTTTAGCTGATAAAGCTTGGGGAAGAGTCATTTCTAACGACGCGTCATTAGGAGAAAAAGCGTCTGCGTACGCGGTTACCAATATCATGAAAGCAAAGTCAAAATTGGGTATGGGTTTGAAAAAATCCAGAAAGAAATCTAAAAAGAAGTGTAAAAGAAGATGTAAAAAGATGACATCGTTTAATAGTATAATAAAAACAGCTTTTAAATCAGGAGTTGCAGGTAAGTCACCGAAAAGTGTAATCACTGCAGCACTCAAAGGTGCTAGAACCGCCATAAAAAAATCGGGAGGTAAAAACAAAATAAAATTTCCACGTATTCTCCCGGTGTCGTCAAAAATAGGAGGTTTTTTTACCTCTCGTGCCTTTAGTCGCCGGACTTAGTGCAACCAAGGCTCTCGCTGGAGGAGCTGCAGGGGTTTACAAAGCGATTAACGAAGCAAAAACAGCTCGTCAAAATTTGGATGAAAGTAAAAGACATAATTAAACCATGGAAGCAATAGCGTTAGGAAAAGGTTTATACCTAAAACGTTACAAGACCGGTCTTGGTTTGTATTTAAAACGATATAGCGCTAAGGGGTTAAAAAAAAAAGCCGGAAATAAAATTACCCGATCGTCCGCGGACAAATTTTGATTTAATCAAGTACGCTAATAAATTGAAAATTCCTCATTTTCGTGGCGTGTTTATGAAAAATAAATTACTTTTATCAAGTCCTCGTTATCGCGAATCTGGTATTATAAACCTTGATAACGATAGCGGACCTGGTACACATTGGTGTGCATACCGTAAGCGAGGAAAAGATGTCGTTTACTTCAATAGCTTTGGTGATTTAAGCCCACCAATTGAATTTATGAATTATTTAAATGTGGACAATATAAAATATAATCCTGAAAAATGTCAAGATTTTAATACTTATAATTATGGACATTTATGTTTGAAATTTTTAAGCGGACAGATAAAAGGTATATAAAGAGTTGCTTTAGCTTACCTGCTGTCAAACTATCATGGACTCTTTTACGCTTACTTTGTCAGCATCTTCCTCAGTTTTAGAAGTTCAGTATTACCCTCCAATTGAATTATCACCACATAAAAGTTACTCTTTAGGACTAGTTTAATTTTTAACTTTCAATTCTACTCCAAATATTGACGTCGGGTGCAACAAATTTTATATCGGCGTGATTGAATTTCCAATCGGTTGTTACGAAATTCATAACATAGAAAAATATATTCAAGAAACTCTTAAACAAAGAAAAATAACTGGAATCTCTTTAATCCCTAATGAAACTACGTTACACTGTGTAATCAAGTGCACTGCAGAAATTGATTTCCGACCGCGAGATTCAATCGCTAGAATATTAGGATTTAGTCATCGTCTGCTTACCGCAAATAATCATCACATTTCCGACACACACGTAAATATAATTACAATAAATTCAATAAGAGTTGAGTGCAACATCACGAGCGGTCCGTACGTTAATAACAAAAAAGTTAACACAATTCACGAATTTTATCCAGAGGCCGACCCTGGTTTCAAAATAATCAAAATTCCTTCTCAAGTAATTTACTTACCTATAGCACTACCCTGTATTGATTACATTCAGTTGCGCGTGATCGATCAAGACGGTGAGTTAGTTAATTTTCTCGAAGAAAATATAATGATTCGACTTCATATAAAAGCTCTCATTACGAGATACACGCTCACCAACCGTATACAGCAGCAAATTATGGCAACAGTGATGAAATTCGTATCGCTATACAACATCAAGATCTGTGCCTTTTACCATCGCGGAGCATTCTTCATATTTGAGGTCAACTCACCGATACCACTACGAAAAAAGCACCAAAAAATAAATTTTTTGTTAATAACGGTATTTGTCATTAATTCGACGATGTTCGATTAGAGTTAAATGGAATTGAAATAGATCGGTGTAAAAACGTGGGTTTAACTACGTTAATGAAAAATTGATTATGTGTTGCGCGCTGCACAACGTGAGACTTTAAAAAAAATTTACTGTAGAAAAAGAATCACAAGATTCGATAAAACCCATGGAGTGGGTATGAATACAATTGGTTTTCTCAATTTTATTCACTTCTCATCCAACACAGGTCAAAAACAGAGCTCCTCCAGCTACGAAAGAATGAAAGATGAAAAATCCTCAGGTTTTAAAAGTTATTCCAAGGAAAAAATCGACAAGATGATCAATATAAAAGCTTTCAAAAACTTTAAGAAGAACAAAAGGCTTATGAAAAGAAAAATGAAAAAAATATTAAATTTGAAAAAATTAAAGAAAAAGAAAAAAATTTAATTGAATTGTTATAATGTACCATAGTTTTAAGTTATTAATAATGTACCATAGTTTTAAGTAACTTTTAATAAATGATTTTTTTAACAATAAACTGTTTTTCAATTTATTTCATCCGAAATAATTCAATAAATAATTTGAAAAGGGAAATAAATTTGTTGTACTTAAAAAATATTGTTGGTCCTTAAAAGGGCCGGGGCAAATAAAATTAACTTTTTAAATTCAAATAACTTTCAAAATCTCTCATCAAATATAAATAAGAATATAGCGGATACTCTGATCCGACTGCTAGAAGATAGGCGCTGGCAAAGAGGAACCGCGGCTGCAGCAGAGGCTCGTGGCAGAAGCTAGTAGGAAAACCACGGTGTGGTGCGTTCGAAGGAGCTACGCGTAGGGTCAGCTCTCGCGCACGGTGGCCGACGCGTGGCTCACGGTGATGCGAAACCCGCTTGACGCTTGGCCCGCACTGATGTGTGACCCACTTGACGCTTGACCCGCTTGACGCGTGGCCCGCTCTGTTTTACCTACTTTAAACTTACAACAAAAATGCAAACGATAACTGTCGGCTAAAACTGGCCCCCGACGAGTCTAAATCGACGAAGATGTAGACCTGGACGTTGACAGATTGACTCAGATCCAAGATTACGAAATTACATTCTTCTTTTTCACTTCTTCTTTTCTTGCTTTTAAATTTCTTTTCATAATTTTCTCTTTTACAAACTGAAAACAACTAACTCTGACTGACAAGCCGCGATAACAACGAATATAAACAAAACAACGATTGGCGCGGCAATCGATTACTCGGCTAATAGTACACAGCGCGCCGCTGCGTCTACGCGCTCCACTTACTTCATACTTCACTCATTTACGCATGACTGTAGAATCCTGCTCTGCTGCCGCTGCAGCATCACATGCAGGCCTGATGTTCTTGTCTCTTCTCTCTTCAGTTTTCTATTTTTTTCCTTGGCTCATTTTTTGATTTCTCGGCTGATCCCTCAGCGTAACTTTGAAATAAGAATAAAAAGAAACATTACTCTTACATTATTTTTAAAAATTATATTTTAAAATAAAGGAGAGACTTTCCTAGTATATTTTCATCTCAAAAATACATTACACATCTCTTTGCTGCGTCATGAAATTTACCTTTCAAGAAATTTGTAGAGAAAAGAATTAAGTACAGTTGATTTAAGTCAAAAGAAAAATGTTAAAAAATTTGAGTTCTTACATGATTTATCATGAGACTAACTACCTATTATATGTATTCAGTAGCTACGAGGACACTTAACAAGTTCCTAAATTTTTGCAACCCAAGTATGGTCAAACCGAGAGATCAAGATCTCTCGTGTGTCGAAGGAAGAGTTCAGAACGTATTATAGTTTTTTGGTTTGAAATGATTGAAAAAGTTCTACTCTTAATTACAAGCACAGGTTTTTATTGTTTTGCCAACATTTCAACCAAACTAAGAGGAGCCAAAATCCCTGAAGCGGGCCACTGAAAATCAAGTTTTCGATTTTCGTAATTTTTTATACAGGTAATCGAAGGTTTATACGTCAAAATTAAGTTCCCGAAATATTTTTAAAAAATTTTTATTTTTGTAATAGTTATAAATAAATTAGTTTTCAAGCATAATTTTTTTCAACTTACGATCATTCAAAAAATAATTGATGAAAGTTTACAAAATTTGGATGGTTAGTCAAAATTTGTAAGAAGAATCATAATATGTATTCATTTAATGAAAAAATTTTTATTCAATTATAAAAAATTGAATTTTTTATAAACAAATGAAAATTTATGTAACTTCTCATATGGGTAGAAATAAGTTTTTGATGTCATATGAATCTTCAAATCCTTAGCTAATGATATCTGAAAAAATAAATTAGTAATATTCATAAGAAAAAAAGTTATGAATTTTTAAAGATTAAAAACGCATGGTAAAAGCGGCTTTTGGGCCGCCCGGCGGTATACATATATATATGCACCGAACGTCGACACTCGCTTGTCTACAGTCATGTATATACGGCCGGTTCATACTCATCATCATCATTATCTCTCTCAGAATCATCCTCATTCTCTAACCTTAAATTAATACAATTTTCCTCATCAATATTCTCGCTCATATTCATTCTTTTCATGCAAATTAATTCTTTCTCATTCTCGATTACTTTGACGTGTCTGGCATTAATTACTTTGTTATTTAACAAAACTCTATAGCTATCATTATTATAACCTACTAAAATACCTACTTTAGCTTTATCATCCCATTTACCTTTCCTTAAAACTTCAGGGATTCTCACAAAAACTTTACTGCCATAAATCTTTAAATGTTTCACATTAGGTTTTTTGCCAAAAAATATTTCAAAAGGAGTTTTATTCTCCCGAGTATTAGCAATTGTACGATTTTTTAAATACAAGACTGTTTTTATGAATTCAGGCCAATACCTGTTATCAATTCCCGCTTCCCGGGCTAAACAACGACCAATATCTATTGCGGATCTGTTGTATCGTTCTGCTACACTGTTCAATTCGTGTATGTAGCTTGGGCATGGTGACAACTCAATGCCCTTATATCTAACAAAATTATAAATTTCGCGATAAATATTCTTTCCCGTTATTACAACGTAATTTCTTTACTCTTTTACTAAAAAGATTCTCGACTCACGTGTTCTACGAAACAACCTGCTGTTTCATTTTTACTCTTAATGCAGTAAGTCCTCGTACACTTACTGGAATCATCTATAAAAGTCCAAAAATATTTCTCTCCACAGTAACCAGTAGTTTTATGTGGACTATTCAAATCGGTATGGATTAATTCCAAAATCTCCGACGATTGAGTTCTCTCATTATCAAATGGTACATTTGCCATTTTACTCTGTATACACTTCGCGCATTTCAAAATATCATTTTCTAGCTTATCTGGCAAACCTTCAAGCAGTTTATTTTTAACTAATTTATTTAAATATTGAAAATTTACATGGCCTAAAGCCCTATGCCATTTTTCTTTATCTGTCAATTTCAAAGTATTTGCATAAATATTTTCATATTTATTTTTATTAACAAAACTATCCAAAACGTATAAATTATCAGTCGTAATACCCCTAGTGCTTCAAAATTGTCGAAAATTTTTCGTCTGTTTTATTGCGACATGCAATAAAACCAGAGGAAAATTTTTGGATTGGAGGCTGGATTATTTTCCCCAGCTGAATTTCCAATGATGTAATGTAGGTTATAGCCTACATTTCATTAGTAAACAAAGCAATTCGAATTGCTATGCTTCGAATTGGAAATAACCGAAAATTATCGAAACCATTTTACCCCCACTCCTCCACCAAATGTCAAATACGGCGTTTCTATTGGTTGAAATTCAGCTCGGGGCAGTAATCAATTTTATTTGCAATAGCTATCAATATCCTATCATTGTTGTAAATTTTTGCATTTTTATTTTTAATCACAACAGTGCTAGATTCACTTATTCGAGAAATACTCAAAATATTTTTTCTTATACCATCAACAAAATAAACATTCTTTAAATAAACATGGACTATGCTATCATTATTTTTAAAAATTATTTTAATTTTTCCTAACTTAGTCGCTTTTATAATTTTGCCATCTGGCAACTTAAGATTAATTGGATTTTTTAAATTTACGTACTCACAAAAATAATCCTCGCTGTTAACTATGTGATCTGTGCAACCACTATCTAGCAACCACTTTATTTTATTTTTATTTTCACTTAAATTTTCACTCAAACTATTCACGTGCACTTCCGTCGCCCAGCTCTCGGTGTCGCTGTGCTGCTCGTTAGTTGACTCTGCTGCTCGATGTCCTCCTCGTCCTCGACCTCGATGAACACCGCCTCTGCTATTGCCTCGTTGGTTATCTCGCTGACCTCGCTGATAGTATTGAGCTCCTCTACCTCGATTAGAGTGAGTACCTCTGCCGTTGCTGCTTTGTTGTTGTTGTGGACAATCAGTTTTGTAGTGCCTGAATTTTCCGCATCGGAAACAAATACCTTTCATTTTTGCATTGAAAGTACTAACACTTGGTTTTTTATTTATTTCACTTTTACACAAACTTTTCTCTCGTATTTTTGCTTTCACAAGATCCACTGTTCTGTCTTTAGCTGGCACTAAATCGATTAAATCACTAATACAACAATAACTTATTGGTAGAGCATTAATCATAGAACGCATTTTTTCTTCATCACTTATTTTACCACCAGCAGCTTTGAAATTATTGCATGCCTTTTCAAAATCCACAAAAAATTCTTCAGGTGAATCATAATTTTTTAACTTCACTTGTTCTAGCTTGTGTTTGTTTATTATTTGTAGAGTTGTAGATTCCTTCGCGTACATATTTTTCAAAACATTCATCATCTCTAGAGTCGTCTTGCATTCACGTACATACTCTAGCTGTTTGTTAGAAATTGTGCTGATCAAAATTGTTTTTGCTTTTGAATCCTTCCTTTTCCAATCTTCTGCTTTTTCACCGGCTTCTTTTTCTCGTTCTGCTGGTTCTAAACACTCTTTATAATCCAATGTAGCCATTAATCTGAACTTCCAGTTCTCATAATCAATCCCATCAAAAATAGGAATTGAGATATCGTCGATTTTTGCATATTTAGCCATTTTTAGTTTTAATTTTATACTCTCTTCTATGTAAAAATTTACTTTCAAAACATTAATTAAACCTCTTAGAAATCTCTTTCTTAAATAATTTTTATTCTCTTTTCTAATAGAAATTTCCGTAAATTTCGACTCTTCACTGTTGTTTATTTTGTCTTTTATCCAATTAAACATTTGCTATGTTCATTTAATTCAAAACTCGATTTTCAAAAAATCTCAACATGTGCTTAACCTCACTTTTCGCCATGCGCTCGCTTAATTTCGCGACACGCCATGCGGTTTCACAAAATTAAATCCTCGTGCATCAACCTTTTGCACGGATTTTTTCTACAGGCTTTTCACGCCTCTCACTTACTTAGCTTCTAAGCTAATTATTCGTAAAAATATTTTCCATGCTCCTTAAAAAGTGGCATGGAAAGAGAAAAATTTTCAAGCACATGTTTTTACTAATCGAACCTTTTCTTACTTCTTAACTGCACTTATTTTTCACTGAACTACGCTCGCGGCTACAATGTTGTGAATAAAGGGATCGTGGATCGTGAAATAAAGGTTCAGTATGGTTAAAACAGTTATTATAAGTTTATTGGATAAAATAAATACTTGGCTTCGATAAGCCTTACATCGCGTGACCGTACGCGCGAGTACCAGAACGAAGAGAGAGTGTCTTCGCCGTCGGTCGTCGTCAGTAGCTTCAGAACACACGCATGCGCATAGCAGCTATGCACACGACACTTATACCGCGTGTATTCAAATAATAATATAAATGATATCGGAATATTCCGATATAATTCAACAGTTATTACTAAGTTGTTTCTTTGTCAGCGGAAATAGTATAAAGAGTGAGTGTGTGCGTGTGTAGAACTGTATGTTTTGTTTTCTGTTCTCTCTCAAATCCGATTTTGAATTTCTCGATCACGTGTGTGTAATGCTAACGAGCATCGGTGTGAGTCTAGACACGGATTCTTTGTTTAAGCATCGCCGGCTTGTATTAAAGGTGAACCAACGCTATTATTAAATTTTGTATTAGTTTTAAGGTTTTTTTTGTAATAAATAGAAAATTATAGAATTTTTTATTTTCATTTGAAAAACCGACTATTTCCTCCGCCCGTCTCCTGTGGATACCGCCACCTTCCACGCAAGAGCTAGCACGCCGCGTATTTTTTTGGGTTCATTTTATGGTTGGATAATTAAGGGATTTGATTATTATTAAATAAAACCGCGTACGCGTTCTCCCCATTTTTGGTTATTTCAGATAATTACGGAACTGTACGAGCTGTACACAAGTTTTCAGTGCTGTTGGACAGGCAGAGCCTGACAATCTTCGAGGGTTCTCGTACTGGAACAAGTAGTTCACACGATTTATTGTTTTAGTCCCAGCCCTGTTACAACATAAAAATTACTCAGCAATCAAAATAAAACGTAACAATACGAGATCATGTGAGTAACTAACTAGAAAAATTGAAAGTGAAAGGAGTAGAGCGAGGGGAAGGGGTGTGCATATTAGGAAAGCCAACAAGTAAAAGAGTTACCAACTAGGAGCTGATGTTGGTGAATAGAAGTGAAATGACAGGATAGAAAAAAAAGGATGATTAATTATCTTAACATGCTTAGACACTTTTTATAATCTTTCTTTAATTTTAAAATGTCTGTCATAACGTTAAGGACGTCCTTTAAAAAATGAATATTAATAGACCAAACTACAAACCTTGACTATAAAAAACCGTTTCAATGTTACTGACAGAAAAACAAAAATACGCGTATTGAATTTGGAAATTCGGGACACTTGCTCTCGTATTAATAAAATTGACACAACTTTGAGAGAACTAATTTTTAGACAATCAAAATACTTAAAAAAATTCGAAACTTTTAATACTGAAGAATATGAATCTCGTTAATTTAAGAAATAATAATAACTCAGAATTGCTCTATACGACCGAAGTTAAGAGCCCTATCAATGAGTTCGGGTTGAGTAAGGATAGCTGGGTTGTCGACCTCTCAGGCGTTGAACTGATACCTTAATTCTCGGTGACAATTTTAAATTCGCTATCAATCCTAACATATTGAATGATGCTCTGAGGGAAAGATTGATCTCTTCGGTTACAGAAAGCATAAACAATTCTAGAAAACGTAAGGCTTATGTAAACGCCATTGATAGTGGACTTCGGATCCAAGCGCCAAAGGTGTTCTGCTCCGGGGTCCAGCGTGAATTTTTCGAACAGTTAGGCTGATTGCCCTGTTTTGATGACCGTTGTAGCTAGGCTTATGGTGAGGTATTCCCTACGAGTACTGGCCGATAGCCAGCCTAATGAAAGTCTGTATAGTGTAACTCTGGTGTGCCTAGGTATACCGCCGTGCGCCAGACGTACGCAGGCATTATGAAGGGTGTGAATTTTGTTAATTTCAATCTTGCTCAGGGGTGTGAAGAGAAGTGCACCGTAGTCGAAGAGCTAGAGCACGAGAAACTCGGTGAGGCGGACGCGAATACTGCGATTCATGGATTTATAAAAGTACCCGAGCGTATAGAGTGAGTATTGCACTCGCTTAGTCATTTGATTGACGTGCTTTTTCCAGTTGAGAGAGTTTTCCAGGTATATCCCGAATACTTTTGTCAAGGTAGTGTATGGAACTCGTGTACCGTCAATTACAAGCTGCGGCAAAAGGTCAAGGTCGATTCTCTTGAGGAATCACCAACTATCATTATGGAGGTCTTTCTCGCATAGAGCTGGAGATCACCTTCTAGCAGTAACTGGATGGTTGCAATGAGTTCTTCAAAAGCTGCTATGATGTGGATTTCGGTGTCATCCACAAAGATGGAGTGTAGAGAGTATTTCAACCGTTTAAGCAGGTCGTTTATGAAAGTAGATAATAAGAGTGGGCCCATGGAACTACCCTGAAAAGTACTTCTGAAAAGTTGTCACGCCGTTTCTCGTAGGAGCCATCTTGCTTCCTGACAGCTTGTTTCCTGTTTAGTAGGTAAGTGCCCACCCACCTGATTACCCTGTCTGAGCACCCTTGTCAGCGCAGCTTCCGTAGCAGTTTCTTTTGGGAGATGGAGTCGAAAGCTTTGCTGAACTCAAACGATATGATGATACCCAGCTGGCTCTTGTCGTATGCTTCCCTGAGATCCTCGACTAGCTTTAGCAACGCAGTTTGTGTTGAGTGTTGTCTCCGATAGGCTGACTGGAAGCGATCCAGTAGGTTATGATGCGTTAGGATCGCCGAGTACTGGAGGTGTAGTACTCGCTCCAGGAGCATCGAGAATTGAGGAAGCTGAGCTATGGGCCTGCTGTCGGACGCGGTTTGTGGGTTTTTGATCTTGGAGAGTGGAGTAGTAGCCGCCTGCTTCCAAGCCGTGAGAAAGATTCCATTTGCCAGAGAGTACATGGAAAAAAATTTCGGCCGCTATTAGACTTGTAGTTGTTCTCTTTAAGGCCCGAGTGTAGGGGCAGCTGATGCCTCACTTGAGACGCATGCGCGCCCGTATAAGCCTGTCAGCGGCCGAACGTGGGCCGCCAAACCGTTCCTCACTGAGGGCGCTCCATGACCTAGCTCAAAAAGTCAGCCATTGAACTTTTCAAGTCATCGCATCGATAATTTGGGACGCTCAGCGGCCGAAACTAAGTTCGTTAACTGTCTCGAATTTAGTTTACATTCAGCACTGTAGGGTCGCTATCTGGCCAAAATTTTTTTCCGTGATAGTTGATTGCTCGTGAGTTGTGGTAGCAATGCCTGAAGGTCCATTTTGAGCATTGTTGAAGATATATTATCGTAGCCCATGCACTTGGAATCAGTCCTAAAAATAGTAGCAACTTGGTGAATGGACACAGGTTTGAAGTCGAAGATGGGGGCTTGGTGGTTCAGGGGGATATTTAGCACTTCCAGGATGTCGCTGTCCAGCAGCGGAGGAGATACCAGTGTTACTGATGCGTAGTGGTCGTTGCGGCTGTCAGCCGAAAATTTCACGAGCGGTGAGGGATTTTTTCTGCAATTAATAGTCCCACCTACACTCTCGACAAAGCTGTCACACGGTTCCTTAGCAGAATCCTCACACCCTCTGAAAGTAACATAGAAAATAGTAAGCAAGCAAAAAGTGAATCTCTCACAGTACGGAGAAATAGCCACTTAGTATCTTTCGATGTAGTTTCATTCTTTAGTAATATTTCCCACTCTTTCATTTTGCAAGTCTTTGATTCCAAATGGGATTCCATTTCTCCATTCACCCTTTTGCAAAAATATAAATTTTTAAGCGACATTTTGACCCTTTTTGACTGTACATATTTGCAGTTCGATCGAAAATTTTATAAATAAATCGGGAACGTGACAAAATGTCAGACGACAAAACGTCAGCGACAAAACGTCAGATCGACAAAACGTCAGACGACGAAAAGTCAGAACGACTAAATGTCAAAAATATTTGGAAATTGCAAAGTAATACAAAAGTGAAAAAAGAATCGATTTTTAATAAAACACTAATGGTTATTTTTTAAAACAATGCGCGCCATAAAATTTAGTTCCAGCCAGTTCGAAATTTTAAATTGTTATAATTGCAAGAAAAACATGAAATTCATGTCTATTATCTGACGTTTTGTCGTCTGACGTTTTGTCGTTCTGACGTTTTGTCGCTGACGTTTCGTCGTCGACGTTTTGTCATTCTGACGTTTTGTCGGGGACCCAAATAAATCAAAGGCACGCGTATGGGTTTTTGCTCCAACCCATGCTTGCAAACTTTGCGTTGGAGTTTATTGAGAAAAAACTCATTAGTTCGCCCTTTCACGGGATCACCTTCTACAGGAGATGTGTGGACGATTGTTTTTTGATTATTGAGAGTGACAAAATAAATTCCACTCTCGATCGTCTTAATTCCCTACACAAAGATATACAATTCACTTGCGAAATGAAGATAGGGAATAAAA
This sequence comes from Encarsia formosa, assembly GCA_038277355.1. NCBI lineage: Eukaryota > Metazoa > Arthropoda > Insecta > Hymenoptera > Aphelinidae > Encarsia > Encarsia formosa. Next base: position 73,722,091 of record CM076184.1, read on the forward strand.
TCAACTTTTTGGACATGACTGCTGGAAGAGTTGACGAACAACTCATCTCTGATTAATATCATAAACCAAAAGCATCCAATTGACTTATTAATTTCCGTTCTCACCACTCTACTTCGCAAAAGATTGCTGTCATATATAACTTGATTGATCGCGCGATCGGATTATCAGACCGCCATTTCCATTCTAAGAATTTGAGGGAAGCTGAGGGAATTTTGTTGCTGAATGATTACCCGCCTGGGTTTATTGAAAAGTATATAAGGAAGAGTCTGTATGAATAAATCTCTCTCTAATTTTTCTAATAACAGCATAAATAATAAAGACGTACATAAAAACAATACTCATGACCATGTGAATGCGAATAATAAAATCGTGGAAAAACCTTTTATCGTTATGCCGTTTGTAAAAAATCTTACCTACACTATAAAAGATAAATTACGAAATTTAATTTACGATTTGTTTGTAAAACTATGAATATGTTTTCATCTATTTTCAAGTTAGGCAAGATAAAACTGCTCACTTCACAACTAGTCGATCACAAGCTCTGATGGAATGGCCCTGAGTGGCTAAAGCAATCAGAAGAACTCTGGCCTGCCAAGTGAGAACTTCTTGATGAGCACACCCTTCCAGAACTCAAGAAAATTGCTCTTGAGACCAATGATGTCGTGTATCAAATTGATTGCGAGAAATGTTATATTGGAGCCGTCGTTGGCTCAGTTGGCTAAGGCTCGCGTCTCAGTCAGCTGAAACATCGGCGTGCCGAAGGACGCCGGTTCGAATCTCCGCTGGGTCGATTTTTTCGAGCCAGCGTAGAAGCGAGCAAGCAACCCGCTTTGACAAGACAAGCATTTTTGAGGAATATTGGTACATCAGAGGATCAAAGGAGATGGCCGCCGATGATTGGATTAATGTTCACCAAGAATTACAAATGAATCACACCAGATAAGGCTAAGACTGTTTAACCCATCAATGCTAAACCATCAATAGCTGATGGAACATCGAACGGCATCTTCACCTTACCATGATGAAGCATTCAAGACAAAGCGACCCCGACGAACTATATTGTAGTACCTCTATTGTGAAACTCTACTGTAATAGCTAATAATCTGTAAAGGTTCAAAAACTTAATAAAAAAAAAAAATGTTATATTGACCAAACTTCACTAAGACTTAAAAAAATAATTTATGAACACAAGAATGATTTTAAAAAGAGAGAAATGAAAAATGCTTTAGCGTCACACATTTTAGATACAGGTTACATTATTAATCTCGATAGGGCAAAAATTTCAGATAAAGAAACCAATTATTTAGCGAGATGATTTATATTCATTTTTTCAAGGACATCCTTAATGTTATGACAGGCACTTTAAAATTGATTCCATGAATAAACTCCCGAATTAAAACTCCCAACGAGAAAACTTCCGCGAAAAAGCTCCCGAAAACAAAAACTCCCAATGAAAAAACTTCCGCGAAAAAACTCCCGCAAAAAAACAACCTTTAACCCTTAAAGGCCACACCCAAATCCAGAACTGCCACACTGACAGTTATGTGGGGTCATTCTGACCCCGTGTGGCATTTAAGGGTTAATAAAGTTTTTAAAAAATTTGTATTAAAAAAAGAACTTTTATTTTTTTACACAATAAAATCGATTACAGTAGAACCTGTGTACATTGACCACCTCCCGTTCCAAGGAAAAGTGGCCAATGTATGCAGGTGGCCAATGTACAAAGGAAAGTGAAGGGGTGGGCTAAAAAAAAGTTTCAAATTTTTAGTAATGTATTATAGTTTAATTTTCTAATTGAAATAATCTGTGATCTTCGTTTGCTTGGCAGCACAAGCTGAAGAAATCCACTGTGCTTCAATCTCAATATATAAATCATATAAATGTTCAACATTAATTTCAACTTTTTCTCCAAATCGAATGAGATCGATAACACTCTTTAAAGCTTCATCGTAAGATAAATATTTGTTTATCGTTTGATTTGTGTCCTGTTCCTCGTCTTCGTCAATTTCTTCATCATGATTCTTTTGAGGTTCGAGGAAAGATTTTAATACTTCTTCAACGGCTTCATCAATGGTAACCGGGAGTGGCTCATGAACAAGCATTCCTTCATCTCGCTGTTCGATTTCATTGATTAAAAGAAAATCATTTGGAAGAATTTGTAAAACTTCTGCTAGAGGCACTTCATCATCAACGGTCTGAGATTGTTCAGATGACACAGGGAAGCCAGCACGACGAAAACACTTCTCAAAAGTTGACTGTTGAACTTCTTTCCAAGAAGCATACATCCATCTTATTGCGTGTAAAACAGTAATGGATTTTTGAAATTCTGCTCTTGAGCCATCTTTTTCAGCAATAGCAATTAAAAACCTTAACATTTTCGATCTGTAACGTGCTTTCATAGCTCTGATAATTCCTTGGTCCATGGACTGAATTTCTGATGTTAAATTGGGTGGTAAAAATTTTACAAAAACATTACTTAATTTAAGAGCTGTCTTATGACTGGAAGCATTATCGACAAAAAGAAGAATTTTTCTTTTCTTTCGAATCATTTCTTTGTTCAGTTCTTGTAGCCAGTCATCAAAAATTTGTCGTGTCATCCATGCTTTCTTATTGAATTTCCAAAACACAGAAAGTCTTTCAATGTTTATATTTTCTTGTTTAAAAATTCTCGGGCACTTTGCGTTTCCAATCACCACCGGCTTTAATTTTTCACCAAGACTATTTGAACATACGAGAACACTGATTCTTTCTTTTGCCATTTTTGCTGCTTTGCATTTATCTTTTTTTTGAACATAACTTTTTCGAGGAACCTGACGATAAGATAAAGCAAACTCATCTGCGTTAAAAATATTTTTTTGATCGTACTCTTTAATGAGATCCTGAAGTTTAGTGTTTTTCGAATCCTCCGCCATATTCAAGTCAGCTCCAGCAGCGTCTCCACACAAAGCTTTTAAAGAAATATTGTTTCGTTTGAGAAAGGACTCCAACCAGCCGTTACTAGCTGAAAAATCTTCGATTTTCAATTTTTTTGCTATTTCTGAGGCTTTTTCTTGTAAAATAGGTCCCGAGACGGGAATATCGTTCGCACGGCACAATTCAAAAAACTTCAAAGCTGCCACATTAACGTATTTGTTGTCTGTTTTTCGTAACTTTCTTTTTCTGTCGTCACTACAATTATTATTCCACATGCTCATTATTTCTTCTTGAGATTTATCAATGTTACCCACTGTAGACTTCTTTTTATCGATTAAATCCACAATTTCTTTTTTTTTATTTATGTCTAACTCTACGTATTTTCTTTTGGGTGCCATTTTAAATAACAATTCTTAACTCAAATATTAAAAGCTTTAAAATTATTTGTCTACTTCACCAAGGTTGGTTAAGAACTGAAGAGGGCATGGCCAAAGTGGCCAAAGTACACAGGTAATTTTCAGCAGTTGGTTCTGGGAAACTAAGGTCAATGTAGGGAGGTGGCTAATGTACAAAGGTGGTCAATGTACAGAGGGAGCAGCTAATGTAATTAGCACGTAGTTCTGCCGGTTCCTCAAAAAAGTGGCCAATGTAAAGAGGTGGCCAATCTGTGGAGGTGGCCAATGTGACAGGTTCTACTGTATTTACATTGAGTTACACTTTTCTAAACAATAACAATTGAACACATTATTATGAAATTAAACAGGAGAAAATTAAAAATGTAAATATATCGATGTAATATAACGTTGGATTTTAAATAACTATTAGAGCAGCAACATTCCGTAAATTAATCTATAACATCTTCTCTGTCATACTGTGCGGCAACATTTTCTAATCTTTGGTCGTAATCCTTATATTTTTTTCTCTTCGGACCTGCTACATCAGAACCAGTTTTTAATTGATTTATTATCGATTCAGTCGAACTTTGTTCACTTTTTAAACATTCAATAAATACACTCATTTCTGCATGATGTTTGCCTACATGACCAGCAAATGCATTGTGCCATAAATAAAGCGAATTCATATTATCCCGTTATAAAAGAGAGCTATCGCCATCTTGCGTAAAAAATTTATTCGTGAGCTGATTGGCGAAGAAGTTTTCAAAATATTCGAAAAATGCATTTGAGGTTACTATTTTTGTTTTTTTCCTATGCGCGCTTAAAAACTGATGAAGTTAGAATTTTTTATTTTATTTAACAAAAGCAATAAATAAGGGTGCGCGCTGAGTAATTTCTAGTATCTTTAAATATCGTAACATAAACAAAGCAAGTTTAGCCGAAGTACATTTATTAGGAACTTATTTTGTCGAAATTCGGGAGTTTTTTCGCGGAAGTTTATTTTTTAGGAAGTTTATACGTCGGGAGTTTTAATTCGGGAGTTTTTTCGCGGAAGTTTTAGTTCGGGAGTTTAATCGTGTCACCTTTAAGATTAAAGAAAGATTATAAAAAGTGTGTAAGCATGTTAAGGGAGGGGTCTAGGGTAGAGGTAAAAAAAAGTGATTTTTTGTGAATTTTTTTGAAGATCTAGTAAGAGTTATGGTATTTTTTTTTCTGCACATAATAAAGTAAAGTTTAAACTTTAATTCATAATTTTTTCGTCGAAAAATATCAATAAACGAACTGCTGACAGACTGTTGCTTGAAGTGCTTTGAAAAGAAGGCGGACATTGGAGCTGTTTACAGCTTTATCGGAAATCAAAAAATGAGACGGATTTCTTTAGCTGAGAGCAATACCTAGTGCTTTTGGCTGTTTTTTTTTTTTTTTTTTTTTTTTTTTTTTTTGCGGTTTAGACAGACAAAAATTCAAAAAATTCATTTTTTTGACCAAAAAATCGGCCACTTTTTAGTGGTAAAAAAAAAAAAAAAAAAAAACCGTTACACACTTAAGAAATATATAGAAAAAAGTGTGCCAAATCACAGAAAGATCGGTTAATTATTTTTCAAGTTACAGTGTCCACTGGCTTTAAAAAGTATAGTTTCGAAAAAAACGCGTTTAAAGTTTTAAAAGAGGAAAAATCATAGAAAACTAAAGGATGTTGCCTTCAGCTATTTCTTCATCCATCATTGCTTGTTTTTCCTGTCGCAGATTTTTTGAAACCGCTTACCCTAGACCCCTCCCTGAATATAATTAATCATCTTTTTTTTTCTATCCTGTCATTTCACTTCTATTTTATCAGCTCCTAGTGAGTACCTCTTTTACTTATCGACCTTCCTAATATGCAGACGCCTTCCCCTTGCTCTACTCCTTTCACTTCAATTTTCCTAGTAAGCTACTCACATGATCTGGTATTTTTTTTTTTTTTTTAATACTTATTTATAGTCGCGACTTTTTATGCTCCGTATGGGCTTATTGACGACTTTGTCCCTACACTGCTTCGCATTAGCCCATGGCCCATATGGACCTTGTGGAGTACGGGAAACCCAGGGTAGGTATGTGCCTCATTCTAGTTAATTGTAAGACCAGCGCTGAACCGGCAGGCTCATTGGGACTTTTTATCCCTCATATCGCCCCCAATCAGATAGTCTTGGATTAGACCAGTGCCAAAGCGAGTTTAGCTCATTGGGAAATTATGCACAAATATTGCCCCCAGTCGAGATAAACTTACGACCAGCGCTGAAATAATGGCCCCCGGTAAAACCGACTCCAAAGCAGTCGGGGTGAACGTAGGGATCGACATAACCGACGCAACGAACGAAGAAAATAATTCCAAGTTAGTTGCGCGGAGAATCGAACCCAAGACCCCAAAGAACGACGTTGTTTCAGAAGCGAGCACGCTAACCACTGACCCAACGACCGCTCTCATGATCTGGTATTGTTACGTCTTATTTTGACTGCGGCGTAATTTTTATGTTTCTATAATATTGTAGGTCTAAATTTAATTAATTTATTTTTTATTGTACCTCAAAATTACTTTTCTTGCGAGTTGTTTACCATGCATTTTAATATCGTTAATTATTATTATTTATATGGGCCCTGATGATGACCACTTAATTTGGTCGAAACGTTGGCAAAACAATAAGAACCTATGTAATTAAGAGAAGAAGTTTTTTAATCATTCCAAACTTTTACATTCATAATAAACACCTGAGTAGAAAAACCCATTTTAATTATTATAGTTCTGAAAAAAAGAAAAATCTTGATTTAAAATAACTTTACCTTGTTGTCTAATAGTCTGCGGCATGTATCCATGGATGAGGTGAATGATTCGTGGTTGCTTTATTGGAACGAGGGTAGTACTGCTTTAAAAAGGTTCTTCTTATTTCACAAATCTTACTTATAGAAATGCCGAGAATTTCTTGAGGATCAAACTTAAAATTATGTATGACAAACTTCAATTAAAAGTAGGTATGACAAAAGAACGATAACACAAGCATCACAAAATAATAACTAAATTAACTGATGATAAAATTGGTAGGTTAAGTGTCGCGCTCTATAATAATCTATATCGTACTAACTCTGCACGAGCGCGCTCGCATCATCGCTGTATCCCCGCCACCTCGACTTTTTCCCAGCCAGGATGTCTAACAGTGGCGAGTGCTAAGATGCTGCGTGATCGGGATGTCTAAAAACTTTAGCTCAGTACTGCAGAATTGCAGTTTTACTCCAACTTGAATTGTGAATTTACTTGAGATATTTCTACTTTAAATTAAATTATAACATCACCAAAATATGTCGCATAATACATTTACTTAATATTTAAACTACAACATGACCAAAATATGTCACATAACATATTAACTAAATATTTAAAATATGTTTAAATAATCATCTTATTTTACTAGTTGACAAAAATCTTAATCTTATGATGTGTTTTTTGAAACTAGAAATACCAGCTTAGCTTCTAACAACTCTACACATTTTATAAACTTTAATATAAAAAAATCAGCTTGCTTTATAAAATTTAAAGAGACTTAGTTCTTTTTGAACTAATCAATACTTATGCACTTAATATAAGTGTTGCGGAGCGAACAATAATTTCTCTCCGTACACATCGTCGAGCAAAAAAATCAATAGTTTGTAGACTGCGTGGCGTCATCTCTTGGACCATGCAGAACTACATGGTGCTGGTGCTCTCACGCCGCTGTCTGCGCAGCTTGGGACGGCTGGCACTGCTGTTGTCACTGACGCCGCCGGGCCAGCACTAAACGCTATATGCCTAGAAAAAAGTGCGGAGGGAGCGGAGAGGAGCGAAAAAAAGTCTAAGTGCTCAGACATGCGCACAACAGCGTGGGGGTCCACGTGACCAAATTAAAACCATTTTATTCATCCCAAATCGACAACCCAATATCCTGATAAATAAATAAATAAATAAATGATACCCCAAGATCCAACAACTCAATAACGCTGAGCGTCTAGTTTTTTAATAAATAAATAAATAAATAATTAATACCCCAAGCTCCAATAACTCAATAAAACTAGGCGTCTAGTTTTTTTTAACAAATAAACAAATAAATAATACCCCAGGCTCCAACAACTCAGTAACGCTGCACTGGGAAAAATGTGATCCGTAATCGAGCCACCCGTAGCGTCGTAATGGAATCGACAAGGCGGATCGTTTCTTCTACACGGTGCAACAAATATGGCGCACGGTGTTGAAAATTTAAACCACTACGTAGTACCAAATACCAAATCACAGCCGATCGCAGCGCGTGCGTCAAATTTGGCTCACATATGAAGCAGTTACTGAGCGCGGCGTAGAGACATAACCTCTTCATTTTTGACCCGTAACTCGAGCACATTTTTCCCAGTGTGGGCGTCTGGTTTGTTATTATTATTTTTTTAAATAAACAAATAAATAATACCCCAAGCTCCTACAACTCAATAACGCTGGGCGTCCAGTTTTTTTAAAATAAATACATAAACAAATAAATAATATCCCAAGCTCCTACAACTCAGTATCGCTGGGCGTCTAGTTTATTTTATTGATAAATAAATAAATAATACTCAAGCTCTTACAACTCAATATCGCTGGGTGTCTAGTTTTTTTTTAACAAATAAACAAATAAATGATACCCCAGGCTCCAACAACTCAGTAACGCTGGGCGTCTGGTTTATTTTAATTATTTTTTTAAATAAATAAATAAATAATACCCCAAGTTCCTACAGCTCAATAACGCTGGACATCCGGTTTATTATTATTATTTTTTTAAATAAATGAATTTTAAATAAATAATACCCCAAGCTCCTATAACTCAATAACTCTGGGCGTCTAGTTTTTTTTTTATAAATAAATAAATATAGAAACAATCTTCGAGCACCTACAACTCAATAACGCTGGACGTCTAGTTTTTTTTATAAATAATTAAACAAATAAATTATACCCCAAGCTCCTACAACTCAATATCGCTGGGCGTCCAGTTTTTTCATAAATAAACAAATAAATGAATCATACCCCAAACTCCTAAAACTCAATAACGCTGGGTGTCTGGGTTTTTTTTTTATAAATAAATAATTAAGTAATACCCCAAACTCCAACAACTCAAAAAAGCTGGGAGGCTAGATTTTTTTTATTAATTTGTTTAAAAAAAAAAAAAAAAAAACTAGCCTCCCAGTGTTTTTGAGTTGTAGGTACTCGAGGGATTGTTTCTATATTTATTTATTTATAAAAAAAAAAAAAAAAACTGGACGCCCAGCGTTATTGAGTCTTAGGAGCTTGGGGTATGATTCATTTATTTGTTTATTTATGAAAAAACTGGACGCCCAGCGATATTGAGTTGTAGGAACTTGGGATATCATTTATTTGTTTAATTATTTATAAAAAAAAGTTAGATTGAGTTGTAGGTGCTCGAAGATTGTTTCTATATTTATTTATTTATAAAAAAAAAAAACTAGAAGCCCAGAGTTCTTGAGTTGTAGGAGCTTGGGGTATTATTTATTCATTTATTTAAAAAAATAATAATAATAAACCAGATGCCCAGCGTTATTGAGTTGTTGGAGTTTGGGATATTATTTATTTATTTATATATCAATAAAATAAACTAGACGCTCAGCGATACTGAGTTGTAGGTGCTTGGGATATCATTTATTTGTTTATTTATTTATAAATAAATAAAAAACTAGACGCCCAGCGTTATTGAGTTGTAGGATCTTGGGGTATCATTTATTTATTTATTTATTCATCAGGATATTGGGTTGTTGATTTGGGATGAATAAAATGGTTTGAACTTGGTCACGCTGTTGTGCGCATGACTGAGCACTTAGACTTTTTTCGCTCCTCTCCGCTCCCTCCGCACTTTTTTCTAGGCATATAGCGTTTAGTCCGGGCCAGCTGCTCTTTGTTCACTTCTCGTTTTGGCGCTCTCGTAGCAAGTAGCAGAGAATTTTTCGTTTCACCTTAAGTTTTTATCTTGTGTGTGTGTGATCCTGTGAACTCATCTTGGGTTAATCTTGTGGAAAGTGTTCCTAGTGAGAAGTGCTGTAATTCTTTCATCAATCAAGTCTCAGTGACTGCAATCAATAATATTGTAGCCACTTCATCATCCTTGCAGCCAGCGTGATTCAACGGCGAGTTCATTTTGGCGGATTGCAGAGCTCATTTTGCAGGACACCCCCATAGACAGCTCCAGGTATTTTTGCGGCTCAAGTAATAATAATTTACTTGAGCCTCTCATCTTAGTTCGGGCACAGTAATTGAATCTACTGTGCATTCTTCTTTCTCTCTCCTTCTGTTTTAAAGTGTTCATGCACGCGGCCATTTTCTTTCTTTGTCTTCTCAAGGCCATTCTCTGCTGCTACTTGAATTTCTCTTGGCCATCGCTCTCTCTCTCTCTCTCTCTCTTTCTTTTTCAAGGCCATTCTCAGCTCTTTGTTTACCTCATCAAGACACAAGTCAATCTTTGTTTACTTTTGAATAAATATTATCAAATCAGTAAGAAGTTTGACTTGATTGATTTTCTCACATTTATTAATTTCATTACACTGAAATTAAAGTTAATTGATTTTTCTCACACGTATTAATTTTATTACACTGAAATTAAAAATCTTGAATTTCTCAGTTCATAACCTACAATATTTTTTCATTTAATTTGGTACTTCAAAATATAATATATTACCTCTGTAAAATACAATAATTGTTTATTTGTGACTAATTCATATTATGATTGAAATATAGTGATTTATTAAATAAAATTTTTAATGTGTCTATCAAGTGTATTCTCTGGTTACTTTTCTTACAACCCCTACCAGTTTAATGCGGCAAAGAAAAAATAAAATTAATAGACCGGTTAATCCGGAACAATAAGTCACAGTAAAATTAACGGGGAAATTATCTCATGACAAATCATATAACAAGACCAACTTAATAATATTTTTTTCTGAGGTGAATCAAATGTACTTAATTTTTTTTTCTACAAATTTTTTGCAGGTAAATTTTATGACACCACAAAGAGCTGTAAACATTTAAGTTGTTTCTTTTGAACTCAACAATTACAAAATTATTTATTTTCATAACTTTTTAAATCATAAGCACTGATTTCTAAAGAAAAAAGTTGTTTCTAATCACTAGAAAGGTTCAGAAAATTATTAAGTTTCTTAATAAATTCTTTTATTCTCAAGCAGTCATTTTATTTTTAAAAGAAGTCAGTAATTATAGTCTGTTTTTTAGGCACATATTTTAATTGACTTTATAAAAAAATTTCTAAATTTTTATAGGAGTATCGAAGAAAGTAAGTCTAAACCTGTAGAGTTACATTTTTTTGAATAATAATTTTTAATAGTATCATTTAATAGTATCAGTAAAACATTGATTGCATCTTTCGAAGTATAATCTTTGATGGGCAGTAAATTATAATCTTTGATCTAAATTTTTCGATCCATCCATAGGAAGCAGTAAAATATTTAAACTTTAGTTGCTTTGCAAATTTCATAGATTTTTACTGAATAATTGGGACATAATTAGAAACTTTTGATTTGTGAAATCTAACTCTGCAAGACTATTCGTAATGTAACGTATTAATTTGGAGTCCATCAGTTTCTTCAAAATATTTCTATTTTTTACTTACGTTTTCATTAACTCATCTTTTGAACGTAACATATAAAAAAATTAAGTTTTTCTAACATCAAACTTTATTACTGCATCACGAATACTTATTTTACTTTTCTCGCATTTTTTCATGATATTAATTTTAGCCTCAAGATACAAAAGCTAGCGTTTATTTGATATTTTGAAAATCAAAACAAAAAAAACCTAAGAAATATTTAAGAAATATTTTATTTTCGACGGACAGGGTCACACTGAGCTCAAAAAGTTACAAACCGTAATTAGAGGTACAAAACTCCACATTTAAGGTGGAGTCGTAACCATAGATGTTAATGCGCAAAACGACACAGCGTTTTACAGAAAAACAAAATGAAAAATCGAAAAATGGGTTCTTTAGAGCCCTTGTTACTACTTTTTTTTAAGGCGATAAAGAACCCTTTTTTCGATTTTTGCTTTTGGCTTTCTGTAAAACGCTGAATAGTTTTCAAGCAGAGGCGTGGTTACTACTGCACCTTAATAGGGTTGGCAACCAGTACTTTAAAGATATATTTTTTTTAAAGTACTTGATTTTTAATGAATTTTAACATTTTTTTTAGAATTTTCAAATCAAAATTGAGCTAGAAAAAAATTAAGAAAAGTTTTTGAAACTACGGGTTAATGACGTCATTGACCCGAAATCCCATTAGAAGTATATCTATATATATTGAAATTTTTAAAAATTTAAACACTTGTAGTTCCTTTAATATTAGTTTTTATATAAAAGAAAAAATACGTGTCGATTATTTTTCAGTATTTTAACTAAACAAGCAAAAAAATATTATATATTTCAAAAAGTTTCCAACCCTATTGGTCAAAAAACTAGTAACTGACTGCAGAAACTTTCCCTGTTCATTAATATAAAAGTCGATGCTGCATTCAAAATATATGAGGAAATTTCAAGCTTGCCAAAAGTGTCCGCTATTTGTAGGGTTCGTTATAGGGAGGTTTGACTGTATTAATATTATAATAAGCACTCTATAGTAAAAAAAAGAATTATTACTTTTACATTAAATATATCTTAACTCTACGAGAAATACTTGCCAGACATTCGCCGGACGGACGAATGGCAGATTTAAAAAAATTTGGGCAGAAATTAAGTTGGGTAACTTGCCAGACAAACGCCAGACAGTTAATGCTTTTGGTATATAAATTTTGGCACACGGTGTCACAGGGCTCGTTTTTCCGAGGACTAGTTTATAAATAATCGTGACTGGCTCACGAATACCCTCGACGACTCAACGTCAGCAGTCCTCAGCCTTGTAGACAAAATGCACATTCAGTGCACACGACGACTTGTCGATTTTTTTACCCTTAAAGTACACACCCAAATCCAGAACTGCCACACTGACAGTTATGTGGGGTATTTTACACCCCGTGTGTACTTTAAGGGTTAAATACCTGTAATCTGGGGAAAGACGCGTACGCGAACTAATTCATCTGTTACGCGGCGCGGCTGCTCTCTTTTCGGTAGTGGCATGAATTTAATTTTGGGTTCGTACGCAGGAACACGAGTTTTATAAATTAAATAATTTTAGTTAATTTAATTAATTTTAATACACAAAAATAAAACTAACAAATAATACAATAAAATCATAACCCGTATTAATTACAAACAAATAATATCAGAATGGCTATTATTCCGACATTACATATCAAAACAAATCGAATCATGGCGATTCTCTTCTCGCTCAATAATTCACCAGTCGGCGCGCACACCAACATGCACACACTCGTACACTCATGAGTGCATTGTCAGTGCACTGACTCTCCGTGAGACGTTATTGTCTTCCCCGCTCCGATCCAATGACAACTGGATCACAGGAAAATCTACTCAGGAAAATCTACTCACTGATAACTTTATCTTACGCACTTTGATTAAGGGAGGGTTCTACAGTAAAAAAAAAAAAAATCGATTTTTTTTTCTCCAAAAATCTGTTTAAAAACATCTCAAAAATGTTCCCTTAAAATTTTAGAATGATATCTTGTTTGGTTTTCAAGTTAGGGTAGGGTGGGGTAATAGTAACGGTTTGTGGATAGCCTTACCTTTAGACAACTATAAAATAAAAAATGTTACGATAACCGATGAAAAATAAATTTTTTTCGCTACGTTAACAACAGAAGAATACGTATAAAAATTATTATTTGTGTACATACTTCGCAAGTAATAAAAAAAATTGAAAAAGTGCACCAACTTTCAAGGTTAGAAAAATGGGGTAATAGTAACGAATTGCCAGGGGTAATAGCAACGTTTCGAAATGGAAGAATAAGCCACAGGTTTTATTTTATTTTTATTGATAGTGTAAAATAACCCTTACCAATCTTTAAAATTGCGTTTTACTTAAAAAATAATGAAATTAATAATTTTGGACATGAATCGTGAAATTTTTTATTTCTTTTTTTTTTATCAATCAACAAGCAGTGTAATTTAAAAATACTTACTTAATAAAATTTTATAATTACTATATTTTAAAGAATATAAAATATATTGGATACAATGAACTCTTATAGAATATATTTTAAAACTGTTAACTACATTTTATAGTATTTAACAAAAACAGTTAACTATTAAGTAACGCTTGATAAAAAATATAATCTTCTTTCTTATATAGTAATTAATACTTATTTATGTTAGATTTTTTATCTTTATCAATTTTGTAGATGCATGTAACTTATCAATACATATTTTTTTCCAATAAATAAAATCAATTTTCTTTTTTTTAAATAAGTGGAATAATTTTTAAAATTAAAATTAAAATTTTTTTTTCATCTTCTATAAAATTTTATAGTTAACTTTAATTTTTAAAATTGAGTATGGTAATTTTTGGTGCATGTTTAGTCGGAGACACAGTTACTGGAGTAGTCGGAGGCACAGATAAAGAATTTTGTTTTAAGTTTCTATTATTAACATTCATAAATGTTTGAGGCTGATTCTGGTTCCAGGTGTTTAGAAAATTTGGATTCATATTATATGGCATGTTATGCTGTATAGGATGACTAATGTATCCTGATGAAGGCAAAGGAGGCAATTGTGAAAAAGGTAGTGGAAAATTTGAAGTAACTGAAGGAGCTGATGAAAAAAGTTGCTGTGAGTTTAAAAACTGTGGTGGATACATAAATGGAGGGTAAGGGCATACGGAGAGGTTGACAGATATTAGTTGTTGATTTGTATTCGTGATGTCTCCAGCCACTTTTCTTTTTTTAGTTCCGTCAGCAGCTTTTTTTTTAGGTTGATTCTTTTTAACATTGGTTAAATTATCAAGATGATTCTGATCGGTAGCTATCAAAGATGTGCCCTTTCGGTTCCTTTTCCTCGAATTTCAACTCTTGATAATAGATTGCTCAGTAGGATGATTAAAAACTGGAACTAAATCTTGAGTTGTAGTGGAACTTCCTGAAGCAACGAGGTAGTATTTGATCACTGGGAGGTACAGGAGTGTCTTGGGTGATATTTTGCAATGCAGTAGCAGTATTAAAATAAGATACTTCTAAATTTTGACTAGGTGATTTAGCATTAGTTTCTTGATCTGTATGCACATCTAAAGTTAAATTTGGTACACTCAAAGGGAGTGCTGTGTTTTGGCTGATACTTTGCAAAGAAGAAATAGTTTCTGAATTTTGAACAGCAGTAGTTTGTGGCGATGAAAGCAACTCCAAAGGTTTATTGGATACACTCAAATTCAGTGCAGAGACTTCATTAATACTTTGTGGTGAATCATTGCTGATTTGACTATCATCAAGTAGGGAAACAAAGCTGTTTTGGAACTCATGTGAGACTGCTGATGCATTACTTGTTTATGGAAGCTCCAAAACATCACTGAGTACAGGGCCACCTTGAGGAGAGGATACTTCTTCAATCTCTTCTAATAACATGCCAGATTCAAATTCTTCATTGTTAATGATATCTAAATCTTCAATGTTAAAAGAAGTTTCTGCGATAGAAGATCTATTGGGTCGAACACTTTGATCAGAACCAAGGTTAGCATTGACACTGTTGGGAACTGATTCATCATTTGTTTCTTCGCTGAGTAAATCAATGACTCTGAAAAGGGCATCTCTAAACTTAGTGTCTGCTTCTCCTGTAATTATTTTAAATTTATCAAATACTAAAATTATATTTTTGAATAAGAGTTATAATATTAAGAATGAATGTAAGTAATAAAAATTTTTAAATAGTAAACAAAAACTTAATAATAAATTAACTTTCAGTAAATTTTTAGTTATGCCACAAAATTATTTTCAAGAATATTAAAAAATGAATTAGTTTATAATAATTGCAATTGAAAACATTTAAAACAAATTCTTAACATACCTAATTCGTCCAATTTTAAAGTTGTGGGATCAATAATAGTTGAAGCTACATAATCTGAGTCAGCAAATATATTTCTATTAAAAGGATAAACTCCAGTCTTTTTAAATGCACTAATTGCTATTTGAGGCTTTGCTGTCTTTTGGTAAGCCGGAGTGAAAACTTTAAAAAAATTTTTTAATGTAATAACTTGATTTTGTTTGTTTTGTTTTCTGGTATGAGTCATGATTTCTTGAGTCAAATTTGTGCTTAATGGTTTGCAAAATGAAACATCAACAGCTTGAGTTTTATGAGAAGTGTGGGGAGGATAAACTAAACAAATAACGTTTAACTTTTTTGCAATTTCTAAAGCTGGTTTATTGTTAACATGAGTTGAGTGACCGTCAAATGAAAGTAGAACTTTTTTGGTAGCAGATGGTTTAGAAAAATCTACAAAGTCTTGCATCCAGTCAGAAAAAATCTCATTGGTTATGTATCCAGATGGATTGAATGAAACAGTAACACCATCCGGTTTTCCTCTCAAAAAATCCTCATTATGTTTTTTCCTTGGAAAGATGATCTTGGGTGGCATGTAGCAACCAGCTGCAGAAAAATATATCACAGCGGTAATATGTTCTCCTCGTTCAGCTGATACTAGTCCCCCTACTTGTCTTGAGCCTTTAGTAGCTATTACTTTTTTTCTTGATTTTGGGACAGTTTTTACTGGAGTTCCATCCACGTTGAAGATGTTTTCAGGAAGGATATTATGTTCTTCTATAATTGTTTGTAAAAGGTCAAAAAACTTTTGAACTTCAGCTTTATTGAAACCATGAGCCCTGGCAACTGATGTATGTTCTGGTATTTTTAATGAAAGATCACCTCGACGACGCATAAAACCACGAAACCAATCCATGCCTGCCAGTTCTTCAAAACAATTAAATTTATTTTCAAGTTCCAACTCATGAGATAGCAAGTAAGCTATTTTTCTAGCTTCAACAGAGCTAAATGGCAGCAGGTGAGTTTCGTACAATTGGAACACTTTAGCCATCATAATTTCTTGTTTTTTGGTGAAAACAGTTTTTCTTCCGCACTTCTCCATTTCCAAGTCATTAGTTTTTTTGTATGCTTTGATTCTTTTTATTAATGAAGGACGAGGAATGCCATGTAACCTAGCAACTGTGCCGACTTTACCTCCTTCATTGCATACAGCCAAAACTGCTTTTTTCATAATTTCTTCTGACCATGAAGGTCCTTTAGTTTTTCTTTGGTATTTGCGAGCCATTATACTATTTACTAACTATTAATTTACTTAAAAACTAAACTTAAAACTAAGCACTCAGTGGAATGGCTACATTGTAGGTAAGTACTATTTAGGTTAGGTGCTTCGAAAACAGAGGCTGAAATTCGTCACTGTTACCCCCGAAAAGCGTTCCTTATACCCCCGTTCATTTTTTTTTTCAATCGTTATTTATTATGAAAAGGATAACAATTTTGTTAAAACTCTTGAATAAATATAAAGTTTGAAGTTTAAACTTTTGTGCAGATCAACTAGATCACGCATTTTTGATAACTATTGCGTATTTTTTTTTAAATGAAAGCAGTCAAAAAAATGGATTTTTAACCGAAAAAGTAAAGCTGGATTTAGATGATTTTTATTTAACATTTGTGACAGTCATTTTTTTGTTTTTTTGGATTCAAAAACGCGCTAGGTCACCTACTTTTGTTACAAATTTTTTTTTTTTTGAAATTTGATAAATTTGCACAGAAAATCAATAATTTTTCTGTTACCCCTCTGTTACTATTACCCCACCCTACCCTACGGCGATTTTACTGAGGCAAGTGTAAAGTGAGCGGTCGAGCGCTCCACGGGAGACCGGCCCGCCCGCAAAAATAAAGTCTGCTCTCTGCAGCTCCGCCTTACATTCATAGAGCCGGATCATCTGTGATTCCTTGAACTTAAAATTTTAGGTTTGGTAGTTTTCTAAAATTGTAGATGGTTAGTAGGACTTAAGGAGGGGACCGTTAGACTGTAGCTATTCTCCGTCCGGTTTATTGTTCGAGTAGGGAGCGCGTCGCAGCTGCTACTGGCAGTACCATTCGAAATTTTGTAAGGTAAACATCAGTTCAAGATGTCTCATTTTCACCTCGGTAAAGGTAGTAGAGTAGAGAAAGTGAATCATTCGCGTGCAAAAAAAAGAAGCTTTACTGAGAATCAGTTTGTAGATAAAGACGGAAATAAAAAGTTTAAAAAGCCGGAGTTTGAAGGTAAACCTTTCAGTGAAATGGGAATAAATAAAAAAATTTCTTACCGTATCATTGATTTTTTTACTGTATTCATGGCATTAACGGAAATGCTAATCTGTGGTACGTGCAAAGGAAAATTGAATTTTAAAGAGACTCCTTTACGTGGCTTGGGTTTCTATGTAATTGTTACTTGTCGTTGTGGTGAAACTAAAATTAATTCTGGACCAATGGTCGGCAATGGATTTGAAGTTAATCGTCGGTTTATTGTAGTCATGCGTTTATTAGCAGTAAGTGGCGAAGGAATCAACTTGTTTTGTAATCTGATGGACATCGGAAAAGGTTTCGCGAATAACACGTACAGTCGCTTGAATACGAAACTACACGAAGCATGTCAAACTGTGTTTAGTTTTTGTTGTAAAAAAGCTGTTAAAGAGGCGATTGCTAAAAATGAAGAAGATGAAGTTGCACCTGTAACAGATTTAGTCGTATCAGGTGACGAAACATGGAAGAAACGGGGTCACTTATCATTATTTGGAGTTGTCACACTTATCGCCAATAATATAAAAAAATGTGTAGGCATTATGGTAAAGAGCAGTTTTTGTCAAGAGTGTGCCAACAACAAAATAAAGAAAAACACTCCGGAGTATGATACATGGTGGAAAAAACATGAAAGTGAGTGTAGTAAAAATCACGAGGGTTCTGCAGGAGCTATGAAGCCATCAGCAATGATCGAAATGTTCAAGCAGTCGGTTCCCAAGTATGGTGTTAGATATAACAAGTACATCGGAGACGGCGATTCCAGTACTTTTAAAAATATTGTTGATTGTAAACTGTATGGTAATGACTTAGTAGTGGAAAAAGCAGAATGCGTGGGCCATGTTCAAAAGAGGATGGGTAGTCGGCTTAGAAATTTAAAAAAAAAAGAAGGTTTGAGCGGGATTGGTAAACTTACAGATACTTTAATCAAAGACCCAACAATGTACTATGGGTTGGCCATAAGACGAATGCAAAATACTAGTGTTGAATCTATGAAAAACGAGATCCAAGCAACGTATTTCCACAAAATTTATACCGATGACGCTCCGCAACATACATACTGTTCAGCAAGCTGGTGCTGGTGGAAAGCGCGCGAGGAAGCTCGCCAAGAACACGACGATCCTGAATATGAAAATGAACTTGAGCACGACCGACCTTTAAATGAAGAAGTTGCTGAAAAAATTTGGGCTATTTATGAGGAGCTGAGCAGAGACGATTTACTGAAACGTTGCTTGGGTGGATACACTCAAAATTCGAACGAGTCCCTCAATGCCGTCATCTGGAAATTAGCGCCGAAACACTTGCACTCTGGATTTGAAACCGTGGAAATTGCATCTTGGTTAGGGGGATGCATTTTTAATGAAGGTTACCTAGCAATTCTGTGGATTCTGCAAGTCATGGAGATAGAGATTGGCGAGAGAAGCTTTGAATATGCTCAGTTCGTGAACAAGCGTCGAGATAAAAAAAAAGAAACACGTCGTAAGCAATCGACCCACGAAGCCCGAAAAGCTCGCAAAGATGCTCTATTAGAGGAAGAAGAGGGCGAAGTTGGTGTAGAAGACATGCTATATGGTCCAGGAATCGCTGACTAAGCCGTAAGTACTCAAAAACGTGTAAAATGTGCTTTCTAAAACTTTAAAACAAACGAAACAGCATTTTTAAAACGGGAGACATCATAACTCTTACAATAATTAATATTTTTCTCTAAAATTTTGTGAAAACTTTCAAAACAATATGTTACACTTAGTGAGCCTAAAAGTAAAAAAAAAAAATTGTTTAAAACCCGATTTTTAATAACAAATATGCTAAAAAAACATGGTCACTTTTTTTATTCCATAATTTGCTAAAAAAAAAAAATAAAATAAAATAAAATTTAGGCTTACTAAGGGTAAAAATATATAATTAAAAAATTCCCGTTCCATTTTTTTGTTTCAGACTTGCAGAAAAATTGTGACAATGTCTCCCGAAAAAAAGACGTCGCACGTGAGGCCCTCTACAGCCGCCATTTTGTATTAAAAAAATATAAAAAAATTTTTTTTCAAATCTCGAAATGTGTGTTTAATTGCTGGTAAAATTTTAATTTTATAAAATAAATATTACTATAAAAAAAAATTCAATGAAAATTTGCTGATTTACTGTAGAACCCTCCCTTAAATTATCTAACAACAGAAAAAAGTAAATTTTATAATTGCTCTCTGACACACGTGTGATCACGCCAAGCGCAAAAATTAGAGTAATGCTGATTGGTAGATTTCGTCATCACCTGACTTACCGATCCGCACCTGCGTTCCATAACAGTTAGCGCCAAATTCGAATTTTATCCGCGCTAGCTGTTACAACGGTCATGTTAATTTTTTATGTTTAATTTAAGTAAAATCAGTTAGATAATACAACATTTAATTTATAGATTCAAATTAATTCAGAATAATTTTTGGTTCATTTGTCAAACTTGAAATCTAAATTATTACACCATTTTGAATGAAAATTTCTTTTTGAAGTTACAAAAAATCATTTTCTATGAAAATTTAATTTTACTTTGAACATGTGTCACTTTTAAAAAAAAATTGACAGTTAAGTTTGTTCTATTGTTTTTAATTAAAATTTTTTTTTTTTCTTTTTTTAGTGATTTTTATAGATGATATAAATATACGAATAACAAATTTTCAAGTGTTTACATAATTTTTCGGTCACCAACCAATTATAAGTGCGTTATTCGTGCTACTTTCTGACTAAATAACAGGTGTATATATGGTCTGTTTTGCAGTCGCCATGTAAGTGCCAGGCTTTGAGGTAAGAACGCGGCAACACAGTTTATGACGGAACTTCCTGTCATTTGTTCAGAAAACAGCACTCATAACGCACCTAAAATTGATTGGAGCCCGAAAAAGCATTTGAAAGTATTTACATGTTCGATCGTAGGAATCATATACAAGCGAATATGTCCAAAATAAATACTATATTTGTTCTTCCAAAAAATTAAAAAAATTAAAAAATTCTAATTATTATCGTGCTTTATAAAAAGGTTATGTTACAAAAATCATGTATTTCATATATCAATTTTACTTTGAGCGAATAAAATGTAAGTAAACGGTACAACCATGTAAGGTCGAGTTGAGCGATGAAATGTGTTCCAACGATGCCAAGAATGAAAAATAATATGGAGTCCAGAGACGGAGAAGAAGTACGTCACTGCGTCGAAAAGTAAGCCAGCGGTGGTGCTACGTACGCTGCCGGCTGCCAGAGAGTTTTCGATGGTCCGGTGACGCGCTGTTGCCGATGCTACTGGCTATGACCACGCCCTGTGACTTCAGCCAACGAGGTCCTCTGTGCGGCGCTGTGTGTTGCTGCTACCGCCAAAAACTCCGGGAACGGCGATGTTGGCGTCGGTTCCGCTCACTTCGAGAATTTTCCAAAAGGAAAATCTCTACTTTGATGATGTATTCTCGGTGCTCGCTACGAGATTTTCCTTTTGGGAAAATCTCGACCTATCAGGGAGATATAAAAATGCCAAAATCAGCTTCCTTTTATCTTTTTTTCTTTCTCTTTATTTTATTTTATTTTTGATATTTGGTTTCTTGAGTTTCCTCGTCAATACCGGTTTCCCGAAGAAATAAAATGCGAGGAAAAGAAAAAAAAAAAAAACTTGTACGTTGCGAACGCGCACGACCGAGTAAGGTGAATCAGAAAATGGCGGCCGTATGACCACCGCCGAGAAATTTACTGCGTCACTCTGCACGACGAGCAGAGTGAACCTTTGAAATACACGGTAACTCGTACCGAACGAAATTAATAACATGGGTTGGGCGGGAGGGAGTGCGAAAACTCCTCACCTTAGCTCGGTGTCGTCGTGCTAGTCGCTTACCTCGGTGATGAAAAAAAGACGAGGAAGGTCTCTCGAAAAAAGAAAAAAAAAAAACAAGCGTCAAACTCCCTGCGGTCCAAGGTAGTGGTCGACCGGGAGAAAAGAAAGTACAAAAGATCTCCTTTACCTGCTCCTGCCGTGTACGCGATGTTGATTCCTCACGTAAAAATGCCACCGTGAGAAAGAAAAATGTAGTCGTCAAAATGGCGCCCGAACGCACGCCACTCCGAAAAAAGAAAATTTTTCTACACCGACACACAAGTCGGGGTCACCAATATCGTGCTTTGTGCCTTAAAGAAGGCTAGGTGTAGGTCACGACTACCTGCGTGTTCAGGAGGCGGTGTAAGGATAGGGCAGGAGCAAGGTAGAATAAAGAGATCACTAGGTTTACGTTAAGGAAGCTTTATTAGTCTGGCTTAGGTGACTGCTCAGACTCGACTGACTTGGTGCGCTCGTGCGCTACATAACGTTCGCTCTTCGGGCTACTCTACAATGGCAACCTAAGTATGCAGGTAAAGCCTACATTATTCAAATTTAAAAAAATTCAAATTTTAAATTATTTGGTTTTCAAACTACACTGTAAAAAAGTTTTTGAGAAAAAGCGGCACGCATAGCTAAAAAATTACAGCTGAATTGTAAAATCTCAGGAAATTAGTAAAATTAGACGTCAGCCAGCGCTGAAAAATGTCAGCGCTCCGAACTGTAAAATTACAGCGCGCAGATTCCATAGGTTTATTTTTTAATTATTTGAAGATAAATTTAAAATTATTTTGAGATAATTTTTGGATGAATAATCAAAATAATTTATGAGTATTCATTAGATTTTTTTAAACTTATAAAATAAATTTAATAGTTTTTTTTTTTTTTTTTTTTAAACGTTTAATATTGAAAAAAAAAATTTAACAAATTTCATGGAAAGTTACGAATTTTTTTTTTTTTTAATGACAAGTTTTGGCCACGAGAAATTCTACTTTGCAATTTAACCATAAGTAATTAGGTAGTGAAACGTTAGACGCAAACTCTCGCTAATAGGCGTACGGCAACTGAAGCCGGCTTTTCAGCTATCAGGCAGAATTCCGACCAACTTCAGTAGCCTCAAGCTGGCTTAACGAGCGCCAATTTCGATTAATTACAAACCCCAAATGTAAGAGTTGATATTCGATGTCAATACTTGGTAACAGAAAAAAATTAATTTTTTTTGATAATTTTGATCCAAAAGTGACATATCTATTTTAAATAAATTGTTTACTATCGAAAATAAACGAGAGGTAAAACTTACCCCTTTTCACCCCCTCTAAGAATTTTTAAGGGTTGTTACTGTAAAAATAAATATGAAAATTATAAGAATGATGAAAACTATTCTCAAAAAATCCGAAGAATACTTTTTTAGAATAATTTAATTCATTATAATATTATAACAGTTTTTTATTGTTCAACCCTATAAAAATCTCTGAATCCGCCCTTAAATTGAAAAATTGATATCCAAGGGAACCGGTTCTGAATTCTGCTTGGCCTAAGGAAAATAGTTATGTCTACAAAATAGTTTAAAATTTGGTCAATTTAAATTATGGCACAACTTTTTGAGATCTCATACCTTTTCATAGAACACTGTGCTCAATTTTGGTTTCAAAGTTCGGTCTCAATTTGCGGCTGGAAGATTGCCCCTCGACTGACTGATACTATCAACTGCTTATCTTTTGCACTTCTTGCATTTGTGAATCACAGCTTTAACAGCACTCCGATCTCTGGGAATCCAATATTGTCGTCAAATGGTGGCAAGGGTCAGCTGTGTTCCACCATGAAGAATTTTTTCGTGACTAACCAGAATAAAGAGCAGCGAAATAACTTTCGCTAGAAAGTATCAGTGGGTGCTATGCGACGTGATCCAGCAAAGCGTTATGAAAGCGTTCTTCAACTCGAAGTAGATCGTTATCTAAAATCTGATTTAGACTTATAAACGAGATTTTTACCATCGCTAAGCCATCTTTAACTCACAACTCTCAAATTTTTCAGGAAGTATGCTTCTAGATACTATATTTGCTGAGTTGTCCTTTGATCGGACGTGATGCCAAGGAGAAAAGGTGAACAACCAATGCCGCAGCCGTAAGTGGCAGTCGATAAATCATGAGCATGAATATGTTTTTTATTTGAGTCGCCATGAAATAGTTTAAATAGGTTGATTTCGATGGCAACCTTAATTTGCCTAAATATTTTTACAGTGACAGCGATAATGACGAATAAATAGACACGCCATCAGCAAATGAAGTTGGCCAGGCAACAAATCGGACTCGTAGAAAAAGGTAGTTCAAAGAATTACCAGGAGAAGTCTTATACGATGCATTAAAAACTGTTTGGAGCTTAGTAGAAGTGCCTTGTTCTCTAAGTACACCATGATGAGGTAAGTAATAAGGTAAAGACCCCAATTATGATCACAGTACTCCAGTTCATGGAAAGGGTATAAAAATAATGGTTTTTTGTTTATTTTCTTTGATGAAAAATGATTTCAATAAAGAGAATTTAATTTTTAATCTTACGAAAATCTAAATTTGAGGGTTCTAACAAATAATTGCTTATTTTTTCAATATTTATTAACTGATACAGTAACTAGTCTGTAAACTTCGCTCGCAAAAGACCCATCAGGTGTCAGGAGAGCGCACTTTGAAGCTTGCTGAAAAGTGTTATCATAATTGGGGTCTTTACCTTACATAGTCAGCTTGAAAGTTTCAATGTCAGGAGACAAAATTCGATGCATGTGTCCCAGGTCTTCATACTGTCACATGAATTTAGTATGAAGCTCTTTGAAATGAGAATCTTTTTCGAACCTTAAGTCCATCCTGTACAACATTTGAGTAGCAGCGTTATAAGATGACTTTAATTTTTCAAGTGTACGCCAAGCAGAATTTTTAGATGGAAGCCTGACGACGTAACCACCACAAGAGTCTCGTAAACAGAGGTGGGTATTTTTCGGACGCTTAGGGTTTTGAGTAAACTTCAAAATAAAATGAATTATTTGACTAGGTTTTCATGGATAAAAAACACGGAAATATTAGAAATTTTATTCATAGAATAAACCTTAAAATAATGGAAGTATTCGAATTTTTATTTGAAAAAGGTCGTAACTTAGATGCAAAGAGCACAAGTCAACAATAAATTGTTAATTTATTGTTAATTTATAAGTACTTTCAACTGTCTTTCAATTTTGAAAAGCTACAGAAAAAATTTTTTTATCATCAATATACTTTCATCTCATAACGAAAGATGAATTTTAAAACAAAAATTGAGAAAGAAAAAAATTCGACTCCAGGACAAGGATTTGAACCTGGGATGCTTTACCAACTAAGCTATCCATGGAGCCGCAGGTCAAATGCTAGTTTGGAAGCGAAATTCTTTCTCTCTCAAATTTTGTTTTTACGTTACGCAGGTAAGTTTTATTTACCTCGAATGGCTTCATTTTGTCCATGCAGCCAAATTCATTTTAAAATAAGTCAGTAATTTGCTCATCGCATTCTATTTGAAAAATTTGCTTTGTTTGTAGTTGACATTGCACAGGGTCTTGATCCTGGTATATGTCATGTAATTTATGTGGACAATCTGCAGGTTTATGTACAGGGTTACTTCGCAGATTTGCAGGCAATTCTGAAAAGGTTGAGCAAGGTTGCGGAATATGTTGCGAATTGAGTTACGATTGATCTTCATCTTGTTGATGAATTTCTTTGTTCGGTAATTAATCGTATCTTTAAGAAACTTCATTGCTTGTTGATTTATCTACGTCTTGATAGAACACCTGCAAAATTAGAATCCATACAAACTTCCCGCTTCGAAGAACTGGATTCGTTCGCAAACCTCAACCCTCGAACCCTTTCAACTTCAATACATTTGAGGCTTCAATTTTCTTTTAGTCGCTCGTACTAAACCTCGAAAATTGTAAGATGGAAGTTGCTTTGACAACTCAGCAACTTCTCAAACGCAAGATCGCTGAGCCTTATTCAAATTTTAAGGCCAAAGGTCAAGATGCAATGATTTTGGGCGCTGCTCAAGCTCAGTTGAGCGCCTTCGAGGCTTGGTACACAAAATTTCTTAATAATCACGATAAAATTCTTACTTATACTGATTACTCCAGCAAATACCCTTACGTCACTAATCAAGTCTATGATAAGACCGGAGAGTCCTATTACACGAATTAAGGTCACTTCAAGGACTACCTTTCGTCATTCGACAAAGAGGTTGAAAACTCGTCAAACAGAGAATCTTTGAATCCAGAAACTCAACTTACAAGGAGAGGACCAGACATTTGGGTCATGGATTTGGCTAAAACTTGGTATATGGGCTCCAAATATGCCAAAAAGAAACTTCCAAGTGTCAGTTTCTCTGAATGGGCCTTTTAAAGTCATGTTCCCTCTACACCCCATGTTAAAAAATCAGCATTTTATCAGCATTTTTCAATAAAGCTGTTTTTGACCTGATTTTCAAAAAAATATTGCTCAGACCCTATTACACTTACAGAATTCCGAAACCTCGCATTTTTTTCGTCTTTCCAAATACTTTATGGAAAAAATTATTTGGGATTTTTTTTTATGTTTTAGAACATGTGAAATTAAGATGTTTTTCGTCATTTTTTCATTTTAAATATCTCAATTTTACATAGTCTAATACATAAACAAAAAATCCCAAATAATTTTTTCCAGAAAGTACTTGAAAAGACAAAAAAATGCGAGGTTCCGGAATTCTGTAAGTGTAATAGGGTCTGAGCAATATTTTTTTGAAAATCAGGTCAAAAACAGCAAGAAATTACGATGAAACAAAAATTATTGTTTCAAAAAAATCATTTCATTGAAAATAAAACAATAACATTCAAATAAAAAAATATTTCATTGAAGCTACAACTAAAGAAAAGTTACTTACGTTAATGAAATATTTTATTATTTTTGAAGTAATATTTCATTGAGCTAATGAAATTAATGTTTTCAACCGATATTTCATTGATTCAATGTACATCTTATTAATCAATGAAATATATTTCTCAGTGTATTTATGATTAATTCAATCGGAAAGTAGTCACTACCCCATGCATCATCAAGCACCAATCAATCAATCAAAAGAGCAAGATTATGAGAAGAAAAAGAAAGATCAATATTCGAAAATTTTATGAGCCCGTCATGGAAATAAAAATAGGTAGGATCTTTGCTATTTAACAAAAAAAATTTATCAGGGTCAATATATTCTACCAACTGAGAACCATTGCTACCATCTAAATGACAACCTGTTATATAACTTTTAACTCCGGCCCCTGAGATAGCAGGTTCTTGCTCTGGCTCGCTGAGATAGTAGGTTCTTACTCTAAACCGACTATTTGGTTTCAACAAATCAAATTCACATCTCAATTCCCTCTTAAACATTAAAAATTCGGGAAATCTATCTGTCGTTGTATTCTCATCTATAATTGAATAAAAACATTTTAACTGCGTCCTCTAGCGAATGACCATCTTGCACTATTTTATCTACATTTGATTGAAAAGTCTTAACAAAATTATCAGCTGCGCCGATTGTAGCTGGAAAATACGGTGGTGAGAAACGATAGTTATTTATAAAACATGTATGTTTTATACCTAGACCCCTGAGAAAAATTTTAAAATCGTCATTTTTATACTGAGCTCCATTATCAGTTACAAGATCTGGCAAACCAAAACGCGCGATCCAGCATTTAAATACAGAAATCACCTTATCAAGCCTCGTATTACTTTTCATGTTATAAACCTCTGGCCACTTCAAACGTGCGTCTAACACAATGATAAACATGCTACCATGAAAAGGTCCTAATAAAATCAGAATGAATTCCAACCCATGGTTTACTGGGCCATAACCACGGTGTTAATTCTACCTTTGGCGTTACTTTCCACGACTCTAAATAAATTTTACAACTGTTTGTTGAATTCTCAATTTCCGTATCTAAATTTGACCACCAAAAATAATTCCTCGCAAATTTCTTCATTTTAATCACCCCCATATGAGATGCGAGTGAGCAGACTAAGATCAACGATTCAGGTACAGTAATCCCTCGCTATTCGCGGATTTGCTTATTCGCGAATTGAAAATTGATACCCTTCCCTTACTTTTCGCAATTTCTGGACTCGCATATTCCAGTAGGCTTGGCAAACCCATCATAGATCCAGGGGATCTGAGGGAAGCCTATCGGCAATCATGACGATAATTGGCTCCATAGACAGAGCCATGGTCAAGGAGTGAGAAAGGCAGGGAATTCAGCACAATGGGTGTATACCTGAGTGCTGGGGTTGCATGTTCCCGAGCAGGGACCGCCAACCCCTCCTACCACAAACCTAACCTAACCTAACCTACACCAATTATTCGTGTCTCAAAAAAGTATATTTCCATAAACCCACTAGCATTTAAAATCGACTCAGTGTAATCGTACAGATCTTATTTAAAAGTTGTTAACGTAAGTTTTAAAATATAACCTTATGTTAAAAATGTTTATTTCCCGCATACTAACCCGTAAATCCGAAGTTTGTTCCTTTTTTATCATGCGTGAAAATACTACACTGATGCACAACGTTTCTCGCACTCGTATGCAAGCGATCGGCAGACAGTCTAGCTGCAATTAGCGATTCGCACCTTTGTCTGCGACCATGATTCAAAAACGTAAAGACCCTTTTTTTTAGATCTCGTCTTCGCTGCTCTTTGCCGAGCTCGTGGCCGACGCGTCGCATTTCCCGGGTATTTGTTGGCGAGATTTGTTACTGTTCGCCTCGGTTTCAACGCAATCGTCCCCAAATTACTTAACCAGCCAAACGACGAGTCCAGCACGCGAACACGCGGTCGTCATTTTTCCTCGCGCTTATGCCTCACGGTTAGCCAGCTGCGTGTGGGAATGTATATATTTTTAAAAATAAACAGACATTAGCGAAGCTACGTTTACTTACATTCACCCGATTAAACCATTCCCTTTTGGGTATCCTTTTATCAAACTGAAGCTCTTTCTCGTGCCCTTTACACGAGAAAGTATTAAGTTAAAACAAGAATTGATATAATATTCGCGTGTGCATCGTCTTCATCAAAGTGAGTATCTTTCGTTTTCTGATGGGTATTATAAGTAGTTTAAACTCTTTTAAGGGGTGAAAACAGCCATGTTTTTAGTAATATATATATATATATATATTAAAGTAAACTTATGCCCTTTAATAAAGTATACCACTGCATTGCGCAATTACAAAAATGGAATAGAAGCGAATTAACAGTAAGCAATTTTTATCATAAGGGAGTAATATTCACTAAATCTTTGTAAAAAAATATTAGAAAAACATCTGCTTTTAGAAAATTTTGATGGTATAATGCAGTAAATCTGATAAAAAAATTTGAACGCTTTAATCATGCAGATTTAAATATTGTAAATGTTTCTTAGAATAACAGAGACGCATAAATTTCTTACAAGCATGCTTACCTTTTCATTTTCAAAACAATAAAAAACGACCAGAAATAATCCTTGCAAACTGTTCAGTAGAGTAAAAATGTATGCAATAGTTATTGACTTTTGATTCAAGTATAATACTCCAAAAAGCCAAGTGAGTCCCAAAAGTAAAACAAATACAATTGATCCTCCAAACCAAGTACTGGAAAAAAAAGTATTTATTTATTTTTGTTTAAATGAAGTTCAAACTGAAAAATACATATACATTCATAATGCCACATTTGGAACGTCATCAACTAATTTCAGTTATAGGAAACTTCAAAAAATATTTCATTATTCAACTTTCCAAAAAATACACCATAAAGTAAGACAACGCTTCTTAAACTTGAAAGTCTTCAGTTAACTGTTTTTTAATGTCTTATTGAAAAGTAGTGGAATAACAGACCTGTCTCATGCATTTGCGTGGTTTTCTTTTTTTTATTTCTTCTCCAAAAATTGTAGTTTGAATAAAAAATAAAAAAATGTAATAAAAGGCCGTTTTCCACATCTTGTCTGTTTTCAGAATTTTATTAGTCACTCGCGCAAGAGTTATAAAAAAGATTAATCGTACGCTACTGTCTGGTTTTGTAAAGATTATAAAAAAATTAACATTTTTATTGTGTCAATTTAAAAAAAAATCTAGTATTTTTGTAATAAATAATTAAAATTAAAATAAAAAAACAACTTTGGAAAAATTAAAGTTCTTTAAATCAAACGAAAAATATCTTTCCCTTCAGTTTATATGTTGTTACTGGAGTAAGAAATCCCAATCTTTGAAGAAACAACGGAACATTTACAGGTAACTAAAGCAAAGTATAAATTCTATGTATTGTTATAGTTTAAATACAACACTAGTCTACGGACAAGTAGTTTTTTGTTGTACCTTCCCAAGTTCTTCTCTTGCAATCTTTCAATATTTTCTTTTTCATTTGCATTGTCTGCTTTCGAGCAGTTCTTGTTTCTTCGTTCTTTAGATTGCAACTATACTACAACTGCTGGAATAAGATCCCACTTTTCTAGATTTGCCATATTCATTGCAAAGTATAAAAATATATATTTTCATTTTTAATAATCATTTAAGATCTTTCGAAAGAGTTCAAAACTGTAGCTGGCAATTCTTTCAGCGTCTACACTTGTCAGTTTTGCTGAAACTATTTGAGCAAGAACCATTGCTGCTGTAGGATACCATTTATGGTCAATCAAAATTTTTCAAACTCGTAAAAAAGACTTCGAGTTTTTCAAGTTTTTCAATGCTTCTTAATTACAAAGCTCTCAATAATCTATCTACAGTTCATACAGTAGTGATCAAAATTATAAGGCACCCCCTAAAATTCTTCTGTTTCAAGTTAATATTTTGACTTTGTGCATGCCTGCACGTGTTTAAATATTTTAGTAATCATCTCTAGAAATTTTTTTGTTCAAAACAAGTTCAGTACTTGAAAAAAAACGTTTACTTTATATTAATTCGTCTTTCCAATCAATTTTTATCCTCTTTTGAGCTTAAAATTACTTTTTTTTAAAAACAGCTAAATTTAGTTCTTTTATGATCTAGATAGTGTTCTGTAAAATCTCTATAAACACCTAAGTGAATAATATATTTTTTTTTCGCGTTTCTCCGATGTTCAAGTTTATCGAAAAAAATTTTCATGCTGATTAATAGAAAAATGTTCAAGCTACAAAGAAAAAATACATTTTTTAAACTTGAAAAAACATTGATTTTTTGTACTTTTACATTGTTTTTCGCTTAAATTTGCTTTTTTTTTTATTAATTTGGGAGGTAAAAATTATATTAAACTGATATTTGATGAATTTTAAACTAATTCAATTTATTATGAATCAAAATCTTACAGAAAATTTTTAAAAAATATGTTAAAAAACAGTTTTTCTAATACAGTTAAATTTCACAAAAATAACTTCAATTTGTATTTAATTGATTACAAGTAATAGTATTAATTTATTTTTAGAAATAATTATTATATTCATTTTTATTATTTAATATAATATGTTTTTTATATATTTACTAATTAGTTTACTCTTCTTTAGTACTTTGTTAATCCTCCTTTAGCCTCGAAGCAAGCGCGAACTCTTCGGACCATAGATTCTGCAAGTTTTTTACAGTAACTCGGACTCAATTTTTGCCAGGCTACAGCAATCTCTCGTTTTAAATCTTCCAAATTTCTCAGGTGTTTGTCTTTGATCATTATTTCTATTTGATCCCAAGCATTCTCAATTATATTCAAATCTGGAGAACGTGCTGGCCAATCTAGTATAGGTATTTTATTATCATTAAACCATTGCATCGTTTTCTTTGATTTGTGACACGGAGCGTTGTCTTGTTGGTGATACCAAATTTTTTGACGTCCATAAACCTTTGTTTTTGATGGAAGCATAAAATTTTCCATGGTCTCGATGTATTTTTCGCTGTTCACTGTACCTTGCACAAATTGAAGTTCTCCTTTTCCTGACAGGCAACCCCAAACCATAATTGATCCACCACCTTTCTGCACTCATGGAGCAAGGCAACCAGGATTGTATTTTTCATTGCTGGTACGTCTTATTCGCTTTGATCTGTTTGAAAAAAGTTGGAAGCTAGATTCATCGCTAAAAAGAACTAAATTCCATTTTTCAACTGTCCATGATAGCTTGTCTTTGCACCATTCATACCTAGCTTTTCGGTTTTTTGCAGTTAGAAGAGGCTTACGAGTTGCGACAGCAGATTTCATGTTCTTCTCAAGCAAACGTCTATTAACTGTTACTCGAAACACTTTTACATTAAGTTCTTCATTTATTTGATTTTTGATATTGTTTGCTGTAACTGCACGATTATTCTTTGCCTTTTTAATAATAATTCGATCAATCCGGTTACTTGTTATTCTTGGCCTGCCAGCGCCACTTTTCACTTTTACGGATTTCGTGCTTTCATACGTCTTAATGGTGTTTTGAACGCAACACCTACTAACTTTTAATATTTTTGAAATTTGACTCTGATTTTTTCCTCCTTTCAACAATCCTATAATCTGCCACTTAATTTTATCAGAAACTGCTTTTCTTCCCATGATGAAAGTTATGCAAGCTTATAAACATTTAAAAAACTAATTTATCAATAATGACGGCTCGGTCGGTAATGTAGATAAATTCTTTACCGATTGAACAATTATCGCTACTGGCATTCGAATTATACGAATTTGAAAAATTACTTCAAGTTGAATAAACTCTCTGAAACTTCTAACTGAATATTAAAATTAATGAAAAAGTCAATTCGATAAATATATTGCTTGTAATCAATTAAATACAAATTGAAGTTATTTTTGTGAAATTTAACTGTATTAAAAAAACCGTTTTTTAACATATTTTTTTAAAATTCTCTGTAAGATTTTGATCCATAATAAATTGAATTAGTTTAAAATTCATCAAATATCAGTTTAATATAATTTTTACCTCCCAAATTAATAAAAAAAAAAGCAAATTTAAGCGAAAAACAATGTAAAAGTACAAAAAATCAATGTTTTTTCAAGTTTAAAAAATGTATTTTTTCTTTGTAGCTTGAACATTTTTCTATTAATCAGCATGAAAATTTTTTTCGATAAACTTGAACATCGGAGAAACGCGAAAAAAAAAAAATTATTCACTTAGGTGTTTATAGAAATTTTACAAAACACTATCTAGATCATAAAAGAACTAAATTTAGCTGTTTTTAAAAAAAAGTAATTTTAAGCTTAAAAGAGGATAAAAATTGATTGGAAAGACGAATTAATATAAAGTAAACGTTTTTTTTTCAAGTACTGAACTTGTTTTGAACAAAAAAAATTTTAGAGATAATTACTAAAATATTTAAACACGTGCAGGCATGCACAAAGTCAAAATATTAACTTGAAACAGGCGAATTTTAGGGGGTGCCTTATAATTTTGATCACTACTGTACATACATAAAACTGTCACGATCATTTCATGAACACACTGAATTTCAGCATTCTCATCAAAGCAAGCCCAAGGTTTCAAAAAGTTAAATTTTTCTTAATTTATCTTGAAACGATCATTTAAATAATTTATTAATGAGAGGATAATCTTTATTAAAATTGCATCAACACTTCTTAAATGTGAATGACAATTATAAGTAGTTTTTTTCTTCAAGATCTAGACCTTTTAATCATAAATAGTTTATATGCCTCGCCTCGCTAACGGTTCCTCGGTTGAAAATTTAATTATTTTTATTTCATTTTTAAATTAAAACAAAAAGTTTTAAAATATTGTTCTTTGAAGTATATAAAATAAAAAACAAAAATAAAATACATATTTAAAATACTTCATAATTTATTAAATTATTAAATTTCAACAAGAATTATAATGATTTTATAGCCCTTACATGATAGGTCAATTTTAAAAATGAATTTTAGATTAATAATCAGCGACCCTGAAAACCCCCGTCTACGAATTTTGAAAAAATGCTATGAAAAATAAATTTCTACCGTAAATAAGTAGCCCTTTAAGAAGACCAAATTTAAAAATAATGGTCAGATTAGTAATTAACAACCTTAAAACCCCTCGTACATAAAGTTTTAAAAAGATGCTATGAAGAATAAATTTTTACTTAATTAAGTAGCCTTTATCTAGGTCAAATTCAAAAATCAAGGTCAGATTCGTAATCAGCCACCCCAAAAGTCCCCGATAACTCAATTTCTAATTAATCATGTACGTCGAAGTTCGAAAAAATAAATTACAACCTTGAATAAGTGGACCTTACATGGATCAAATTTAAAAACGAATGTTGGATTCGTCTCTCTCTATCTCTCAGTCTTTCTCTCTCTCTTATTTTGTACAACATAATGTACATTTAATAAAACTTATCTATCTATCTATCTCTCTCCATGCCTCTCCCTCTCTCTCTCTCTCTTGTTCTTGCGGCCCTTAAAACGGTCCATGCTGACATTGAAGCACGAGACATCGTGAATGCACGTCTGCTTTTAAGCATAGGTACATTGAGGTCAGTAACAACACCAGCGGCTAATGAGGCAGTCGACCTAACGACCAGGAGCTCTGTTGCACACCCTTGTCCGGCAAACTCTGGCAAGGACGCCAATTTGGATGTCGCCACTGGCAAAATTACGAACCCCACTCACACCCGTCCTTCTCATCCGCCCTCCATACTTGCAACCCTCAGCTCACGAGCGCTAAAGTTGCAAGTTATCCAGGGCAAAATTGAAAAGGGTAAACTGCATTCTACGGCACTGACTCCACACCTGCCTGATGGAATAGATCCTAAATTCATCAAACCAGCGCTTATCAACATAAATGAGTTTCTGGACATTTTCAAGCTACATCGTCTGGTTTATCAGAAAGCAAAATTGCCCAACTCAGATTTTATCACCTTTGTCAGAAATGGCAAGATCTTCGCCCGGAGAAAGAAAGGAGACGCCGTAACGCAGATCACGAGTGATGAGGATCTCGACCGGTTTTTACAAAAACGGGTATACTTTACATCTACTCTCTCGTGGTAATATCTCATTCTCATCTTTCTATCACAATCATGTTCTCAGTTCATTTCAGTCACTCAACACTCATCCGCAAACTCATATTTTTCCCTCACCTACCACATACTCAACCTCCTCTCATCATCCCCCGTAGCGTGTAGTTGGGAACAAGTTTCGCGTCTGACATCTGAGTGCTAACTTGCTTAGAGCACACATTGAGCAGATTAAGCTCTTTCTTCTGTCTCAACCTCTGATCCACGTGCTTGCTATTACTGAGACTAAGCTTGGTCCCACTACGGAGGACTCTGTAGTTTCGCTAGAAGACTACGTGCTACTTCGGCGAGACCGTAACACTCGTGGAGGAGGAGTGGCTCTTTACATCTATGAATCGCTTTCAGTTAAACACATCTCCTTTTCTACCACGGAGTAGAATGGCAAACCAGGTCATCCGGAATACCTACTGTGCGATGTAAGCTTGAAAGGGAGCAACCCCATTTTTGTAGGGGTTGTGTATCGACTACTAAAAGCTCCATTCAAACTGGGAACGGACTTTGTTTCTGATTTTCGAGAGACCATGCAGGGTTATGCCTCCAAAGTAGTTTTAGGTGATTTCAACTCTGACATGCTATCAGACTGCGCCGACGCGGAGTTTATCCGGTCATTCATTGCTAATAATTCCCTATCTTTAGTCCCATACGGGGCCGCGCATCACACTGCTCACTCAGACACCGTGCTAGAATTATGTCTTGTGGACGCTTTCTACAACGTGACTGAATACTGGAAGACCAATGTTCCATTTATAGATGTACTTGACCTGCTACACTAGACATCCCTGTACCTGACCCTCCGACTGAGGATTTCACCTATCGAGACTTTAACTCTGTGGACTCGAAAATCCTGAATGAATGCTTGGCTATGTGTGATTGGTCTATTTTCTCAGATAATACAGCTTCTCTATGTGATAGATTAAACTGTCTGATTGCAAATCTATATGTGGCTCTCGATGAGCGGCCCCACTATAAACGGTCACCCGCAGAGATCATAAGCATCCTTGGTTCACTCCTTACATCCACTCTCTTATTTCTGAGAGAGATCGGCTCTACAGACGTTACGAATGCTCGAAGCTTGAAATTAAGCTCTACCTGTATAGACAGGCTCGTAAGCTAGCTTATGAGCAGATTGAAGCAGCGAGACTCAATTTCTACTGGAACCGAATTAAGGACCTGAATGATCTTCAACAGATCTGGAAAGAGCTCCATCACCTGGGTATCTCTCCTAAATCATCCTAAATCATCCTAAATCATCCTAAAACTCTAACATCAACCTCACTGGCTTTTCTACCGAGGAATTTAATGCTCACTTTGCATCGGTGTTCTTTGATCCTAATGCTCCTGAGCCCTCTCAGTTTTTGCAAGGTCTGTGTAGAGAAGGAATTGATGATGGCTGCTTTGAATTTTCAGCGGTAAATGTACAGGATGTTGTAAATGCAATCAATGGGTCGACATCACAGGCGGTGTGCGTTGATCGTCTACCGCAAAGTTTCATCAAATCTGCACTACCTACCATAGCTCCTTCCATTAGTTTCATTTTTAACCAATCACTATCAACAACCAGTTTCCCTGATCAATGGAAGAAATCTCTTGTGCTTCCACTTAATAAAACTCCATCACCGACAACTCTGGGTGATTTTCGGCCGATCTCACTTCTATGTTTCTTGTCTAAAGTTCTCGAAAAACTGGTCTTTGACCAAATTTCAACATTTGTGGAGGCTGAGGGTCTTAGTCTGCAGACTGGCTTTAGGCCAAGTCATAGCACCCAGACTGCACTTCTTAAGCTCACAGATGATATTTGTACGAGCATGGACCAAAGACAAGTGATAGCTCTACTATTGCTTGATTTTAGCAAAGCATTCAACTCGGTCTCGCATACAACCCTACTCGTGATACTCCAAATTCTAGGTTTTTCTCACAATGTTCTTAGGTAGATTGCATCTTATCTGTCTGGTCGCTCACAAGCTGTGAGAAAGGAGGCAACAGGTGAGACCTCTTTTCGTTCCCTGAATAGGGGCACACCTCAGGGCTCGGGGCTAGGGAGGCCTGTTTGTCTTATTCTTTATCGTGGACATTGCCAATGGCATTGGCCCTTGTGTCCGCCACATAATCTATGCTGATGACCTCCAAATCTACGCCCAAGGTCGACTCGAGGATCTGATGCACGAGCAGAAATAATATCCCGCGAGTCAATGTCCGCGTACACAGTTTTTAGGACCGAATGAACAAGAGCCTTTAGCGAGGCACCCGGAGGAACCGTAAGGCCGCCGATCACCACATCAGACGAGTTCGAAGGTCCGTGGGTCGAGACTTGTGTGAGACGCATGGATAACTCGGCGTTAGTCTTTTCAAGGGTCAAGACTTTGTTGAGAAGCTCCGGGTTTTGTGCAGCAGAAACATCGGCTGAAAACTCAAGTGTTTGCTTGATCTCCGCAAGCTCGCGTTTAACCTCTTCTAGCTCCGACTCAGCGTTGTCCATTCTCTTAACCAGGCCGGGGATT
Source organism: Encarsia formosa (assembly GCA_038277355.1). Classification (NCBI taxonomy): domain Eukaryota; kingdom Metazoa; phylum Arthropoda; class Insecta; order Hymenoptera; family Aphelinidae; genus Encarsia; species Encarsia formosa. The sequence goes on from CM076184.1 coordinate 73,758,985, forward strand.
GCATCTAGTCCCAACAGCTTGGTGTCAATTCCATCAAAGCGCTCCCTATTGGTATCCCTCATTGACTTCATCTCGTGAAGAATCGTCCTCAGCATTTCGTCGGTGGTAGCCTCCTTCAGAGTGGTATCATCCTTCGCAGAGGTATCCTTCGGCTCAGAGTGTGCTGAAGTATTCGACGAGGATGATATCGATCGGGCGCGAGAGTTGTGTTTTCCATGGGAAGGAGGAGTAGCTTGAATGATGCAGGGAGGACAGGCCTTGCCAGGCTTACCTTCAAGGTTGACTGTAGCAAGTTTGGCACACGGAGTGTGGAAACCCTTTCCACAGTTGTCACATATGTGGATGTGAGCATTGGATCGCGCTGGCTTTAAACAGATGGTGCACAAACACTCAGTTTTTCTACTTGACATAGTGAAGGCGAGAGATATGAGCTGACGAAAGTAGAAAAGTAGAAAAATCTGGCTAATGGTGGTCAGATCACAGTGCTGTATGAAAGCAGGCGAGTAGTTACAGTCAGCGAATGGTCAGACCACAGTGTGGTGTAAAGCAGGCGAGTAGTCGCGGTCACCGAATGGTCAGACCACAGTGTGGTATGTAAGCAGGCGAGTGATTATGGTCACCGAATGGTCAGACCAAGTGTGTTGCGTGAGCAGGCAAGTGATGGAGACCGCCGAATAGTCAGTCCACAGTGTAATATTCAGACACTATTACCAGCAGAGAAAATGTGTGTCACCAATCAGGATTTGAAAAATTCGCGCGGTTTTGCACTGTGTTCACAATGTGAGTATAAATGTAGTCACTGATCCGGATTTGAAAATTCACGCGATTTTGCACTGTGTTCACCAATTGGTTGAAACTTATATGTAGACACTACTTAGGTACTTTACCCGCCAAAAATTCGCACTAACCTCACTTTAATGAACTATTTATGATTTGAGTTTAAATGTATAATCATGATAGCACAGTTGGTTTTTGTTTATAAAATAACTACAAAAGGTACTAAAAACAATATAATAACAAATTCAACTATGACCGATTTGTTAAACACTCGTAAATCAATAGAACAAGAGGAGCACGGGCTGCGATGTGTCGTCTTGGTAATACTTCACGAGAGAGAAGTCAAGATAATCGAATTATTAAAGTTGCAGCATCTTAACAAAGAAGAAATAACAGACGTGTTAAAATTAATGGAGGATTATCCAGATGTTTTCCTGTTGCCCTGAGATAAGCTATCATGTACTAACAAGGTTGCACACGAAATTCACACGGAGAACGATGTACCAATAAATACAAAACAGGACCGATATCCGCCGATACACAAGAAGATAATGGAGGAGCAAATATCCAAGAAACTTAGGGACGGAATCATCGAGCCCTCGACCAGCCCGTATAACTCACCTACATGGATAGTTAGTAAGAAGCCAGATAACCAAGGTAATCCAACATGGCGTATGGTAATTGACCTGAGAGATCTCAACAAGGTGACTTTAGGAGACAGTTATCCTATTCCGCAAATTGCGGACATTTTGGACCAATTAGGGGACGCTACGTACTTCAGTACCTTTGATTTGGCATCAGGTATTCAGCAAATACCCATGAAAGAGTCAGACAAGTTTTAAACTGCTTTCTCTACTCCGAACGGACATTGGCAGTATAGAAGAATGCCGGAAGGACTCAAAACGGCGCTCGCAACCTTCCAGAGACTCATGGACCAGGTGCTATTGGGACTACAAAATGTCGAAATGTTGGTGTACCTTGACGATATAATCGTTTACGCGAAATCTAGAACTGCAACCAGACAAGATAGAGTTCCTAAGGCACGAGGTGGTGTTTCTCGGACACATCGTGAGCGACAAGGGAGTCGAACCTAACCCAGAGAAGGTAAAGGCAGTGAAATACTTCCCACAACCAAAAACAACGCGAAACGTCCACGAGTTCCTTGGAATCACCGGATATTATCGAAGGCTTATAGAGGGGTTTGCAAAAATTGCAAGGCCTCTGCACGATTTGCTGAAAAAGTCGAAACCCTTCAAGTGAGACGACAAATGTGAGAAAAGTTTTCAGACATTGAAACAGAAGTTATGTGAAGCCCTCATTTTAATATTCCCAGATTTTAACAAGCAGTTTACGTTAACAACTGATGCGTCAGATTATGCTATAGAGGCAGTGTTATCACAAGAGAAGGATGGATTTGATCACCTTGTGGCATATTTATCAAGAACGTTGAATAACGCAGAAAAAAATTATACTACGACAGAGTGTCTGGCCGTTTTATATGCCCTACATCACTACACACTATTTGCTGGGCAATCACTTCAAGCTGGTGGCAGACCACGAGCCCTTTAATTGGATGCACACCAGGAAAGATCCAGGACAACAACTTGTGAGGTGGATGTTTAAATTCACGGGGTACAATTACACTTTCCAGTACAAACCTGGGAAATTGAACACTAATGTGGATGCATTTTTAAGAAATCCAGCCAATCAGCCGTCAGAGGAAATAATTAATGGTAAGTTTGTATCTTACAATTAATTTCTTATACATTTGAATTGTCTTTCAATATCGATAAAACCATTCATTTCGACGGAGCCATACATTTACAACTAAATCTTATTCAATTAATTCAAATTTTTTTTTTTAATAGATAATTTTATGAAAGTTAAAAGTGCAGGTACAATCATTACTAAAGTATTCACTATGTAGCCTTTTTCAAGGCCTAACTTTCCGCCAAAAACATTATACGTTTTCAAAATGAAACTTTTTGTAGCATTTTTAAAGCTACATAACAATTTACTATTGTATAATATGTGATGATGCGATTTTTATTCTTATTTATATAAAAAAAAATCTGTTTAATTATTAACTGATCAGAGCTAAGCAGTTACAATTGAAACTTTATTTTTAAAACACAGAAAAAATATACTGACTCCATCGAAATGAATGGTTTTATCGATATTGAAAGACAATTGAAATACTTTTATTTATGAAACGATGAAGTAAAAGTTTTAGGTAGTAAAACCAACTCAACGTTAATATTTTAATTGTCTTTAATATTCAACACTTTGATAGGAAAATTCAGCCATTCACTCGAACTTGAATTTAAGTCCAACCTAATGTTGGGGCAATGCTTGGTTCCATAATTATAAAGTTTATCTGATATACGTATGTTTTTATGTGTACAACTAAATGCCAGTCTTCACATGACACAAAAACTTTCATAACTGTCAAACCCAATATATAGTTAGTCTTAAATTTAAAAAAATACCCGACTTTTTTTTCTATAAACCATTCTTTACCAAATAAAAATATATTTAAAATTTCTTCAAAATAGTTTAAATTTTTTTTCTCTTAAGGTAAAAATTTAAAACTGTTCCTAAAAAAACTGATTGAAAATAAATTTTGGTTTGCAATCGAGTTGGCAACTTTTTAAAATCAATGGTACTAGTCTATCTCAGCGCGCAATTGTATTACATTATCTAAAACAAATTTTGTCGAAGCTTCATCTAAATTAACCTACAACAAGTTATATACATATGTTCTTTACCTTTGCCGCTACGTTCAGAGTTCATTTAAGGACGTTGCCTCGTCGCGGAAGTAGTGGGGGAAGCCGCCCATAGGTTAGGCACGGGAACAGCTGACATTCGCCTCGAGTCTACCCGGTCGATTAACAAAATTATTTTATTTTTAACTCGTTGGTACTCAAGACTGAATTAATAAAACTTTCTGAAATTTTTACATTGTATTACTGAAGACCTCTAGATTTTAACAGTGTGAATCAAAAGTCTAGAAAACTTTTTTAAAAATAAGGAAAAATCAGCAAACTTTTTACTGATTTTTTAATAACAAAACAATGCCGAAATTGTTAAAAAATTCATAAGAAGTTTTCCAAAAACATAGCAATTTGTTCTTTAAGGCTCTAGGAATGACATATCCAAATTTCAAGATGATTTCCAACCTGGTTCGAAAACTACAGCAAAATGAAAACAGCATGGTTTTCCCATAAGAGCCTATGTTAAATCACCCGATTTGGAGCGATTTTAGCCCAACTTTGAATTAAAATTTTTCAACAACTGTATTGTAAATCCTCTTGAAATTTTGACAAGTTATTTCTTAAGCCTAAACTTAAAGATTGCAATAACTTTCAAACGATTCTTATGGATTTTATTTCACGAGGCAACGTCCTTAAACTTTCGTGGTTATAAATTCATTGGTTTTGTTTATATACTAATAATTATTATTTTCATAATTTTAATCGGATAATTTCGAAAACTTGATTAAATAATTTTTTCTTATCAAAACTATTCTCTAAATGTTTTAATTGTTCAAAGATTACATTCATCTAATAATATTAATAATTTTTTAATACAATAGCAACTTAACCCATTAAAGCCCAAATGGCCGAGATTTTTCGGTAAAGTTTGGGTTGAAAAATCTTAAAGAAAAACTCGAAAAATTGATAGGGAAATTCCCGTTGCGACTATTTTCATGTATGCTCTACAAGATTCTGTAGTTAAAAATAGCAAGAAAGTTGTTTTTCAATTGTTTATTAACAAAAAAAAAACAATTTTTTCATGATAGTCTCCATCATTAAATTTTCCAAATTCGAAGAATTAGGCCCAATACTGTCAGGACCCAAAATTAAAAATAGAATTGTTGAAAAATAAAAAAAAACTACCGTATTCTACTCAAAATTTTAAGAATAAAGTATAATTAGCATTTTTTTGACTGGACATACCGTTTTTGCATAAAAATTCATTGAAATTGGGCTCACCACTGCAACCACTGCTACTCATTCGCATTAGTCTTCTTCGCACTTGGTTTGTATTAAGTGTAATCAATAGTATTTAAAAGGGCTGATGGAGTTGTTGCTCAAGAATTATAAGTACAAAATCACAATAAATGAAAGCAAAAAAATTTCGTTACAATTTATTTAATTTTATAAATAAGTAGTCATTTTGTCAAAAAAATCGCAACAACAATTTTAAAAAAGATTTGGAAACTTCAAACATAACGTCCTCCTTTTATCAACTTTCCGACATTAAAAAAAAAAATTCCTACCCCCGTAAAATTAGATTTAAAAAAAAAAATCCATGAAGAAACTTGTTTTTTTTTTTTTTTTTTTTTTTTTTTTTTTTTTTTTTTGTTAATAAACAATTGAAACGGGAATTTTCCTATCAATTTTTCGAGTTTTTCTTTAAGATTTTTCAACCCAAACTTTACCGAAAAATCTCGGCCACTTGGGCGTTAATGGGTTAATGTAATTTAAAAAAATAAACTTTAATATAAAAATCACAGTTGAAGACGCAGGCATTTGCAAGTAACTTATAAGGGCATAAAATAAAACTCAAAAGCTTTATTTTCTTTTTTTATTTGTGTCCCTACCAATTTTTTTGGTAGGGACACAAATAAAAAAGAATTATTTGAAAAAAAAATTATTTAGATTCTACACGTGAAAAGGCAAGTCTTGCTCCTTCAGGTGTAAAGTAGTCTTGAAATTTATCGGCTTTTGCCTACTGGCGTAAGGGCTATACGAACGCGCTATGCTGATGTGGTGCGACAGCTTCACAGTTTCAGAGATGATAGTAATAACTTTAAAAAATTATCACTCAGAAACAAAAAAGAGGTCCGGAATTTTTAAGGCAAAAACTTAACCGCGTTTTCATAAAATTTGTCGATTGCAATTGAACGTCGATTGCTAACTTTTAAGCCTAGTCACAATATGCTAATTCTCGTTTCAATTTTTATCATCATTTTTTTTTCATCATTTTAGTTGCTACATCTCCGAGATTTAATGACCAATAAGTACAGCCTGCATAATTTTTATTCAGTAAAAATAACAGTTTTGGTTAAAAGCTTTCAAATTATGTACACTGAAAGTCAAATCGTATGCTGAGAGTCCGAGATAAATGAATGCGTGTAATCTACGGCTTTTCGAACTGTGGCAACGTGATATACGAATTGGTATCATTCGATGGTCACCGAATTGGCCTGATTGAACTTTCGCATTCCCTAAATTTTTTGATACTGTGCATGCGAAGCTGTCTTCGTATGTTTATGACGCGGTCTAACCTATGATTGTAAATCAGAATGCGTTCGACTTATACTTATCACTATATATGGTTTTTAAAATAATTGGATTATGCTAGTTTTATAAAATTATTTAATTAAATTGAAAAATATTTATGGTGAACATCACTTATCAGTTGTAACGATCGCGTGAAGGATTGTTTGAATTACAGCAGGCGACCGTTGGAAACGCGTGGAAACGCACGGTCGGTAACGAGGCAACAGCGCCACCGACCGAGCTACCTCCCTCTAGTCTAGACCGCGAGAGAAAACACACACGAGCGTGAGATTGATTAGCTGATTAATTTGTCCGAAATTGTTAAGTTCTTTAACAAGATCAACATCGTGATTGTTGATTGTGGTGCTGTTCGTGAAGTTTGGAATTATCACTTTCTCGAGTTGTCACTCGAGCGGCACGTGATAATTAGCGTGAAGAAAACCTCACAGCAACCGACGTCCGACCTTCGAAGGCATTCTCGGCCTCAGCGAGGCACACAGGATTGTGATAGTTCATCCGAGCGCAGGTGCACCTGGTTTATCAAAGTAAGTCCGAAAGGCGTTTTATTGTAAGATTAATTGTATCGCGCGCGGGAGTGTGTTTTGTCGGAGTACCGTAGTACTCAGAAAAATCTTCGCCTTTGTTATTTTGGCGCGCTGCAGCAAGCAGACGAGCGCTAGAGTGTGTGTGTGTGTGTTCGAAACGACCGCGACACTGACGACGAATTTTGTTTCTGTAAAATCAACTTTTCGGCGATTAAGATTACGAGTCATTTGTATTTACTTGTTAGTAAACAGTCGGGTATGATTAGTTCGAATTCTTATGTAACTTTTTTATTTTTATTTCTAATTAAAATTATTAAAATTTACGTTTGTACGGGTAAATTCAATTTACCCGTGTTCCTGCGATCGGTCCTCGTAGACTCACGCCACTACCGACGAAGGAGAGCAGCCGCGCCGCGTAATAATAACATTAGTTCGCGTACGCGCCTTCCCCCACTTTTCAGGTACTGAAGGAAAATCGACGGATTGTCGTATGCACAGAACGTGCATTTTGTCAGCAGGCCAGAGGAGAGCGGACGACGATCACCGCGGGTCTTCGTGATTAAACACGATCCTCTGTTGAACGAATTTATTAATTCAAGCCCTGTGACACAGTATGATAACTTTACTGTAAATTCTTATAAGATAAAAATATTTTTAAATTTTTCTGAAAGCTCTTGAAAGTTTTATTTTTTGTATAATCCTTCTTAAAATTCAGTTATTCAACCGCAGTAAACAAATAAATCATAGTGACGAAGTACAATATCTTCTAGGGTAAAGGCCCCAATTCAGAGGTACAACCTAATTCGGTGGTTTCATCTACGTTGTTTAAAAATAATCATATTAAATAAATAAATTCGTACTGTTGCATAAGAATTATATCATAAATTATTATGAATGTTCTCGAAGTAAATAAGTTAAACAAACATCATATAGAATGTTTGTTTTTTTATTTTAATTCAAATACACCGCCGAATTAGGGCATAACATGAATTTTACCTTATTCGGAGGGTAAGTAATTCGGCTAATTTGGCTTATCCGTAATTTAAATAATTTTTAAATACGCAAAGAACCTTACATGAGCATGATTCTTTTTTTTATTTGAATTTATATGTGTCACCGAATTAGGACGTTAATTAATATGTTCCCCTAATTCAGTGTGTCACATAACCTTCGCATCTTACCTGCCTCATTGCTCGTGCATTGTTACGGTCCTACCTACCTAGGTACCAGAGAAAAATTTCACTCAACTAATAAATTCTTTTATTCAACTCGATCATGTAATCGGTACTTTTTGACGTGTAAAATACGCGGTAGAAGTGATACTTTTTCTTTTCGCCGCAGCGTTGAATAATAGGGTACATTTACAGCCGCATTTTTATCAAAGTACCAAATTACAGGATCTTGTTGAATAAAATATGATACTCAATTTGTATCCGAAGTTGTACACTTACATCTCGAGTTGCTGATGCTCTCGATGTAAATGTATAACTTCACAAACAAGTTGAGTAACATATCATTATTTAGTTGTTAATTTTTTTTTTCGTACTTAGGAAAGGTTAATCTAAAAAAAAAAAAAAAAAAAAAAATTCTATTGACACAAAATCCATTATTTTCTGCTCCACTTAATTCAAATTTTCTTCGATATCACCGAATTGGGAATTTTACCCTATTATATTAAGAAGTTTATTTTCGTCGTCGTCGTCATCGTCGTCGTCAACTTGCTTTTTTAAAAAAAGTGACTTAGATAAATTGCAAATACGGCGTTTCTATTGGCTGAAATTAAGCTCGGGAAAATAATCATTATTATTTTACTCATAATTTATTTAATGATTTCACAACAAACATTCAAATAATTGTTAATAATAATAAGCTATGTTCATCATAAATATTTTTCAATTCAGGTCTTTATCAAATAAAATTGTAATTCCAGACGAAATCCAATTATTTTAAAAAACATAAATAGTGATAAGTATTATACGTCGAATGCATCCTGCTTTATAATCATAAGTTAGAGCGTGTCGCGAACAAACTAAGAGAGCTTCGCATACACAGAATTTAAAAATTGCATTCGTTAATAATTTAATGTAATCAGACCGATTCGGTCACCATCGAATGATACCAATACGAATATCATGTTGCCACGATGCGAAGAGCCATATATTACACGCATTCATTTATCTCAGACTCTCAGCATACGCTTTGACTTACGGCGGTCATTAATGTATAACAATTACCTTTAGAACTTAGGTCACAAATTATTTTATCATTTTTTACAAAGAGTAATTGCGCAAGATAGACCATTTTAAGCTTATTTTCAAAAGATCCTAGCTTTACATTGGGAAGTTATAGAAACATCTAATTGAAGTTGAAATTTTGTTTGAAGCAAGCACATTTCAAAAAAAAAAAAATGCCTGTATGAAAGTATTTGTACTAGGGTAATAATTCTTGTTAAAAAGTGTTAAGTAATCACTTTTTTTTTATTCAAGAAAATTATATCAATTGTATTTATAAAATTTTTTATTCATTAATTAATTTTATTTTTTTATTCGGTTTTCAAAATTTTGGGGTAATATGTTCGATTTTTGGAAAAATATAAATTTATTTATCTCATGTCACCACAATTTTATTAAAAATAAATCTTTTTCTTAACTGTTTTCCGAATCAGGTAGGAAATTAACTACTCTTTTGAACCCTGTTCGCAGTTTTCAAAAATATTGAAAATTAAAAAATTGGCGGCCATTTCTCGGAAAATCAAAAAATCGAATTTTCTCAAAAAATCATTTTTTTACAGATGGATCAACCCAGCGCAGACCAAACCTTTTGGAAAACATTGCAGATTAATTGACCAATCTGTAAAAAAATTTTGTGTAAATAAATGATGTTTTTGAGAAAATTCGATTCTTCAATTTTCCAAAAAATGGCCGCAATTTTTCAAATTTTTAATATTTTAGAACAATTTAAACGGAGTTCAAAAGAACAGCCATTAAATAACAAAACAGCTAAGAAAAAAATTAATAATTTTTACACATCATTAGAAATAACATATTTCAAATAGGGGAAAATCGGAGATCTTAATTGCAGATTTTTAAAATTTAAGATAAAATCGGTCTTATATTTATTGGTAAACATTAAAAAAAAGAATTTTTACCTGGTACTAGGGACTGGAAAGCGGTCTTTACTTTCTTTTGATAACATAGAGTCAGCATTTTTGGACATCATGAATACTGCTATGAAAAAAAATGCTAAATTTACCTAGAAAAAAAAAAAAAAAAATTTTATATAACTATATTTCTTAAGAATCTACTGTAATATTTCAAAGCTAAAATGTTTTAGAAAAAGGAACGATAAGCTATTTTATAATGTAAAAAAAAAATTAAAAATCCATACATGGCTGATTCCATCTCAATTTTAAGGTGTCTAGTCAACAATCATCATTAATCGACATAAAAATAAAATTTTTTAGTATTCTTTAACATACACAACAAAGAAATTCGTATTAGATTATGCAAAAAAAAATTCTTTCGTCGAGTTCTGGATATTTTGACTTTTTAAGATTTGTTATAGTGCTCAAACTAGCAAATGCGGACTCTGGAATACAATACAAATGGAATACACGACAGACCGTTGCTTAGCCGTTCGGCTTCTATAATCTTTTACTGCAGTCGGCTTCACGCCGCGCCGACAATGTTCCTGAAATAGGGAAAAAAGTCCTCCACTGTTATAAATCCTTACACGATTCATCTCACATTGGAGGGTGCAACTGCTCAATAATTTCGGTAGTGGGCGCGAGCTAGAGTATCGAGCGTAGGAACATCGGTTACTGAATAAAAATTTCTTGGGTTTTATTTTAACAATTTAATAAAAAAAAACAATTCATAAAAAGAAACTAAAACAAAAATCAGTAAGTAAGGCGATGTTAAAGATTAAACATACCCTCGAACAGCTCCGAGCTAAAATCAATAACACAAGAATGTATTGATTTTCTCCGGTTCGAGTTGCGCGCGCACGCAAACATTCATCTGCTACCAGCAGCTTGCGCGCGCGAGAAAAACAAAGATTATGACAATAACAGTGCACTAAATACACTCACTAAACAATCAGTCAGGCTAAACAAAATGCCAGGCTACGATGCCTACCAGCCGCAATAGCTACCACACTCGAGTCGTCATGTAGCAGTCGTAAATCAGTCCTGGCGTTGACGTGAAATGACAACTTCACAAATAAACACCGCACTCTTCCACTACAACTCTACAACAACGCGCAACGCGGATGACAAAAATTGCTTCGACTTCCGTAAACGAGTAGGCTTTCTCAAGATCTGATACAAATCGATTTTCAGATCTTTGCATGTCTGCCAGACGCCAGTCTAGTCCCCCGTCGTCCTCGGCTACCAAAAGCCGGTTGACTCGTTTTGATAAACTAACGCGCTTCGCGCGTCCAAATCCAGATCTTATCTTACTATTGATATTTAAAAATTTTTTTGTTACTTAAAGTCTAAAATGATGTTTCATTTGAATGAAATTATTGTCTTATAGAGGTCATTGTTTTGTAGTTAAGTTTAAAATTTCTGTTTTTTCATCTAAGGGAACGTTCACAAACCTAGTGGCCCAAATAGGGGGGGAGGGGGGGGGGCGATTAAAAGGCTACGAAAGGTTACGTGGGGGGTAGGGCTGTTGATTCAGAAAGGCACGTGATTTTTAAAGTGCATAAATCGATGTTTCGATTCATAATATTTTACTGTCGAACGTTAAAGTCGGCTATCCCCCAAGCTCTAAAACCCCAAGACCCTGGGCGCCCGAGTTCAACAAAAAAACTGGTTGGATATCTCCCAAGCTCTAAACCCCCAAGACCCTGGGTGCCCGAGTTAAATTATTCCAAAAATATGAGTGCATTTTAATTAACGAAATAAATAATTTTGTAACGATACCTAAGTACGCTGAACTGGTGCAATTATATCATGAAGTTGTAAATCTGAAATTTTTAACTCCAAAATGGCGTGGTTGATTAGGAAAACGCTATAAATTTTTACTTATTGGTGAACTCTTCGTTTGGTGAACTCAACAAATTTTTTTTTTTTAACTATAAATTAAATGCTTCTAAGAAGCAGACACATTTCGAGAAAAGTGTAAAAATTTTTGTTTGTTTATTGGTTATTTATTTTTTTTATTTTATTTTATTTTTTTATTATTTTGTAATATTTCCAAGTGATGTATATAAAAGTACACCACAACCTTTTTGTGGAACAAAAAAAAAACACTTTTTTATGGACTTGATATTCAAACATAAGCAGAGTTTTGAAGGTTTAGAGCTTGGGAGATAGCTGATCAGTTTTTTTATTGAACCTGAATTTCCAGGGTTATGGGGGATTCAGAGCTTAAGAGATAACTGATCTGTTTTTTCTTTGAACTTGAGTTCAATAAATAAACTGATCAGCTATCCCCCACGTCTTGAACCCCTCAAACCCTGCACGGAAGACTGGGTGAGATATCAAAGTTCAAAAATTAATATATGCCCAAATTTTAAAGATAGAGAAATCGTTCAGGTGTCATTCTCTTTGTTTTTTCAAGTACTTTAAGCAACACCCCCGCTTTCGAAAAAAAAGTTATTGTAAAAAGTTGTTATTGCAAAAAACCATAAAAAAGTGTATTCGAAGAGAATTTTATTTTTTATATATTCTTAAAAGTAAGTAAAAACGCCAAAAAAAAAGTGTATAGTAGTTATGACTCATTATAAAAGCTTAATATTTGTTGCAAATGTTCAAACAAATTAAATATTGAATGTTGGGGTTGTTATTGCAAATTGTTCTTTTCTTTGCACAAAATTAAAAATAAAATATAGAAAACTTCAGAGTTATTGTAAGAATAAAGTAAATCGTAAAAATCTATTAAAAAACAAAATTAACAATATAAGGTAATGTTACAGTACTTAAGAACAATTGTAAGTTCAAAGCTTTATGAATAATATTAAATCCTGTTCTAAAGATATTATGATTTCTATTTTTTATAAGCACAAGAACCTCATTGTGAAATAAATTAGCGTAAAAAAAAGTTAGTAGTACAAATGTATTTTTAAATAAATAAATAATCAAGCCCGTAAGGGCAACAATTTAAATATAACCTTCAAACATATACATCTATCTCTATCGCGTGGTCTAGTGACTATGTCACTGACTATAATTTTACAGGACTCGGGTTCACTTCCCGGTAATTTTTTTTTTTTTTTTTTTTTTTTCTTATTTCCCGATCTTTAACGTTTCATGATTAATATTTCTTGTGTTCTTAGATTTATAATAATTTGTATTCATTTGCCAATCGAGTGCTGTGATATTTTTTTTTTATCGTACCAGAAAACAACTGCGTTGAAAAAATATTTTTGATTAATAATAAAATGTTTACATCTTTTAACGATTCATGTTTTAAATGAAGTCTCTGAAGGGTTCTTCATAAAAAAACAAAAAAGGTTACTTTGAAGCAGTTTCTTTTTTTTTTTTTTTTTTTTTATCCTGGCAACCTTGCTTGTAGGTAAAGACCCATTACAAGGGGGGTATCAACCACATATGTGTGAGGGACCTACGCCACCTACTCTAAGTTGTTTTATACAGTTGTCTCTGTTTTGCCTTTCTCATGCTTTTTAACGTGGTTTCTGCCCAATTCTCGTTTTTGTGTGCCTACTCGAATAACCCCGTTAAGAAACCCCGATTGAGCGAATCTCTCGAGCGATGCTTGCATTTTGGTTTGCGGGGACTCAGTCGACCCTACTAGCCGCAAGCGCATCGGGATACTCAAGTTCAACCCACTTAAGTAGTCAGCCTTACACACTTTTTCCGGTCGGGCATCGGTCGACTTTATTCCTCCGATTCGGACTCGCGGCTGGTCAATGTTTTTGAAGAGAATTTAGTCGGCCATTAGGATGTCCGAGTTGGAACAAGTGATGTAGGGCATCCTTACCTCACCTAAGCTACAGTGGACTTAATCTCGACAATTTTAACGCGTGAAAAAACACTCGAAAAAATCGCCGAGACCCGGGCTCGAACCCACGACCCCAAGATTGGAAGGCGCGCGCTCTAGCTCGGAGCCACTGCGGCTCTTTTTTAATTTTAGTTTAATAATTTCAAATAATTTCAAACAAAAAATCATGGGCTACATAAATTTTACAAAAATTTAAATGAAATTAAAGGTTTCAACTATTTAAATCAATTTTTTACTTAAAAATTAATTCATTTTAACTTGCAATTTATGAATGGCCTATTAATTTAACACTCAAGATGATAAATTTAAAATCTACGGGTTTGTATGGAAAAAAATTATTCATTCCTCCTGAAAATATTCTCAATAGATCCTACTTCAAATTAAATAGTCATTTCATGAAATCAGCTGAAAATATTTGTCAATTTATAGAAAAATAAGTATTAATCAAAAATATTTTTTCAACGCACTTGTTTTCTGGTACGATAAAAAAAAAAATATCACAGCACTCGATTGGCAAATGAATACAAATTATTAAAAATCTAATAACACAAGAAATATTAATCATGAAACGTTAAAAATCGTGAAATAAGAAAAAAAAAAAAAAAAAAAAAAAAAAAATTACCGGGAATTGAACCCGAGTCTTATAAAATTATGGTCAGTGACATAGTCACTAGACCACGCGATAAAGATGGATGTATATGGTTGGAGGTTATATTTAAATTGTTGCCCTTACGGGATTGATTATTTATTTATTTAAAAATACATTTGTACTACTAACTTTTTTTTACGCTAATTTATTTCACAATGAGGTCCTTGTGCTTATGAAAAATAGAAATCATAATATCTTTAGAACAGGATTTAATATTATTCATAAAGCTTTGAACTTACAATTGTTCTTAAGTACTGTAACATTACCTTATATTGTTAATTTTGTTTTTTAATAGATTTTTACCATTTACTTTATTCTTACAATAACTTTGAAGTCTTCATATTTTATTTTTAATTTTCAGCAAAAAAAAGAACAATTTGCAATAACAACCCCAACATTAAATATTTAATTTGTTTAAACATTTGCTTATATAATGAGCAATAATTACCATACACTTTTTTTTTGGCGTTTTTACTTACATTTAAGAATATATAAAAAATAAAATTCACTTCGAATACACTTTTTTATGGTTTTTTTGCAATAACAACTTTTTACAATAATTTTTTTTTAAAAAGTGGGGGCGTTGCTTAAAGTACTTGAAAAAACAAAGAGAATGACACCTGAACGATTTCTCTATCTTTAAAATTCGGGCATATATTAATTTTTGAACTTTGACCATGTGGAGTACGGGAAACCCAGGGTATGTGACCCATTCGAGTTTATCGAAAGACCAGCGCTGAACCAGCAGGCTCATGGGGAACTTGCCCCTCGGTCGAGATAATCTCCGACCAGCGCTGAAATGAAAGCCTTCGGTAAAACCGACTCCAAAGCAGTCGGGGTGAATGTAGGGATCGATGTTACCGATGCAACTAACGAAGAAAAAATTCTAAGTTAGTGGCACCGAAAATCGAACCCAAGACCCCTCGAACGATGTTGTTTCAGAAGCGAGCACGCTAACCACTGACCCAACGATCGCTTCTTGAAATGAACTTTAATCAAAATCATTCAAGTATTAAATTTTAATTGACTTCTATGTATTTATAAAAAACTATTCATCAATTGTTTTTGAAACATCAAAATTATTTTTATAGATGAGAACAAAAATTTATCAGAGTACATCAAATTTTATAACAATGCGTATTGGCTATTAATTATTTTAAACAATTATACTGAGTAGATTATATTTGTGAAAGTCAAAGAGTATTTAAATCTTAACATAAAAAATTGTAGAACGAATTTTTAAAATTTTCATTTTTTAGGTGGTTTTTACCAGTTCAAGACTAAAAAAAATTGTAATCCCTAATCACTAAAAAAACAATGAGTATCATCTCAAAACATTTTTTCAAACTTAACTCTCCGTTGAATACCGCAGTTTTAGAGGTTATACCCGTGAAAATTTTTTCTTAGAATTTTTCTAAAGTATCTCTTAATTCATAGAAATTAAGTTTCAATAATTTATTAAACCTTTTTCGGCCATGCGCGTAATGGAAATAATGCAATCTTTAACTTATTTTATCTTTTGTACTTCAATTTTGATCAGGCTTGGCAAAAATGTTCAATAATATCTAATAAACATCTTTAGAAAATTTAGATTGATTCTCTATTGCCTTGCGTTTAGAAGAAGTGCTAACAGAAATAGGTCAGCAGACATAAAAATAGATGGTAGAGGTAACCTGTTTTTTGAGTCAAATGAAGATAGAGGTAAAACTATTGAATTGTCGAACGTTCTGGAAGCCAGAGATCTTTCGAATGACTTAATATCACTTCGTCGCTTTGCTGATGCTGGGCTTGCCATTTATCTAGATGTTAAGATTTAAATACTCTTCGACTTTCACAAAATTAAGCTACTCAGTATAATTGTTTGAAATAATTAATAGCCAATACGCATTGTTATAAAATTTAATGTACTCTGATAAATTTTTGTACTTATCTATAGAAATAATTCTGCTGTTTCAAAAAATAATTGATGAAAAGTTTTTTATAAACACATAGAAGTCAATTATTGAGGGACTTGCATCAGAATTATTTTTAAACATGAGTACAAAAATTTATCAGAGTACATCAAATTTTATAACAATGCGTATTGGCTATTATTTATTTTAAACAATTATACTGAGTAGCTTAATTTTGTTAAAGTCGAAGAGTATTTAAATCTTAACATAAAAAATTATAGAACGAATTTTTAAAATTTTGGAGGTCATACCCGTGAAAATTTGTTCTTCGAATTTTTCTGAAGTATCTCTTAATTATAGGAAATTAAATATCAATAATTTTTCAATTTTGATCAGGCTTGGAAAAACTTTTTTTTTTTTTTTTTTTTTTAAGTTATTTATCCTCCCCATTGATTGACTTTTCAAATAAAATTAATTATCATGTATGTAATATTTTTAAAAATAAAAAAACATTTACGCTCTTCTCGCGCCACAGATTTAAAACCAATATTTTTACTTTTATTTACATTTATAGAAATCAAAATATAAATTTAAAAGTTACCGCGTGATAACTGCGTGTTATCGCGATCATAATGATCATGCGATAGCCAGAGTTGAATGTTGAATCAACCAATTCAACATCTGATATCGCGATTATACTGCGCATGCAATGAGGCTTCACTTATTTGGGGTCTCTTTTTTAAGAGAGAAAAAAAATGCCTCCCAGGTGATGACAATCGATCCCGCACTTTCAGTCACATCCAACTCGTCTGCGACGGCGTGTTACCCTTTTTCACCACACGAAAAGTACACTAATCTGTCATACCGAGACGAGTTAATTTTCATGTTAATGTTAACGAACGGCCGCAGAAATCTCGAGTGCTTTTCCGATTCCCATTCTCCCGCCTCGGAGATTCGATCCGATCTGCGTTCTGCGGTCACGTGACTCGCGTCAAATTCGAAATCGTAACCGACGATTTAATTACTCACTGGACTGTCACAGCTTTTTATTGAGTTTGGAACTTAAAAAATCTCCTTGCGCTTAAAATAAACGGCGTTTGACTTTTGAACCATTTTTGATCAAATAAAACGAAATTTTTTTTTTTAAACGCGCATTTTTCTCTAGTTTATGTTTATTTGAGTCATTGTCTAGAAATCATTATTTTCAGTGAGTAATAAATTCAAAAATATTCGTACACTTAATTAAATTCGTTTATTGTTTAAACATTTTGTATGTAGACAATTATATTTTAATATTATTAAAAGCAGTTGTTACAGTTGCTGAATTAATTTAAATGAACGAAGGAATATGGTAGTTTGAATTAAAACTAATGAAGGGTATAGCAAACAAAGGATAAGGTAGGCGAATCGGCCCCCACGGCAAACCCTTACAATGTATATATCATTCGAAAGGGCATAAACATTTTTGGCGCAAACCGAAGCTCCCTATTTCCTCCCCTAGGGTCTAAAATAGTCATTTTTCAACTTTAATTCATATCTCAGAACCTATAAAGGCTAGAGATATGTGGTTTGCGGAAAAATTTTGTAGAAAAATTTAGTTTGCCTATATTTTTTTTATTTACATGCTTTTCTTTAACTCACAATGTTTTGTCGTCGTCGTCGTTGTCGTATGTTCAAATCTGCCTAGCTCTATAACTTGGAGCCTATATGACCTAAAGATCTGAAATTTCGCATGCAGTCCAAGATCAAATGACAGTACATGAATCCGTAGTCATTTTTAGTCCTGGACATCCAGGTCGCTGATGACGGGGATATCCTGGGATACCTGGAGGTCATCTTTGGGAGTTCAGGTCGAATTCTTTGGGGATGACTAGGGGGTATTATGGAGTATTTTAGGAAACTGTTCGAACTTGGACATCCAGGTCACCGATGACGGGGATTTGTAGGATACCTGACGTCATCTCCGAGACTTTAGGTCGGATTCGTCGGAGATAAATACAGGAAGAGTTCTATTTGGTGTCTAAATTTTTATTTATCGAAATACTTAACAAGAATAAAAATATTTCAAATATTACGATTAAAAGAAATTATTTTAATTTTAATGATAACAAAATTTTAAAGAATAACTAGATTAAAAGTTTGATAGAAAAATACTCTTTTCATTTTTCGATTAACTTATGTAAACTACAAAAGTATGTAACGTACGCGCAGATAAATATTTTGAAATTTTATTTTATTTTTCTCCACAGTGGGAATTTTCCAAAACCTTGGCTTAAAACTCCAGAAAACTCGGAGAAAAGCAGGCACAGGGGGAACACATGACCTTCTTATCGCTTGCAGGCGCTCTCGCCAGCGCTGATCCGAGTTTTTATCGCTTCAGCATGAGGCCCTTGAGTTTCCGCTGAGAAAAACTCACGGACGCGTCGTTATGTTTCCCCCCTAAAAGAGAAAATAATATTACACAGAAATATTTACGTAGTTTTGAGAATTATGTTTTTCCTTATTTAAATAAATACTCGCAAATATTTCTGCGTAACTCTATCTTAATTTAATTTTGCCTTAGTTAAGTTTTATCATTTTTGAAATAAACCTGGGTTAGCTGCAATAGTACCTTATCTATTTGAACTAAACGTATTAATTCGCGACGCCATAAAGAATTATTTATAAAAAATGGACCAAAAATTTATTAATACTGATAATAGTTAATGTACCTAAATTATAAAGTATTCATAAATATTGTAATACCAAAGATTTTGCAATTATACCCTCATTTTACATTTCTACCCAGGAAAATTTTACAATTATACTTATAAACGATTATTAATAGACTTATTTTTATAAACAATACTTAATACTTATAAACAATTATTTATAGACAATTGTTTATAAACTAGGGTATAATAAACTTTTTATTTTATTCTTAAACTTTTATTTTTATTCTTTGTAAAGGAAGTGATTTTGATCTAGGTTGGAAGGATTTAAATGTTAAATTATTTAATTATCTACCCATTTGTTTTTGGCCATGCACATACACATTTTTCTGATTTAGTTATCCCCTCCAACCAACTTCAAAGTCAGCTCCTCCATGCCATAGGCAAAGATAAAAAGAGAGAGAGAGAAGAAAAATCAGGGACCAATCAAAATTTGGAAAAGCTAGCCGCCGCCGCTCCTGCAAGGGCCTCAAGCTATCCCCTCCAATTTTCCAATATCAGCATCCAAAAAAATCCCTTAAAACGAGCTGCACTAGCCCGGAGCAGTCAGTTACAGACATCCTAGTGACCTGTGCTCATTAGCTCCGAGTGACTTAGGCGCTCCTTCAGTTTTCAAATTAACTTAGAGTGACTTAGGCGCTCACAGTGTTTGTTTTCCAGTGGTGACTTAGGCACCACGTACCCCCTCAACCCTAGTGCAGAAAGGTTCCGGCGCACATCCTAGGAGTGACGCGGCTTTGGGTCCCAAGGCTCTTTCGACGCACGGATTTCCAATTTTCTCTCCCTCTCTCCAATTAAATTGAACTTTAGTAGTAAGTAAAACTTTTATAAAACCTAACTTTTCAAAATAAATACCTTTTCTTTTTACTGTAATAAAAATTTCAAACTAATCATTTTAAACCGAAAAACTAACACAAGATTTATTACCCTATTAACCAAGAAATAGAATTATATTTTAATTAAATATATATATATTTACAAGGCTATATTTTAGCCTACAATAAAATATTTACTCAATTAAGCTATATTTTAGCTTTACAAACTTAAAATCATAAACTATATTTTAGTTGTGATATTTTAAGTTTGAGTAAACTGAATTATATTTTAATCCGGAACAAAGATCATATAAGGTATAGGCTATATTTTAGCCTAAACCAAAATCAAATTATATTGAAAGCTATATTTTAGCATAAACAAGAACTATATTTTAGTTCAAAATAACAACAAATAAGCTATATTTTAGCTTAAACAAGAACTATATTTTAGTTCAAAATAATAACAAAAACAAGCTATATTTTAGCTTGAACAAGAACTATATATTAGTTCAAAATAATAACAAAAACAAGCTATATTTTAGCTTGAACAAGAACTATATTTTAGTTCAAAATAACAACAAATAAGCTATATTTTAGCTTAAACAAGAACTATATTTTAGTTCAAAATAATAACAAAACAAGCTATATTTTAGCTTGAACAAGAACTATATTTTAGTTCAAAATAACAACAAAAACAAGCTATATTTTAGCTTGAACAAGAACTACATTTTAGTTCAAAAATAACAATAAAATTAGGCTATATTTTAGCTTAAAAGAAGGACTATAATTTAGTCTTTCATAGACATACAATACCTAACATAAAAAAATTTATACTAAGAACTAACCAAAGAAAGACAAAAAGGACTGGGTACGCTTTTAAGTGTTTAAACTGGGCAAGAACCCAACCCGTAGGAGTCAGGTGGCAACCGCTCGACACCTGAACTCAACAAATACTCTTCCTGATCAGTCGTTAAGGCTGAACGGGAGCGAGTGCTTGTAAGATAGAAACAACAAAATAAAGCAATCCTGAATCAAAACAGGATTGCCACAAGTAAGGCTAAGACTAAAAACTAGAAAATAAAAAATAAATAAATAAAAAGTTTTTAAAAAACATGCTTTTCTTCAACAAGTTTTGAGAAATTTAAAAAATTGTACTAAAAACTATATATATTGAGGGTTTGCCGTGGGGGCCGATACGACTATCTTACTCGGCCATAGCCTTTGATTTGATATGTTAAATTTGATGCCCGTGTTGTACAATTGATTCGCGCACGATTTTTTTCATCATCTTTTCAACTTCTCTTTTACAGTAAACCATCAACAACTAAATTACATATGTACAACATATAAAAATAAATTCCAAGACGCATAAAGATTAATTGTTAAAAAAAATTTTTAACATCGGACCCCGATTTAAGTTTCGACCGCACGTCACCTGACGCTTGGTAGTGTCAGGGTTTTTGCATGAATCCCTCGGTGATTGATTCCACTTTCAAAGGTTCCAGCTCCAATCTTGCGATCGCCATTCTTGATAGTTGAAAATTATTTGGCTTTCAGGTCGTTATCGCTAACTTATTTTGTTTGCCAGCCTGTTCAGTTTTTTGACTAACTGAAAAAGTTCGAGTGCCATCTCCGAGTGATGGGTTGGCCGCAATTTTGGTGAGTGAAACTTTTGATTTTCTACTCGACCAGTTGCTTGTTTCCCGGCCTTTTAGGGCAATTAGACCTTATATGCTATGCTTTTTGCCTGCATCTGTAGCAACGAACTGGATATTTTTTTTCAGTACTTCTTTTACTTCACTGTTAACATCACTGTTGCTTTATCTTGAAAAAGAGCTTCCAGTACTTGATCTCGAAGATAAACTATATCAGTACTTTCATTACTCATATTCGATCTGGAGAAAAGCTTCCAGCCTTCTCACCGACCTTAGACCTGCGCCTCATTTTGGTAACTCTGGCTCTGCATGAATTTTGGGGCCTTGGATCCACGGGCTTTTCAAAATCAATACGTTATGTTAACCTTCGACTTTTTATCAGCCTTGCAAGTCAGATTTGGCCATAATGACGTAGAATGAGACGGTAGTGGCTTATAGAGCAATTTTTCATTTATCGTCGTTGTCTAAACTTCGATCACTTGTCTCAACAAATCTTTGATTGACTTTATTTCGTCACGCCTAATTTTATTACGTAAATTTGGCAACATATTCATCACCAGCAGAGCCGGATCTCTTCCTGCTCAAGTTGATAAATCTGGTTTTTTTGGGAGCGACCTCTAAGCCAATCTCAAGTAAGTTCTTGCTAACTGTCGAAATAGCTTCCTCCAAGACTCCAATACCATCTAAAGTATTTTCACTGCTCACATACAGGGCGATATCATCTGCATATTGAGAAACTTTAATAGATTTAAGTAAAACTCGAACGATGTCAGACACATGGAGGATATACAAACGGAGTAATACAGTACCATTAATATTTTTGAGTAGGAAAATTACTGTCAGGGTTCTGACTATGGGAAACGGTAGAGTATGGGGTGCTAATGACAAGAAAAAAAAATCAAACACTTCATGTTTGGTTTATAACTCAGGGTGAGTTATGCAGATAGTTTGCAAAAACTAGTTGTTGGCAAAACTAGATAGTTTTTGCAAACTATCTGCATTCTCTTCAGCTTGTAGACACTGGAATCTGGAAGCTGTTAATTTGTGCATGATTTTTAGAATTAAATTATTTTTATTGTGTTCATTACTTAAAAATTTATTAGGTGTGAGAGATATTTTTGTTGGTGAGAACGATTATTTTGTATGAAATGCTAGAGGAATTATAAAAATGTTGTGTTTCGATAAATTAAAAAAATTGTGTATCGTATCGTGTAATTACTCTTAATTATAAATTTTTATAGTTTCTCAGGCAGTTTAAACAAAATGGTCAAAATTCAACGCGTCATGTCTTAATTAACCCTAACAGATCAAGCGAAGTTCAAAAGATCCCCGTGAACCTTTTAAATTCAAACCTAGGCAGGTTAGAAAAACCTAACAACATTGACTCGATCGTCCGTAGATGGAATATTGAATTTAACGGCGATAACAAGTCGAGCATCGAAAAATTTTTAGCACAAGTCGAACTAGCTAATAAACTAGCTAGATTGACGGGTAAAAAACACAAACAAGAAAAGCACCGATTAACGATCGTCAAAATTCTCTTGTTGTTCTGCTACTGTGCAGCGCTACTAATAAAATATACTCAGCACACTTTTTATAAAGAGTTTTGACAAATGAATTTCAGGTCTGTAAAAAAAAACTCCCAACTCGAATAAAAAAAAATTAACAAATCCTTTTGTTTAAAGAAAAAAATGATCAAGTTTATTTGAATGGGTCTCTTGACTTGACCCGTAACTTTTATTTTTTGAGTGAGAACGTAATTTAACAAAAAGAGTATACCCTAGTGTGTTCAGTTAATATATTTAATTCTTAATGAGGAGAAAATAAGTTTTAACAAAAAAAAAAAAATTTGAAATACGTGATTATTTGTTATTTGAGAATCAATCTAAGAAAACAAGTGTTAATTACGTAAGCGATTCCCTACAGTGCGCCACAGCATGAAAGTTTATTTATTTAATACAAATTATCTATTCACCTAGTCGGCCGAGCTTGTCAGAAATTTGGTCAACAAGCTGCTGGGACACGCTATGGGAATCTGTAATTGATTCCCGGAAATTATTTATTTGTCGACTCACACTTGAGCATGAATATTGATCAATTATGATCTAGTATAAATTTCGTACAGATTTAAAACCTTATCCTGACTCAAGTAAAAAAAAAAAAAAAAAAAAAAAAAACAATTTAGTTTAAAACTTAATAAAGACAAACAAATACATATTTAACTTTCATACTTAACGTGACATTAATCTATACTTATACACTGAGAAAAGGATGCGTAAAGAAAACCGATGCAGAGAGCGCAGCGATAGATTTCATTGTCTGCTTTCATAAACAAGATGCTTTGCACTGCGTTTCGTCGTGCATGCAACGAAAAAACTAGATAACCTGAACTCTGATTCTTGATGCGTCATTTGTTTGCATTACGCTAGGTTATGCTGCACTAATATTGGTGGTGCTGCACGCCACCTTTTGTGATGCTCATTCAAGGCGCACTGCTTTTCTTTAGCAGATTTCTTTCAGTGTAATTCAATATGACAGGAGAACGATGTCTTGATAAAAATAAAAATAGTCATAAAATAAATTATCTATCTGTAACCGAAGAGAGAGAAAAAAAAAAAAAAACCAGAAAAATACTGATCACTTACTCAGATACCTTGGAGAGTGAAGAAGGCAAATTATACAACAAGATTACAGCTAATGCAAGAAATATTGCCAGACACTGGTGGCATCTTGACAGACGAACCAGCTCAGATCAAACAACGTGGCCCCGGATGTGTGTGTGCCCGTGTTTGGGACCTATCAGATCGTAGGAGTTGCTTGGATTAAGGTTCCTCCTGTGTTACCTTTGCTTGCTCGATTTTAACCATAAACGAGTCGAAATAAATCCTAATATATATGGGTCATTCCAACATTCTTTCAGCAAAACCATGAGCACGAGGTGACCGATTTTCCTAATTTTTTAGTATGTTAAAATATAACTATATTTAGGAGCTTTGCTAAGATTTAAGCTTAGAATATGCCGTAGAACCCGAATGACAGCCATTTGAAATAAAAAAATAAGCCTTTTTTAGGGTTATTTTAAGCCTATTTTTATCCCAACTTCAAATACTCGCCAAAAATAGAGTTCGATTTTTATGGTTGACCTCGCAAAATTTTTGTTTTTCAATAAGCTTTTAAAAAAAGTTTTTGTTCTTTTTAGAATAATTATTTCGATGCAAGTGCGGCGACAAACGCTGAAATTGATAAAATCTTCGATTTTGACGATTTTTAGAGATATTCAAACAGCTGCCATTTAGTGAGGTTAAAATATTTTTTTTTCTGGTTGATGGCCATCAATTTGTATGTTTAAGACCATCAATTCTTTTTTGGAAGTGTTTAAAAATCTTAAAAATTGTCAAAGTTACAGCTATGTAAATTTTTTAAAAAAATTCAAAAAACGCAAAAAACGCGTTTTGGCTAATATTTAAATTGATGTAACTTTTTTCTCTGAATGTTTTTTTTCTCAAATTTTCAGGAAAAATTCTTCATAGCTTTAAAAACAATGTCTCATAATTCTGTTAAACTTTTTCGGTCATTTTAATACTGTTTCATGCACATAATTTTTGTCATTTTGATCGTTTTTTAAAGAAAATTCAGACTTAAGAAGGGGGAAAAAAATATCATTTAACGCTACTCGTTTGTCCAAGAGCGCTTTTTAAAAATTTTTAGAAATTTTTATTGCTACCTGTTCCGATACTTTTTGACTTAAAGGACTTATTTTTTAATAAATGCTAAAAAAATCAAAAATATCTTCAAATATCATTACATATGATCTGCTTTTAAACAGTTTTTTTTTTTTTAACTAAAACACAGTCTCAAAAATTTTATTTAAATATTAACTATTTTTTAAAATAAAGTTAATTTAAGGTAAAACTTGAGTCATTGATTCTTTTAATAAATAAATCAACACTTATTATTCAATATTTCTTATTTAAAGCAATAACAATTTTTTAATTTGACTAATTAAAAGTGCAGTGCACTCCAGAACAAAAATTGAATTGTTTTACATAACTTACAATAACTGCACTAACATGTATACACAAGCATCGATGGCTTAAATTATTTTTTGAATAAGAATAAAACAAATAATAATCAAAGTACATACTACTTACATTAAATACATATTTTAAACTTTTATGATGTTCCATCTACGTTATGATTGCAAGTATAAAAAATATTTCTGTTGTAACAGTCGAGTTAATTAATCGCGACGACATTAAATTAATTTCATGTTCGCCGCGCGACCGTTAGAACGCAGCACGAGTGGGAATAGAACGCGCGGGAATCGGTAGAATATCAGGCCAGGTAGAAGGAGGGCTGGAGCCATTCTAATCGCCGCACGCGTTCGAGTACAGATCGTTAAATTCGAAGCTGCACGAGATTGTGAAAACTACGAGTGAAAGGTCAAGTTTATTGTGTCGCGCGTGCTCGGGAGTAACGTCGCAACGAAAACAAGCCCTCGACAGGATTGTCATCCTCGGACAACTTGTTAACCTGCGACAGCGAGACGACGACACTGGACTGTACGCTGGCATCAAGACACAGCAGTCTACGTTTTGGGCGTCTAGCTTGGAGGCTAGAGTTTCAGCCTGACGGCTTGTAACAGGTGCACTTGCGGCCTCCTCGTGAGTTGTTGTTTATTAGGCGACCATAATCGTTATCATGTAAGAGTGTGAGTGATTGAAATCAGTCGGAAAATACTTTGTTTTTCTCGCGCGCGCGTTGGCTGCAGATAGCAGCAGGTTGTTGTGTGCGCGCGCAGCTCAATTTAAAGAGCACCGATAACCCTTTGTTGGCAATTCAAATACTCGATCGTATGAGTATTTATTTGTAAATTATTACCGTGTTGAGCATAAATTTTCGTATTAGTTTTTTAAGTTAATTTTTTGCTATTAAATATTCAAAATTAACTTTACGAGTTGCAATTATTTTTCCTACCGGTGTTCCACGCGCTCGAATCCTCTAGCTCGCGCCTACCAAAATCAACGAGCTGTAGCGCTCTTCCCGATAAATAAACCGTTTAGGGATATATAATCGCGGTCGGACTTTTCTCCTCTTGCAGGAAACTCGTCGGCGTGTAGTCGACTGCGACAGAGCTTATAGAGGCTGTATAACAAACTCGACACATCAACGGGGGTTGTACTCCTGAGTCTGCTTGTTTAAACAACGCCCTATAACATGGCACCCAACGTAGTGGTGGGTTTTTAAATTCGAGTACCTACGTCACGGTGCTCGATAGTGTGTATACGTGTGTGAAGACGAGCGCGGTAGCGAAATACCGTAGTCGATCGGTTCAAGGCCGGTCGCGGCGTTTAGAGAAAAACAAAGTCAACGCGGGTGTGTATGTATGCGATATTGTGTGTACTTACAAAGTAGAATTTTCTTTTATCGATTTGTTATTGTTTTGATTGGTTTTATATTCCACTTTGTAAAATTCCCGTAATTCGTGACAGTTAATACGAGGAGAGCGAAACACAATTATTGATTTAAATTTATTTGATCATTGTTGAAATTTTTTTTTTTTTTTTTGAACATATTTTTTTCACTATTATTATTTTTGTTTTTTACATAATAGCGTGCTACTGACTAGTGTTTAGTAGCAACTGTATTTTATATTTCTATAAATAAAAATCGGTGTTCTGACACGGGTTAGAATAACCGGATTTTTTTTTATTATAATTTAATTTTGGCTTTTCGGGTCGACCTTGGTTTTTGTCAAAGCCAATCGCGAGTCGACAGGCTAATAGGCCTATTAAATTTTATTTTCTATTTGTTGAGCCGTTTGAGGCGTTTGATAGAAGAGTCAGAAATATAAAATTTTCCTTTGTTTTTCTTTCTTTCAGGATTGTTGGAGATTGAAATATATATTTTATTTCATATTGCGATTGTAAATTTGAATTAAGTTAGAGTGTGTGAGTACTGTCACGAGGGATTAGGTTTTTTTTGTTATTTTTAGGATGGATCTACAAGTGAAGGAAGACCTAATCTATTCATGGGTAATCGCTGAGGATGAAGACGTAGTCGACGAGGCTTTACGCGACTTACAGCTTAAGCCAGACGGTTCGACACGTCGAAGGCATGACAGACTGATAAAGTGGCTAGTCGGCAATTATTCGGCTGAGGACTTTATTGAAGATGAGTCTGACGACTATGACGAAGTCAAAGTCAAGCGCGAAGAGATGCGGACCGAATTTATAGCCACTACCATGTGGGAAAAATATGGATCGACAATTTTAGACCCGAATTTTACCACAAGTGGGGAACACCCCCAAGCCGTCTTGATGGAAGAAAACGTGATGAAGGCGGCGCATATTCAGTCAGTGCAAGCGACTACCAGGAGCCGCGAGGTAGCCGACACGGCTGCGGCTGAAGAAACAAACAACCGTGATGGCGGTATGATTGACGACCTTCTCAAAACAATGCAGGAGTTACGGTAGAATTTAAGAAACTGCAAGAGAGGATAAGGGTTATCGAGAAAAAGGACGACCAACATGGTTTAGCTGACCGTAACCGGCAAACAAATGGACCGGTGTCCAGTACAATAAGGCCCGGCATTTTGCAGCACTCTATGGATAAGTGTAGTATTTCTACAGAAAATACTAATCATGCCAGGGGCCTAGGGTGAATTTTGGTGATACGTCGATGCACGAGAGAGACAGTTCGAGCCCTATTAACAGAGCTTCGATGTCTAGTGCAGAACGAAAAATCCAAGACCAAATAAAAGCCCTGACAGCTGAGTTGGAGCGTATGCGAGAACTCCGGCAAGCTGAATTACCTACGCTACGACAGGATAGTTTTAACCCGCACAGGTTAGAAAAGCTTATTGACATTGGCTCGATCGTCCGAAGGTGGAACATTAAATTCGACGGTAGTAACGAGTCAAGCATCGAGCAATTTTTGATTCAAGTCGGCGAGGCTAATGAACTGGCCGAACTGACAGAGAAACAATTGCCAGATGCATTACCCATACTCTTGACCGGTTTGGCGTCGACATGGTACCGGGATAATAAATCAATTATCGACACCTGGGCAAAGTTCTGTCAAGAAGCCCGTGATTGGTACGGCATTGGTGATTATCAACAAAGCCTACGCGTAGAGGCTACCAATCGTACACAAGGGGCAGAAGAGTCAGTGCGAGATTACCTAACATGCCTACAGTCGTTGTTACTGAAAATGAGGCCTGTACCTACCGAGATGGAGAGATTCGACTTCATGTTGACGAATATGCGACCAAATTTGCGTAGACAAATTAGGCGAGACGAAGTGAAGTCGGTTAAGGGCTTATTGAGCCAAGCGGTAGAGGTCGAGAAAACAACGGTTAGTGAAATGTCATATAGACCACCACCGTCACCATCAACGTCTCTTTGGCCAAATCTGGCATATAGAGAAAGCAAGGCAAAGAAACCGAAAATTAACGTAGCCGCAACGGTTATGGGAGGCAAGTTTGACGACGCCTCGGTTATGAGCCGTCTGGAAAGATTGATGTCTCAAATCCAGGTTAAGTATAAGAACTCTGGTAAGCCATCGGGCCCGAAGCCCCAGAGTTCGAACAAAGCAAAACAGACCAAACAAAGACGTAAATCGGGGGACGGGGGAAAGTCTAGAAGCCCTTCTCCAAAGCGTGACAGGAGTGGGGAGAGAAAGAAAAAACCTCGGGATGATGATAAGACAGTTCGGTGTTACCACTGTAACAAAGAAGGACACAAGCGTCAAGAATGTCCCGAGAGGTCGGAAAACGGGAAAGAGGCGGAGTAAGACGACGTCTATCTTACTCCGCCAAGGTCACAGATCAACCATCGCTCGGAGATGGTACTCATGCATGCTCAGTAGACCCGAAGGGTACTGAGCGAGCAGGAAGGAAGTCGGCTACACAGGAGGCTGAGTCGGAAGGAAGATGGTGGCTACCCGTCGACATTGGTGAATTCCGAGTCAGAGCTCTGTATGATCCCGGAGCATCGCTCACAGTTATGGAATCTTCAGCTATCCAGATGGCGTCAGCGCTCAGACGGAAAATTGAGATCTACCACGGCAAAGGAGCCAAAAAGGCTGATGGCCGTATATGCCCAATTGCAGGACATGTAGTCCTACCATTTGAAGTTGCAGGAGTGACGCAAGAAATTAAAGTGGCTATCACGTTGGATCTAGATTGTTATCTGGGGACAAACTTCGTACGTGCATTTGATGCGATACTAGATCCAGCCACAAGTAAGTTGAACATCCGGATTGCTAATAAGTGGTAGACCTAGAGGTTGCAGCCGTGACTGAGGCTGAAGTAACAAGCCTGGCGTCAATAGGTCTAGCCAACATTGGTTCTGAAGTGCAAGAACGTATAAACGACTTTCTAGATAGAGTTTTCCAGCCACAAGACAAGCCTTGAGGCTGCACTTTGTGGATAGAACATGAGATCGACGTAGGCGACGCAAGGCCTATCAAGCAAAGGTATTATCCAGTTTCACCGGTAGTACAGCTGGAGATGTACCAGCATGTAGTAAAGATGCTAGACGACGACATTATTGAGCCTGCTCCGAGGAGCGGTTGGTCGTCGCCGGTGGTTATGGTGAAAAAGGAAGATGGCACTAGGAGATTTTGTATAGATTTCCGTAAGGTTAATTCAGTCTCCAGACAAACCAAGGCCTATCCTGTACCTTAGATGAATGATATACTGAGCAAGTTTAAAACGGCCAAATACATATCGACTCTAGATCTGTCGTCAGCGTACCATCAGGTACCACTGAAAAAAGAGTCGAGGCCGATAACGGCTTTTACGGCAGCAGGCTTAGGCCAGTTCCAATTTAAAAGAATTCCGTTTGGATTAGATCAGGCTGGATCAACTTTCCAACGCCTGACAGATATGATAATTCGAGAGTTTGGCCCGTACGCCTATGCATACCTCGACGATATCATAATTGTTACGGAAGACTTCGAGACGCATATGCGGATTCTCGAAGCCATACTGGCTAGATTGAGAGAGGCTGGACTGACGGTAAACAGCAGTAAAAGTAAATTTTGCCAGTCTGAAGTGAAATATCTAGGCGAGACACTAAAGAGATATGAAGAAATGGCTCTTCCAGAAAGGCTGGGCAAGGCAGCCAGAGCCGAGGACTTAAAAAGAAAAGCTGGCGAAAATTCAAGAATTCAACAGGACAGAGCGGCTGAGCATTACAACAAGCGACACCACGAAGTAATTTTCCAGCCTGGTGACATGGTTTGAAGAAAAAACAAAGCCTTATCCAGAAAGGCTAAAGGCTTTACAGCTAGCCTAGCGCCTAAGTATACAGGTCCGTATACAGTGGTCGAAAAGCTAGGTAGCAATACGTATACGATTGTAGATGCCTTTGGGAATGAACAAAGTCCAGTAGCTGTACAACAACTGAAGAAATTGATCGCAAGAGTTGAACCGGAGTCTTCAGATGAAGAAGATACAGCGACGGAAAATGCATGTGAAAATCCTAACGCTAGCGAGCGTGAGGTGGTGTGCAGGAATGAGTCTACCGCGAGTGCGAATGTTTTGAATGAGTCTGTGCGGCAAATTGTAAATGGCAGCGAGCCAGGTGTGCAAGTCGACCCGACGATTGGAAGGCGTAGGGGTAGGCCGAAAAGGTCGACTAAGAAAATTTGCGTCGACAACACGAAAACACCGTCACCGCCGAAAACTCGCGCACAACGCAAAGCCTAATCCGTATATCCTATTTTTGTCCTTAATCCCCCCCTTCGTTTGTTGCAAACGATGGCAGAATTCTTCGGGAGGGAAGATTTGACGAAGATGATGGAAGAAGAGGTTA
Source organism: Encarsia formosa (assembly GCA_038277355.1). Classification (NCBI taxonomy): domain Eukaryota; kingdom Metazoa; phylum Arthropoda; class Insecta; order Hymenoptera; family Aphelinidae; genus Encarsia; species Encarsia formosa. Next base: position 73,790,106 of record CM076184.1, read on the forward strand.
GGCTCGGTCGAGTCCCAGCTCCGGACACGACCGAATCAGGGGGACAGGCAACGTCCCAAGCGGAAACGGCCCCTAGCGAGCCTAACGGCACGCAAGAGTTAGCGACAACGTCGGACACGGTTGGAATGAACGAGTCTACGGCACTCCAAGCCGTATCGACTATTAACGAGCCTGACGACACTCAGACGACAGCAAACCCTTGGCCAACACCCGACGATTGGGGCATGCTGGCGTCGGAGTTGAAAGAGTGCCGACAAAATTCGAAAGAGCAGGAAGACTGGGAGCGAGACCTCTTCAACCAGTTGCAAGAGATGTGTGCGGAGTGGCCCGGAACCATGCCACCAGACATGGTAGAATGGCGCCGCCAGGCCACCGATCGATTCTCTGACCTAGACGTAGTCCGTCAACGTCGTTCAGTACGCGCACTGGCAAGAGCCGCTGAGGAAGAGGCAAGAGCAAGACAGGCCCGCATCGCGAGCGAATGGAAGCAGGCCAAGAAAGACAGAGAGTTAGCGTCAAGCAAGCTACTCTTCCTGGAGTTGAATGCCGGGAAAGAGGCAGTCAAGCTTGAATGGAGGAAGAAGAGTGAGGACCAGCGTTGGTGTCCAGCTTGCCGGTATCCAGCGGTGGAAAACTCTGACCTTTGCTCAAACAGGGCACAACACTGGCGTGGCGGTTAACCTCACCCGACGACAAGGCGAGTAGGCAGCCTGAAGGAAAACCAGCCGCACGACTTGGCTAGGAAGCCTACTGACGTGCACAAGTGGTCCGTCCACGATTGTTAAATAATAAAGTGGCCACATGCAGATGGTGTGTTTTCTTTCCTCAAACCCAACCCTAACCTACCTTTCCCTAAACTCGGATAGGCCGCGTTCTTGGTATATCGAAGTGACGTATTTTTCGGACACGACACCTCTGGGAGGGGGGTGTAAGGTCGAGTTTATTGTGTTGCGCGTGCTCGGGAGTTGTCGTCGCAACGAAAACAAGCCCTCGACAGGATTGTCATCCTCGGACAACTTGTAAACCTGCGACAGCGAGACGACGACACTGGACTGTACGCCGGCATCCAGACACAGCAGTCTAGGTTTTGGGCGTCTAGCTTGGAGGCTAGAGTTTCAGCCTGACGGCTTGTAACAGGTGCACCTGCGGCGTCCTCGTGAGTTGTTGTTTATTAAGCGACCATAATCGTTATCGTGTAAGAGTGTGAGTGATTGAAATCAGTCAATCTTCATTCGTAATAAAATATTCAGAAGAAACTAGTAGATCATAAGCATAAATCACATCACATACTGGAACAAAAGCTAAACAGGCAATCATATTTACTGATGTCATAACAATCACATCATCAGCATATTCCATTTCTATTCCACAGCTCTGAACATGCTTGAAAATATTTTGTTTAAAATGAAAAAAACATCCTTTTAAGCGAACATTAGAATATAGTTTTTTAAATGTGTTAATAAAACCAATCTCATAATCAAGTAGTATTTCATCAGGTATACAATCATTAGTTGGGGTCTTCAATACGTTCAATATAGCTTCGTAACTTTTTTTTTCTATGATTCGGCGTATAAATATAAACAAGAGGTAAATTTTTACGACCACACATTCCATGTATCGTGTATAATTGTTGAAAAATTACAGGAACAATTTTGAATGTGCCATCAGATGCCCAAATTGTACTAAATATTAAATTTAGTCCGGTACGATTTTTTCAGCATTTATTAAAAAATAAGTACTTTAAGTGAAAAGATATCGAAATAGATAGCAATAAAAATTTCTAAAAATTTTTATTCTGCTCTTGGACAAGCGAGTAGCGTTAAAAGATATTTTTTCCCCTCTTCTTAAGTCTGAATTTTCAGTCGTAATACCCCTAGTGCTTCAAAATTGTCGATAATTTTCCGACTGTGTTTTGTTGCTGTGCAAAAAAACTGGAGGAAAAAAATCTAAAATTTTGAAGTACGTGGGGTATTCGGCTGGATTATTTTCCCCAGCTGAATTTCAACCCATAAAATGCTGTATTTTACATTTTTGCGGTTATAGTTCTATTACTACTTGTTAACTATGAATATACCTATGAATACCCATATATAGGTATTATATACATATATATAGGTATTATACACCGCAGTGAGTCGGGTCTAACCCAAAAGTTGAACTGAACAAGTCTAACAATTCGAGTTGCCATGCAACTAATTGGAAATAATCGAAAAATTATCGAAATAATTTTACCTACACCCCACCGTCAAATGTCAAATGCGGCGTTTATATTGGTTGAAATTCAGCTTGGGAAAATAATCTTTAAAAAACGATAAAAATGACAAAAATTATGTGCATGAAACAGTATTAAAATGACCGAAAAAGTTGAACAGAATTATGAGACATTGTTTTTAAAGCTATGAAGAATTTTTCCTGAAAATTTGAGAAAAAAAAAACATTCAGAGAAAAAATTTTCATCAATTTAAATATTAACCAAAACGCGTTTTTTGCGTTTTTCGAATTTTTTTTTTAAATTTACATAGCTGTAACTTTGACAATTTTTAAGATTTTTAATCCCTTCGAAAAAAGAATTGATGGTCTTAAACATACAAATTGATTGCCACCAACCAGAAAAAAAAATATTTGAACCTCACTAAATGGCAGCTGTTTGAATATCTCTAAAAATCGTCAAAATCGAAGATTTTATCAATTTTAGCGTTTGTCGCCGCACTTGCATCAAAATAATTATTCTAAAAAAAAAAACAATTTTTTTAAAAAGCTTATTGAAGAACAAAAATTTTGTGAGGTCAACCATAAAAATCGGATAATAACTCTATTTTTGGCGAGTATTTGAAGTTGGGATGAAAATAGGCTTAAAATAACCCTAAAAAAGGCTTATTTTTTTATTTCAAATGGCTGTCATTCGAGTTCTACGGCATATTTTAAGCTTAAATTTTGGCAAAGCTCCTAAATATAGTTATATTTTAACATACTGAAAAATTAGGAAAATCGGTTGACCTCGTGCTCACGGTTTTGCTGAAAGATGTTGGAATGACCCATATATATATATATATTCCTATATTATATAGTTATATCCAGGAGGAGCTCTTTTTTTGGCTCCTCCGGGAGGAGCCCCTTAAAACATGTTAAATATAAGGTTTTTTGAAGGTTTTGAGGTGCTCCACCGGGAGGAGCTCTTAATTTTAAAAGCTCCTCCCGGAGGAGCACCTTAAAACGTCAAAAACCTTTATATTTAACATGTTTTAAGGGGCTCCTCCGGGAAGAGCCAAAAAAAAAGAGCTCCTCCCGGAGGAGCACCTCAAAACCTTCAAAAAACCTTATATTCAACATATTTTAAGGGGCTCCTCCCGGAGGAGCCGTAATTTTCAGAGCTCCTCCCGGAGGAGCCCCTTAAAACGTCAAAAAACCTTATATTTATTATGTTCGAAGTGAGCTCCTCCCGGAGGAGCCGTAGTTTAAAAAGCTCCTCCCGGAGGAGCACCTCAAAACCTTCAAAAAACCTTGTATTTAACATGTTTTAAGAGGCTCCTCCCAGAGGAGCCGTAATTTCCAGAGCTCCTCCCGGAGGAGCACCTCAAAACGTCAATAAATCTTATATTCAACATGTTTTAAGGGGCTCCTCCCGGAGGAGTTGATTTTAAATTTTTAAATTATAGGAGCTTCTCCTGTACGAGCACCTTAACTGTTAAAAAATTCCAAAATTAACCTCTTTGAAGGGCACTTTTCCTAGAGGAGTCGTAATTTTAAAAGCCCTTTTTAAAGGCGTACTTCAAAACGGTTAAAAAATATTATATTTAACATGTTTCAAGTACTTGAAGTATTTTAACTTACTATTTAATTTTTATAACTATTTTTTTAGACTCACCATAATATTAAATTTTCTTTTTTCAATTTAAATCATATTCAACAATTTTACCTAAACATGTTTGAACTTTTATTCAATACACAAACCCAACTCAAAAAACATGTTAAATATTAACTGTCAAAAAACTTCATATTTTATAACTATTTTTATGGGGGTTGGCGAGCGAAGCGAGCAGGGGGGTACCCCCTAATATATATATATATATATAAATATATATGTCAAAATAATACTCTTTTAAAAAACCGTCCGCACGAGGTTCACCGATTTTATTGCAATTTTTTTTGGCAAAAGTACTATTTAATAGAAGACTTTTGCCATAAACTAGAGGTCTCTATCTTATTTCTGCTTGGTGCTAGATTTTTTCAAAGATTGAAAAATGGCCTATTTTTAAGCTGTTTTAAGCAATTTTAAGGTATTTTTCGAAAAATTATAACTTTTGATCAAAATGAGATAGAAACTTCTAGTTTGCGGCAAAATTTTGTTCAAAATAAGTTCTTTTTTGTAAAAATATTTTGACAACATAGTTTGGTTATTTTTATAATAATACAGTCCTACACAGATATTGCTATTTTTGCTCATTTGCAGGTATCTTCAAACGACCGTAGCTTTTTCTAGGCTAAATTTTTGTGCATATTAAAAAATTGTTAAATTTTTTTTATGAAAAAACAAAAATTTTGCGACCAACCGGAACGCTGTACGATCTTCCACTTCCAAGATACAGCTGTTTAAAGTTGTCAAAAAACACAAAAAACGCGTTTTTTACGATTTTCACACGCATTTTTGAACGGTTTCGACCTTTTTTTTTCTCTCAAAAATATGTGGAATCTTCTCTTCATATTTTTCCAAACAAGCTCCCATAGTAATTGTAGTGCGGATTTGGGGTTTTAGTTGATTCCAAAGTATACACTTTTGACACATTTTATGTGCTAAACTAGTGTTTTTTTAACAATATACACGCTACATTTAACTTTTTCGTTCATTATAGATGTTTTGAAATTATTTTTTGACTAAAAACTATTCAAATTCCAGCCTAAATTAGGTTACCTGCTTTGAAAAAATTGATACTCAACGAAATATTGATCTCAATATCAAAATGATTTATTACTTTTATTCAGTTTTTTAGTTTTTTGATTCGATAAAAATCTATGTCCAAATATTGTAAATAATATACCACTTGTTTATTTATTTTTTTCGATTTTTGAAATTACAAATAATTGATCATAGTTTATCAATTATTCTGATAAAATAATCATGGATTACTATTGCTTACTCTGAAAAAAATGAGTCCAAATTAAAAATGTTATTTTTTGAATTCTATGAAGCATGCAACAATCTACCAATCTACATTCTACTTATAATTATGTCCACTTATGAAAAAGAGAATGAGAGATTCGATTAGAAAGTCGAGTCAATATATCGAATCGAAACTTGATCTTTGATTCTTGGAGCAAGAGCACCGCCTTCAAAGCCTCTCAAAAGTGTGAATCAGCTGGACGCGCCAAATTTGAAATCTTTAGGCATGCTTGATTTGAATTTTTTTTTTTTTTTTTAATTAACAAAGTGAGTAACGAAATTTAAATTTTTAATAGACAAATAAGCGGACAAGCTTACAACCCCTTAACCCGAGGCGTAGTGAATAACAAATAATTCACTTTTGTAATAAACAAATAAGCCGATAAGCTACAACTCCAAAACACTGGGCGTACTTAGTAAAAATAATTAATTTTTTTTAATAAACAAATAAGCCGATAAGCTACAACACCATAACCTAGCGCATGGCTGAAAATTGTTAATATTTTTAATAAACAAAAAAGGTGATAAGTTACAACCCCATAACCTTGGGCATGTCTAAAAAAAATGTTAATATTTTTAATAAACAAATAATGCGATGAGCTACAACCTCATAACCTTGGGCATGGCTAAAAAAAATGTTAATATTTTTAATAAACAAATAAGGCGATGAGCTACTATAACATAACACCCCATAACACTGCGCGGAGTGAATGAGAAATAATAAAATTTTTTAATAAACAAAAAAGCCGATTAGCTGCAACCCCATAACATTGGGCATGGCTCAAAATTTTTTTTTATCCATGTCCAAGGTTATGGGGTGGTAAACTTGTTTGCTTAGTTGTTTATTTAAATATTCACATATTTTATATTCGCTGCACCCAATGTTATGGGGTTGTAGCTCATCGGCTCATGTGTTTATTAAAAAAAATAATTATTTTTCATTCACTACGCCCAATGTTATGGGGTTGTGGCTCATCGGCTTATTTGTTTATTAAAAAAATTAATTATTTTTCATTCGCTACGCCAACCGTCATGGGGTTGTAGCTTATCGCCTTGTTGGTTTATTAAAAATATTAACATTTTTTTCACCCATGCCCAAGGTTGTGGGGTTGTAGCTCATCGGCTTATTTGTTTATGAGAAAATTTAATTATTTTTGATTCACTCTGCCCAGTGTTATGGGATTGTAGATCATCGCCTTACTTGTTTATTAAAAATATTAACATTTTTTTTTAGCCATGCCCAAGGCTATGAGGTTGTAGCTCATCGCCTTATTTGTTTATTAAAAATACTAACATTTTTTTAGCCATGCCCAAAGTTATGGGGTTGTAGCTTGTCGCCTTATTGGTTTATTAAAAATAATAACATTTTTTTCAGCCATGCCCAAAATTATGGGGTTGCAGCTTATTCGCTTATTTGTTTATTAAAAAAAATTAATTATTTTTACTCAAGTTAATTATTTGTTATTCACTACGACTAGAGTTATGGGGTTGTAAGCTCGTCCGCATATTTGGCTATTAAAAATTTAAATTTCTATACTCACTTTGTTAATTAAAAAAAAAAAAAAAAAAAAAAAAAATTAAATCAGGCATGCCTGAAGATTTCAAATTTGGCGCGTCCAACTGATTCACACTTTTGAGAGGCTTTTAAGGCGGCGCTCTTGCTCCAAGAATCAAAGATCAAGTTTCGATTCGATATATCGACTCGACTTTCTAATCGAATCTCTCATTCTCTTTTTCATAAGTGGACATAATTATAAGTAGAATGTAGATTGGTAGATTGTTGCATGCTTCATAGAATTCAAAAAATAACATTTTTAATTTGGACTCATTTTTTTCAGAGTAAGCAATAGTAATCCATGATTATTTTATCAGAATAATTGATAAACTATGATCAATTATTTGTAATTTCAAAAATCGAAAAAAATAAATAAACAAGTGGTATATTATTTACAATATTTGAACATAGATTTTTATCGAATCAAAAAACTAAAAAACTGAATAAAAGTAATAAATCATTTTGATATTGAGATCAATATTTCGTTGAGTATCAATTTTTTCAAAGCAGGTGACCTAATTTAGGCTGGAATTTGAATAGTTTTTAGTCAAAAAATAATTTCAAAACATCTATAATGAACGAAGAAGTTAAATGTAGCGTGTATATTGTTAAAAAAACACTAGTTTAGCACATAAAATGTGTCAAAAGTGTATACTTTGGAATCAACTAAAACCCCAAATCCGCACTACAATTACTATGGGAGCTTGTTTGGAAAAATATGAAGAGAAGATTCCACATATTTTTGAGAGAAAAAAAAAGGTCGAAACCGTTCAAAAATGCGTGTGAAAATCGTAAAAAACGCGTTTTTTGTGTTTTTTGACAACTTTAAACAGCTGTATCTTGGAAGTGGAAGATCGTACAGCGTTCCGGTTGGTCGCAAAATTTTTGTTTTTTCATAAAAAAAATTTAACAATTTTTTAATATGCACAAAAATTTATCCTAGAAAAAGCTACGGTCGTTTGAAGATACCTGCAAATGAGCAAAAATAGCAATATCTGTGTAGGACTGTATTATTATAAAAATAACCAAACTATGTTGTCAAAATATTTTTACAAAAAAGAACTTATTTTGAACAAAATTTTGCCGCAAACTAGAAGTTTCTATCTCATTTTGATCAAAAGTTATAATTTTTCGAAAAATACCTTAAAATTGCTTAAAACAGCTTAAAAATAGGCCATTTTTCAATCTTTGAAAAAATCTAGCACCAAGCAGAAATAAGATAGAGACCTCTAGTTTATGGCAAAAGTCTTCTATTAAATAGTACTTTTGCCAAAAAAAATTGCAATAAAATCGGTGAACCTCGTGCGGACGGTTTTTTAAAAAAGTATTATTTTGACCTATATATATATATATATATCTCCCTAAATTATATTTCCGTTTTTGATTCTGATCCCCTAAATTGGATCTTCGAAAATCTGAAATTCTTAAAAACACGGTCAAAATACAGTCAAATATCGCACTTTCCTGATCCCCTAAATTGGATCCCCTAAATTGGATCTTCCTCGAAAGTATTGGATCCCCTCAGTTGGATCCCCTTTTTTTCAAAAATCCCCTTTTCAAAGATCCCTTTTAATTCTTCGTTGAAAGTATAATATAATTTAAAATCCAATAATTATTTATATATATTTATATACCGATTTAAGATCAACGAACGATTGGATTTTAATTTATATTATTTATATTAATTTATATAACCCATACCTAACTTAATACCAATGTTTACTTTTTGATAAAAAACATTTACTTAGGAATAAAAATTTGTGTGGTACGAGAAATTTTTACGGGTAATCAAGGGACACTTAAGTGGGCAGATTTACGCAATCCCAAGCCAGCTGGTTAGATAAGCGAGATACGTTAGTTTAGTGAGAGCTAATAATTTAAGTCGATTCAGGTTAGTAAGGTAGATAAGGTTGGTTAGGCGGGAGGAGGGTGGAAGGGGAGATGAGGTGAGGAAGGGTTTGTTATTTTACTTAAAAATATTAATAGAGCTTTTTCAAAATTAAAAGTACTTCAACAAAACTTTAAAGTTAATGACTGAGTCGATGAATACGGTGAGTAGGATTCGTTGGTAGATTGGGTGAAATAAGTTTGGGAGATCCCTACCCCTTGAATCTAGCTGGACTTCAAAAAAAATTTTTTTGGTTAATATCGCTTAAAATCAAGTTATTGTTCATTTTTCAATTTGTCCAGCTGGATTTCCAGCTGGACAGATCCGGCTGGAAAATTAAAAAAAAAAAAAAACTACGATAAATTTTTTCAAAATCATTGAAAAATGAATAATAACTTGATTTCAAGCAATATTGATTTTCACCAAAAAATTTCTTTTTGAAATCCAGCTGGAAATCCAGCCGTCATATTGAAACCGGAATCCAGCTGGATAGCCAGCTGGAAATCCTGCTGGAAATCCAGCTGGATTTAAGGGGTAGGGATAAAATACGGTATTTGAAGTAAATTAAATTAGTGAGGTCAGTAATGTGGCTAAGATTAAACTAGGTCATGTAGTTGGAGATAAAAAAATTCGAAGTCTTAAGGGGAGTTGCAGAATTTGCGAAAAAAATCATTTAAAATTAAACGAAAACGAAAATAAAAAAACTTCCTAAAGATTCAATAAATATAGATGTATAGCAAATGCTATTAAGATACAAAAATTTACAAAACTGTTTCTCATATTCTGACTTTAATTTTGATCCGATTTTGATGGGGTTGGGCTTAAAAGATATATTAAGATAGTAGCTCCAGCGCTACAGAGCCCTTTTTTCATTTTCATTTTTAATTTTACTGAATCTTCAATTTTTTGTTAAAATGACCCTAATGACTTCGCCTTAATACGGGTGAGAATAGTAAAGAGACTTAGATGGGGTGAGTGATGGTTGTGTGGTTGTGGGCTGGTATAGACATATTAAAATTAAAAGTTTGGCTCCAATGAAAATTTTTACATAAAATTATGTATGATAAAAAAGGTCTTGAGCTCAGCTTTCTAATTATAACATTCAAATTTTTATTAATTAGTAGAATACTACAATCGGCTGCGCCTCGGCTGAAAATTACATGTGATCTGAGACATTTCTTATTTTCGTGGCAACGTGTGGTATAGGTACTACTATTTTTCTGCTCGTCGCATTTTCTGGCCTCTGAGCGCGCCAGTCTTTGCTACTTCCCGGCCGGAGTGCAGAAAATACTTTTTGTTGTCATGACTCTCATGAGAGGGTGCTGAACAAAGCCGTTTATCAATTAGTCGGTTCAAACGCAACTTAGCAAGCTCTTACTATAAATGAAATACGTTCATCTCATGAAGAATCTGTAAAATAATTTTGAAGAAAATCAAGGTTCGTTTGTACGAGTTTGCGAAATTTGAAAAAAATCTTGATTTTTTTTATCATTCGGCAAATTACTAGAGTAGTTTTCAGGATGGGGAGTATAAGCTAGAGATCTAAGATGAGTAAGATCAAGAATGAATAAGGTGAGTAGGGTTTGTTGGTAGAGTGAGTGAGAGATGAGTTGGGAATTATTTACGGTATTTGAAGTAAGTAAAATTAGTAAGGTCAGTAATGCGGCTAAGATTAAAATAGGTCAGGTGGTTAAAGATGAAAGATTAAGTAAGGTTAGTAGGGTTCTCCAAATGGGTGAGATAGTGAAGTAGGTTAGATAGTTAATGTGATTAGGTGAGTTACACTTGTGGGCCGGCAAATATAATAAAATTTGTAATATCGATCTGAAATGAATCTATTTAATATGCCCGCCATAAGCAAAAGAAGCTCTAAAAAATATTTTTGTGTGTGTAAGATCTAATGAAATAGTTCAAAATACCAGTGGGCTTACTAAAATATTCCTTATGAGTCATCAAAAATTTATGTATGTACCTTACATGAACACTCTAACTATATTAAAATTGATTTATATCTTCATTTGTCAATTTTAGATCTATTTTAGCCCTGGATAGATTTTGACTAAAAATTATTAAAAAAAGAAATGAAATTCTATACCTCATGATTTTGCCTAAATAATTAAAAACTTTTCTCTATAAGTCTGATTTTATGAATCAAGTTATGATGAGTAAGTAAAGTTCAAACTGAACTCTCGTGTCTAATTTTTATTGATTTTGAGCGCTTTAGTCTTTTGATTATTTTACCAAACATAGAGCTTACGTATTGTTTCGATTAATTTTTATATTCATCAATTATAATTAGGGGGTTGGCGAGCGGAGCGAGCAGGGGGGTACCCCCCCTAGTATCTCCCTATATTATATTTCCGTTTTTGATTCTGATCCCCTAAATTGGATCCCCTAAATTGGATCTTCGAAAATCTGAAATTCTTAAAAACACGGTCAAAACACAGTTAAATATCGCACTTTTCTGATCCCCTAAATTGGATCTTCGTCGAAAGTATTGGATCCCCTCAGTTGGATCCCCTTTTTTTCAAAAATCCCCTTTTCAAAGATCCCTTTTAATTCTTCGTTGAAAGTATAATATAATTTAAAATCCAATAATTATTTATATATATTTATATACCGATTTAAGATCAACGAACGATTGGATTTTAATTTATATATATTAATTACTAATTTATATTATTTATATTAATTTATATAACCCATACCTAACTTAATACCAATGTTTACTTTTTGATAAAAATCATTTACTTAGGAATAAAAATTTGTGCGGTACTAGAAATTTTTACGGGTAATCAAGGGACACTTAAGTGGGCAGATTTACGCAATCCCAAGCCAGCTGGTTAGATAAGCGAGATACGTTAGTTTAGTGAGAGCTAATAATTTAAGTCGATTCAGGTTAGTAAGGTAAATAAGGTTGGTTAGGCGGAGGTTATGCGGGAGGAGGGTGGAAGGGGAGATGAGGTGAGGAAGGGTTTGTTATTTTACTTAAAAATATTAAAAGAGCTTTTTCAAAATTTAAAGTACTTCAACAAAACTTTAAAGTTAGTGACTGAGTTGATGAATACGGTGAGTAGGATTCGTTGGTAGATTGGATGAAATAAGTTTGGGAGATCCCTACCCCTTAAATCCAGCTGGACTTCAAAAAAAAATTTTTTGGTTAATATCGCTTAAAATCAAGTTATTGTTCATTTTTCAATTTGTCCAGCTGGATTTTCAGCTGGACAGATCCGGCTGGAAAATTAAAAAAAAAAAACTAAGATAAATTTTTTAGCCCGTTAATTTTTTAGCCCTGAAGAGGTCATTATAAATTGATGACGAAACGTTGGCATAAATAAATTAATATTTTCGTTCGTTCGACCAACCAACATATTATCTAATTAAGATAAATTTTTTCAAAATCATTGAAAAATGAATAATAACTTGATTTCAAGCAATATTGATTTTCACCAAAAAATTTCTTTTTGGAAATCCAGCTGGAAATCCAGCCTTTATATTGAAACCGAAATCCAGCTGGATAGCCAGCTGGAAATCCTGCTGGAAATCCAGCTGGATTTAAGGGGTAGGGATAAAATACGGTATTTGAATTAAATTAAATTAGTGAGGTCAGTAATGTGGCTAAGATTAAACTAGGTCATGTAGTTGAAGATAAAAAAATTCGAAGTCTTAAGGGGAGTTGCAGAATTTGCGAAAAAAATCATTTAAAATTAAACGAAAACGAAAATAAAAAAACTTCCTAAAGATTCAATAAATATAGATGTATAGCAAATGCTATTAAGATACAAAAATTTACAAAACTGTTTCCCATATTCTGACGTTAATTTTGATCCGATTTTGATGGGGTTGGGCTTAAAAGATATATTAAGATAGTAGTAGCTCCAGCGGTACAGAGCCCTTTTTTCATTTTCATTTTTAATTTTACTGAATCTTCAATTTTTTGTTAAAATGACCCTAATGACTTCGCCTTAATACGGGTGAGAATAGTAAAGAGACTTAGATGGGGTGAGTGATGGTTGTGTGGTTGTGGGCTGGTATGGACATATTAAAATTATAACTTTGGCTCCAATGAAAATTTTCATATAAAATTATGTATGATAAAAAAGGTCTTGAGCTCAGCTTTCTAATTAAATCATTCAAATTTTTATTAATTAGTAGATTACTACAATCGGCTGCGCCTCGGCGGAAAATTACATGTGATCTGAGACATTTCTTATTTTCGTGGCCACGTGTGGTATAGGTACTACTATTTTTCTGCTCGACGCATTTTCTGGACTCTGAGCGCGCCAGTTTTTGCTACTTCCCGGCCGGAGTGCAGAAAATACTTTTTGTTGTCATGACTCTCATGAGAGGGTGCTGAACAAAGCCGTTTATCAATTAGTCGGTTCAAACGCAACTTAGCAAGCTCTTACTATAAATGAAATACGTTCATCTCATGAAGAATCTGTAAAATAATTTTGAAGAAAATCAAGGTTCGTTTGTACGAGTTTGCAAAATTTGAAAAAAATCTTGATTTTTTTTATCATTCGGCAAATTACTAGAGTAGTTTTCAGGATGGGGAGTATAAGCTAGAGATCTAAGATGAGTCAGATCAAGAATGAATAAGGTGAGTAGGGTTTGTTGGTAGAGTGAGTGAGAGATGAATTGGGAATTATTTACGGTATTTGAAGTAAGTAAAATTAGTAAGGTCAGTAATGCGGCTAAGATTAAAATAGCTCAGGTGGTTAAAGATGAAAGATTAAGTAAGGTTAGTAGGGTTCTCCAAATGGGTGAGATAGTGAAGTAGGTTAGATAGTTAATGTGATTAGGTGAGTGACACTTGTGGGCCGGCAAATATAATAAAGTTTGTAATATTGATCTGAAATGAATCTATTTAATATGCCCGCCATAAGCAAAAGAAGCTCTAAAAAATATTTTTGTGTGTGTAAGATCTAATGAGATGGTTCAAAATACCAGTGGGCTTACTAAAATTTTTCTTATGAGTCATCAAAAATTTATGTATGTACCTTACATGAACGCTCTAACTATTTTAAAATTGATTTATAACTTCATTTTTCTATTTTAGATCTATTTTAGCCCTGGATAGATTTTGACTAAAAATTATTAAAAAAAGGAATAAAATTCTATACCTCATGATTTTGCCTAAATAATTAAAAATTTTTCTCTGTAAGTCTGATTTTATGAATCAAGTTATTATGAGTAAGTAAAGTTCAAACTGAACTCTCGTGTCTAATTTTTATTGATTTTGAGCGCTTTAGTCTTTTGATTATTTTACCAAACATAGAGCTTACGTATTGTTTCGATTAATTTTTCTATTCATCAATTATAATTAGGGGGTTGGCGAACGGAGCGAGCAGGGGGGTACCCCCCCTAGTATATTATATTTCCGTTTTTTATTCTGATCCCCCAAATTGGATCCCCTAAATTGGATCTTTGAAAATCTGAAATTCTTAAAAACACGGTCAAAACACAGTTAAATATCGCACTTTTTCGATCCCCCAAATTGGATCCCCTAAATTGGATCTTCGTCGAAATATTGGATCTAAGTTGGATCCCTCTTTTCAAAATTTTTTACTGAAATATTGTATTTTTTATTGTCAAAAAATTAAATAATTAATTTTAGTAATTTATAAATAATAATGAATTTCTTCTTCGTTGTGTTGGTTGCTCGTGATTATGAAAATATAAATCTAATTTTTGGTTAATCTTAAATCGGTATATAAATATAAATAAATCATTATTGGATTTTAATTTATATTTTAATAATGAATTTCATTTAAAAACTTTTTGTTCAAATTTTAATTTGAAACAAACTTTTTTAAACCTATACCTAACTTTATATCAATGTTTACTTTTTGGGTGAGAATAGTAAATCGAGTTAGAGGGCGGTCGTTGGGTCAGTGGTTAGCGTGCTCGCTTCTGAAACAACGTCGTCCGAGGAGTCTTGGGTTTGATTCTCCGCGCAACTAACTTGGAATTATTTTCTTCGTTCGTTGGGTCGGTAATGTCGATCCCTACGTTCACCCCGACTGCTTTGGAGTCGGTTTTACCGAGAGCCATCATTTCAGCGCTGGTCGTAAGTTTATCTCGACTGGGGGCAATATTTAGGGCATGATTTCCCAATGAGCTAAACTCGGTTCGGCACTGGTCTAATCCAAGACTATCTGATTGGGGGCGATATGTTGTAGCGTTTGAGATCGAAGTAGACCGAGGGGCTATCTCCTGCTTTTCGTGTTGCTGAGGAAGATTAGGTAAATCGAAGGCACTCAGTATAATTTCAAGATTTCTTTATTGGCTGCTGTGGATACACACGGAGCATCCGACCATCGAGGCGGATCGAGCGGTACTGACTGGCGCAGCAGTCGCGCGGGATCGAGTTAGCACGAGTCGAACGTGCAGATCCCTACAATGTGGGATAAAAAGTCCCAATGAGCCTGCCGGTTCAGCACTGGTCTTACGATTAACTCGAATGAGGCACATACCCTGGCTTTCCCGTACTCCATATGGGCCATGGGCTAATGCGAAGCAGTGTAGGGACAAAGTCGTTAATAAGCCCATACGGAGCATAAAAAGTCGCAACTATAAATAAGTATTAAAAAAAAAAATCGAGTTAGATAAGGCGAGTGTGTGCTAGTTGGTAGGGTGTAGGTAAGGTGGTTGTGGGCTGGTGGATCAGATTAAAATTATAACTTTGGATCTAATTAGAATTTTCATATAAAATCATATATCTTTAAAAAGGTCTTGAGCTCAGCTTTCTAATTATATCATTTTATGTCATTGAAATTTTTATTAAATACTTTTTCTTGTCTTGAGAGCGTGCTGAACAAAGCCGTTTATCATTTTAAATCCAACCTACCCCTACAAAATCATAAATCGGCTTAAACGCAATTTCGCGAGCTGTTACTATGCAGGAAGTAAGTTCATCTCATGAAGAATCTGTAAAAAAATTTTTTAGATTATTTTCCCGAGCTGAATTTCAACCAATAGAAACGCCGCATTTGACATTTGGCGGCGGGGTAAAATTGAGTAAAATTATTTCGATAACTTGTCGGTTATTTCCAATTCAAACGTTTTGAGTCGCATAGTAACTTGAATTGTTAGACTTACTCGAATCAGCTTTTGGGTTAGACCCGAGACACTGCGGTGTATACCTATATATGAGTATTCATAGGTATATTCATAGTAAACAAATAATAATAGAATTATAACCACTAAAATGTAAAATACAGCATTTCTATGAAATTCAGTTGGGGAAAATAATCCAGCCGGATACCCCTAGTGCTTCAAAATTGTCGATAACTTTCCGACTGTGTTGTTACACAGCAACGAGGGGGGCAAGTTTGACAGGTTAAAAATTACGAGCGCGAGGCGCGAGTGATTTTTTTTCAAGATGAAAAAGTAAGTAGGGTTAGTAGGGTTATGAATCAAATTATGATGAGTATGTAAAGTTCAAACTGAACTCTCGTGTCTAATTTTTATTGGCACTTAAGTCTTTTTATTATTTTGCCAAACATAGAGCTTTCGTATTGTTTCGATTCATTTTTATAGTCATCAATTATAATTAGGGGGTTGGCGAGTGGAGCGAGCAGGGGGGTACCCCCTAGTATACACACACATAAATATATGAGTCAAAATAATACTTTTTTTAAAAACTGTCCGCAAGAGGTTCACCGATTTTATTGCAATTTTTTTTGGCAAAAGTACTATTTAATAGAAGACTTTTGCCGCAAACTAGAGGTCTCTATCTTATTTCTGCTTGGTGCTAGATTTTTTCAAAGATTGAAAAATGGCCTATTTTTAAGCTATTTTAAGCAATTTAAACGGATTTTTCGATAAATTCTTACTTTTGATCAAAATGAGATAGAAACCTCTAGTTTGCGGCAAAATTTTGCTCAAAATGAGTTCTTTTTTGAAAAAATATTTTGAAAACATAGTTTGATGATTTTTATAATAATACAGTCCTACACAGATATTGCTATTTTTGCTCATTTGCAGGTATGTTCAAACGACCGTAGCTTTTTCTAGGCTAAATTTTTGTGCATATTCAAAAATTATTAAATTTTTTTTTTGAAAAAACAAAAATTTTGCGACCAACCAGAACCCTGTACGATCTTCCGTTTCCAAGATACAGCTGTTTAAAGTTGTCAAAAAATATAAAAAACGCGTTTTTTACGATTTTTACACGCATTTTTGAACGATTTCGACCTTTTTTTCTCTCTCAAAAATATGTGGAATCTTCTCTTCATATGTTTTCAAACAAGCTCGCATAGTAATTGTAGTGCGGATTTGGAGTTTTGATTGATTCCAAAGCATACACTTTTGACACATTTTATGTGTTAAACTAGTGTCTTTTTAACAATATACACGCTACATTTACCTTTTTCGTTCATTATAGATGTTTCGAAATTATTTTTTGACTATAAACTATTTAAATTCCAGCCAAAATTAGGTCGCCTGCTATGAAAAAATTGATACTCAACGAAATATTGATCTCAATATCAAAATAATATACTACTTTTATTCAGTTGTTTAGTTTTTTGATTCGTTAAAAATCTATGTTCAAATATTGTAAATAATATACCACTTATTTATTAATTTTTTTCTATTTTTGAAATTACAAATAATTGATCATAGTTTATCAATTATCCTGATTATTTTCCCGAGCTGGATTTCAAGCAATAGGAACGCCGCATTTGACATTTGGCGGAGGGGTGTGGGTAAAATTATTTCGATAATTTTTCGGTTATTTCCAAATCGAACGTTTCAAGTCGCAGAGCAACTCGAATTGTTGGACTTACTCGATTCAGCTTTTGGGTTAGAGCCGAGTCACTGCGGTGTATACCGATATATGAGTATTCATTATTATATTCATAGTCAACAAATGGTAATAGAACTATAACCGCAAAAATGTAAAATACAGCATTTCTATAAGTTGAAATTCAGCTGGGGAAAATAATTCAGCCGAATACCCCTCGTGCTTCAAAATTTGAGACAATTTTCCTCCAGTTTTTTAGCACAGCAGCTCGGGGGGCAAGTTTGGCAGTTTAAAAATCACGAGCTTGCCCCCCTCGTTGCTGTACAACAAAACACAGTCGGAAAATTATCGATAATTTTAAAGCACTAGGGGTATTACGACTGATAAAACAATCATAGATTACTATTGCTTACTCTGAAAAAAATGAGTCCAAGTTAAAAAAGTTATATTTTGAATGCTATGAACCATAAAACAATCTACCAATCTACTTTCTACTTAAAATTATATCCACTTATGAAAAAGAGAATGAGAGATTCGATTAGAAAGTCGAGTCGATATGTCGAATCGAAATTTAAACTTTGATTTTCGGAGCAAGAGCGCCCCCTTTCAAGCCTCTCAAAAGTGTGAACCAGTCGGACGCGCCAAATTTGAAATCTTCAGGCATGCCTGATTTGAATTTTTTTTTTTTTTTTAAGGAGGTTCCCTACCAAATAGATCCAGCCCACAGATTTTGTCCAAAATAAATGAACACATAGTTTTTAGTATAAAAATAGCTCAGCTAAAATTTCAAAGCCCTGAGGAGCTTGTAAAAAAGTTATAAACATTTCAAATTTCACAAATTTGCATGGGTTCTAATGGGAAATTTACTAAAACAGCAAATACTTAATTTCCAGCCCATAGATTTCAATGCAACTTCGTACGAAAATCGGAAAAAATCAGACTTTGATTATACTTGTTTCAAAACATCCATGCTGCATAGCATTCAAAAAATAACATTTTTAATTTAGACTCATTTTTTCCAGAGTAAGTAATAGTAATCTATGATTGTTTTATCAGAATAACTGATAAACTATGATCAATCATTTGTAATTTCAAAAATAGAAAAACATAAATAAATAAATGGTATATTATTTACAATATTTGAACATAGATTTTTAACGAATCAAAAAACTAAAAAACTGAATAAAAGTAGTATATTATTTTGATATTGAGATCAATATTTCGTTGAGTATCAATTTTTTCATAGCAGGCGACCTAATTTTGGCTGGAATTTAAATAGTTTTTAGTCAAAAAATAATTTCAAAACATCTATAATGAACGAAAAAGTTAAATGTAGCGTGTATATTGTTAAAAAGACACTAGTTTAGCACATAAAATGTGTCAAAAGTGTATGCTTTGGAATCAATCAAAACTCCAAATCCGCACTACAATTACTATGGGAGCTTGTTTGGAAACATATGAAGAGAAGATTCCACATATTTATGAGAGAGAAAAAAATGTCGAAATCGTTCAAAAATGCGTGTAAAAATCGTAAAAAATGCGTTTTTTGTATTTTTTGACAACTTTAAACAGCTGTATTTTGGAAGCAGAAGATCGTACAGGGTTCCGGTTGGTCGCAAAATTTTTGTTTTTTCATAAAAAAAATTAGAAAATTTTTTAATATGCACAAAAATTTAGCCTAGAAAAAGCTACGGTCGTTTGAAGATACCTGCAAATGAGCAAAAATAGCAATATCTGTGTAGGACTGTATTATTATAAAAATCATCAAACTATGTTGTCAAAATATTTTTTCAAAAGAGAACTCATTTTGAGCAAAATTCTGCCGCAAACTAGAAGTTTTCTATCTCATTTTGATCAAAAGTTAGAATTTTTCGAAAAATACCTTAAAATTGCTTAAAACAGCTTAAAAATAGGCCATTTTTCAATCTTTGAAAAAATCTAGCACCAAGCAGAAATAAGATAGAGACCTCTAGTTTGCGGCAAAAGTCTTCTATTAACCAGTACCTTTGCCAAAAAAAATTGCAATAAAATCGATGAACCTCGTGCAGACGGTTTTTTAAAAAAGTATTATTTTGACCCATACATATGTGTGTGGTTATTTTGGATAAAAAATGGATTTAAGAAGGGTTATTTGGTAATAAAAAGGGTTATTTTGGATTTTTAAGAATATGTACAGGGTGACCCATTTTAAAAGACCCACCCAAATAACTCGCTTCTATAAATATGACTTTTATAAGCCCCATTTCTTTTAAACCCGAATTAACTCGAAAATAACGCATTTTTTGCATATCATATGCATCGGGAAAGTTTCTTGGTTAAAAATTTCCAACAAAATGGGCCCAAAAAATTTGGGCCAGGAGCCTTATTTTGGGCCCCACGGACCCTAAGTCCGTTTTTTTAAATGGGAACCCCTATTTTTGACCTTGGATGCGGAAAGAGCGGGAAGTTTTACGATTTTTAGGTATTTTTTGTAAATTTTTTAGAATCCTCTTAGAGCCCGGTAAGCCTAGGTAAGGCTCAATTGTGTTTGGTAGCGTTATTTTCGAGAATAGTGCATTTTTAGTGTACCACATGCAATGGAAAAGTTTCTTGTTTTGAATGTCTAGGACCTACGACGAGGACGTAGCAAGATGGATTTTTAGGTCCTACTGGGTCCTATCAATTAAAATAAAACCCGAAAAATATTAGTGGTACAATTAAAAAAGTGGGGGGGGGGATTTTTTTATTGTTTTCAAATGCACAGATCAAGTTTTCGCTCGAAGCTTCAAGCAGTTTACAATTAATTTAAAAATTTCAATTCATTAATTCTTTAACAGTTCTTTTGAAAAATAAAAAATTTTGAAAGTCTCAATGTTGTTCGAGGTACTCAATGAACATTTAAAAACTATAATTTTAAAATAGTATCGAAATGTAAAGTTTAGGTTTAAAAAACAGCGATATTTGGATTTGAAGAATAAAAATTGAAAAAGTATTTAATTATCAAGTTTCAGTGTCGAAAACAGTGCTATCTACATTTAATGAATACAAATTAAAAAAGTATTAAATTATAAAGTTTTAGTATCGAAAATAGCGATATTTACATTTGAAGAATAAAAATTAAAATAGTATTTAATTGTAAAGTTTCAGTATCGGAAACAGCGCTATCTACATTTAATGAATACAAATTAAAAAAGTATTAAATTATAAAGTTTCAGTATCGAAAATAGCGATATTTACATTTGAAGAATAAAAATTAAAATAGTATTTAATTGTAAAGTTTCAGTATCGGAAACAGCGCTATCTACATTTAATGAATACAAATTAAAAAAGTATTAAATTATAAAGTTTCAGTATCAAAAACAGCGATATTTACATTTGAAGAATAAAAATTAAAATAGTATTTAATTGTAAAGTTTCAGTATCGAAAACAGCGCTATCTACATTTAATGAATACAAATTAGAAAAGTATTAAATTATAAAGTTTCAGTATCGAAGACAGCACAATCTACATTCGAGGAATACATATTTAAAAAAAGATTTTGTTTACGTTCAAACGTCACGGGCTGAAATCGATAAATTTTTTACCTTAATAAAATTTGTAGTGAAAATGCCGGATTACACTCGATCTGAAATAGTGGATATTTTACTTATCTTAGGAGAGTGTGCTGAAAACTATCGTCATGCTGTCACGGATTTATAATCCTTGACGTTATTATTTTAAAAGGGGTAGGATCTTCGTCTTTTTGGAACAACTACTTACGTAGTTGTCCCGTCCCCTTGTTGTCTGGCTTTTGATTAGGTTAATGAAATGAAATAAGTTAAGGTGATATAGTTTAATTGAAAAACAAATGGTGAAAGGTTACAATTTAATGAGTTTAATGTCCTCCGACAGAGTTGAATATTACAATAATCTACCTTAAAATTACCGGAGTATCCGGGCAGTTGATCGTTCACGGAAGGTTCTCTGGACCTTCCGGGACCTTATCCAATAGTGATGGCGAGGCGATATTGCACTGACGGATCCTTGCCTGATCCGGCTCTGCTTGTCCAGGTGTGCTGCACGTGGTTTTCGATCGCTGCTAGCTTTCGGTCGAACCAGTCGAGTGTCGGGGACGAGAGTAGTTTGGGAGCGCGGCTAAGCAGCGAGGGAAGCTACTTCGCCCTACCTGTTCCAGCAGAGCGGAGGTGTCGGCTAGCAAAATGCTTAATTGCAATTTCCGTGGCCCCCTCCCTAACTCCTTTTAGGCGGATTATAAGTAAGTCTGTTGCAACTTGGGAATATGGGATCTTTATGGGGATCGATACATGACAATGCGGCCCGTTTGTATCAGCAGCGCTATCCGAACAGAAATCACCATCCAAATCACCGGGTCATAGCGAGAATTGAACAGCGAGAAAGACAAGGACCTCAAAGACCTTGGCAGCGTCGAAGAGTTATAACAATTGAAAATGATGACCCTAGGATATTGGTAGTGCTTGCTTTAACTACAGCAAATCCGAATATATCACTTCGTCAAATCCAATTGCAAACGGGTATTCCAAGAGAGACTGCAAGAAAATTGTTGGAAAAACATCATTTTCACCCGTATCACATTACATTGAGTCAGCAATTAATGCCACTTGACTTTCAGAGACGACTACAATTTTGTTTGTGGGTAAGAGAAAGATTGGAAGAAAATCCTAACTTTTTTTATAATGTTATGTTTTCTGATGAGGCTACTTTCCATAATACGGGGGAACTCAATCGCCATAACTGCCACTATTGATCTCCAGAGAATCCACACTGGAGAAGATCAATCGATCATCAAAGTCGATGGAGTTTAACGACATGGTGTGGAATTATCAATGGTCATTTAATAGGGCCATTTTTTTTTGACAATCATATCAATGGGCAAAATTACCTGCAGTTTCTAACAAATGAACTCCCCAACCTTTTAGTCAATGTTGATGAACAGACAAGGGAACACATGTGGTTTCAGCATGACGGTGCACCGGGTCACAGGACTGTTGCCGTCCGACAATTTCTGAGTGGCCACCTAGGTCCCCGGATCTAACGAATCCAGACTTTTTTTTATGGGGCTACGTTAAAAATGTCGTCTATGCCGAAGCTCCGACTACGAGAGAAAACATGAAGGAGCGAATCAGAAATGCTTGCCAGAACATATCAAGAGAAGTTCTTTTATCAACTATTCGAAGTTTTGAGCGAAGAATTGATCTCTGCATTGTTAATAACGG
The DNA here is from genome assembly GCA_038277355.1 of Encarsia formosa. Lineage (NCBI taxonomy): Eukaryota > Metazoa > Arthropoda > Insecta > Hymenoptera > Aphelinidae > Encarsia > Encarsia formosa. The sequence continues at coordinate 73,812,673 of CM076184.1, forward strand.
AGGAATCTTCGAACACTTGATTCGCTGAACAAAAAATTGCGATTTTTTGATTGCATACAAATAATATTTTTCGGGTCTTATCTTAATTGATAGGACCTAGTGGGACCTGAAAATCCATCTTGCTACGTCCTCATCGTAGGTCCTGGATATCGAGGTTCTCGATGACTAAACGCAAGCAATAGTATTCAAAATTTGAATAAAACTGATAAATGGGCCCTGTGAGGGTTCAGAAAAAAAGAGGTCTCAAAGAATACCTTCAAATCATAAAATTTTCCGTTCTTTAAAAATTCGGGGTCAAAAATAGTATGTGTTCCCCTTTTAAAAAATGAAGTTAGGACCCGTAGGGCCCAAAATAAGGCCCCAGGCCCAAATTTTTTGGGCCCATTTGGTTGTGGAAATCTTTAACCAAGAAACTTTTCCAATGCATATCTTATGCAAAAAATGCGTTATTTTCGAGTTGATTTGGGTTAAAAAGAAATGGGGCTTATAAAAGTCTTGTAAGCCCTGCAGGGCCTCATGTGGGGCCCAAAAAAATTTTCAAAAAATACCTAAAAATCGTAAAATTTCCCGCTCTTTCTGAATCCGAGGTCAAAAATAGGGGTTCCCATTTAGAAAAACGGACTTAGGGTCCGTGGGGCCCAAAATAAGGCCCTGGGCCCAAATTTTTTGGACCCATTGGTTGGAAATTTTTAACCAAGAAACTTTCCCAATGCATATCTTATGCAAAAAATGCGTTATTTTCGACTTAATTCGGGATAAAAAGAAATGGGGCTTATAAAAGTCTTGTAAGCCCTGCAGGGCCTCATGTGGGGCCCAAAAAAATTTTCAAAAAATACCTAAAAATCGTAAAATTTCCCGCTCTTTCCGAATCCGAGGTCAAAAATAGGGGTTCCCATTTAGAAAAACGGACTTAGGGTCAGTGGGGCCCAAAATAAGGCCCTGGGCCCAAATTTTTTGGGCCCATCAAATTAGCCCCAAAAAATAATGAAACTTTGCTCTCTACATTTTTTCGATTTGGGCCTTTTCAAGCAAGATATTTGGGTGGGTCTTTTAAAATGGGTCACCCTGTATATATCCAAAATAACCCATTTTTTATCCAAAATAACCCTTTTTATTCTTAACCAAAATAACCCTCCTAGAGTAATAATCATCCTTCTTTTTCCCCCCACTCATAAACCAAAATAACCCTTTGAAACATCCCTGATAACAGGGAAAAAAAAAACCATTTTACACCCCCTTAAAGCCAAAATAACCTTTCTAAAATCCAAAATAACCCATTTTTATCCAAAAGAACCCTTCTAAAATCCAAAATAACCCTTTTTTTTCCACATAACCATTAAACATTCCAAATAACCGATTTTTAAAAACGTCCCAGAAATAGTAATCTGGTATAGTACCATTTCTGGGACGTCCCAGAATTAGGAAGCGCGTCCCAGAAATAGTCGTTTAGTATATAAAAAGTCCCAGAATTAGTAATGTCATATCCTTTATATATATATATGGGTCAAAATAATGCTTTTTTAAAAAACCGTCCGCAAGAGGTTCACCGATTTTATTGCAATTTTTTTTGGCAAAAGAACTATTTAATAGAAGACTTTTGCCGCAAACTAGAGGTCTCTATCTTATTTCTGCTTGGTGCTAGATTTTTTCAAAGATTGAAAAATGGCCTATTCTTAAGCTGTTTTAAGCAATTTTAAGGTTTTTCGAAAAATTCTAACTTTCGATCAAAATGAGATAGAAACCTCTAGTTTGCGGCAAAATTTTTTTCAAAATAAGTTCTTTTTTGTAAAAATATTTTGACAACATAGTTTGGTTATTTTTATAATAATACAGTCCTACACAGATATTGCTATTTTTGCTCATTTGCAGGTATCTTCAAACGACCGTAGCTTTTTCTAGACTAAATTTTTGTGCATATTAAAAATTTGTTAAATTTTTTCATGAAAAAACAAAAATTTTGCGACCAACTGGAACCCTGTACGATCTTTCAGGCCTCTTCAAAGTGTAAACCAGCCAGACGCACCAAATTTAAAATCTTCAGGCATGCCTGATTTAATTTTTTTTTTTTTTTTTTTTTTTTTAATTCATAAAGTGAGTAACGAAATTTAAATTTTTAATAGCCAAATAAGCGGACAAGCTTACAACTCCATAACTATAGGCGTAGTGAATAACAAACAATTAACTTTTGTAATAAACAAATAAGCCGATAAGCTACAACTCCAAAACACTGTGCGTACTTAGTAAAAATAATTAATTTTTTTTAATAAACAAATAAGCCGATAACCTACAAACCCATAACCTTGGGCATGGCTAAAAAAAATGTTAATTTTTTTAATAAACAAATAAGCCGGTAAGCTATAACACCATAACATTGAGCATGGCTGAAAAAAATGATAATATTTTTAATAAACAAATAAAGTGATAAGCTACAACCCCATAACCTTGGGCATGGCTAAAACAAATGTTCATATTTTTAATAAACAAACAAGGTGATAAGCTACAACCCCATAAACTTGGGCATGGCTAAAAAAATGTTAATTTTTTTAATAAACAAATAAGACGATAAGCTATAACACCATAACCTTGGGCATGGCTGAAAAAAATGATAATATTTTTAATAAACTAATAAGGCGATAGGCTACAACCCCATAACCTTGGGCATGGCTAAAACAAATGTTCATATTTTTAATAAACAAATAAGGCGATGAGCTACAACCTCATAACCTTGGGCATGGCTAAAAAAAATGTTAATATTTTTAATAAACAAATAAGGCGATGAGCTACAACCCCATAACACTGGGTGGAGTGAATGAAAAATAATTAAATTTTTTAATAAACTAATAATCCGATTAGCTACAACCCCATAACATTGGGCATGGCTCAAAAATTTTTTTTAGCCATGTCCAAGGTTATGGGGCGATAAACTTGTTTGCTTAGTTGTTTATTTAAATATTTACATATTTTATATTCGCTACGCCCAATGTTATGAGGTTGAAGCTCATCGGCTCATTTGTTTATTGAAAAAATAAATTATTTTTCATTTACTACGCCCAATGTTATGGGGTTGAGGCTCATCGACTTATTGGTTTATTAAAAAAATTAAAATTTTTTTTTAGCCATACCCGAGGTTATGGGGTTGTAGCTTATCAGCTTATTTGTTTATTAAAAAGATTAATTATTTTTCATTTGCTACGCCAACCGTCATGAGGTTGTAGCTCATCGGCTTATTTGTTTATAAAAAAATTAATTATTTTTCATTCACTCCGCCCAGTGTTACGGGGTTGTAGCTCAGCGCCTTATTTGTTAATTAAAAAAATTAACAATTTTTTCAGCGATGAGGTTGTAGCTCATCGCCTTAATTGTTTATTAATAATATGAACATTTTTTTGAGCCATCCCCAAGGTTATGGTGTTGCAACTCATCGGCTTATTTGTTTATTACAAAAGTTAATTCTTTGTTATTCACTACGCCTATAGTTATGGGGTTGTAAGCTTGTCCGCTTATTTGGCTATTAAAAATTTAATTTTCGTTACTCACTTTATTAATTAAAAAAAAAAAAAAAAAAAAAAAAATTAAATCAGGCATGCCTGAAGATTTTCAATTTGGCGCGTCTGGCTGGTTTACACTTTGAAGAGGCCTGAAAGGGGGCGATCTTGCTCCAAGAATCAAAGATCAAGTTTTGATTCGATATATCGACTCGACTTTCTAATCGAATCTCTCTTTCTCTTTTTCATAAGTGAATGTAATTATAAGTAGAATGTAGATTGGTAGATTGTTTTATGCGTCATAGCATTCGAAAAATAACATTTTTAATTTGGACTCATTTTTTTCAGAGTAAGCAATAGTAATCCATGATTGTTTTATCAGAATAATTGATAAACTATGATCAATTATTGGTAATTCCAAAAATAGAAAAAAATAAATAAACAAGTGGTTTATTATTTACAATATTTGAACATAGATTTTTAACGAATCAAAAAACTAAAAAACTGAATAAAAGTAGTTTATCATTTTGATATTGAGATCAATATTTCGTTGAGTATCAGTTTTTTCATAGCAGGAGACCTAATTTTGGCTGGAATTTAAATAATTTTTAGTCAAAAAATAATTTCAAAACATCTATAATGAACGAAAAAGTTAAATGTAGCGTGTATATTGTTAAAAAAACACTAGTTTAGCACATAAAATGTGTCAAAAGTGTATGCTTTGGAATCAACTAAAACCCCAAATCTACACTACAATTACTATGGGAGCTTGTTTGGAAACATATGAAGAGAAGATTCCACATATTTTTGAGAGAAATAAAAAGGTCGAAACCGTTCAAAAATGTGAAAATCGTAAAAAACGCGTTTTTTGTGTTTTTTGACAACTATAAACAGCTGTATCTTGGAAGCGGAAGATCGTACAGGGTTCCAGTTAGTTGCAAAATTTTTGTTTTTTATAAAAAAAATTTAACAAATTTTTAATATGCACAACAATTTAGTCTAGAAAAAGCTACGGTCGTTTGAAGATACCTGCAAATGAGCAAAAATAGCAATATCTGTGTAGGACGGTATTATTATAAAAATAACCAAACTATGTTGTCAAAATATTTTTACAAAAAAGAACTTATTTTGAAAAAAAATTTGCCGCAAACAAGAGGTTTCTTTCTCATTTTGATCAAAAGTTAGAATTTTTCGAAAAATACCTTAAAATTGCTTAAAACAGCTTAAGAATAGGCCATTTTTCAATCTTTGAAAAAATCTAGCACCAAGCAGAAATAAGAAAGAGACCTCTAGTTTGCGGCAAAAGTATTCTATTAAATAGTTCTTTTGCCAAAAAAAATTGCAATAAAATCGGTGAACCTCGTGCGGACGGTTTTTTAAAAAAGTATTATTTTGACCCATATATATACGGTCAGCCTCCACACGTGGGAGGGGCGTAGCGCTGCCGCGTGGGGTCGAAGGGGTGAATTAGAATGAGTTTTTAAAAGTAATAAAGTAGATCCCCGGCCGTACGTCTTGCACTTATTCAGTCAACTCGGCGCTTGGAAGGAGAGAATTAAGTGAAATGCCGATAAGCGGACAGCGGCACAAAGAAGAGACAGCTTAGAGCTGCTGCGGCTCCGCAGTGGGGACTGCACGGCGGGGGAATACGAACGAGAAGAGAATGAAGTGAAACGGCGATTACTTGCGCGCACTCCTTCTCTCGGTCACTTGGATTTCCTCAATTTCCGCTTCTTAATTAATTCTTCTTTCTTTTTTTTTTTTTTTTTCTTTCAATTCAAAATTGGAAATAGCTGAAAAAAAATTCCATCTAGAAAAATTATAACTCCCAAAAAAATATAAAACCTTTCGGATGTCATGTATCGATCTCCATAACAATCCCACATTCCCAAGTTGCAACAGACTTACTTATAATCCGCCTAAAAGGAGTGAGGTAAGGGGCCACGCAAATTGCAATTAAGCACTTAGCACTGTTAGCTGACACTCCGCTCTGCTGGAACAGGTGGGGCGAAGTAGCTTCCTTCCGCTGCTTAGCTGTGCTCCCAAACCACTATCGTCCCCGACACTCGAGTGGTTTGATCGCGAGCTAGCCAAGTGATCTAAAACCACGTGAAGCACACCTGGACCAGTAAAGCCGTAGCAGGCAGGGATACGTCAGTGGCCTTCGCCACCACAGTAGGATAAGGACCCGGAAGGCCTAGAGAACCTTCCACGAACATCGAACCGCCCGGACGATCCGGTAATTTATAAGTTATTTTATTGTAATCTTTAACTCTGTCGGAGGACATTAAACTCATCATTAAATTGTCAACTTATTCTTACATTTCTAATAAACAATACTTCTAAAATCATTCTTTTATCTTTTACTCTACTTTATTTTATTCACCCATTAAGGCGGGGGGGGGGGGGTAGGGTCTGAGCGGTCAAAAAATGATGATTTTTCGATGATTTATAGTGAAGCTCCTGTTTATTATAATTTAATAAGAATTTATATACATATCATACAACATTCTGTCAAAATTTCAGATCAAAATATTAAAAATTGAGGCAATGGGAGCCAACCAAACAAGGCGCTTCGAAAAAAAGATGAGTTGCGGTGAACGCTGTAACTCGCGAACGGTTCATCTGAAATCAAAAAATAAAGTAGATTTAGTTAATATATTAGTTTTTCTCGCCCCCTAGTAGGATCAATTTCATTTTTTTTCAATTTTGAAGTTTTGGCGACGTTTTGAAGCCAAAACACTGTTTTTTGGTCACCAAAACCGGCCATTTTATGGCTAAAACTCGGCCAAAAAAAAAAAAAAAAAAAAGTTACTCACTAGGGGGCGGGTTTTTTTATGCATTAAAGACGTATGTTTACTTCTAGAAAGATCGGTGCAGTAGTTTTCAAATGAGAACTTTCACCGACTTTGAAAAATAGTGTTTCGAGAAAAACGCGTTTGAAGTTTTCGGTACGAAAAAAGTGAAGAAAAACTATTTTTACAACTTACACTGAATCATCTATTCCAGCTCCATAAAGTAAGTCACCAGCAGCTTCAGCAATGTCCAGGGCATCTTTTTGTCCTTGTCTTCGCCGAATTCTACCTTCTTTGGTTTGAGCGGCGCTTTCGGAGTCGGCTTTCATTATGCGAGTTTCGTCCGCCAGCCTCGCGTACTCATGGGCGCTGCATCCAGTACCAACTCCTGCTGATTGAAGAATCATTAATAAATCTGTATTTCCTTCATTAAAAGTACATGCAGCTATATTTGCTACAATCTCTTTTATGTTGCAGCCAGCAGACGATGTTTTGGGAGCAATTTTCCAAATAAGTTGATTTAAACTCTCGTTGTTATTTTGCGTAAATCCACCAACGCATCTTTCTAAAAGCTCGTCTTTGCTCAGATCTTCGTATATTGGTTTCATTGCATCCAAAACATCAACTGGTAAGGCCTCGTTAGAGTGAGAAAAGTTTTCTAAGGTGTTCAATGCCACAGCTTTCTGGTATTCGCACCAAGAGTCCGCGCCGCTCGGACAATCGTAGTGCTGCGGATCTTCGTCTGTGGATGAGTTATGGGCGTACGTTTCCCAGATAGCCTTTTTCATTTTATTTACAGCATCTTCTTCTCGACAGTTTCTTCTAATCGCCAAACCGTAGTACACAGTAAACTTGTCGATAAGTGCCCCTGTCAATTTTCCTTGCCCCGACAGCGTTTTACTTTTGGTTGTTTTTCCGACGTTTTTACCGAACTTTATAATTTTTTCTTCAACCGTGTTCTTAACAAGGTCTCGGAGCCTTTTACCCATACGTTTTTGTACGTGGCCAACGCACTCTTTTTTTGTTATTTGGAAGTTGTCTCCGTACGGTTTCAAGTTTACTACTCCGCTGTAAGTCTTGCTATCCCCGTCACCGACATAATTTTTATAGCGAACACCGTGTTTTTCTTGAGATCGCTGAAACATCTGCTTTACTGCGTCAACTTCCATGTTTCCCGAGGGTCCGGAATGATTTGCTTTGCACGCACCTTCAGCAACATGCTTTTCATGCCACGTTTCAAACTCAGCAGTATTCAAGCGATGTTCCCAAGTTTTGCATACTTGACAGTGTGCACTTTTTACAATAATATCAAGAACCTTACCTGTGTAAAAGCCAATCAACGAAGCAACACCAAACAAGGAGGCAAAACCACGTTTCATCCAAGTTCCATCTCCGGAAACTGTCAAATCTGAATGTGACGTCGCTTGCTTTTCTTCTTCAGCGGCAGAAGCCATAATTTTATCCGTAACTGTTGGACTGCGGAGCCTATGCTGTTAATGCAATTATTATAAGTAGTTTTGCACAAAAAACTGCTTGATAAGTCCATTAAACCGCAGAACTTATTGCATCCTGCAAGTCCTAAACCCAGAATCCTCATCACGAGGGCAAACCGAGAATTTATTTCAAATCTGCTTCCGTTTTTTTTGCTTGACGGAATGTATCGATTTTCGCAGCGTTCACACTTGACTTGAAGATCGAAAGCTAAACCAACTGGCTTACACGACTTGAACTCAACATTACCGTTGCACACTTTGCAATTTACCAACGTTGAAAGTGTTGTAAACACTTGCAGAAAGTCAACTATACGATAATGTATTTCGGTATCCACTGGCACAGACGGTTGAGAACTTAGCCGAATTTTTTTAGCTGACGCACTTTTTGTCTGCACGTCATTATTTTTAAACGGATTGGGTCTTTTTTTTGGTTTTCCAAGTATTTTTCCTTCAGTTTTACGCGTTTCTCTCGACACTTTACTTGTTCTAACCATTTTAAAACTAAAAAAACCGAATCGGAAATATAAGAAGAAAAATAATCGGACCGCTCTGGTGAACGAACACCGTCAAACTGACGCGTCTTTTTTTCCACACAGACCTTTAGAACCGCCTTATACTCTACCTAAGTTCACTGCCCCTCCCTTTTTACAAAAGGGTCTTAGGGGATTACAAAGACCGACTTAGCAGGGGCCTTCAGCGTAGAGCATGCGGGGAGGGGCAGCTGCCTCGACCTGCTCCGCTCGAAGGCCCCAGACTTAAAACTCTGTAACTTTGTGAGTTTTGCTCCAAACCCTTAGAAATTTTAACACAGCATTCTTGAAATGTTTTACTATAAGAAAAAAAAAAAAAAAAAATTGGATTTTTCAAAAATTGCCAGACCCTACCCCCCCCCCCCCCTTAAGGGGAAGTCAGGCAAGGGTCCAATGGTAGTTAGTTAAAATTAAAAAAAAAAAAATCGAGGGGGTAAATTCAAAAAAGGGCTCTGTAGCAGGGTAGCGACATTGAAAAGCTACATTTAAAAAAAAACTGCATCAAGATTCGTTGAAAATTGGCCGAGAAAAACGCAGAACGGTAATTTGGTATTTTTTTTCGTCGGCCGCATCAGCCGTGACAGCAGACGCCACTGCTGCTACAGTGCGTTGCTGTGCGTGAGACCGCGCGTACGTAATTCTAACCAACAAATTTCTTATCATAAAATCAAAAAGTAACAAATTTGTTGTAACCCACGTTTTAGTTGTATTTATGTTTTTATAAGTAATTTCAAACAGTTGCAAAGTGAGAGCCAAGAGCTTAGAATCTTCAAAGATGGTAGAACAAGATTTCAATAATCCTTAGTCAGGTTTGAAATGTATGAACTAAGCCAGCCAATTACATACTTGAGGTGATAAACACTGATAAAGTTTTTTATTGACACGGTCTCTGAGGGTATATTAAAGTCAAGATCTTAGAAACTTCAAAGCAAGTAACAAGTTTTAAACAATTTTTAGTCATTTTAGAAATTCTAAATTTTATAAATAGTTTAAAAATATTTTTTTTCTACTTTTTCAATTGATTTATTTATCAAGAATTCTTTTTTAGTTTTAAAATTTTATAACTATTGAATACTTGTTTTACTTCAATACTGATAATTATTGAAAACTTGTCTTACTCGCTTGAAGATTTTAATCTTTTGACTCTTAGCACAGAGACTAAATTAAACAGATCTTGAAAGGTTTGTAATTAAATTTATTTTTAAGAACCCCAATCGCACAAAGTTTATTATTGCCATAAAATCTTTAAAATTTACTCGGCTGACAGAAAAGGTGAAATATAATTTTTTTTTGTGTAAAGTGAACCATGCCTGTGAACATCATTTGCTCTTGCTAGGAGACCCAAGACTTACTTTATCCTACTTGATAACTAAAAATTGAAAAAGTAGCTGCAGTTAAAATTCTCTTGAACTAATGAAATTTTATCAAGTGAATAGACTTTGGAAAAGTTCAGATGTCAATGACGATGGGCATAGTTTGGTTGTCATTATATTACACTTGCCTCCAAAGGTAATTGCATTGATAGTCAGCCAAGTAAATCTTAAAAAAGTTTGTCATTAACATAGTCACTGAGGGTATGTTAAACTCAAGACCTTAAAATTTTTAAAGCAAGACAAGTTTTCAATAGCTTTTATACATTTTTGAAAATTTAAATTTTAAAAATGATGAAAAAATATTAGTTTTATACTTTTTTTAGTTGATTTATCTTCAAGAATCTTTTATGGTTTTAAAAATGACTTATAACTATTGAAAACTTGTCTTACTTGCTTTGAAGATTCTAAACTTTTGATTCTTGTATATGATTTATAGAGACAAAATTAAACAGATCTTGAAAAAATTTAATCTGGTTCATTTTTATGATCTACATACAAAGTTTATTATTGTCATAAAATCTTAAGATTTTCTTGGCTTACAATAAAGGTGCACTATGATTTTTTTTGTGCAAGGCAACCATGCCTGTGAGCGTTGACATTTGCTCTTGCTGGGAAACCTACAACTTACTTTACATTTGAACTGTTCCAAAGCGTCAAGTCAATTCATTTGATAAGATCTCATTAGTTCAAGAAAGTTCTGATTGCATGAGTGATTGCAGCTACTGTTCTAATTTTTTGTTATCAAGTAGGCTAAAGTAAGTGATCTCCCAGCAAGAGCAAATGTCACTGTTCACAGGCATGGTTGACTTTACACAAAAACAATCATAGTTCAGCTTTATTGTCAGCCAAGTAAATCTTAAAGAATTTGTAGCAATAATAAACTTTGTGTGAGTGAAGCTTATAAAAATAAACCTGATTACAACTCTTTCAAGATTTGTTTAATTTTATAACTGTGTCTTGTTGTTTTTTTTTTTTTTTTTTTTTTTTTTTTTTATATACAGATATTGATAAAACAACTATTTTATTGAAATATTACTTGTATTTGAAATTTTTATAATTCAAGAGACCTACTTTACATGAAGAAAATTATCGAAATTTTTACGTACTGAAGCAAATCAAGAGTAAATATTGAAGAAATAATTGAAGAAATATGAATTGTTTATAATGCAACTGAAGAGTTTTATTTAATAAGAAAATATTTTCATAAAATTAGTGATTTTGCTAATTTTATTTAAGAAATAATGTATGATTCTTTTTTTCAATTGACACATTTTCAGCCTTGTATTGAGTGTAATGAATAAGTAATTTTGAGTTTCAGCTTATTTCATTATTTTGATTTTTTATCACATATATTTTTGATTTTGCAAGATAATTTTTACTACGAATTTTATTTATTGAGGAGAGGTAGCTGAGGAGTAAGCCGTAAGGCAGTCATAAAGTTTTGCAAACTTATAGGTTAGACGCGCATAGCCACGCACAGCAACAGCGGCAGACGACGACATGGCTGCCACGATTTACGAAAAAAATCTTCAACTGCCGTTCTGCGTTTTACTCAGTGAATTTTTAATCAATTTTCATGATTTTTTTTTTTAAATAACAGCTTTTTAATTTCTCTACCCTGCTATAGAGCCCTTTTTAAAAAATATTTTCTTAATTAAAATCTATTCATCAAAAAATTTCGCCTGACTTCCCCTTAAGAGTCAGATAACAAAGAGACAGGAAAACTACGTAAGTAGCTGTTCCAAAAAGACGAAGATCTCATTCCTTAAAAATAATTACGTCAAGGATTCCATGACACGGAAATTGAAATTAACTTAAAAATTAAGAAGTTCTCAAAAATTATAACTATTCGGAAAATCAAAAGATTAAAACTTTGGAAAAATTGAAATTTTGAAGATCTTAAAAAAAATTGAAAAGGTTGAAGAAATTAAAATTTGAAAAATTTTACTCTTAACACTGAAATTTCACTCTTAAAATTGAAACCTTTCTGAAAATTTAAACTTTTGAGAAATTGACAGTTTAAAAATTGGGAAAAAAAAATTTGAAGCTCTCGAATGTTGACAAATTTTGAAAAATTAAAATCTGGGAAAATTACGACTTCAAAAAAAAAAGTTGAAAACTCAAAATTAATACTTTGGAAAATTTTAGTACTTTGTGTGCAGACTAAAATACAACTCCGCGTTGCAAACGGATACCACCCAAGTTCTCTCTCCTTCCGATTTTATATTTTTATTTCTACGCTATGTATTTTACAACTACTCAAACTCACTCGATATTTTGCAAAAATTTACTAAAAGTTCACGTTGAGTTAACTATAATAGTTCTAACTAACATAAAATTTAAAACTCATGTAAGTTATAACGATATAGCGCTGTAGTGATAAAAATAAAGTAGTAATAGGTCACACTAGTTAAGTCACAATATTTAGGTCGAAATTATTTAAAACAATGCTTAGGTCACACTAGTTAAGTCACAATACTGAAGTCAAAATATTTAAGTAATGATACTTTCTAACTTATTAAACTCAAGGGAGTAATTAAATTAATTAAAGCTGCACGGTGTGTGCTAATTATTCTTCAAATTCTTACTAACTTCCGTTCCGGCAACCGCTCCCGAGGAGCCTCGCTGTCCCCTCCACCTTGCCTTTTTTTCGTCAAGACGCTGATTTGGCAGCCAGGCTCCGTGGGAACGGGTGCTGATAATGCACTTTCTTACATTTCATACTTTCATACAATTTACACTCACTTAAAATCTTAACTTGGTTAAACTAATTTAGGTACTATTATGTTCATTATATTTGTCACATAACAATTTAATCACTTTTTTATGGTTTTTATATAATTTTTCATCAGATCTTGGGGGAATATATACAGTTCCAATAATATAATTTTTATTACCTGATATTAATTCTATGAATTATTGTTCTACTGACTCATCAGATATTGAAGATATATCAATTTTTCTTGTAAAAAATGATTTTTTAGCAGCAATTAAAATTCCACCACCAGCAGTAGCATCAGCATAAGAATACCTATCTCCTCGATAAATATTATAATTTTTTAAACCCAACAATTTACTATTAAAATCACAACATAATATACTTTCAGTCGGTAGAATAACACTTGGTTTTGGTGATAATAAAGGTAAATTTAAATTAAACTCATTAAATTTTGTGTGTAAACCATTTACATTTTAATAGTAAAAAATTAAATCCGTTGATGATAAAAAAACTTCAATTTTCTTTATTTATATCACTATTTACTATTTTTTTTTTTTTTGAGCACAATAGTTGGAATACCCTTTTGAAAAATAGCAGTTTTTTGGGCTTCCTCTGGGTGTATTTTATTATACACTTCAGCTTCTATTTTACACTTTTTAAATTGATCTCTCTGAATTTTCGTATGATCTTCGTTAACCTTGACATCAACTGGTAGTTTTCTCCAATTTTAAAGTATTTTTGATACATCAGATCTACTGTCAAGTATCAACTTTATACTCCTGTTTTTTCCAGGAGTTTTAGTACCTAACCTAAAAAATTTAGCAGAATCCAATTTTGTTTCGATTTCAATTTTACTCAACACTTCAATAATACTTTGCCTATCAGCTGTCGCTTCATCAGGACCATCTGTCTCCAGAATGTTATGTATAATTAAATTATTTTTGATAAGCTGTCTGATTTCCAATTCCTTGTAGATTTGCTGAAAATTGTCAAGTGTACCAAAATTATTAGTTGAAAGTGCAGAGTTTACAATTGAATTTTCGGTGAGAACATTAGCATTACTATTGTTTTTGCATAAATTTTTGATTTTTGAAGCAACATCATTTTTCAAAAAATCAGAGCCAGATTGCAATTTATCAATTTTGGTTTTGAAATCATCCTGCAGTTTGACAATATTATCTTTAAATTCATCCTGCATCTTGGATAACTTTTCACTCATTTCTTTCTTAATTTTCTGAACTTCCACTTTTGTAGAAAAAATTCTAGAATTATTAGCATTTCGCTCAACAATTTCATTATGCAGCTCCTCTCTCAATTTACTGATATTTTGTATAATAATGTCTAGCTTGGATGCAGAATTTTCTGTTGATATATCAACAACTTTTTCTTTCAGTTCATAAATAATGTTTTTTAGATCAGTAATGTCAGCAGCATTGTTATTCTTCAAACAATTTTTACAATTAAATATTAAAGACTTTGCTGACTTAGTATTCATAACTTTAATTTCCGTAGCGGTCAAATTTGTGCATTACAATAGTTGCATGAAACGGCTCTTGACATGCTCTACAACAAATAACAGGTATATCACCAAAAGTTTTTTCACAAAAGTGACAGAAAGACATTTTAATCAATTTTCAAGAATAATAAATTCAAGTAGAAGAGTTCAAAATGTAAACAGTAACTTTCTAGTATAACCTCAAAAACCTAGTAACCACACTTAATTTAATTCACGCATCTATTAAGGCACTTAAATCTTCAATTTTACTTTTGTTATGAAAAAATTCATAAATCAAGTGAATAATAATTGTTAGTTCACAAAATACTTATCAACATAATCTAACAATAAGATAATTTATCAGAGCTAAAGTTCAGCCAATGTTAACGCGTTGGGCAGATGATTTTGACAATTTTATTAGATGCATATTTATTGAAATGATGAGTTATGGGCCTCAAAAGAATTAATTTTTATGAAAACCAAGCAGATTTTTGAAAAAATCATTTAGGAGGTTCCCTACCAATATATATGTCAACTGCGATGCTACGATTAGATTTCTGTATGTACAGGTATACACGCGCAGTGTACCGTAACCTCGCAATCATGCATATTTCACGTAAACGATTTTTATTTATTACTTAGAGTCTCCTAATGATTAATTAAAAGAAACTAAAAATTTTAACTAATTTGCTTTTATTTTCTAAAAAAATTTGATAAAAAACTGTGGGCTAGAAATAAAAATATTCTTAATAAAAGTAAATTTCCCATAAGAGACTATGCTAAATGAGTAAAAATTGAAATGTTAATTTCTTTTTTCTGAAGTTCCTAAGCGTCTTGAAATTTTAGCTAACCATTTCTTACATCAAAAATTGACTGTACGTAAAATTGAATCAAAATCTGAGGGCTGGATCTATTTGGTAGGGAACCTCCTTAAAGTAGCAAAAAATACGACAAAAACCACATATATATCGCTTGGTACAACAGAAAATTTCAACCTAGCGCGTCCAGACTTCACGTACTTTCAAGTAAGGTATGAAGTCAAACTTCTATCGCTATTAGAAGTCGATTTTCAAAAATGACCCTTAAACGCCTCACCCTAATAAGTAGACCTCAAGTATGTAAAATTTAAAAAGTAATTTATAAAAATACATACTTTGATAGGTTGTTTAAAATTAGCTTCAATATTCTGATTTTATTGATAAAACTGGACTTATGCATATTGAAATTTATTATTATTATGTATGGATGATTCTACATCATCTCATAATTTAAAAATTGATTTTTGAAATGAAGACTTGGTGATTTTGATGTAAGAGTAGGAGACAAAATTTTTATAACAATCAGTTTAGTGTAAAAATAGTTCTGAATGTAGCTTTAAAAAATTTTTTTTTTTTTAAATTTTCTAAAATTATGAAATTTATAGCTTAATCTTCAAAACTTCAGAGAAAGCTAAACAAGTTTATTTTGAAAAATACATCTTGCGGTAACTAGTAACCAATTGAGTCTTGAATTCATATTCAATAATTGAGTCCATACTAAATACCTATGGAGTTGTAGTAAGTCTTGACAAATTTACATTACCTTTGAGCACTTTGTTTTAATTTAAATTTAACCTGATGTTGGGACTGCTGCCTAGAATAATTAATTCTCAAAGTAGCAAATGTTTTTATATTGTAAAAAAAATAGATTCTTAAAAAAACCGAAATTAATTAATTATTTATTTAAAGATTAATCATATTGTAAAGTTTTTTAGCATCTATAAACTTTATTCACATCACAAGCGTGTTTTATATTTCTTCAAAATTGATTAAAAATACTGAAATTTAAGGTTTTAAGTTCATCAAAGATAATTTAAGAAAAAATTAAGATTTTTACACAGTTCTGTTATACTGAAACAATGACTTTAGAAAAGTTTTTTTTTGTTTTTTATACTAAATATTTATTTCAAAAGTATGTACTAAATGAACATAAATAAGTTAATTCAAAATCATTCACACATGAGTCCGAGCAAGTCAAGCTTTCTGAAGTGAGCCACTAAAAATTAAGTTATTGAATTATACATATTTTTTTGTAGATTATTGAAGGTTTATGTATCAATAATAAGACCCTAAAATAGTTTTCAAAAATTTCAACTTTTGTAAAAGTTATAAACAAATAAATTTTAAAGCATGTTATTTTTCAGAATTCAATAACTTGTAGGGGAGTTGATAAAAGTGAACCAAATTTTGGTGATAATTTATGAAAAAATAGATAAATAGAATGTGCTATTTGTCGTAAAAAAAATTGTTTATTTATTCATAAAAAATAAATTTTTCTATAAATAATTGAAAATTTATCAATCTTCTCGTAGGAATAGACCGAAATTCTTTTTACCATTTGATGCGTTAAATCCTAAGCTAGTAATAGCTGCAACAAAAATTTTGTGTTCTTGAATGGAAAAAAAGTTATGGAAGTTTAAGTAGCCAAAATGCAGGCGAAAACGGGCTGCCATGCGGCGAACTTGCATACATATATGCGCTTCCAATCTCGACGCGCGCCATCTGTAGATATATATATATGCGGCGAACTTGCATATATATATGCGCTTCCAATCTCGACGCGCGCAATCTGTAGATATATATATATGCGAGTTCGCCGCATGGCAGCCCGTTTTCGCCTGCATTTTGGCTACTTAAACTTCCATAACTTTTTTTCCATTCAAGAACACAAAATTTTTGTTGCAGCTATTACTAGCTTAGGATTTAACGCATCAAATGGTAAAAAGAATTTCGGTCTATTCCTACGAGAAGATTGATAAATTTTCAATTATTTATAGAAAAATTTATTTTTTATGATTAAATAAACAATTTTTTTACGACCAATACCACATTCTATTTATCTATTTTTTCCCAAATTGTCAGCAAAATTTGGTCCACTTTTATCAACTCCCCTACAAGTTATTAAATTCTGAAAAATAACATGCTTTAAAATTTATTTGTTTATAACTTTTACAAAAGTTGAAATTTTTGAAAACTATTTTCGGGTCTTATTATTGTTTATATATTGTTTATATACATAAACCTTCAAGAATCTACAAAAAAATATGTATAATTCAACAACTTAATTTTTAGTGGTCCACTTCAGAAAGCTTGACTCACATTCAATAAGATTTATGTGCACAATTAACTTCACAACCATTCTATTGAATTCCCATTTATTAAATAGATATTTTTATTTTATTTTTTATTTTTACTTATGATGATGTTTGATTTATTAAGTTACATCTCAATGCAGCTCTTAAGTGATTTGAATACCCAAGCGAATGAGAAAAAATTGTTGTAGCTCAAAAAGGGTATTCATTTTTCATAGAAAACAGCTCAAACTACAATTCAATCTTTATTTTTAACCGGTGTCAAACAGTAATTTTTAAGGCAAATATAAATAATTATCAAAAAATAATCATCAGAAATTAAAAAGATTGTATTTTAAAATACAGTCACTGCAATTTAAACTAAACAACCAAAAATAGATCTGTAAACATAAATCATTCACATCAGTAATACACAATTCACTAATACACAAGTAATCACATCAGTAATACACAATTCACAAATCACTAAAATTAGACACTTGTGTTCACAGCTTATATAATGTGATTTGCTGCTGCTGCTGAAAACTATATAGCCTTGCAGTCCACACTGGTAAAGTAGAGAAGAGATAGTGCATGGCCCCTTAAGGCTGTAGGTGATGAGGTACGCGCAGCGTCCACACTCCACAGCCAAGCACATGAACCATAAATTTTAGCAAAACTTTATATAAAAGAACAAACCTGAAAAACTTTTATTGTTATTATGACAATTTCATGAACAATTGTGCGTTGATAGTTTAATAATAATGCACATCAACATCTTGGCCGAAAGTCGAGCCACCGGCTTGAGTCTTCTGCTGCACGCCTGCCTGCAGCGCCCAACAGCTGCAGCAGCCGCCTTGCTGCTGATGTTGGGCGCTGATGCCATCCCATGTGCGAGAGTGAGATAGCAAGTCCAGCGTTACGCCACGTCCGGCTTATGCCTTATTGATCTGAAAACATCGATTTTAAATCACCTTTCTTGGAAAAATCGTCGTCGGTGAGTTTTTTCAACCTTGTGCACCCCAATCTACAGGGTCGACGACGACATTCTCTAGAATATGTTTGATTGCAAAACATCTATTATAAACACAACTTTCTGGGACAGTCGTTCACGATGAGTTTTTTCGACCTGGTGCACCCACGTCTACCGGGTAGACAGTTACTTGACGGCAATGAATCATTCTTCCTGCAAGTTTGCACTCGTCTAGCAAAGAGGCTCTCAGCTGTAGCTTGTTGACGGCAACACTCGC
This sequence comes from Encarsia formosa, assembly GCA_038277355.1. Classification (NCBI taxonomy): domain Eukaryota; kingdom Metazoa; phylum Arthropoda; class Insecta; order Hymenoptera; family Aphelinidae; genus Encarsia; species Encarsia formosa. The sequence goes on from CM076184.1 coordinate 73,830,922, forward strand.
CGCGTAAGGATGACATTTTTCATTTCACTTCTACCGCAGATCCTTGCGTGTATAGTATAGATAAGGCATAGTGTATATAGTATGATAGAGGCAACAAGATAGTTATAGAAGCTATGCAAAAAAACCCTAGTGCCGTATTTAGAGTAAAATACTTTTTTTTTTTTTTTTTTTTTTTTTTTTGGACTTCGTTTAAAAAACCAATCAGCGCAACTATTATTTTTAAAAAGGTTTTTTTTTTTAAATATGTAGAAAATTTTATGATAAGAAATCTGGAAAAATTTGAGTTGAAATTGTTAACTTCAGTTTAAAATTAAATTCATGTACTAAAATGAACTATTTATTTCACCAGTAATTTACAATATTAGTTAAATTCATCCTAAAGCCATACTATAAAAGCGTACATACCAATATCACAAATATCACTGGCCCCAAAAAACTCAGTATGAAATAGTTATCGTCTTGAAGCCAACAGAGATAAAATTTTGAATCATAGCTGAATGTATCTTTCAAATTAATAATTGTTACAGATACTAATGGTGCTCCATATGCAGCAATATAACACCATCTAAACTTACATTTCTGAGCTTCAAAAACTTCAATTAATGAAATGACGAGTTGCAAACCTGAAAGCGCAATTCAATTTCGTTAAAAATAAAATTCATAGGTCCTGTAATAATTTTTAAAATTATGAAATAATAAATAATGATTACTATTTTATGTTTTGAGTCTGTAAGTTAAGAGTAAAATATTATTCAGTGTACCATCGACTATTTTTAAGTCATAAGTTCAGAGCCTTTAAGGCGAAGTGAAAGGGGTCATTTGAACAAAAAATTTAAGATTCAGTAAAATTAAAAATGAAATGGAAAAAAGGCGCTCTGTAGCACTCAAGCTACTGCCTTAATCTATCTTAAGCCCAATCCGATCAGAATCGGATGAAAATCAACGTCAGATCATGAAAAATCCTTCTTCACAATTCAGAACATAGATAGATGTATAGCAAATGTTATTAAAATACAAAAATTTACAAAACTGTTTCCCATATTTCGACGTTAATTTTGATCCGATTTCGATGGGATTGAACTTAAAAGATAGCTTAAAGTAGTAGCTTGGGCGATACAGAGCCCTTTTTTTTCTTTTTCGTTTTGGTTTAATTTTCACTGATTTCTTATGCAAATTCTGAAACTAACTTATGAGCCACAGGGTGACTATTAAGTAGCGCATGGGCTGAATAACTTGAAAAATATGGATTTTTTTCTGTAGTACATGCAACATAAGAGTTACTTCTTACAAAATTTAGTATCAGATGGGCCCGACAGAATACGGCCCGGACCCTTACATTGGGCTTCACGGATTCATAATGGATTTTTTTAAATGGAAACCTTTACTTTTCACCTCAGATTTGGAAAGAGCGAAAAATTTTAAGCTCCTGTAGGACCCTGTAAATTTTTTTCTAGTCCATTCTAAAGTTTCGTAGAGGGCCTAAAGAGCCCCTTAACAATAATACCTAAATAACTCGGAAAAAGTCTCTTTTTCGACTACTCGAGCTCTAGCAAAGTTTTTTTTTTTTTTTTTTTTTTTTTTTTTTTTACAAAATTTTGGATCAGAGAGGCCAGACAATTAAAATTTTTCACAATTAGGCAAGAAAAATATTTAAGAGTTAATTTGTTCAATTAATAAAAAACCAATTTTCAAAAATTTAACTGGTAATTATTAAACGATTAAACGAAGTTACCTGTAAGTAAAGTTCGATCGATAAATAAAGTCGTCGGATTAAATCTGGTATGCTTAAATGTGGTATAAGTGAGGAATTTTCTGCTCATAGTACAAGACATGCGTCAACTTCAGCAGCGATGAAAAAAGGTGTTGATTTAAGTATAATTAAGAAAACGACTTGTTGGTCTGAGACTTCCAAAATTTGGGGGGGTCGGTTGGGCCGGGGGGGGGGGGTGCGCGCGTCTCGGGTGGTGGCGCGGGGGGATGGCGCGCCGCGGCGGCCGCTGGCCATCGTTCCCGAGGGTGCGTGCGTGCGTCTCGGGTGGGCTGGGGGGGGGGGGAAACGCGCAGCGGTGGTAGGGGGCCGCTAGACTACCACGACGACGCGGGTGCGCGCGCTAGCGGTGCGTGCGCCTACTTGTGTTGCCGCTCCCCCCAAAATGTATTTTTATTAATCTTAAAAATTGCACCATGCGATCAAACAAAATTTCGACGCAATGTTATATCTATAATTATAGGGCCAATGAAAAACCCATTAATTAGTATTGACAAATGTATGTCTTACATCGCCCCCCCCCCCCGGAGCGCGAGTGTTGTGGCTCGGCACGGATTTTAAAACATATAATTATATCCAATTACACTGCTCCAATAATGCGTCCAACTAAAGGTTTTTGGGCGGAGACTGCAGTTGCTGGCACGATGAATTCTCAAAAAATAGTTTTTCCGAGCATCAAAAAGCCTAGTCCTTTAGTAGTAAATATAGTTTTCCTTCCACCACTGAAGTCAATACCATTCTCGCTCAATATAAATATTTTTTCTTTAATATCTTTAATTTATTTGCATTCGCGTGCGGTAAAAAAATTAAAAAATGTCAATACAGTGCGTCTATGGTGAAAGAATAAATGGTGAATATGTGCAAGTGTGTAAGGATAAAGCTGTTAATAGGGAGATACCAGGAAGAAATTATTGTGATAAACATTCAGAATTATATTTTGTTGAACGTGATCACTATCATTATTATGATAGAATTGAAGAAAAAAAAAATAAACTTCATTCCAACGATAGTGGATATATTTAAACAACTGAATAAAATTTTGTGCGCGCAAGTTGAGTGCGCAGAAAGAAAGAAGTTCACGGAGCATTATTTCCAGTACACGGATCCCAGTCATTTTAAATTTCAGAAAAATGTACTCGAAGAAATTCTCGAAAAATATTATGATTTGGAAAAAAAAGTGCTGAAAATTCTTTTATAGAATATCTTGAAGGACAGTTGCATACTTATTCTAATTATAAAGAAAGTAATGGCTACCCTTCGCCCCAGGATGACTGTCATTTCAAAACAGTCACAACAAATCCTGAAATAGAAGTGCATTCACTTTTTTATACTATTCAAAAATATTTGAAAGAGTTTGACGAAGAGTACATGGACAAAACTGATGGTGTTGGTGATGTGTTGTGTTTTGAAGAAAATTTTATACAAATAATTCATTACTACGCCGAAAGAACTTTTGAAGCGCGTCGCAAAAGAGATGTAGGAAAACCACCACCTTCTTACATCAACGTGGTACCGTTTTCCGAACCTCTAGAATGGGATCAAGAGTGTGATTAAAAAAAATTGAAAAAACATCTTATGTTTGTTGTTTAGAATGGCTGACAAAATTCAGAAATTAGTGAACCAGTGTAATTTGAATTCGAGAAAATTAGAAAAAAGAGTGGTTTTGTTAGAAGCCATTTTATTCTCTGTACAGTATTTGAAAATAAAAAACAACGTTTATGTCAACCATAGATTCAATTCATCATCATACAATTATATAAGATGGATCTCCACTAAAAATTTTTCGGTGTTGTGTAATATATTTAAATGGATCTTATAAAAAAGTACGGACAGTCAAATAAAAAAAATGTACCAAAAACACTACAAATACAATGCAGACGTAATTTTGTGTGTTAGTGACTATTTAAATCAAAATAAGTTTGAAAATAATAAAAAAGTTGAAAGAATAAAAAACACTATAAAAAAATTTGTGATAAATCATTAAAAAAGAGTGCGTGCGTCTCGGGCGGGCTAGAGGATCGTGCGCTGCGGCGGTAGGAGACCGCTGGACTACCACGACGACGCGGGTGCGCGCGCCTTGACCTTGTTGTCGCTGCTGCTGCTGCGTGCGTTCCCCTCGCTAGCGGTGCGTGCGCTGACTTGTACCCCCCCCCCAACGTATTTTTATTAATCTTATCATCGCACCATGCGATCAAACAAAATTTCGACGCAACGTTATATCTATATTTTTGTAAGACTAATGAAAAACTCATTAGTCAGTATTAACTTTTTTCATTAGTGATAATTGGTTTGAAAAAAATATAGTATCCACCCTTATTTTTCGTTATTCAAGTTTGAGCATTCGTCCGAATAACGTAGAAGACGTCCGGGTGAGTATTGTTCCAAAGATTTTATTTAAATTTAAAAACGCAATTTTAACTCTTTGTAATAATATTCACGGATAAAAAAATGGCTTTAACATCTAAAACAACCGTTGACAGTGGTCAAGATAAAAAACAAGAACAATGTAAGTCTTTACATTTTTAATACAAAAAGTTTGTAAATTAAATTTGTAAATTGTTATTTACAGCCATGAAATCTAAAAAAGTGAAGAAAGGCGACGACGACGAGACATCATCTGAGGAGTCATCATTGTCATCATCACCATCATCGCCTTCATCTCTCTCGTCAACCTCCAATGTTGTAGTTTGAAAACCGATTATCATGAAACGAGGTTTCTCCAGCTGATTGGATGTTTTTACAAGCCAATTATTTTTAGTGGTACCAGGCACTAGAGGCCACTCATGGAGTTCCCAACTACGAAAACTCATAGCAATTGACCGCCCTTTTTGAAGATAATTTAGCAAGCTTACTTTATTTGTGTCTGAAAGCGTTACGTAAGGCATTAACCATTCAATTTTAGAAATGTTTATCTTGATTTCTTCAAAAATTGTTTCTACTTTTTTTGATTGACAGCATTAAAATCAGTATTTGATCTACGAATGACAAGTTCATGTTTAGCATTAACTACAACTTGAGTGTAATCTTCGGCAAAACCATACAAATATCTCAGGGGAATGCATACATCAAATTGTCCTTCTGCGTCAGATAAATTAACTCCATCGTAATACCAACCAGCATTTTCGATGTGTACACTTTTATTCAATGACACGTAACCCTTCATAGTACTAGTTACTCCTACATTTTTTATACGATTAATTTCTGTAGCGTTAAGTTCATATCTGATGTCATCGAATAAATGACATATAGCAGAAGGACTGAATGGTGAAGATGTTGCTGCTGTATCATCTGATTTACGCAATTGACCGGTTGTATGTAAATAGCTTCGCGACGGTAAAACAGCCAAGTCCTGATACTGGATAGCGATATGAATTTCATCACTGTGATTGAAGTTCGATCCGGTGTAAGGTTGATGAGCATGCAACTCATAGTTCGTGATACTGTCAACGAACCCAATTGGACTTTAAATCTCTAGAACGTCTTCCATATTTTATATTGTTTTTAAAACAACAAAAGAAATGACAAGATATTTTCCACCACGAACAATTTTTAGTCCTAAACTTTTTAGAAACTATTTGTTGTCTCGAGTGAGCGCTTTGCGAGCTCGATGATGACTGATTGAAAACCCACATTTTTGGTTGCTTTTATATCTTTGCGGAGGATAAAATTTCTTAACTTAGCCTAGCCGCCATATAGAAGGTTTTACGTGCAAGTTCGCGCCACGACGGCAACCCTGGTTTAAAAGACGTATTTCGATGTCCTCTTTCGAATTAACCAAGGTTGCCGTGCTCAAAATTACTATAACAACAATTAAACAACAATTTGTATATTTTCATCATACTTTGTATACACGCAAGACCCCTTCATATGTCGTATGCGTCTTGGTGGAATGGTTAGAGGTCTTACCTCTGACCCGGGAGACCGGGGTTCCATACCCACTACGATTGATTTTTTTTTTTTTTTTTTTATTTAAGTTCGTAAAATAAAAAAAATTTTTAATTTTTATTTAATAATTTTCTTTTTTGTTTTATACCGTTGAACATATATACAATAATTATAATTCTTGAAAATCAGTATTTAAAAACAAATAACTCTTAATTTAACTTAAATTACGTAAACAATGAAAAACTCTGTATCTGACAAAAATAAACAATAATTTTTAATCCGACATTGATTCTTCTAGGATGGATTCAGAATCGCAATCGTTAAATCTGCAGTCGTTGTATTTGTTTTTGCACGTATCAGTCTTTTTGCAATAACAAAATGAACAGCACGGTATACTAGCTGCAACTCAAAAGCTTTTTATAAAAAATTGATTAATTTTGTGAATATTTTATTTAAATTTTTAATACAGATTTTCAAGAAATTTTTTTATATATTTATATATGTTCAACGGTATAAAATAAAAAAGAAAATTATTAAATAAAAATTAAAATTTTTTTTTATTTAACGAACCTAAAAAAAAAAAAAAAAAAAAAAACCAATCGTGGTGGGAATGGAACCCCGGTCTCGGTCAGAGGTAAGACCTCTAACCATTCCACAAAGACGCATATGACATATGATGGGGTCTTGCGTGTTTATAAATTATGATGAAAATTTACAAACTGTTGTTTAATTGTTGTTATTGTAATTTTGAGCACGACAACCCTGGTTAATTCGAAAGAGGACATCGAAATACGTCTTTTAAACCAGGGTTGCCGTCGTGGCGCGAACTTGCACGTAAAACCTTCTATATGGCGGCTAGACTAACTCCACTTCCACGATACACAATTCCCATTATGCACCCTTTATGTGCAGTCTAATTGATATTCGATAAACGCAAACTTCTTCTCTAAAGTTTACCAAGTCTCCGTCTTGCTCGACGACGCGCAATTGTAGGTAGTCGATAGACTTTACGGTTACAGGTAGGTAAATGACTTGTCCTGGAACTTCTATGTTACGTGACGCAACATTATTAATATAGTCAAACATTAAAATAGTTGAAACGACCAAAGAAAAAGTGTTAAATCAGCATACGTTCTCAGGGAGTCTAAGCTGTCTAATCAGCACCTTTGGATTGAGGTGAGGAGGGGACAGCCGGGCTCTTGGGAGACGTATGCTGGAGGAACAGTCCCGTACGAAGTTGAAGTAATAACGCGTCGTGTTTTAATTTAGTCTAATATTTTTTTATATTATAGTTAGGAAGTAATAGCGCGTCGTTTTAATTTTAATATAATATAATTTTATATTCTAATAATTATATAACAGTGCGTCGGTTTTAATTTAAATTAACATCATTTATATTATAATTTAATTTGTGACCAAGTGAATAAATAAAAGAGACCTAAATAATCGTGCACGTTCATTACCAGTCACCCTTTTTTCAGGAGAGAGAGGAGAGAAAGGAGAGAACAGGAAGCAAGGTAAGGTCTCAAGTTAGTCCTAAGATCTCTCCCTTGTTTTTTTCCTCTTCGGTAACCAATCGTAATATAGTTACTTTCCCGTCCCCACACGAGGGGAGCCTTCTGCCCCCGGTTTCCTGCACTCCTACCCGGGTCTGCAAAAATTAGGAGTAGGCGTAGATGTCCACGGGGACATCTAACATTCTATAATTTTGAATCCTGGATCAGCGGAAGGAAAAAATTGATGAATTGTATGAACTTTTTCGTTGTTTATGTAAGCACCGTCTGTGATATTGCACTCGATTCTCAACGAATTGATCTTGATTATCGACACAGGAAAATCGGAAGTGTGTTTTTTATTTGCGACGAGTTTGCGTTTATCGAATCCTAATAATTTTGCAACCGAATTTGCACGAGTAAAGTCAATATCTAGAGAACTTGTAATCTCAGATCGTCATGTATTTTCATTTGGCTTGATTGAAAGTGTAATGTTTTTGTCAAGAGCTTTTAAAATATCTTGCAAATGTTTCTCAATACCGCTTATTTCGTAAGTGCCAGTTGGGATGGTAATCGTTTGATCGCCTCTATGAAACTGATTATTTTCAGCGTCAATGTTTGAACCATTGAAGGTTAAGAACTTGACAAGTCCTAGAGTTTAGCTTTTGTCCGATAAAAGCTCGATCGGGGGAAAATATTGTGCCTAGAGCATCGAAGATGTGCCTGATGAAGTTAGAGTAATTGACTCCATCACATCTCGAGATAAACTAGTAGAGAAGATGTTGAAAAATATTCTTATATATGTTTTAATTTTCCACACAGAAATTGTAAGCACAACTGACCACAATTGTAAGAATTATAATCTTGAAATCTCTCTGCACTGTACTTTATTGAATCAACATTTAAATTAACCATCAACTCGAGAGGAGGTTGAAGATTTCCAAAACTATCAAAGTAGACAACATCGTGGCCGCGTTTCCGATAAGCAACCCAGTGTGTTCTAAGTCCACTGTCATCATCTAAATTTACAATAGCCGATTCTCTGTAACGAGAGCTTATTGATGGTAGTTTATTTTTCATAAACACTCCTCGAAAGTATGGAATTTTTAACTTTTCAGCGAATTTAGTCAAGTCAAAATTTGTTAGTGCGCGATCGGGTAAAATTATTTTGAACTTTTTTTTTTTTTTAAACCTTTTTTTGATTTCAAACCCCGACCTTGTTGCGATCTCATGTACAGTTCTTGACCCTTTGGCGATCTCAAAGACAAGCCTTTTCCTTTTCGTGTGCCTAGGTATAAGCCGAAACCCCTCTTGCTAGATCCAAGATACAAACCTTTGCCTATGGCTATTGCTTTCATAGTTTTATTGTGTCTTTTATTTTCTTCCAACTGTTGTTTAGCTGATTTTGCATCGTTGATAGCTTTGTATATTCCTGCAGCACCTCCTGTCAATGCACCCGTGGCACTCAAACCGGCAAACAAAGGTACGAGTGGTAAGAACCCTCCAATCTTCGAAGGCACAGTTAGGACTCGAGGGATTTTTATTTTACTTTTTCCACCAGCCTCTTTGACGGCAGACTTGGAAGTTTTAAATGCCGAATTAATTATACCGATAGGACCTTCGCGCGGATCAATAGACTTTTTTGTTTTTTGAATAATACTATTTAAAGTTGTGATTTTTTTTTTTTTAGGCTTCCTCTTAATAGTTTTTCTTTTAGAATCTATTTTCAATCCCATTCCTAATTTTGTTTTTAGTTTCATGACATTTGTAACAGCATAGGCTGCAGCTTTTTCCTTGAGCTTAGCATCTTTAGACCCTTTGCCAAGCTTTATCGGCTAGAGTTTTGTCGGCGGTGTGTCTTGCACTCATGTTGTCTCTATTTTGCGAATAAGCAATATCGTGTTCTTTGCAAGCGGCATCAAGTTGGTTGACTGGCAAATCACCTCGAGCTAATCGAGCTTTCAGTTTTGTGCCTGGTCCGCAATAATTGTATCCGGGTAAGTGTAATTCGACGGGAAGTTTGTCAATGATTTTGTTGAGCAAACCTCTTCCTTGCTTACTTTTCTTTCTTTTATTGTACGTAATCATCAATGTTCAACGTTTCATCCAAGACTGACCTTACAGTATAAAAGGTATAGTATTTATACCTTTAGCAAGTAGTTTTGACATGTATTTTTAAGCATCAACATGGATTTTAGTGAAAATTCTTTGAGACTTCCCGTGCTCAATTTTGATATTATTACTGAGCGAGAAAAAAAAGCAAAGCGTCATGGTGATTTACTACATAGTAGTATTCGCGCAGTCATCTTGGGACCCTCTACTTGTGGAAAAACAAATAGTTTATTAGCTCTTATAACACATCCAAACGGCGTGAGTTTCAAAAATATTTATATTTATTCGAAATCGCTTGATCAACCAAAGTATAAGTTTTTGGAAAAACTTTTTAAATCTATAGACAGAATGCGATACCTACCTTTCAGTGAGAACGACGAACTAGTAGCACTAGATAAGGCCTTACCAAACTCAATAATAATATTTGACGATATTAGCATGCGAAAAAAAAGATAACGTCAAAGCTTTTTATCGTATGGGTCGACACAAAAATGTTGATTGCTTTTGGCTATGCCAATCCTATGCTGCAGTGCCGAAACACTTAGTCAGAGACAAGGTTAATTTATTAATTTTGTTTCGTCAAGATGAAGTTAATCTAAAGCATATTTATGACGATCACGTGAATACCGACATGTCATTCAATCAATTCAAAAACTTGTGTTCAAAGTGTTGGTTCGAAGGCAAGCACAGTTTTATTGTTGTCGACAAAGATAGGGATATCAACGAAGGCAGATATCGAAAAAGTTTTGATTGTTTTATCATAAATATATCGTAGACTATTGAAAATCATTATTCTGTTATGTGTCTCTGATGCGCTAACATGGCCTACATTTCTCGAAAAAAGAGTGTTCTTGCGGAACTTGTTAAAGCTCGCGAAGCCATGAAAAAAAAATTTAATCTCATCAAGTCGCAAAAAGATAATACCAAACGTGTTTTGAACGAAACGTTTAAACCAATCCTCTGCAACAACTTGTTCAAAAAAACGAAAATTTTCACACAAAAAGAAAAAATGAAAGCTTCATGTAAGATAATGATAATGATGATGATGATGATGATGATGATGCATTTAAACAAAGACTACTCAATTTTTCTTCGATAAACGAAGAAGATGATGAACACGGAAAAAAGGACAAAAACGTGAATTTCGAATCACATGGCACTGCAGAAACAGATGGCAACGATGAAATTAAAAAATTAAAACAACATGATGAAAATATTTTAGATCTGTCAAAGTTTGAGCCAGATGGAATTTATGGAGTGAAAAAAACCGGTGACGGATACATGCTTGGAAGTGTTCGTATAAAATTTGAAAGAGATGACGTTATCGTTGATGATAAATCTTTCCCCATGACTCCTGGCTTACTCGAACTCATTGTACATAGAAATCCACAAAATTACGTAATTAAAGATTTAACTTTGTACAAACAAATTCTTGAAATTTCGAGTGCGCACAGAAAAAGTAACAAACCAAACGCGCAAATAAAAAACATACCACGAGTAATAAATATAATTTTATTATTGCGCCTTTATTTAAAATAGAGCTTATAGATACACCTCCTAAAACTAAATCTCCAGCAAATGCCTTGAAAAAAACTGCGCTTGGTAAAAAAAGTTTCAAGCACACACCTACAAAGTCGGGTAGAGGTTTGATTCCTCATTTGAAAATTGCAAAACGAAACTTGTCTCTAGATTATGTCCACTGGGACGATCCAAATGAGCTGGTCGATCGCCTTCGGTTGTTGATGGCAGAACAAGCTGCAGGCAATCTCAGCCACAAAAACGAAATTCATTCGATTCTGGAGGAATTGCGAGAAGCCAAGTACATATATTAAAGAAATGGATGGTGTATCAAGCTAGTATCAATATGAGTGTTGATGTGTTTGGACGTTGAAGCAGTACAGCAAAAGACAAACGCGGACCGCCGAGCAACGGATTTAAATTTACACGCGAGGGTAACTTAGACATTGAAAACAAGAGGTTAACCAATATCGCGTCGCCCGTGCAACCAAACGACGCGGTTGATCTTGCAACCTTAAAATCTTTGCTGCTAAAACACAAATCAGACATTATCGACGGATTTAATAAAGCACAATCAGACAATACTGATAAATAGGAATATCTATTTCAGAAACAAAGAGCAGATCTCGGTATGTATGTGGCGGGTAAAGAAAAGGGTCTACAGGAGTTTTTTAAATCTAATATACGCAATATCGAGGAAGAAATAACCAAGTTGAAAAAGAATGGATCAAAAGCGCGTGTTGGTTAATGAGTTGCACAAGCCAGCTCGACGCAAGTATGCTCGAAGAAAAGTTGAAATGAGAGGCATAAACGACACACTGCAATGCGACTTGGTAGAGATGATTCCGTATGCTGATGAAAATGACGATTACAAATACATACTCACCGCAATAAATATATTCTCAAAGTACGCTTGGGCAATTCCGCTAAAAACAAAGTCTGGAAAAGAAGTTACAAACGCAATGAAATCTATCTTGAAAACAATCACACCTCCACGTAATATCCATGGAGATGAGGGAAAAGAATTTTACAACGAAGATTTTATAAAGTTGATACAAAAGTCCAAGATCAACATGTACTCTACGCACAGCGGACTCAAGGCTTCGATATGCGAACGATTTAATCGAACTCTGAAGGAGAAGAACAGTTCAGCCTGCAAGGTAGCTACGAGTGGCTTGATATCTTACCCAAGCTCGTTAAAGAGTACAACAATCAAAAACATCGAAGTATAGGTATGAAGCCAAAGGACGTCAACGAAGATAACGCTCACGAGGTCCTGCAAAGATCGAGAAAATGTAAAAGAAAATCAAGAAAGCCTCTGAAATTTAAAGTTGGGGATAAAGTACGCGTGAGTAAAACAAAACATATATTTGAGAAAGGTTACACGCCAAACTGGACGGTTGAAGTCTTCACCCTTACTCGTGTCAGACGAAGTAATCCACCCATTTTCTACCTAAAAGATTACAAAGACCATCCGGTGAAAGGAGGCTACTACGCCGAAGAGTTGCAAAAAACCACGTGTCCAGATGTTTATTTAGTTGAAAAGGTGATTGAACAACACGGTAATCGTCTGCTGGTCAAATGGCTAGGATTCGATGACAGTCACAATAGCTACATTCATAAAAAAGATTTGCAATATTTTTTTGTTCAGTCCAAAACTTACCTCATAATTTTTTTTTAATGAAATTATATGTAACACTGTGTTGAAGGAATAAAAATAAAAAAAGACAAACAAAGTATATTTTATTATTATTTAATTCACAAAAACCAATCCTAAAGATAAAAATTTAACATAGACGTTTAATCAATACAGGACTTAAGGCATATTCCATATATTTTATTCTTTTTTTTTAAATTGTTGGATTGAGTACGAGCGCGGCCCTTTGACATCGTAGTTTAAAACGCTCTCGGTCTCGGGCTATCTGTTCCCACGGACCGATTCTTGCCTGCATACTCGCATATGAATAAACACACATAACACGCGTTGAAACATTGTCACTAAATCTAACTTTTTTTTTCATCATTACATTGAGTTTATAGCACTTTGTAATTCTACAATATTTATCCTTTGTAACCGTGAGGTAGCGTGTCGTATGAATTTTTCAGCATACACCTCTTATCGTCAAAGGCATTTAGGACAACTTTTTTTTGGTTAATAGAAAAGAGACGGTGACAACTTGAGGCAATCAAACCTTGTGTAATGAATATTTGTTTCTCTTGATTATTTAAACAATCATCGAAATCTTCGAATTTTATTTCATTTGAAACAACAGATTGTAATATTCCTTTTATTTTTTTCACAACATCATTTTTTTCTCTAGTATCGCTTTTTTCAATTACAAGAGAATAAACATTTGCGCGTAATCCTCTGTACATTAAAACTATCCTCCCTGCACACTCATCTTTCATCAAACCCAAAACTTTTTTATTTTCCAGAGAAATACCAAAAACATTATCTTTAGGATAGTTACTTGAGTCGAATTCCGATTCCAACTTTTTTTCAATAACATCTATTTTTACAACTTCATAAATATCTTTATTTTTTAATTCATAAAGTAGTGAATCTGTATCTGTGTATAAAATTTTACAGTTTTTAACGTCATATTCTTTCAACATAAAATTATAATGAAAATTGTAAAGACCAAAGACTTTTGATAGTTCTAATATTTCCATACCTACGTAGATGGGTTTATCGAGTACGGTAAATTTTTTTCTCATTTCAACACCAACCAAAGACTTGTTGAATATTTTAAATCGTTTAAAATAAGGATTTGATATGCGAGCTTCCCCACCATATCGACCATTCCATTTTTTAATCAATTTTATATTCACACGCTTGCGAACATTTTTGATCATTTTACCATAAACCGCATTGTTCACTAACTTGTCCAGATTTTCTTCAAATTTATTTGATGAATTTGCGCGCAAGTTATTATTTAAGTCGATGTATGGTTTCAACCACGCTTTTTGTCGAAATCGCGGAATTCTATGTATTTTAGTTATAATCAAACCTGCTTTGTCACATTGTTTCAAGTTTTTATAATGAATTAAATTTTTTTTTTATCATACAAAATAGCCATTAATTTTCCATTTCTATGCTCGGGAGAAAATGGTAAATCTTTATGTGTAGGATGTAACTTTTCTGGATATTTTAAATCAACTTCTAAAATATATCCTGTTTTGGCTGTATCTGAAAATTTTCGAATGTTGTAATATTTATAAAATTTCCATTCAGGTATCCACTTGAAATTTTTGCACGGTAAGAGCTGTGACATTCCCCAACCGTACAAGTTATTTTTGTCGTAATATTCGATATAAACATCTTCTAAATTAGGGTCGTACCCCTCTCTCATATATTTATTATTTGCGATTGAATGACGGTTTGAACATTGACTCAGTCCACCCCTAATTCCCTTTTCTATAAATAAAATTTGATCTATATTTTTTAAAAGCTCTAATTCCACCCCAGTTAATTTTAGCATAGAGTCAAAAGCGAACCCTGGAAGAGAAAAATAATGAAGGAGATCAGGTTATAAATATTTTTACTTTTTTTTCGAAAATTTTCGAATACGCTTGCCAGTAACAACACATCAGTTTTTAAATACAAATCGCTGTAATCGCCTAGAGTCTCTATGGCAAATATATCCCACACTTTTTTTGCATGACGATACTCATCTAAACTAATGTTTGATTTACTCAAGTTTGAATAAAAATTATCATGCGAAGGTAGCGAACGCTCGTTCAATACATCAAAATTTTTTCCATATTCGTACGGGAATACACCCTTCCTTTTTATCAATTCAAGTTTTTCTATCGTGTCGGTTTCGTGAAAATTATTTTAAAGAATATCAAAATCTTTATCATCTAAATAAGAAGCCAATTTACTAAGACTTGAATTTAAAAATCTGTATGAATCGATAAATTGAAGGGTTACTTCCGTACCTTTTATTTTTTTCATTATTGCTATATATTTTTCCATGATGGTTGGAATGACATTAAATCTTCCCTCAATTTCTAAATTTGCAATCTCTTGAATAAAAAAGTGTCCATCATAATCAGACATATTGTGGAACAAAATGGGCAAATTAAAAAAACTCATTTTATAGTTTAAATTGCACCGATTATGTACAAAGCCACGCACTGCACCTGTCAAATGACAATGATCCAAGACACGATCTTCATCGGTACTCTCAAAGTCTTTTTCAAAAAGATGGCATTAATTCGTTTCTGCGAGTAATTTTTGTCTTTCTGCATCAGTAAGGGCTGGAGTGATTTCTTGAACATTTAAAAAAATCTAAAAATAAATAAATAAATAGTTTGAGATATGCTTTTTTTTTATCCAAAAAATTTCTTACCTTATCTACGTCATAAGCTATTTGTAAAAGTTCAAGCATCAGCCATTTTCCTGCATCTGTAGGATGTGAGCAAAATTGAGTTTAAGCCGATTTATGATTTTGTGGGGAAAGGGCTGAATTTAAAATGATAAACGGCTTTGTTCAGCACCCTCTCATGATAACAAAAAGGATTTAATAAAAATTTCAATGACATAAAATGACATAATTAGAAAGCTGCTGAGCTCAAGACCTATTTAATGATATATGATTTTATATGAAAATTCTAATTAGAGCCAAAGTTATGATTTTAATATCTGATCTACCAGCCCACAACCACCTTACCTACACTCTACCCTCCGCACAGACTCGCCTTATCTAACCCGATTTACTATTCTCACCCATATTAAGAACCCTACTAACTATACTTACTTTTTTATCTTCAACTACCTGATCTAATACAATCTTAGCTACATTACTGACCTCACTAATTTGATTTACTTCAAATACCGTATTTTATCCCCCAAACTTATCTCACCCAATCTACGAACAAATCTTATTCACTTTATTCATCAACTCAGTCACTAACTTTAAAGTTTTGTTGAAGTACTTTAAATTTTGAAAAAGCTCTATTAACATTTTTAAGTGCAATAACAAACCCTTCCCACCTCATCTTCCCTTCCACGCTCCTCCCTATAACCTCCGCCTAACCAACCTCATCTACCTTACCAACCTGTAGTATTTTTCTTGTTTTTTTACATGTAGCTTCAATATTATGTTCATATAAATTTGTTATTTTCAATCTAGTTCCATTGCATACACCATCTTTTTTACTTAGATTTCTAATTAACATACCACTGCATTTTTTTTTTAATTTTAGTTCATGGGTAGAAAGCCCGTCATTTACTGAATTTAAGTATTCAATTGGATAATCTAAACATATATTTGAATCAGTTTGATCTACTCCCTTATGAATGGCTTTGTCTATACTGTAATATGTTTTACTTGGTCCATTTAATATGTTTAATACTTTTCTGTTAAACATTGCAACATTTTCATTTTTTGAAGCTAAAATAACTTTGTTTAAATTATTATTTTCATTTATATCTCCAAAAATTGAATAACTAACATCTTTATTTTTCTATTTCATAGGTATTTTAAAATTTTCAATTCTTCCTATTTTTAGTAATAATTTAGAAAAAATTTTATCTTTACATCTCATATTTTCAGTGAGTTTAAGAATTTTGAAATTTTTCCACAATTTACTGTATTCAATCGTATCTTCTACAATAATTTTTTCATTGCCTCTTTTGACTACAGGAAGGATTTGTTTAAAATCGTCACCTAAAATTATTAATTTTCCTCCAGAAGGAAAAAATGTTTTACCTGTACCACCTGCCCATCTTTTAAATACATATTATTTTTGTTTTTTGTTATTGTATTAAATACATTTTTTTGATCATTATTAAATTTTTCAAACATTTTTTCATACTCTTCTTTTCAGTTTATTTTGCAGTCATAATTTTCAGAAATATTAGAAATATTTTCTAAGCATGGTTCTGGTAAACCAAAACATTTATAACTTAAATTAGAATCTTCGCTAGATAGAAATTTGATTATTTCATTCAAACCTCTATGTTCTGCATTATCTTTGAAATCTTTTATAAAATGTAATTTATATTTATTCCAAATTAAATTACCAAGAATTTTTTCAGACAATAAAAATAATCCGAAAAATTCTTGTAATTTTTTCGGAGTTAAATAGTTTATAGATTCTTCAAAAATGGCATATACATTTTTATCATTTACTATTAGACCCATTTAAATAGCTCCTTCTCTATATGTTTATAAATAATTTTATTATGAGTTCTTAAGTATTCGTGAGAAGTACCACCTTTTACTTTATCTGATATTAATTTTAAGTGAAAACTCTGAATTTTTAGAAGAAACAACGTTTATTCTACCTATAGTTTGAAATTTTTTTTTATTTTTCTATCTAACAAAAGTTTTATCATCTAGAAATCTATAGTAATTTGGTATATTGGCATTTTTAATATTTCTAACAGATCAATTTTATTTAATTCAAACCAAGTTGCTAAAGTTGTTTTCCAATTTTTTAACTATTTAATTTTTCAACTATATTATGTTTTATTGATTTTTTGTATGAATTTCTAAACGTTGTACTGAATGACTACATTTACACAATTCAAATCTTTCTATACACCAAGCTGCTTCTATAGAAAATATTACATGAGAATCTAAAAAGCACCGTTTTGAGAAAAGGAGGACTCAACTTTGAGGACTCAACTTTCCCATCGTAGACTCAACTTTGAGGACTCATAAGTATCTTTTTTATGTGTCTTTTGACCGTGTTTTTATTGATTTTCAATTTTGAAGACTCAACTTTGAGGATCATAAAAAAAACCAGATTATAATATAAAAAAAATTCAAGTTGCTACATAATGGAAATTGGAATAAAATCAGAATTAGATTTTTATTCCTCTTAAAAAATTTTAATAATTCTTATACAGAAGTACATTTCATTTTAGAATTTAATAATTTTTTCTTTTAATTGAAAAGTAACAATCAAATTTATTAACTTTAGTAAATTTAAGCATAAACTTATATTAATATAATTTTTTTAAATAATTTTTTTTAAACAAATTTATTGTTATAAAAATTATAAAGAATTTTAATGGTAACATTTTATATTTTAAAACAACGAAAAGGAGGACTCAGTTTTAGGGACTCAGTTTTCACGACGCAGAGCAAGTTTTGCGGACTCAGTTTTGCGGAGCAAAAAAAGTCAAAATTTAACTGTCTTTTGACCGTGTTTTCAAGATTTTCGTCACAACAATGACCAAGTTTTGCGGACTCAGTTTTGCGGAGCAAAAAAAAAAAGGGATTATAATATAGGGAGATTACTATTTGTTTACTATGAACATACCTATAAATACTCATATATAGGTATACACCACAGTGAGTCGGGTCTAACCCAAAAGCTGAATCGAGTAAGTCTAACAATTCGAGTTGCTATGCGACTCGAAACGTTCGAATTGGAAATAACCGAAAAATTATCAAAATCATTTTACCCCCACTCTTCCGCCAAATGTCAAATGCGGCGTTTCTATCGGTTGAAATTCAGCTCGGGGAAATAATCATCATAAGTATAGTCGTCGTCGTCGTCGTCGTAAACACTAATTTCGTCAGTGTTTTTACGATCGATCAACATACACTCAAAGCCGGCGTATACAACAAAAGGCACGTCCAATTTCTTGTGAAAATTTTTAAACTTGAGAGTTGCATCATTTTTAGATGGTAAAAAAATTGCACCTTCTTTCTTGTGAATTTTCAAACAAATTTTTTCGTGTTTTTTGAGTCTATATTTTGAATAAAATCCGTGAACACATCTATTGCAAAAAAACATTTTACCCTTCTAACGATTCATTTGCCAGTGTGCCAGTCTTGAAAAATTTGTTATCTAAGAAAAATGTGAATTTTTACCATCAAATTGAAGAAATAGATTTATATATCTCTCTGATTTTATCTTCTTTTTTTTTTGTCAACAACACCGGATAAATATAAGTAAATTTTTCCGATGCCGAATAAACATTGATAGAAACATTATTTATTTTTTCAAATTTTTTAATATGATTCAAAGTAAAGGGAAATTTAAAATCTTTGACATTGAGCATTTCTGTGTAGTGCGGATATGAACTTGTAAGGTTACTGTGTGGGATATTTTTACCTTGTTTTCTTGTGTAAAGAGCAGCCGTGACAGCCCAGGTAAAACACGCGTTATCCGAAGCATTGTCAATATTAATAATTGCTTTTTTTTTTTACAAATTTTTCCGGAAGTTGTATGCAATATCCAGAACCACGCAAGTCATTAATCTTTGCAACTTTAATGTCTAGTCTAAGAATTCGCGACAGCGCCCAGCCACTCTCACATTCTTGAAAGTCCTCAAGATTATTTAAAATTTGTTTGTTTGCTTTATTGAACCACTTTTTTAGGTTTGTTGATTTGTAAATTTTCACAACATCTGAGGCCAAATAAAACACGTCTTTTTTGTCTGTGCGCACAAACTCCGCAACTAATATTAGGTTTATTTTCAAACTCAATAATTCTTTTACATTATCCTTAATTTTTTATAGTAATAATGAAGAAACATCTGTTAAAAAATTGATGGGATCAATGTGTCGAATATTTTCAATTTTGAATTCTCTGATATTGTTGTCTAAAGCTGAGCGAACTTGTTTCCAACGATAATTGGGTTGTTCTTCATGCATACTTTGTGCATTTTCTAAACCAGCACCTTCATTCTGTTGTTGCAGATTGTTGTATTCGCACAAAAGTCCTTCTAATTGTTCAATTTTACCAGTCAAAACTTTGTCGCATGGTCCAGTGAGACGTTATACACTCTTCACAACTAGCGCGCCAATCGTCATCTTGACGTTGTCGTTTGAGGCTGAAAAATTCACATCTAATTCTTTTTTCTTCAGAATCGAACGAGATTTCCTCCTCCTCCTCCTCCTCCACCTTATTAAAAACATTTGACGTTGACGGTTTTGATAACTGATCCATGACTGCTTTTTAAAACTCAAAATCAGGCACAATGTAGAAGGATTGCACTTTAATGATTTCTTCTTTTCTTTTTTCCAAAATATAACTTGGTGACACGTCACAAAATTCTTAAGTTACCTCTCTTGCGACTATTTTTCTACTGTCACAAATTTCTACCTCTTCAAATATTTTATCGTGTTTTATCAAAAGTAAGAAATCTTAAATGTGTCACTGTAACTTAATTTTGTTCCACTGGTTCAACCCACGCTGCCGGTATTAGATATATCAAGGACTTATTGCAGTTATTACAATATTTAAAATTCAAGACGTTGTACGCATTAAATTCTATTTCATTATATATCGAAAACACATACTGCGGAAAAGACTCAGATGAAAAGTCCAATTCACATATACAAACAAAACATATATAATCAATTTGATCATTTATCGTACACGTATTTTTCAAAGCTTCGCACGTTGCAAATGAATAAAACTGTGTATGCATGTTGAAGTCGCATACAGACGGATATTGAAAGTGTGACATTTTGTTAAACTGTAAAAACTTTTTAACAAAAAAAAAGGATTTATTCCCGCGATTGTTTATTCTCGAAACGCCCGAAGACTAATGCTGTTAAATTGCCGTCCTACAAAGGCTCGACTTTTTTTGAGACGCAATAAACATACGTTTGTCAATACTGACTAATGGGTTTTTCATTGGCCCTATAATTATAGATATAACGTTGCGTCGAAATTTTGTTCGATCGCATAGTGCAATTTTTAAGATTAATAAAAATACATTTTAGGGGGGAGCGGCAACAAGTTGGCGCACGCACCCGCGTCGTCGTGGTAGTCCAGCGGCCTCCTACCGCCGCTGCGCGGTACCCCCCCCCTCCCCCAGTCAACCCGAGACGCACGCACGCACCCTCGGGGACGATGGCCAGCAGCCGCCATGGCGCGCCACCACCCGAGACACGCGCACCCTACCCCCCCCCCCCACGGCCCAACCGATCCCCCCCTCCGCGCCACCACGTATGTGTGCGTGCGTGTGTGTGCGTGACGTCAGAGCTCACCGATACAAGTTTGGCCAGAACACCCCTTGTTACCCTACTCTTGATCACTCGAAATTCAAGTGATGATCACCTTACATTTCGAAGATAAGTTGGTGAAAACGGGTTTCTTGTAGGATAAAGTTTATTTTTTTTCTTGAGTTGACATTTCCTGAAAGTGAGAAAAAGTAAAAAATTTTAAAAACAGGCTCTCACCGAATAATTTTTACGATTGCGGACATCTAGAAGCTCAGAAGGTATACTAAACTTTATACAAAATTGAGTTTTTAATTGTCTTAAAGATGCGTGAGAGTACAATTAGGGTGAGGCATTGTCGGGTCATTTTCGAATATCGACTTCTAATAAGGATAGAAGTTTGACTTCATACCTAACTTGAAAGTACATGAAGTCTGGACGCGCTAGGTTAAGATTTGCTGTTTTACCAAGTGACATATATATGTGATTTTTGTCGTATTTTATGCTATTTTAATGATATTTTTATAAATCTGCTTGAATGTCATAAAAATAAATTATTTTGAGTCCTATAACTAATCAATTCAATAAATATGCATCTAATAAACACCTTTTTACGATTACAGAGTCCAAAAGTGTAGTTACAAATTTTTGTACATGCCTTAAATGGGCAACGAGTTGAATAAAGAAAAATTGAACGAACATGAATTACACGAAATTGTGAATAATTCAAATTTTGAGTTAAAATTAGAAGATGGATATTATTAACGGAAAATTTTTCTGAAAGGTTTAAAAAGAGTTTTGGTTCTCGACCGAGTGGTAAATAAACCTAAATTTGTACAGAAAATAAAAATAACGAAAATGTCTAAAACCAAGGAGGTGAAGGTGCAAATTTTTGACGGTCGCGACTACAGCATTTGAAAAAAACGACTCTTGCTGGCATTGAAAATTAAGAAATGTGATGAACCAGCAAAAAAAGATAGAGCCGTTACTGATGAACTAGAAGAGTGGCAAGAAAAAAATGATAAAGCCATAAGTTACATCTACAACAATATTTCAAACGATCAATTTTAATTTACTGGAGAAGAAGATTCAGCTTTTAAAATAATAAAAGTGTTTGATAAAATGTATTCAAAAGATTCGACAGCACTACAGATTTGTATACGAAATAAACTCGATAAAATGAGATTAAAAGATTACGAAGACTCGAGTACATTCTTTTTAGATTTTGAAAAAACTGTGAACGAATTAAAAAGTGTTCATGGAAATGTGAGTGAACCAGAAAAATTAAATTATATGCTCAAGACTCTACCTGACTTCGAGTTGTATTGGTGATTTAATTTATGTGCTAAAAGAAGAAGACAGAAACTGTGACTTTATAAAAAGAAAAATAGTGATGTGGGAAACTAACAAGGAGATGGTTTGTCCTTTGGGACCTGGATTTTCATGAAACTTTGCACACAGTTTTTATTCATCATAAAAACAAGCCCTTCAGTGTTCTTTTTCCAGAATGGGCCTTTTTTCACCTACTTCCCGTATAACTCCTGTGTTAAAAAGTAGGCTGTTTCCTATAAAAAGCCGTTTTTGGCCACATTTTCAAAAAATTCCTGCTTGGACCGTATTGCACTTAGAAATATCTAAAACCTCGCATTTTTTTTGTTTTTCTAGGTACTTTTGAAAAAAAAATATTAAAAAAATTTTTTTGAATGATCTTGTCCATGTATATTGTAACCCAAATATACTAAAAATTGACTTTAAAAACCTTAAGGGGATAGTAGGGTCAAACGAGCGAAAAAAAAACTTTTTTGACGATTTTTAAAATGAAATCAAGCAAACTCTGCTTATTGTAAAATATAGTCCTTTATTAAGTTACATTTAACAAAGCTTTTGTCAAATTTTGGAGTAAAAATATGAAGATTTAAGTCTCTGGCAGGCAGTTTTCGGCGAGACCTCTCGAAAAAGGTGTTTTGCGGTGTCCACTCGTACTTGGTACTGGCTTATATGGAACACAATTTCCAAGAAAATTTAGTTCAAGCATAAGTCATTTTTGCATTTTTACCGGCAGTTTGAAGCGAAAACATCGATTTTTACCTCAAAATTTCGCCATTTTAGTGCCGCCATTTCGTTAAAAATAAAAAATTTAAAAAACTGGCTTGTCAGTACCTGGTATTTGATGTATAAAAAACGTGTACAAAATTTGAAAGTGAACGGTGCAATAGTTTTTGAGTTATCGTGGACACCGATTTCAAAAAAGTAGTTTCAAGAAAACCGCGTTGAAAATTTAAAAGCTCCGGCCCGCAACGCTCGAAGGTCTTTGGCTTAAAACTCTACTACGGCTCGAGTTTTGCTCCGATCGACCTGAAAATTTGACACAACATTCTTAAGATGTTGTGCTATTAGATATTGTAAAAATCGATTTTTTGAAAATAGCTTGACCCTACTATTCCCTTCACTTTTCATAGTGAAAACCATTCAAAAAGCTTTTTAAATAATTTTTATTCACAAGTACTTGGAAAAACAAAAAAAGTGCGAGATATTTCTAAGTGCAATACGGTTCTAGGAGGAATTTTTTGAAAATGAGCAACACAAGAAGGATGCGGAGCGCCGGAGATTGAAGAAAAGCGGACGGGTATTGGAACTCCCGGTGATGTTTTGGCGCCAACTGAGCTGAATCAAGCTCGCAGAATTGAAAATCACATGCTATTAAATGCTGGTGTGAAGTTTTTGGTAATTTTGGCGGAGAGCGACTTCACAAGAATGAATCGTTCGCTCCCGCTGTACTCTCAAGCTACGAATTGGGGGTGCGAGATCGCGAGCAGCAAGCACCAAAAGTGTGTGGAAGATGATTTTCCTAGACGCACTGATACTAAGTGCATGTTCGCTAACCGTAGACACTGCGTGTGCGTGGAATAATGACTTCCTGGTACGCATTGATACTTGGTGTTAGATCAACTGAAAGCACTGAGAGTGTGTGGAAAAAAGATTTCCTGGACACACTGTTACTTGGTGTTGGATCAGCTGCAAGCACTGAGACTGTGTGGAAAAAGGATTTTCTGGACACACTGTTACTTGGTGTTGGATCAGCTGCAAGCACTGAGAGTGTGTGGAAAAACAACTTCCTGGACGCACTGAGACTTGGTGCTACTGACCTGACATTTCAGGGTATCGAGATCATAAATTATCAAACCTGAGTATAAAGCTCGCATTTTCGCTGCAGCGCATGGCGTCGTCTACGAAGGAAGCGACAGATTTGAAAAGATGGTGAGGACGATAATTCGGAGTCCTGCTGGAAATGCATAAAACTCACACTAGTGCGCGCTTACATCATAATCGGATGTGGAGAAAGCGAAATTTCTCCGATGCTGGTAAGATGGTGAGGGTGAAGATAGTTTTCTTGCGTAGCTATCTGTGGACCGAATGACCGCATCTTTATAATCCTAGCTAAATTCCATCTTAATCAAACAAAGATCTGCAAGCATCTCTTAAGGATGCGGAGAAAGCGATATTTCTCCGGGCGTCAACCCACCGATGCCATGGCACGGATTTCAGCCGAGCATCGTGAGGATTGCAGCTGTTTTCAACTTCGGTGGCAGACCCGAAATCTATCAAGATCCTGAAGGACGTAGGACGAGCATCGATTGCGTTTGGATAGAGGAGGATTTTTTTTTCTTTCTAGATTTTTTTTAGATTTGTTTTATTATTCGCAAGATTTATTATTTTTATGGGAAATGTAATGCGAATGCTTGTTCTGTTTATAAATATTTTTTTTATCTGGCAGAGTTACTCTGTAGTCTTATTTATAAACAAAGCAAGCATTGACAAAAAAAAATTAGAAGTTAGTATGTAGTTTTCTTCATACGTTTAGGCAAGTAAGACCTAACTTTGCGCTCCGATTTTTTGTATGCTGTAACTCTAGTGAGTGCATACGTGAGACTGTCATTTCACCGTGGTTTTTTCCGCGAGCGTTTCGAAAATTTTTTTTTGAAGTCAGAGTGGTCTTTTAATGTTTTTTCTGCTCGAGTGAGCGTATAGAGTCAATAAGTAATACTTTATTGAATGTATGTATGAGTGTTGACCGATCTGCCGTAAAACGAGTGAACAGGGAAAATTTTGCTTGATTTTCTGTTTTCTTTTGTTGATAAGAATTTCTATTTTTTTTTTTTTTTTTTTTTTTTATTATCTTCAAGTAAAAATTTGGCCTAATGAAGAAGTTGGTCGAGCTGGCACACATCGGTTACCAGCGTCTGGGGGAGGGAGGTTGTAACGTGCACGAAAGCCGTACAACTTCCCTGGGCACTGATAATATTAATTGTAGCTGCAAACTACAGCATTATTGTAAACCAGCGAGCAGCAGCTCGGGAAACAAGCGTAATAGAGAGAGTAAGAGAGACGGAGAGAGTACCATGTATGCCGCCGGCCGGTGGCGACACACGAGGTGGGTTTTAGTCGAGTGGCAGCTAAGCGGCCGCGTGGATCTTTCGAGTGACCCCGCGTTGGTCTTAATTTTATTAATCGGGAAGCTAAACTGCTACCGGCTCCTGCCGTAACGAGAAAAGCCTCACGTTTTGTAAATTCGTTAATTGTGCTAGCGCACGCGCTTATTACTCTTGGAGCCGCAGTTGCAGTGTGTGAGTATCTCTCCCTCTCGTTTACTGGGCTTTACCCCTGCTGGCTCGTACGGTGCGCGTGGTTTATAAAAGAAGGAATAAAGTGTATAAGTTACAAATGTAACTCTGTTTGTTCTAATTAAATCCCAAAGATCCTCCAAGTTCGAACCTTTTATTTGGCAAAGCCGGACTGGCTTTGGACGTAAGGCATAACCTTACAAATTATTAATTCTTCATCTTCTAACATTATTACCATCGATGTTTTTCCGACGGATAAATATTTTTGCTTTTTATATTTATTTAGTCTAACTTTTAAAAACTTTAATTTAGTGTCAATTTCTATGTATCTATATATGTATACTTGAATTTACCGTTTTTATTTTAGAAATAATAAAAATAAATAAACTTTTTATCAAAAAAAACTTTTTTTTTTTTTTAATTTAATTTGAAAAAATTTTTAAACTATTTTTACACCTTCAAAATTAGTAGACCTAATGTAGATCAAATTAAAAAAATTAATTCTTTTTCTTAATCAGCAACCTCGAAAACCCTCGAGTTCTAAATTTCAAATAGAACCGATAAATAAAAATAACTTTTTCAAATTTTACCTAAGACGAATGTAATAAAACTTTAATATCGTGCTTATTTATGGTCAAATTGAAAAAGTAAGGTCGGATTCATAACCAGCGATCTTGAGAACCCTCCTACACTTAATTTAACAAAAAAAAACTTTTTTTTAAATAGGTCAAATTCAAAAAGTGAGCTCGGATTTGTAATCATAACCTGGAAAACCCCTGACATTTAGTAAAAAAAAACTATTGAAAAACAATTTCAAAAAATAAGCTTAGTTTTGTAATCAGCAACCTCAAAAATTTCTGATTACGAAATTTCAAACAGAACCGGTCAATCAAAATAACTTTTTCAAATTTGATTAAAACGAGTACAATGCAGCTTTAGTATCTTGCTTACTTAACGTCAAATTGAAAAATGAATATTAAATTCGTAATCTACGGCATTGAAAACATTGAGGGTTTTTGAGATCAAAGAATTATAATAAATTATAATAAATAAGAATTATAATAAATAAAAAGACATTTTTATTTATTAAATACAGTTTGATAAAAATAAGTTTTTGTATTGACACGTCTATATTCTGTAGAGGCTAAAACACAATTGACTAATTTATTGTCAAGTAAACAAACCATAGAAACATCAATTTGAACAAGCTGAACGTCGTTCAACTTAAACATAAAAATAAATATGAATAGCACGGGCGTTCTAAATCTAACACTCAATTAAACAAAAACAATTTTTTAAATAATTTTTACTCATAAAAATTCAAAAGTGAGCTCGGATTTATGAATACGCGGCTGGTGTGGTGGTATCACACTTCATGAACATGTTGCTTGAGTTAAACATTTGTTTTAAAGCTTCTAAATAATTTATTAATAAGATAAATAATGATAGATAGGATAAATGATTGAAACATTAACTCATAGTTTATGAAAATCAACTCAAGTATCCTTTATAATATTAATAAGTTTTGATCTTTTTTTTTTCCGCCGTCGTCATCGTAAAGGTGCCTTTCTTTTTCTTAAAAAAGGGACTTTCATATATTCGATTGGTTTGAAATTCGGAATGTAAATGTTTTCAATGCCGTAGATTACGAATTTAATATTCATTTTTCAATTTGACGTTAAGTAAGCAAGATACTAAAGCTGCATTGTACTCGTTTTAATCAAATTTAAAAAGTTATTTTGATTGACCGCTTCTGTTTGAAATTTCGTAGTCAGAAATTTTTGAGGTTGCTGATTACAAAACTAAGCTTACTTTTTGAATTTAGCCCATGTTAAGTTTACTTAATTAAGGTTAAGAATTATTAAAAAAATTTTTTTTGTTGAATTAAGTACAGGAGAGTTTTGAGGTCGCTGATTATGAATCCAACCTTTGTGGATTTGACCTAACATCAGCATGATATTTAAGTTTCATGGCACTTGTTTTAGGTAAAATTTGAAAAAGTTATTTTGATTTATTGGTTCTGTTTGAAATTTTGTAGTCGGAGGTTTTTGAGGTTGCTGATTACAAACCCGAGCTTATCTTTTCGAATTTGACCTACGTAAGGTCTATTTAATTAAAGTGAGAAATTATTTTTCAATAGTTTTTTTTTTACTAAATGTCAAGGGTTTTCCAGGTTATGATTACAAATCCGAGCTCACTTTTTGAATTTGACCTATTTAAAAAAAAGTTTTTTTTTGTTAAATTAAGTGTAGGGGGGTTCTTAAGATCGCTGGTTATGAATCCGACCTTACTTTTTGAATTTGACCTTAAGTAAGCACGATATTAAAGTTTTATTACATTCATCTTAGGTCAAATTTGAAAAAGTTATTTTTATTTATCGGTTCTATTTGAAATTTAGAACACGAGGGTTTTCGAGGTTGCTGATTAAGAAAAAGAACTTACTTTTTTAATTTGATCTTCGTTGGGTCTACTAATTTTGAAGGTGTAAAAATAGTTTAAAAATTTTTTTAAAGTAAAATTAAAAAAAAAAAAAAAACCCAAAAGTTTTTCTTGATAAAAAGTTCATTTATTTATATTATTTCTAATATAAAAACGGTGAATTCAAGTACACACACACACACACACACACACACACACACACACACACACACACACACACACATATATATATAAAATAGGGTGAGGCGTTATAGGGTCATTTTCGAAAATCGACTTCGAATAGCGATAGAAGTTTGACTTCATACCTAACTTGAAAGTATGTGAAGTCTGAATTTTCTAGCGGGATTTTATGTCTCAAACATTATATTTTTGAAAAAAATTGTTTGCATAACTCCATTGAGCCCTTAAAAAAAAGGGCGGGCTTAAAAAATAAGAGTATTTTGCGATAGTACAATTACTTAAGGACGTTCCGACGATTTTTGAGTAACGCTAAAAAATTTTGAAACTTGTCATAGTGATAGATTTTTTTGTGCTCTATTTTATGAAACAGAAAAAAACATAGCAAGCGGAACTCGTTTTTGAGTTATGACATGTCAAAGTTCAGTAGTTTTACATGGGATGGCTCGTGGGTCACCGAATTTTTTGGACGTTCGTTACGATTGTGAAAAAACCAATCGCTACAAGATTTTGGTAAACGACTTATGTTGAAGGACTTAAAATGAGAAATATTTTAAGAATTTTTAAAATATGGCAAATGGGCCTACTTTTTGAGTGATTGAGTAGTAAAGTTGATTTTTTATTCTTTGGGCTTGCTAGCGCCACGAGAGCGAGAGAGATCGAGCGAGCAGCGCGTCAGCTGTTTTCGGTGCGTAGCGCCTCAAAAGTGAATGAGAGTCACTGGAGGGTTGGAACGTCCTTAACAAGTATTTAATTACTTATACTTGGCGCTCTCGAGTGAACGAGAAAATTTTTTTTTTTTTGCATTTTTTACTATACTAAGTAATAGATGAACTTAAGAGCTTTCAAAAAACAAAAATTTTACCCTTGAATTTTCATTAGTAATAAAGTAACAAGCGTTCAATGATTTAAAAAAGTTGCTAGCCTATAAAAGTTTGCTTTGTTCTTTTATAAAAATAATCTTTTATAAAACTAAACAATTTATTTACAAAGAAAAATTAAATAATTTATTTACAATGAAAATTTATAATTAAATTAAAATTTGTTTTACCGCGTTTGAATAAAATTAAAAAAAAATAAAAAGCGGAACTCAGGTTCCGCAGAAGGAACGAAGTTCCCGACGCTTTTCCCCTGCAGTTACGCGAGTGGATCTCAGATGAAGTGTAGTTATCTGTATTTTTACGTAAATTGAATTCTTTTATCGCACCTGATATTCACTCGCATTACTGGAGGGGTAAAACGTCGGGAACTTCATTCGTGCCTCGGAACGCACGCACACGTGTTGTCCATCCTCGAACGAACGGCATAAACTCTCTCTCTCTCTCTCTCTCTCTCTCTCTCTAACGCGTGTGCAGCTGCGAGCCTAGGCTTGTTGGAGGAAAAAAATATATATAGGTATACTGCAACGTAATCTTACACTTTTTCGTGACGTTACATTTTTTTTTTGCTACAGCCCCCTGCGCGTCGTAAGCTCCGATAAGGAAATTCGTTCCAAAAAAAAATCAAGCAATTTTAAGTACCTTAGAACAATGAAAAAATGAAAAAACTTAAAACTAAATTAATCAAAATATAAATAATTTGAACAATAATAAACATTTTTATCGATCTCTAAGAAAATTGTCAACTTTTAATCATACTCATGTGCACAAAAAACTATTGGACAATTTTAAAAGTTCATTATTATAAACATCATAAATAAACCATGGTAAAAAGACTTGCAAAAAAAAAGTGACATCACTATGGTAACGGTTTGGTTATTTATGTTGTAGCGGCTGATTCAAAATATTTATTGAAAAATATAGTTAATTTTTCTTATTCAAATCAAGCAGATTTTTCAAAAAATCATTAAAGTAGCAAAAAAAACGACAAAAATCACATATATGTCACTTGGTACAACAGAAAATTTCAACCTAGCGCGTCCAGACTTAACGTACTTTCAAGTTAGGTATGAAGTCAAACTTCTATCGCTATTAGGAGTCGATTCTCGAAAATGACCCTAAAACGCCTCACCTTAATAAATAGATATAAATATATAGAAATTGACACAAAATTAAAGTTTTTAAAAGTTAGACTAAATAAATATAAAAAGCAAAAATATTTATCCGTCGGAAAAACATCGATGGTAATAATGTTAGAAGATGAAGGATTATAATTTTTATATAAATTTAGATGTATGCTTGATTTTAATTTTATATACTCTTAATATTATATTAAGTTTATCGCAATATTTTCATTTTTTTCAATATAATTTTATAGTTAATTTTAAAATCTTAGATAAAAGAGAGAAACCAAAAATAATGTCAGCATTTTATTCGTGATGTGGTTGAAGAACAAAATTTAAAATTTGAATTTTTATTTTTAATTTTTATATTACAGTTCGATTAAAACATCTAGAGAATAGATTTGATAAAAAATAATTATTGAACCAAGTGTTCGAAATTATCCGATTAAAATCATGAAAAAAAAAACGATTAGTACATAAACAAAACCAATGAATCTATAACCAAAAAAGTTTAAATGAACTCTGAACATAGCCGAAAGGTAAAGGGTATATATAACTTATTGTAGGTTAATTTAGATGAAGCTTCGACAAAATTTGTTTTAGATAATGTAATATAATTGCGCGTGCTGAGAGAGACTAGTAAAAATTAAATTAATGAACAAAAATTGATAACAACTTATTCATAAATTAACCTGTCGTATGAATTTAATCTTAAATTTTTTATCTATAAAAACGCTTTTTAAAATCAAAATCATCTTATATAACATTACCTTACTGATTAAAAATATGAAATGACATTTTGAGAGAAACGTATTTTAAATAACTGATTTAAGAGTGAAAAATTCAAAGTAGAATTCGATTCAAATTAATATTGAATTCAACCGAGCAAGCGTTAGCGCAGCGAGGTATAGATGCTTGTATATATTAAGAAGTTTATTTTTGTCGTTGTCGACTTCCTTTTTTAAAAAAAGTGACTAAGACGTCTCAGATCAATTAGAAAAGTTGATCATTTGTAATTCACGTTTCATAATTAGATCATTTCGTTAGGCCATTACCGGTATTGCGTAATATTTAGTAGTGATATATATATATATATCTTCCTATATTATATAGTTATATCCAGGAGGAGCTCTTTTTTTTTTGGCTCCTCCGGGAGAAGCTCTGAAAATTACGGCTCCTCCCGGAGGAGCCAAAAAAAAAAGAGCTCCTCCCGGAGGAGCACCTCAAAACGTCAAAAAACCTTATATTAATTATGTTTGAAGTGGGCTCCTCCCGGAGGAGCACCTCAAAATCTTCAAAAAACCTTATATTTAACATGTTTTAAGGGGCTCCTCCCGGAGGAGCCGTAGTTTTCAGAGCTCCTCCCGGAGGAGCACCTCAAAACGTCAAAAAACCTTATATTTATTATGTTTGAAGTGGGCTCCTCCCGGAGGAGCACCTCAAAACCTTCAAAAAACCTTATATTTAACATGTTTTAAGGGGCTTCTCCCGGAGGAGCCGTAATTTTCAGAGCTCCTCCCGGAGGAGCACCTCAAAACGTCAAAAAACCTTATATTTATTATGTTTGAAGTGGGCTCCTCCCGGAGGAGCCGTAGTTTAAAGAGCTCCTCCCGGAGAAGCACCTTAAAACCTTCAAAAAACCTTATATTTAACATGTTTTAAGGGGCTCCTCCGGGAGGAGCCAAAAAAAAGAGCTCCTCCCAGAGGAGCACCTCAAAACCTTCAAAAAACCTTATATTCAACATATTTTAGGGGCTTCTCCCGGAGGAGCCGTAATTTTCAGAGCTCCTCCGGAAGGAGCCCCTTAAAACGTCAAAAAACCTTATATTTATTATGTTTGAAGTGGGCTCCTCCCGGAGGAGCCGTAGTTTAAAGAGCTCCTCCCGGAGGAGCACCTCAAAACCTTCAAAGAACCTTATATTTAACATGTTTTAAGGGGCTCCTCCCAGAGGAGCCGTGAATTCCAGAGCTCCTCCCGGAGGAGCACCTCAAAACGTCAATAAACCTTATATTCAACATGTTTTAAGGGGCTCCTCCCGGAGGAGTTGATTTTAAATTATAGGAGCTTCTCCTGTACGAGCACCTTAACTGTCAAAAAACTCCATATTTAACCTCTTTGAAGGGCGCTTTTCCTAGAGGAGTCGTAATTTTAAAAGACCTTTTTAAAGGAGTACTTCAAAACGGTTAAAAAATATTATATTTTACATGTTTCAAGTACTTGAAGTATTTTAACTTACTATTTAATTTTTATAACTATTTTTTTAGACTCACCATAATAAAATTTTTTTTTTTCAATTTAAATTTATTCAACAATTTTACCTAAACATGTTTGAACTTTTATTCAATACACAAACTCAACTCAAAAAACATGCTAAATATTAACTATCAAAAAACTCCATATTTTATAACTATTTTTATGGGGGTTGGCGAGCGAAGCGAGCAGGGGGGTACCCCCTAGTATATTATATAGTTATATCCAGGAGCTCTTTTTTTTGGCTCCTCCGGGAGGAGTCCCTTAAAACATGTTAAATATAAGGTTTTTTGAAGGTTTTGAGGTGCTCCTCCCGGAGGAGCCTTAATTTTTAAAGCTCTTCCCGGAGGAGTCCCTCAAAACGTCAAAAAACCTTATATTTAACATGTTTGAAGTGGGTTCCTCCCGAAGGAGCCGTAGTTTTAAGAGCTCCTCCCGGAGGAGCACCGCAAAACGTCAAAAAACCTCATATTTAACATGTTTTAAGGGGCTCCTCTCGGAGGAGCTGATTTTAAATGCTTCTCCTGTACGAGAATCTTAAAACTGTCAAAGAACTCTATATTTAACCTTTTTGAAGGGCTCTTCTCCCAGAGGAGTCGTAATTTTAAAAGCTCTTTCTAAAAGAGTACTTAAAATATTTAAAAAATCTTATATTTAACATGTTTGAAGTATTTTAACTTACTATTGGACTTTTATATCTATTTTTTTAAGTTTTACCCTAATGAAATTTTTATATTATTTTTCAATTAAAATTATATTCAAGAACTTTAGCTAATCTGAAATGTTTGAACTTTTATTCATTACATAAACTCAATTTTTTTATTAAATCCTAGAATAAGTTTTTAAAGTATAACTACAAGAAGTTTAAAATTTAAACACAACATTAAACATCTATTATTACCGCAGAAAAAATCAACTTCGTCACAAAATTGTTTCGAGCCAATTTAAATTTGTAATTATTATCAATTTTATAATTTATTTTATAAATTACAATTAACTTTATCTATTTTCTGGGGGTTGGCGCGCAAAGCGAGCAGGGGGATACCCCCTAGTATATATATATATATATATATATATATATATATATATATTTGATAAATACCGCCTTTTATTTCCACGGGATTGGTTATGCGAGCGACCCACGCCAGAGCTGCCCAGAGTGGCCAGTTTCCGCCCTCACCAGTCTTGCTACGACGGTGATGCCGCTACCACGCGTCACGGGATTCAACGCCGTCGTCGTAGATCGCCCGCTATCTACGACGATTCTACCTAGTTTGCCTGAGGTTGAGAGGCTCCCAGCCAAAACGGCAAGCTCTCTCTCCTCATTTGTACATCGTTGTTAAATAAATAGTTTAAGCGCAGCATAAAAACTACAAGTGTTGTGCTTTCAAATACCCTCGCTTTTCACCTTTCAAACTCCCTCGCGATCGCGGGGGTCCCTTAACCTTAAGCGTATCCTCCGCGATTCCCAAACAATATATATATATATAAATTATACTTAAGTTGGTTCTCCACTCCAATATCTCCACTATTAAAAAATAAATTTGATGCTCGATTCGGTTTTTCTGGATTCCTTAATGTTCAAGCTTATTTTTTCACTCTTTTACTATTAGCAGTCTTGTTTTTTTTTTTTAACCTCTACATCTTATTTTTCAGCATTTAAATCTAATTTAATCCTCCTTTTTGAAGTTTATTAGTAGTGGCTTCATATTTAGCTAATCTGCTAAAGCCTATCAACATCGTCTTTAAAATGTGCATTGGCTGAGAAAAGTCATGGAGCATTACTTTTTTTTTTTCTTTTTAGATAGCTGAAATCGGTTTTTCAGCTAGTGCACATTGTAAAGGCGTAGTTGATAAGCTCTAGGTTAGTTAAGTATGAAGCAAGAACTTATATACTTCAAAAAGAAGAAATAGATCCAATTCAAAAGGCTGAAAAATTAGTTTTAAAAATTTTAAAAAAGCTTTGAAAAAAAAAGGGACATTCAGTAAAAATTTTAGAGCAAATTAGAAATATATAAGTGTCTACGGAAATAAACATCTAACATGGCTAAATTCATTGATTGAAGATAATATTTTGCAAACGGACACAAAAAAAATTGTAGTTTCATAAAAAAATAAAAAAACAAATCTTAAAACCAGACTTGTTTCAGAAAAAAAAGGTTTAAAATTGACTGATATTATCGCAAGTTTACGCTTTTAAGTCATGGTAATTCATGTTTAACTTCTTAAATATAAAAAAATGCAAGTTTCTAATTTTAAACTTTTCTTAAAACTTTTCAAATTGAATCAAGTTTTAAAAAATTTTAGGTGACCGCATGATACGGTGCAGCAAGCAAGAGCCTCCTTAACTGAAACGACTTTTACTCAAAAAATTTTAATTTTTCATTGATTAATATAATTTTTTTTTTTTTCAATAACAGTATGCGAATAACCTTTTTTCTGTCTTCAAAGGAGATTTATTTTTTCTAGCTGCAGAATTTTTTTTACTTACCTTCCAAACAGATCCAACCAAGAGAGCTGAGAATGAAGAAATGTAAAATTCCTGCCATTATGCCAAACATAACTTTTTGATTAATTTGATGATTGATCCAAATGTATATGATTTCAGCGAAAAGTAGACAGAAACTTACATTTTTATGAATCTTGGTTCTATCGGACTGCAATAATAAGTATGAATAATTTATTTTTTTTAGAAAGCAACTATTTAATAAAAAAAAAAATTTAACAGAAAAACAATAAACAGGAAACGAACGAAAATTTTGTTTCTTGTATCAATTTTTATAAAATTGCTTGCAGTTACCCGCGTCTTCTACTCAAATTTTTACATGCAAATCTATTTTTAAAAAGTTGGTAGACTCTCGTACCTTCTTATATTGACTTTTTTGCAAAAAAAATATTTCCATGAAAAGTTTAACAAGGCTTCGTGAAGAACGTCTGGCTCCACTTCGCTATGTTACAAGCTGAGTAGCCTGTTTTATTGTGGTCCTTACCTTTTTACCTTTTACGAGGCTTACCGGGAGTAAGGACCTCTCTTAGTGAGGTTTGCGTGGATTGGGCGGAGGTTTTATTTAATAAAATAGAACTCAGAAATGTACGATCAGTTTGATTTTTTTTTTATTAAAAGTATTTTTAGTAAGAAAGTTAAAAGCCTCACAATTCACAATTGATGACTCACATGCATGCGCAACGTTACTATGTTATTATTAATAAATATCCCCTTTTTTTAAAGTTCCTATAGTTTGCGTTTTCTCGGAAGTTTCGCTTGTAGCCGTAGTGCAGACAGGGAGGCCTGGTTGGTTTTCTGTTGGTATTCTTGTAGGCCTGTCGGGGCGACGAAATCCTGGTAGGAATTCTCCTTGAATAGTTGTCTTGCAGGCCGGTCGAGACGACGAGATCCTGGTAGGAATCCTCCTAGAATAGTTGTCTTGTAGGCCGGTCGGGACGACGAGGGCCTGGTGGGAATCCTCCTTTTGAAGCCTCAAATATGTTGATAAAAACTTCTCTATTTCTTCGTTATTGACGTCGGATGTCGTCAACGTATCCTCGCTATAACTCGCGAAAAACCCACGATGTCAAACGGAGCGCCCGAACTGGAGTGTCAACCCTTTTTTTGTCGACCCACCTCTATACTTCTCTTTTTCCTCAAAAGTGGTGGGCTTTTCCCCCACTTTTTCGAGTCATACCAATTCTTCCAAAATCGGGAAGTCGCCGCTAGACTTTTCCCTTTCTCTCTTCTTTCCTTCCGAGAAAAGACTTGGGCCCGGGTCATTGATTTAAATAGTAATTCCTCGAAAGACTCAATTGTTCTTACCAAAAATTTAAATACTAAAGGTACTCTTCTCGGAATTGTTTGTTCTTCTTTTTATAATTTTTCTCATTAAAAATTTGTTTAAATATTACTTCTGGTCAATATATTTTTAAGTACATAACACTACGCCCTTGGTGTCTCCAAATTGCACTCATAAAGATAAATTACCGGTGCAGTAATCATTCATTAAAAATCAAATTAAGTAACATGAACATCATGAAAACTGCATGCATATTTTTCATGACTTCATAAAAATTGAATGAAAAAATTGAGTTTTTCAAGTTACAGAAATAATATAAATATTTTTAATAGAACTCTTGCAGACTAGGGAACGTTCATAAACCATGTGGTCATTTTTTCGAAGATTTTGAAGGGCCCTCCCTCCCATGTAGATCAGCGTAGTATTTTTATCAATTTTTCGACCCCCCCCCCCCCCTAAACTCACGTGGTTTTTTTACGATTTCAAATTGTAAATGTGAATACTATTAGTTTTTTAAAAACATTATTTTTTAAGTTATAATTTAATGATTTAATACCAGGGGCGCAACAACTCCTTTCAGCTAGGGGGTGTCCTGAGGTCTACCCCCCCCCCCCCCCAATAAAACTGACGTCGAGAAAAAAAAAAAAAACGATGAGTTCAATAAATAAACTGATCAACTATCCCCCAAGCTCTAAGCCCCCAAAACCCTGGGTTCCCGAGTTCAACAAAAAAACTTATCAGTTATCCCCCAACTCTTGAACCCCCAAAACCCTGGAGGCCCGAGGTCAACGAGAAAACTGATCAGTTGGTAACCAGAGTTTTGGGAGGTTTAGAGTTTGGGGGATAACTGATCAGTCTTTTCGTTGACCTCGGGCGCCCAGGGTTTGGGGGGTTCAAGACGTGGGGGATAGTTGATCAGTTTATTTATTGAACTCAAGTTCAAAGAAAAAACTGATCAGTTATCTCTTAAGCTCTGAATCCCCCAAAACTCTGAAAACCGAGGGACTATGCACTTCAGAATCACAAAAAGAATCACACATGAAAATCAATATTTAATCAATAAAATATCAATGTCATTTCAAGTAAAAATCTTCGAAAAATATTATTTTTAACAGAATATCAATTGAAATTGGATCCAAGGCTCATAATATATTAAATTTTCCAAAAGAATCAAGAAAGAATCAAAAGAATCATCAATGATTCTGGAGAGCATAGCCCCTTGCTGGAAACCCAAGTTCAATAAAAAAACTGATCAACTATCTCCCAAGCTCTAAACCTCACAAATCTCTGGTTACCGAGTGAAATAATTTTATAATTAAAGCGTACTTTATATTTGAATATCAAGTCCATAAAAAAGTGTTTTTTTTTGTTCCACAAAAAGGTTGTGGTGTACTTTAATATACATCACTTGGAAATATTACAAAATAATAAAAAGATAAAAAGATAAAAAAAAAAAAAATAAAAAAAAAACTAATAAACAAACAAAAATTTTTACATTTTCTCGAAATGTGTCTGCTTCTTAGAAGCATTTAATTTATAGTTAAATAAAATTTGTTGATAATGTTGCAAACGAAGAGTTCACCAATAAGTAAAAATTTATAGCGTTTCCCTAATCAACCACCCCATTTTGGAGATCAAAATTTCAGACTTACAACTTCATGATATAATTGCACCAGTTCAGCGTAGTTAAGTATCGTTACAAAATTATTTATTTCGTTAATTAAAATGCACTCATATTTTTCGAATAATTTAACTCGGGCGCCCAGGGTCTTGGGAATTTAGAGCTTGGGAGATATTCGACCAGTTTTTTTGTTGAATTCGGGCGCCCAGGGTCTTGGGGGTTTAGAGCTTAGGGGATAGCCGACTTTAACGTTCGACAGTAAAATATTATGAATCGCAACATGGATTCATGCACTTTAAGAACCACGTGCTTTTCTGAATCAACAGCCCTACCCCCCACGCAACCTTTCGTAGCCTTTTAATCGCCCCCCCTCCCCCCCCCCTATTTGGGCCACGTGGTTTGTGAACGTTCCCCTACTTAATGCTTATAATCTGGATAAAAGAAGGAAATTTTGTATAAATTTAAGGAATAAGGGATAAAAAACAAAATAATTTGTATAAAAGCAAGCTCTTTGAAACTTTCCATGAAAATTATCCCTTGCAAAATATAAATATAACAAGGGCGCAAATGTCTACAATCCGATCAAAAATTTAGATTGAATATCGTAAGAAATATCTATAAAGTTATATTATTAATTGTATTCAACTTTTCTAAAATAAAGCTGCATACAAGAATGATATTAAGAAGAGAGAAATTGAAAATGCTTTAGCATCACACGTTTGAGTTACAAGTCACATCATTAATCTCGATACAGCACAAATTTTAGATTTAGAACCCAATTATATATTATTGAGGATTATTTTACTTATTATAAAGGATTATTTAGCGAGATGATTACTCTGAGTCAAACTTTCTGAAGTGGGCCACTAAAAATTAAGTTGTTGAATTATACATATTTTTTTGTAGATTCTTGAAGGTTTATGTATTAAAAATAATACCCTAAAATACTTTTCAAAAATTTCAACTTTTGTAAAAGTTATAAACAAATAAATTTTAAAGCATGTTATTTTTCAGAATTCAATAACTTGCAGGAGAGTTGATAAAAGTGAACCAAATTTTGGTGATAATTTATGAAAAAATAGATAAATAGAATGTGGTATTTGTCGTAAAAAAAATTGTTTATTTATTTACAAAAAATAAATTTTTCTATAAATAATTGAAAATTTATTAACCCATTTGGGACCAACGGAAAACCGGAATAGATATTAAAAAACTTATTATCAGAAAACCTGTAATTTTATAAAATTAAGGTTACGGGTTTTTAATTTTTTTATTTTTATTTTTAAACATTATTTGTTTAAACAAATAAGGAAATAAGTTATAATTTTTATAAAAAAATAGTTGCATTCAATTCTTTGACAAAAAA
This sequence comes from Encarsia formosa, assembly GCA_038277355.1. Lineage (NCBI taxonomy): Eukaryota > Metazoa > Arthropoda > Insecta > Hymenoptera > Aphelinidae > Encarsia > Encarsia formosa. The sequence goes on from CM076184.1 coordinate 73,869,881, forward strand.
TAAGACGAAAATTATCTATCCGATTTTTTGATCAGACGCTTAGATCTTTTGCTACGAGCGCTCAAACACGTGAAAATCATGGTTTTATAGTGGTGAGCTCTGCCACGCCGCACCAAAGATCCACTCTTGCGAGTGGATGCGGCGAACTAGCATATAGCGGTGAATTAGCGCGTCGAGATTAGAAGCACGTATATATATGCAAGTTCGCCGCATGGCAGCCCGTTTTCGCCTGCATTTTGGCTACTTAAATGTCCATAACTTTTTTTCCATTCAAGAACACAAAATTTTTTTCGCAGTTATTACTAGCGTAGGATTTAACGCATCAAATGGTAAAAAGAATTTCGGTCTATACCTACGAGAAGATTGATAAATTTTCAATTATTTATAGAAAAATTTATTTTTTATGAATAAATAAACAATTTTTTTTACGACAAATACCACATTCTATTTATCTATTTTTTCATAAATTATCACCAAAATTTGGTTCACTTTTATCAACTCCCCTACAAGTTATTGAATTCCGAAAAATAACCTGCTTTAAAATTTATTTGTTTATAACTTTTACAAAAGTTGAAATTTTTGAAAACTATTTTAGGGTCTTATTATTGATACATAAACCTTCAAGAATCTACAAAAAAATATGTATAATTCAACAACTTAATTTTTAGTGGCCCACTTCAGAAAGCTTGACTCTCTACATTTTTTCAAGGGCACCCTTATTGTTATGACAGACTTTGAAATTAAAGAAAGATTATAAAAAGTGTTTAAGTATGTTAAAATAACTAATCATCCTTTTTTATTATTTCACTTCTGTTCCCTATTATTACGCTTCTATTCACTGACATGAGTTCCTAGTAGGTACCTCCTTCACTTATCCGGCTTCCTTACACCAACACCCCTTTTCCCTCGCTCTTCTCCTTTCACTTAATAATTTTCCTAGTTTTTTTTTTTTTTTTTTTTCAATCATTGGCAACCTCGCTTGTAGGTGAAGACTTATAACAAGGGAGGTGCCAACCACATATGCGTGAGGGACCCACCCCACCTAGTCTAAGTTATTTTATACAGTTTTCTCCGTTTGCCTTTCTCATGCTTCTTGATGTGGTTTCGATCTCCAGCCCAATTCTCGTTTTTGTGTCTCTACTCTAATAACCCCCTTAATGAACCCCAATTGAGTAAATTTCTCGAGCGATGCTTGCCTATGGTTTTCAGGGACTCAGACGATCCTACTAGCCGCAAGCGCATCGGGATACTCTAGCTCAACCCGGTAAAGTAGTCAACCTTACACACTTTTTCCGGTCGAGCATCGATCGACTTTAATCCTCCGATTCGGACTCGCGGCTGGTTGATTTTATCGGAGAGAATTTAGACGGCCTTTGGATGTCCAAGTTAGAATAAGTGATATAGGGCATCCTACTTCACCTAAGCTACAGTAGATTCGATCCCGAAAATTTTTAACGCGTGAAAAAACACTCGAAAAAATCGCTGAGGCCTTGGCTCGAAGCCACGACCCTAGTATTGGGAGATGCGCGCACTATGCCCGGAGCCACTGCGGCTCATCAATTTTCCTAGTTAGTTATTCACATGATCTCGTATTGTGACGTCTTATTTTGACTGCTCCGTAATTTTTACGTTGCTATATTATTGTGAGTCTAACTTTAACTAATTTATTTTTATTTTTTATTGTTCGTAAAAATTACTCTTCTTAGGACTCGTTTCCCATGTATTTAAATATTGTTAATTATTACTATTTATAAAGGCCCAGATGATGACCACTTAGTTTGGTTGAAACGTTGGCAAAATAATAAAAACCTATGCTTGTAATTAAGAGTAGACGTTTTCAATCATTTACAACAGTATATCTTTTAACAATCCATCTAGACTAATTAACAGAATGACCGGGCAACCTCCACATCAGATTTGAAAGAAACTGGATTAAGATACCAACACCCTTCTAACTGATTCCAGAGAACGTACAGGCAGATAGAGCTAGAGTAAACCAACTTGCTGGTAGGGTGATTGAGCTCCTAGTAAGCCTTTGCGAACAGACAACGCAACGAACGAGAGGACGATTGCGTCGACCTCCCGTGTACTGGTGAACTGAAGAAGGGCTCGTAGGAGAAAAACTTGCGAAATGAGAAGCACTGATGGACGTGTTCGAGTAGCCCTTCGGGAGGAACATAGGTTGGAAGGGAAAGCATTGACCGACGCCGTTAAGGCAAGCAAACGCCGTTGCTGGAAGCATCTGTTCTGAGGTGAATAGGGACCCGTTAGGCACCGGACACGAATTGGTAATCGGTAAATTACGGGAGAGAAATCCGCCGGAGGTGCAAGACGCTGGCTCGATGCGAAAAATTGATGACGGGTTATTCCCGACACACTAGACGAGGGTGGATACGCGAGACGAGGACATGTCCAATTACCCGAATTTACGGAGGGGGAGTTGCTCAATGCCGTCTCTTCCCTAAAATCCGGCAGGGATCCAGGAACGGGGAACGGTTGGTATACCTGGCAAGATTCTTAAACTCGTAGCGAGCTGGAGACCGAAGATCTTTCTCGATCTGTACAATGAATACCTGCGATGTGGCACTTTTTGTGACAGCAGGAAGACCGCAAGAATTTTCCCAAAGAATAAGAGAGGAGATCCTGAATCGCCGTCTTCTTACAAGCTACTTAGCCTGCAGAACACACCGGAAGATTTTCCAACCTCTTTTCAAGCCTCCTCTTACAGAAAGTATCGTCGCGGCGATGCAAAAGGGCTTTCGGTCGAGCTTCTCTACGACCGAAGCATTTCGTGGAGTCATTGAAGCCTTTGCAGGAATTGTGTGTCCTGCTGCTTGTTCATATTATCGTCATACAATTGAATGCAAAGCATCTCCGAGAATTTTCGCCTCCTAGTGTACGGTTTCACATCCAAAATCGACACTACAGTAAAGTCAAAAACATGACCATTCTAAACACTATGACTCGCAACCATCGACTATTCATCTTTGTTTTTTACGAATCTTTTGTGTTTATTAATAGACTTTTATATACAAAGCTCAACCCTTGGCTCTTTTATATAAAAAGCTCAACACAAAGATAGCTAGAACCTTTACTGCAGGAAGTAATGGCGGAGGTATGCAAATAGATGTTATCCCATAGTTTAGAACTCGCGCTGCATGAGACCAAGTTATTTTGACCAGACGTACCAAGATCGACACGATTGTCCCAATCGACATAGGACCAGTCCAGGATGAGACCAAGAGAATGGCAAAATATCTGGGGCTAACTCTGGATACGAAAATGTTTTATTGGAATCAAATAAACGAGGTCGCGAATCGCGCCTAGGACTGTGTTGGGATACTTAGTCGTCTCATGACCAACGTTAACGGACCTAGTCCGAGCAAACAGAGGCTATTGGTGGCAATTCCGCACTCCATTATATGGTACGGGGCAGAGATATGGGCACCGGCGTTCAGAAAACGAAAGTACTGACGAATGTACAGCGCAGAGGAGCGCAGAAAATCACATCGGTACATCGGACGGTCTCCGCGGAGGCCGTTCTCTTGATTGTAGGCATCTCCTCCACTGACCTGCTGGCTACCGAGAGAAACAGAAAGAGACACAGGTCCCCAGGAAAAAAGCGGCAAGAAAAGAACGATAATCCACCTTGACTACGTGGTTCGAAAGAGGGCAGCAGACAACGTCGGGCTGGACAAAGCAGCTGATCAAGGATCCGAAGTCCTGGGTCAAACGAGACTGGGGCTAGGTTGATTTCAACCTCACCCAGTTCGTATCTGGACGCGATTATTTCCAGAGGTATCTTCATAGGCACGGGAAGATCGCGGAGCCTCGGTGTAAATATTGCGAGTGCGAGAGTGATGACGCGAGTCACACTTCCTTCGTTTGCGAGAAATGGTGGGTGGAGCGAGAAGCGACAGAGGCCGAGGTAGGAAGCATCAACATGGACAATATAGTAAGCTTGCTGCTCCGCGGGAAAGAGTGGGGAAATCGTATTTCCACATACTACGGAAGATCCTGACCGCGAAGCGGTTAGACAGCTGTCCAGAATAGACAGTCCGATGACATCTTGCATGAGAGTAGTAGTTTGGACTTTACTGCGGAAAGAATAATGTTGAACAATCGTTGACGGTGATGTTGACAATCTTGTATGAATGAAAATCGCATGGCGAGAATGTGAACAGATGCGGACGCCCTCGTAGGAGGGAGCAAGACGAGCCATCCAGCCAAGTAATGCTAAAGAAGCAGTTCCTGGCTGGGCCGGGGAGATAGGTGTTGAGTGGATATCAAGGTTGGGGTCCCACATACCGGGTGTCATTGTCACCCGAACGTGCGTAAGTGCATTAAACAACTCCAAAAAAAAAATGATGTAATTATTAATTAAATTTTTTTCTAATTATTCTACTAATTATCAAAATTATACTGTTACTTAAATAGCAGCCCTGATTATGGACGCTTAGACGTCCAAAATGTCGACAAACAAATAAAAAACTACTTAAAACTAAGGATAGTTGTTTTATTTACAATCAAACATCAAATGAAATCAAAACAGAATTATTAAGAATTTTCAAATCTTTAATCTTTCCTGTTAGTGTAGGGTACTACATCCCGCCGCCAGGTGGCGTCTGGCTTTCCGCTGGTAGACAGGCCTTATTCAGATACTTAGCTACTACGGGTTCCCCTTCCCTGCAGTTGCGTCTAAGGCAGGGATAGCTTACATAGCCTTACTGATGAGTCCATGAGCTGGCGCGGGACGAAACGCCCGCACTCTCATACTATATATTGGTGACCCCAACTGAACATTTTTTTTCCTGCTGATGGCGGGTGATTGCACTCAAATTTTGACATCGGTCCACTGACGCTATGCGTACACCTTTTTTGTGAGAATTCAAATACTTATTCAAAACATCAATAAGTTCGTTAGATAATTTATAGAATGGAGAGTTAATAAAAAAAAAAAATAGATCGAATTAAATTGTTTACTTCATGTAGCTTCACTTAAGAGTATAATCTAGGTATTTTTGAATTCATTTATACGTAAATAATTTTTTTTAGATAACAAATTTGTGCTAGTCTTAAGAGTATCTTTGAATTATGTCTGAAATTTCGACGTTAAGTTGGTACTTGTACTGTCGCTAAAAAATTTAAAATAGCAAATTTTTTGAAGAATAATAAAAGAATAGTCATAGATAATAATAAGAAAAATTTATTTAAAAATAAATTAACTGTTGACTCTATTTTTAAGAAAGCAGACGATAATAAGATAATTTTCACTCAATCTGATAAAAGCAATACAATAGTCGTTATGAATAAAAATTATTATATTTAAAGAACGATGAAATTTTTGAACCAAAATAAATTGACTGAGATAGATTTGAATTTAACGAATTTGTTGTCTAAAAAAAATGTATACGTTTGGCATGTATGACTCCTCAAACAACTAGACACTTTCTTACACGAAATAAAGAGTAACATTCGACCAGTTCTTTTTCATATAAACTCTCCATCTTATAAACTATCTGAAGAACTTATTAATATTTTGAATGAATATTTTAATTTTAAATCTTAATTTAGTATAAAAAACTCTGGAGTCTTGTTCGCACTGTCGTCCGAGTAGGGCGTGTTTGTCAACAGCACAAGTAGTGGGCGTGTCGTGTGAGAAAGCTCGATTCTCGGAGCTTCAAGGTTATCTGACAGTGCCCTGATGTCTAGCTCCCCGATGGAGAGGACCAAGAACACCCTCGAGTTGTCACCAGGAAGCTGATACAACGCACCAAGAGTTAGTGACTGAGTCCTGTCGCTTCTGATAGCACAATCCAAGTACAGCGCTGTCCGGTTCAACCCAACGTTTCTGACGTTCAAATCAGCTCCGGCCTCGATCAGCATTTCTTCTCATGTTGACCTCGTACTTTTCTAAGCAACAAACAAGGCGGCTTGTTAATCTACTTCATTGTGAACCAATTCAAAATATTTTTGATTAGCCGACACGGAATCGTCGTAAAACCACTTGGAGATGTCGTCAAGCAGGCGTTCAAAATACCCGGATTCGGTCAAGCACCAAGCGCTTGGACTACACCACCAAGGCCGCAAAGGCGCAGAAATAAGCCGCGAGCTGGCGTGACACTGATATTTCTTACCATTTCAGGAACGTGCCACAATCCAGCGTTGATGTTCCGGGAGATCCCCCTACTGGCTCTCCTGACGCGGAGGGTGGCGCCGGAAGAGAATCGGCTCCTGCACGGGGTGCTGCTCTTGGATCAGAACTCCCTGTGGACGGAGTCCCACCACCAACTTTTTTTCTCATACCCCATGGGGCGAGAGCCCTGCTTCTCCTGACTCTCTCATCACATTAACTCTGGAGAACCCAGTTGAACGCCAAATTTGGACCCAGAATGCCCCTCGCCAATGTAGTCGGCGCAAAGGTCGTAATCGTGGTCCATCAGAGGATCAGGGAGCGTTCTTTGAACTGGCAAATCTAGCGCGGCATGCCCTTCAGCTGGAGAGGGCTGCCCTTCAAGCTGCTGTATTTCTGTCCATGATGATGAATCAGGAGGGGCAACATACTCGCCACCAGAGGCGCCTCATCCGCAGTCATAGTGGTCGCTGACGGGGGTTAAGGAGATCCGGATACCGTGACGATGGGTGCGATGTAACACCAGCCACACAAGGCCAGCCAGCTCCAAAGGAGATCACAGGTCATGACAGGATGGCGTGGGTGGAGCGGTCTAAGCGCATCCATGCTCTCTACCGTTTCAACAGCAAGAAAGTGGTCCAGGAAGGGCTAGGTGGTCCTTCCCGGCACTGTGAAATACCGGTGCAGGAAGTTGAAGAGCACTTCCAGCAGATACATTCTGCGAGAGAGCCTGATGGCGAATTGCCCCCTCTGTTCAACGCCGACGAGCTCAGTGCCGAAAGCTGTGCCAGCCTGTGTCGCCCATTCGAATCCGACGAAGTCGCAAAAATGCTCCAAGGTATGTAACTCATTCCCGGGGCCTGACGGCGTTACGTCGTGGATCTAAGGAAAGCTGACCTGGGCTGCCACGTGCTAACGGCTCTTTCAATGCTTGTCTTAGATTGGGCGCAATACCACAGTGCTGGAAAAACTCCGACACTGTGTTGCTTTTTAAGAAAGGCGAGAGACCAATTCGGGAACTGGTGGCCCATTGCGATGGGGGATACTACCCCTAAACTCCTCTCCTCGCTTGTCGCCGACCGCCTCACCTGCTGGGCCATAGCTAACAAGAGAATAAGCTCGTCCCAGAAAGGCTTCCTCCCGTTTGAGGGATGCCATGAACACAATTTTGTCTTGCAAGAAATTCTGCGAGACGCAAAGTCCAAAGGGAGGGAAGTTGTGGTCGCATGGCTGGACTTCACCAATGCATTTGGCTCGGTCCTCCACGCTTCTATCTTCAATGCACTCGAGCAGCATCGGGTTTCGGAGCCGGTCAGGAAGCTGATCGCATCAGCGTATGATGGCGCGACCACCTGCGTCAGGACAGCGGACGGCATCACCAAGCCCATCTCTATTGATTCGGGCGTGAAGCAAGGATGTCCCATGAGCCCGATAGTTTTTAACTTCACTCTGGAGCCTGTTATTAGGGCAGCTGCGGCTTCAGGTGGGGGCTACGTACTTGCGGGAGAGGTTTTCACAGACCTCGATTATGCAGATGAAATGGGTCTCATTGCGGACTCGCCCGAGGCGATGAGAATCCTCCTGAGATCTGCGGAGGACGCTGCTGCGGCTGTTGGCTTCACCTTCAACCCTGCGAAATCTGCCTCCTTACACCTGAAAGGCAGGGGTGTCGATGCGGTCGAGAGAACGCAGTTCAGCATACAGGGTGAGGTGATGCGCGCCCTAGACCGTAGCGAAGCTTACGAACATTTGGGCACCCCAACGGGAATTCATTTTTTTTTATTTTTTTTTTTTATTTCTAGTAGACAAGAATAAAACTTAATTAAACTGAAAATTTGCAATAACTTTATTTCTTCTCTCTAGCTCACCAACCAGTCCCGGAGGTTTTCTTTCCGTGGAAACCCTAACCTCCAGAATTGAAGAGTTTTCCCCGATTTTTCTTGTGTGGATCTTATTGTAATGAGAGGGCCCGGGAACTCCATTAATTATTTAAGGGAGGCCCTTTTCTCCAGAAATACCCCAATACAAGGTAAACAAAGCCAACTTAATGACTCGCCTCCTAATACCTCATTTAGTGTTACTAGACATTTCTCTGCGCGCAAGCGCGCATAACTCTTTTTTTTATTGCTTTTGTAATGAAAGCTTAAGCTTTGATTAAATAAAGAAAATTTGAAATAATTGCTTTGTTTTAATTAGAAAAATTTAATTTAATACTTTAAGTCATTACTTAGGTACGACTGATAACATAAATAAAAATAAATTAGTATTAAATTTTCAAATGAAAATAATTAGATTTTGTAACTACTATATTGCGGCCAAAAGTAAAAGAGTAGGTAGCTGCAAACTGCATGAATGTTCGAAATCGAGATTTTAAATTTTTTGAATATAATTTTATCTTCTTTTTTAAATTTTATTAACCTGAAAGTTATAATGAATTTTATTTAAAAAAAAATTGATAGTTTGTATAAGTTAACCTACTAACATACGAATCTAAAATTTCAAATTATTTTACTATAACTCAATTTTACGTAATTTCTCGACAAATATTTTGAAGACTGTTATATAATGTTCTAAATTTTTCTCAATTTGACGTATTTATTTTCTTCGTTTTTTTCTGTAATGATTTATTCAATCAAAACATCCATGAGAATTGAGATTTAAAACTTGGAATTCAAAATACTTGAAAAGTGACGCAAATTGCAGTTACCTACCTCTATGCTTATGGTTTCAGTAGATTATGATCGGTTTTATAACTTAAAGCTTCATTTAAGCGGTTTTCAGATTCTTGTTGTTTTAAAGAGTGAACCCAAAAATCGACAAATTTTAGCTCATTTGGTAAAATCGTGATTTTTGGTGAAATTTCATACATGCAAAATCGGTGATATCAATCAAAAAAACACCAAATGGATTTTCTTCTTAGAATTTCATTTAGAATACGATGGTATTTTTTTCTGAAAATTAAACTTATTAGAATTTTCCCTTTAAATGTCTGTATAAAGATACTACTTTAACCGATCATATCGCTGCAACAACAAATTTTCTCCATTTTCAACTTGGCAGGGCTTCATATGTGACCATGAAAAACTATATGCACCAAAAATTTTTTCGGAAATCGAGGGGCGTCAAATGGACTAATTCTGTAGTCACTCTTTATTTTCAGAAAGATTTCGATGATTGTACATCATTATTATTATTTAAATGATAAAATGAATACATAGTTCATTATGTCAATGGATTTTTTTTTTTTTTTTTTTGGGTAAAAACATATATTCTGTTTTAAAACTCTAATAAATCTTTTTTTTGTTATCATTACCATAATTTATTTACAAATGAAATAGCTTAAATTTTCTTTTGGATTGCAGTTTGTGGAATACCGATTTTAACGAAATTTTAGGATTCATTTTCTGAGTCCAAATAATGAACCTGACCATATATATATATATATATATATATATATATATATATATGTTTTGCTAATGGGCCTTTTAAAGCAATCTATTATTTTTCGAAAAAAAAAACAAACAAACAAAAAACTAACAGGTTTTAGTTATTTTCAAAAGATTTGTATTCGAAGTTTTTTTCATTCTCTTTATATTTTCATGAAAATTCACCAAAAAATAAAGAGAATGCGGGGTTGCAGAACTTCTTAAAAGTTAAAAATTTCTAACTTAAATCTTTTGAAAATTAGCTAAAAACTTTTTTTTTTTTTTTTTTTTAATAATAATACAGAGTAGACTATTTTTTTAATAACAGGCCTATTAGGAAGACATATTTATGATTATGTGCATTATTTGGACCCAGAATATGATTCCTAAAATTTCGTCAAAATCAGCGTTCCGCAAACAATCTTTAAAAATCCTTAATATTAATATTTTTCAAAAAAAATTGACGGTTGCATCAGAAGTTGAAGTAAAAACTGGTAAAGTAATACTTAATAGATTCAGAATCCGTTTGCTGATGATAAAAAAGAACAGTTGTCACTGCCTCAATTTTGTAAAAAAAAAAAAGTAGTGGTAACGATAATAATATTTTTTATTGCTTAGAGGTCTATAAGTGTGAAAATTTTATAATCAATGAATTTTTTTTTCATGAAATAAAATACATTGAAACCAAGAAAATCATAGCTAGGACTTTTCCTATAGAGTAAGGCTTTTTAATAATGATGATTTTTGATAGCCTTTAATTTTGTTGTACTGAAACTGTTATTTTTGTCAGTTTTATTGGAAAAATGGTTTAAAATTTTTTCTTTATTGAATAAAAAAATCGGAAAAATCTGAACGATTTCAGTAAAACTAATTTCAAAATTTAAAATTTAATTAAATTTTAGTTTCAATTTCATAATTTTAAAATTTTAAACAATCGACACAATTTTTTGATTTAACTTGTGGTAAATTACAGGGAGTTTTTTTACTAAGAACTGTACTTCTGCTTTAGACCAAGAAAAAGAATGAATTTTCCTTCAATAAAGTCAAAAGAATAGATTATTCATATAAGTAGACAATTTAAAAAAAATTTTAGCGCACATAAACTGAGATGAAAATTTTTGGTATATTTTAAACTCTTTAAACTATTTTAAATAATGTTTTGATTTTAAATTTTTATGCAAGTTATATAGCATTCTAAAAATAAAATTTCTTCAGAAGTCCTTTTATAATTTTCCATTTAAGATTTTGTTCAGATTTATAAATTTTTTTTTTAACCTCGTGCATCGCAAGTAATAACTTGAGTCCCTCCGATGAGAGCCAAAAGAACGGCGGGGGCTCCCTGCGCAATCGACCAGCGCGCATAGCAGATCAGCTGTCTCCCCTCGCCTGCGGCTCGGGGAGACACACACTGATCTGCTGTGAGATGCACGCTGGTCGCTTATGCGCAGGGAGCAACCTCGCCGTTTTTTTGGCTTTGATCGGAGGAAATCAAGTTAAATCTTGCGATACGAGATTAAAAAAGTGTATATATCACTCGGAACTAATAATGTGCCGGGGAGGCCCGCTAATTGCAGCCCTCGCCTTCGGCTCGGGCTGCAACCACAGCGGGCCTCCCCGGCACACTTTAGTCCCTCGGTGAATAATATACTATTTAACGGAAAATTTCGATCCACAAATATGACTTATTTTTATCCCTACAACCAGAGTTGCTCGAGCAATAGAATTCCAAAATCTTGATATAAATTAATAATTTTTGCTTTATTAAAATGATTTCGTTTTGAAACGCATCCTTAAAGCTGTCTGTAAATGATAGTAAACTCACGTCAGTTTACAATAATAATTACCATTTTGCACATTTCCTTAAAATCAGCTAAATAATTTTTTGCCGTCATGAAAAAAAAATGTTAATAAAAAGTAAATCTATATGAAATTCTAAAAAACAGAGAGTATCCTCTGCACAAATTAACCTATAAATCGTAATTTTACAACACTCACATTAAGCATTTCTTTAAATAATATCATTATAATTGTTAGCTGTTGCTAACAGAAAAAATAATAAAATGCCGGTGAAACTAATAAACTTGTACAGGATCAACATTAAAATAATAATAAATAAATCTTAATTAACTATTGCCAAAAAATTTTCAGTCATTATAAAAGCAATTATACACAGAATAAAAATAACCTATTTAAAAAACACTTCGGCTCAAGATGATCGACTGTCAATTTCTATTTAGAATAATAAATTTCAATTTTACCTCTAAAAAACTTTTGCACCAATCATAGCACGAATAAAAACTTTTTCAAGATTGCGATATCTCCTTTAAACTAAAGGATCTTGAACCCCAAATAGACAACATGTCGAGCCGTAAATATAAGTCTCTCTCAATAAAAGATAAAGTGGATGTTATTCGTGAAGTCGAGTTGGGTCAAAAATCTAAAACAAAAATTGCATTAGAGTGGGAGATTTCTCTCAGCACGCTGTCAACATACTTAAAAAATAAAGGTAAAATTCTACAAAGCTACGCAATGTTGAATGTTGAAGAAAAACGAGGTGAAAAACGTAAACGGGTTAAAGACCCAGGATTTCCCCAAGTAGATGAAGCTCTTACTCGTTGGTTTTTTGAGTAAGTAAAATAAAATGAAAAGAATGTAAGTGTCGATGGAGTTATTCTAAAAGCCAAAGCCAAAGAGTTTGCAAAGCTGCTTGGCGAAAATTATTTTACAGCTAGCTACAATGGATGGCTCGACAAATGGAAAACAAGAAATAATATTGTTTTTACAAGTTTATCATGTGAAAAAGCTAGTGTTGATCTAAAATCTGCAGCTGAATGGATGTTATCTCTGGAACCAATATTAAAAGAATATGAACCGAAAAATATTTTTAATGTAAACGAGACGGGCTTATTTTACAAATGTATGCCTTTTAAAACCTACAAATTTAAAGGAGATCCATGTTCTGGCGGTAAAAACAGCAAAGACAGAGTGACTGTTTTGGTGGGCGCAAACATGGATGGATCCGAAAAACAGTCAAAAATAACTTCTTTCTTTAAAAAAGGTGAAAAGACAATATCTTTCTGTTTTAATTAAAGGTCACTGACTCTGTTATCATTATTGTTCACATTGTACATTCATGCTTACTTTATAAAATGAATTTATGTAAGGTAAAGATGCCAATTATGATTACAAAAATCGCTACTTTTCAGCATTTTGAATTTTATTGAAAAAACAAAGCATATTAGACTAAATCTTTTTTACATACTTAAATTTTAGGTTCTTAGGAACTTAAATAAATTTTTTTTATATGATAATTGTATTTATTTATTGAATAATTAATGTTTAAAGTCAAGACCTTTTATGCCTCCGTTTAAAGTCAAGGCCCCAGTTTATTAGACAACTTCAGCTTTGGCCCCAGTTTATGGAACACTTTTACACGTGAAATCCCGTCTGTGACTTAAGTGCCCCAGTTGATGGAACGGAATCGTCAAAATTCGAGGGTTTCATCACTCTCAAACACAAACAAATTGAAAATCTAACATGAAAATTAGATAAGCCGTTCCATCAACTGGGGTATGTAAGTCACTGACGGAATTTTACGTGTAAAAGTGTTTCATAAACTGGGGCCAAAGCTGAAGTTGTCTAATAAACTGGGGTCAAAAGGTCTTGTCTTTAAACATTAATTATTCAATAAATAAATACAATTTTCATATAAAAAAAATTTATTTAAGTTCCTAAGACCCTAAAATTTAAGTATTTAAAAAAAGATTTACTCTAACATGCTTTGTTTTTTCAATAAAATTCAAAATGCTGAAAAGTAGCGATTTTTGTGATCATAATTGGCATCTTTACCTTAAATAAAAACTTTGAAAATGACACAACCTTGATGATTCGAAATTTTTTCAATTTCACCAAAATTTTACCTCGATAATTCGAACTTCGATAATTTAACCCTCGATAATTCGAAATTACAGCCCGCTCCCTTAAGTTTCGAATTATCGAGGTTTTACTATACAAACCCTTTGAAATTTAAAGAATTGATTAAATTATTGTTTTTAAAGAAGAATGGTAATCATTTGATAATCAATGAAATAATGAATCTATTTAAGAGAGTACTTGGTCAAAATTATTTTGAGTTTAATCAGAAAATATTAAATAATTTAATATACATAAGTAAAATTGGTCTGATAGTGGGTATGGGGGAGTCTCCTTAGTTCAATTTTATCAGGAATATGTGTGGATCATTTAGAAGAAAAAATTAGTCAATAGACTATAACTTTAAGTAAATTGAGCTCGATAGAGAAATAATTCAGGAAGAAAATCCGGCTCAGTGCACAACTCAAACTAATTCTGAATTTGGAATATATTGTCAACAAATAACTGATTTTTTAGAATATCACTTAAAAAATATAGATGTCTATACTTTTTTCAAGATATTTAAGTAAGAAATTAATGAAATCACCATGGATAGTAATACTTAATGCATAATTTTTTTAATTCTTTGAACTCAATCATCTCGAAAAAAGTATGGATACCTATACTCTGTAAATGATAATCCGAATGATATGGAATTTACCTAAAACATATTTTAATTTTAGAAATATTTTTAGAGTTGTGTAATGATTCCATGTGATTTCCCATGTATGTGCTGTTCCGCGGAATTACTACCTTAATTTTCAGTATTTTTCTTAAAACAACTCAGACTGATAAAAACATAAGTAATAGTTCTTGTCATCCTTTTTCACGCTTGCTTCTTTTTATTGCCATTTACATGGATGATTATCGATACCTATGATTTTCAAAAATTATTTGAAAGAATTGAATATAATTAAGCAATTAGCATTGAATAATGGTTATTCTTTGCAACTGATTGATGGATTGTTGGTTAAGAAGAAAAAAAATGGTGTTGAATATTATTTATCCTATAATGAATTTTTATCATTTGGCATAAGAAAACGATTCCAAAAGGTTCGTCAAAATCAGCGTTCTACATATCGTAAGATCTCCTTGATAGTATTGTCTTATTTCATCTCAAATTTTAAAATTTGCATTTGGAGCTTCCTATTTGTCCCAAAATGAAACACGTTTCTTCTTAAGCATTATGAAAAAAAAATACATCATAGTTTTTCATACAAAAAATTTTTTTTTAAGTAGTTGATGTCAAAATTTTGAAGTAAAATAATCAATTTTTCAAACAAGTGCACCCTTCATAGAACGGTTAGTAGAAGTGTGACTTCAAAGTCATTTATCAAAAGTAGTAGTTATAAATTAAGTTTTTTTCTGATTTTTCATTTTTTACTATTGAAACGACTAGACGATACAGAGTCTTTTAGACAACAAATTAGAGTTAATGTCCTGAAGCTAGAGAAGACAAAAATTTAAAAAATCCTACCACTACCTTAAACTTTTATACAAAAACCAGTCTTCCCGAAAATCTTTCTTCATGAGTTCACTTAATCACAAAAAAATTATGTTTTTGAGTAAATTAAGTTTTTTATTCAAAAAATGGCTTCCATTTTGTTAATTTTCAAAATTTTTGAAAAATTAACTGGGTTTTAAAGAGCAATTAATTTTTTATGAAAATATAAAAACGGTTGAAAAACTGTTTTTTAACAAAATGGCAGTGGTGTAAATTTTTTTTTTTATATTACTTTCCTAAATGTTGATGATTTTACCCCAAAACTTTGATCCTAAAGGGTGGTAGCCCTTTAACGGGAAGTTCTCTTATAACTCTGAAAAAAAAATTTTAGACAAAAAACCATATGTAGGTTTCTTTTCATATTGCACAAGAGAGTAACATAATTCATTTTAAGACTAATCGGAGACCAAAACTTTTGACAATAATTGTTACGTCCACAAGCAGAAGGGCTTTGTTTATTAGGGAACGTTCATCAACCACGTGGTCACCTACCCCCCCCCCCTCCCAATAAAACTGACGTCGAGAAAAAAAAAAAAAAAAACGTGCGTTCAATAAGTAGACTGGTTAATTATCCCCCAAGCTCTAAACCCCCAAAACACTGGGCGTAGAGATCAATGAATAATCTGATCAGCTATCCCCCAAGTCTTGAACCCCCAAAACCCTGGGCGTCAAGTTCAACGAAAAGACTGGTCAGTTGGTAACCAGAGTTTTGGGAGGTTTAGAGCTTGGGGGATAACTGATCAGTCTTATCGTTGACCTCGGGCGCCCAGGGCACGGAAGACTGGGTGAGATTTCAAAGTTCAAAAATTAATATATGCCCGAATTTTAAAGATAGAGAAATCGTTCGGGTGTCATTCTCTTTGTTTTTTCAAGTACTTTAAGCAACGCCCCCGCTTTAAAAAAAAAGTTATTGTAAAAAGTTGTAATTGCAAAAAAACCATAAAAAAGTGTATTCGAAGAGAATTTTATTTTTTATATATTCTTAAAAGTAAGTAAAAACGCCAAAAAAAAGTGTATGGTA
Source organism: Encarsia formosa (assembly GCA_038277355.1). NCBI lineage: Eukaryota > Metazoa > Arthropoda > Insecta > Hymenoptera > Aphelinidae > Encarsia > Encarsia formosa. Next base: position 73,885,876 of record CM076184.1, read on the forward strand.
ATTATTACTCATTATAAAAGCTTAATATTTGTCGCAAATGTTTAAACAAATAAAATATTTAATGTTAGGGTTGTTATTCCAAATTGTTCTTTTTTTGCTCAAAATTAAAAATAAAATATAGAAAACTTCAAAGTTATTGTAAGAATAAAGTAAATGGTAAAAATCTATTAAAAAACCAAATTAACAATATAAGGTAATGTAACAGTACTTAAGAAAAATTGTAAGTTCAAAGCTTTATGAATAATATTAAATCCTGTTTTAAAGATATTATGATTTCTATTTTTCATAAGCACAAGGACCTCATTGTGAAATAAATTAGCGTAAAAAAAAGTTAGTAGTACAAATGTATTTTTAAATAAATAAATAATCAAGCCCGTAAGGACAACAATTTAAATATAACCTCCAAACATATACATCCATCTTTATCGCGTGGTCTAGTGACTATGTCACTGACTATAATTTTATAGGACTCGGGTTCAATTCCCGGTAATTTTTTTTTTTTTTTTTTTTTTTTTTTCTTATTTCACGATTTTTAACGTTTCATGATTAATATTTCTTGTGTTATTAGATTTTTAATAATTTGTATTCATTTGCCAATCGAGTGCTGTGATTTTTTTTTTTTTTTTATCGTACCAGAAAACAACTGCGTTGAAAAAATATTTTTGATTAATACTTATTTTTCTATAAATTGACAAATATTTTCAGCTGATGTCATGAGATGACTATTTAATTTGAAGTAGGATCTATTGAGAATATTTTCAGGAGGAATGAATAATTTTTTTCCATACAAACCCGTAGATTTTAAGTTTATCATCTTGAGTGTTAAATTAATAGGCCATTCATAAATTGCACGTTAAAATGAATTAATTTTTAAGTAAAAAATTGATTTAAATAGTTGAAACCTTTAATTTCATTTAAATTTTTGTAAAATTTATGTAGCCCATGATTTTTTGTTTGAAATTATTTGAAATTATTAAACTAAAATTGAAAAAGAGCCGCAGTGGCTCCGAGCTAGAGCGCGCGCCTTCCAATCTTGGGGTCGTGGGTTCGAGCCCGGGTCTCGGCGATTTTTTCGAGTGTTTTTTCACGCGTTAAAATTGTCGGGATTAAGTCCACTGTAGCTTAGGTGAGGTAAGGATGCCCTACATCACTTGTTCCAACTCGGACATCCTAATGGCCGACTAAATTCTCTCCAAAAACATTGACCAGCCGCGAGTCCGAATCGGAGGAATAAAGTCGACCGATGCCCGACCGGAAAAAGTGTGTAAGGCTGACTACTTAAGTGGGTTGAGCTTGAGTATCCCGATGCGCTTGCGGCTAGTAGGGTCGACAGAGTCCCCGCAAACCAAAATGCAAGCATCGCTCGAGAGATTCGCTCAATCGGGGTTTCTTAAGGGGGTTATTAGAGTAGGGACACAAAAACGAGAATTGGGCAGAAACCACGTTAAAAAGCATGAGAAAGGCAAAACAGAGACAACTTTATAAAACAACTTAGAGAAGGTGGCGAGGGTCCCTCACACATATGTGGTTGATACCCCCCTTGTAATGGGTCTTTACCTACAAGCGAGGTTGCCAGGATAAAAAAAAAAAAAAAAAAAAAAAAAAAAAAAAAAAAAAAAAAAAACTAAAATTAAAAAAAAGAAAAAGAAACTGCTTCAAAGTTACCTTTTTTGTTTTTTATGAAGAACCCTTCAGAGACTCCATTTAAAACATGAATCGTTAAAAGATGTAAACATTTTATTATTAATCAAAAATATTTTTTCAACGCAGTTGTTTTCTGGTACGAAAAAAAAAAAAAAATATCACAGCACTCGATTGGCAAATGAATACATATTATTAAAAATCTAAGAACACAAGAAATATTAATCATGAAACGTTAAAAATCGTGAAATAAGAAAAAAAAAAAAAAAAAAAAAAAAAAAAAAAAATTATCGGGAATTGAACCCGAGTCCTATAAAATTATAGTCAGTGACATAGTCACTAGACCACGCGATAGAGATAGATGTATATGTTTGAAGGTTATATTTAAATTGTTGCCCTTACGGGCTTGATTATTTATTTATTTAAAAATACATTTGTACTACTAACTTTTTTTTACGCTAATTTATTTCACAATGAGGTCCTTGTGCTTATGAAAAATAGAAATCATAATATCTTTAAAACAGGATTTAATATTATTCATAAAGCTTTGAACTTACAATTGTTCTTAAGTACTGTAACATTACTTTATATTGTTAATTTTGTTTTTTGATAGATTTTGACCATTTACTTTATTCTTACAATAACTTTGAAGTTTTCTATATTTTATTTTTAATTTTGAGCAAAAAAAAGAACAATTTGCAATAACAACCCCAACATTCAATATTTAATTTGTTTGAACATTTGCAACAAATATTAAGCTTTTATAATGAGTCATAACTACTATACACTTTTTTTTTGGCGTTTTTACTTACTTTTAAGAATATATAAAAAATAAAATTCTCTTCGAATACACTTTTTTATGGTTTTTTTGCAATTACAACTTTTTACAATAACTTTTTTTTTAAAGCGGGGGCGTTGCTTAAAGTACTTGAAAAAACAAATAGAATGACACCCGAACGATTTCTCTATCTTTAAAATTCAGGCATATATTAATTTTTCAACTTTGATATCTCACCCAGTCTTCCGTGCAGGGTTTGGGGGGTTCAAGACGTGGGGGATAGCTGATCAGTTTATTTATTGAACTCAAGTTCAAAGAAAAAACAGATCAGTTATCTCTTAAGCTCTGAATCCCCCATAACCCTGGAAATTCAGGTTCAATAAAAAAACTGATCAGCTATCTCCCAAGCTCTAAACCTCCAAAACTCTGGTTACCGAGTGGAATAATTTTATAAGTGAAGCGTACTTTATGTTTGAATATCAAGTCCATAAAAAAGTGTTTTTTTTTTGTTCCACAAAAAGGTTGTGGTGTACTTTTATATACATCACTTGGAAATATGACAAAATAATAAAAAAATAAAATAAAATAAAAAAAATAAATAACCAATAAACAAACAAAAATTTTTACACTTTTCTCGAAATGTGTCTGCTTCTTAGAAGCATTTAATTTATAGTTAAAGAAAAAAATTTGTTGAGTTCACCAAAGGAAGAGTTCACCAATAAATAAAAATTTATAGCGTTTTCCTAATCAACCACGCCATTTTGGAGTTAAAAATTTCAGATTTACAACTTCATGATATAATTGCACCAGTTCAGCGTAGTTAGGTATCGTTACAAAATTATTTATTTCGTTCATTAAAATGCACTCATATTTTTGGAATAATTTAACTCGGGCGCCCAGGGTCTTGGGGGTTTGGAGCTTAGGAGATATCCGACCAGTTTTTTTGTTGAACTCGGGCGCCCAGGGTCTTGGGGTTTTAGAGCTTGGGGGATAGCCGATTTTAACGTTCGACAGTAAAATATTATGAATCGAAACATTGATTCATGCACTTTAAAAACCACGTGCCTTTCTGAATCAACAGCCCTACCCCCCACGTACCTTTTCGTAGCCTTTTAATCGCCCCCCCCCCTCCCCCCTATTTGGGCCACGTGGTTTGTGAACGTTCCCTTATAGGGTTCGACAAGGAAAGATTCAGGGTTAAATTACAACACAAGCTACACTTGTGACTATCCAACTTTATCACCAAACAAGTAAACAAAGGCTCTGGCTGAGAGAGAGAGAGAGGGATTTTTGACTTTGATTTTAATAATTTTATTGAATGTACATTATGTTGTACAAAATACAAAGATGATCAACAAGTAAACCATCAAAGGTTAACAATAGTAAAATAATAAAATGAAATAAAATAAACATAATAATAATAAAATAATGAAAATAATAAAAATAAAAATAAAGATATACAGAGAGAGAGAGAGAATTGAATTGAATTGATATGTTTATTAATTGTACATTATGTTTTACAAAAACACGAGAGAGAGGGAGAGAGAACAAAGTGGAACTTACACAGAGACGACGCTACAGCTTCACGAAATCAGCGTGCGCTCGGCACAGTATAATATTCTACTCAATGAAAACGAAAAAAACAAAACATAAATGAAAAGAACTCGACGCGGCAGTCTCGTTGGTAGTACTTAAGCCATCCTTACGTAAGTCGGATCACGAAAACAACTCTATTAGGTGCGCGTATCTAAACTCTACTCGGCTGCTTCACAATGACTCACTACCTCGTGTGCTACCAGCAGCACGTTAAAAACCGCAGATTTTGAAAATCTGAAATAAAAGCAGTCTATAATAAGACCTTATATTTTTGTTTAATTTTTCGTGTAGCATCTGTAGAACATGCTCGTACATTTCCAGTTTCACAGCTGGTGAGACTGGGAAGTACCGTTGTTTGATAGGCTTAGCATCGCCAACGTCAATTTCGTGTTCTATCCACGTTGTACAACCTAACGGCCCTTCAGCCTCTGAAATGGCTCGATCTCACACTTCGTTAAGCCTTTCCAATTCTTCCAAACGAACGTCAGCTAACCCAATTGACGCCAAACTTGTCAATTCGGTGTCTGACACCGCTGCAACTTCGAGGTCAATTGCTTTCCCAGCTATCCTTACCTCCAGTTTGTTCGTTGCTGGATCTAGCACGGTATCGAACGTACGGATGAAATTGGTACCTAAATAACAATCCGCGTCGAGTCGTGTCAGAATAGCTACCTTTATATCCCGAGTTACCCCGGCAACCTCAAAAGGTAAGACGACATGTCCAGCAATTGGACATCTGCGGCCGTCTGCCACTTTGGCTCCTTTACCGCAATATGCTTTGATTTTTCTGTTGCATGCTGAAGCAATTTGAATTGCTGTTGATCCCATCTCCGTGGGTGATGCTCCGTGATCATATAACGCTCTTATGCAGAAGTCACCTATATTAACTGGCATCCACCATCTGCCTTTCACATCAAGGTAATCTTCTGCCAGCTCGTTCGGATCTCCCGTCTGCTCGGAATCTTCCTGATCCACCGAGCATGCCTGATTGCCATCTCCGAGTGATGACTTGGCCGGGATCTCGGCGGAGTAAGTGCCAATGACCTTTACTCCGCCGGTTTGGCGTTTCCCGGACGTTCGGGACAATTCGGTCTTATGTGTCCCAGCTGCTTACAATGGAAACACCAAGGTATTTCCTGCTTATCAGCCTTTCTGTTTTTCTCATCACTCCTATTTTGCTTTGGAGATGGGCTTCTCGCCTTGTCGTCGTCTTCCGACTTACGTCGTTGCTTGGTAAGTCTGGCTTTGTTTGAACCCTGGGGCCTCGGGCCCTGAGGCTTTCCATGATTCTTGCTTTTAGCTTGGATCTTGCTTGCTTTCGTCTCAAGAAGGCTAATAACCGAAGAGTCGACAGACCTTCCTGTCATAGCCGTTGCAGCTATATTAACCTTTGATTTTTTATTAGTCTTCTCTTCCTTATATGCCAGATGTGGCCAAGCTGACGTGGAGGGTGACGGTGGTGGCTTATACACGAACTCCATGTTAGTAATTCTCTCGATCTCGACTGCTTGACTTAATAAGCCTTTAATTGACTTAACCTCTTCACGTCCCATTTGCTTGCATAATCGAGGCAACATGTTGGTTAACATAAAGTCAATTTGTTCTTTCTCAGTCGGTATTGGCCTAATTTTAAGCAAATAAGACTGCAAGCATGTCAAGTAGTTCCGCACTGACTCGTTTTCACCTTGAGTCCGGGTAGTTGCTTCTGTCCTTGTGGTCTGCTGGTAGTCTCCAACTCCGTACCACTCACGGGCTTCTTGACAAAAGTTCTCCCATGAGTTGATCGTGTCCCGCACATTACGGAACCACCTAGCTGCTATACCGGTCAGCATCATTGGTAAAGCATCCAACAACTGAGAACCGGTCAAACCAGCGAGTCTAGTGTATTCCTCTATCTGCAATAAAAATTTTTCAATACTAGATTCACTATCACCGCTGAATCTAATATTCCATTTTCGAACAATAATGCCAACGTCGATTGGCTTCATCGGATTGCCTTGCGTCTGGATTGATTCCTGAGTGGCTAAATCATCCGTCTGCCTATGGCTTCTCAATCGTTCGAGCTTGGCCTGCAAGGCCTTTATCTGTTCTTCCAACTTCTTTTCTCTGTCCAGCCTCACAACTATCGGACTGGAGCTATCTCTCGTGTCCCGTACTGATGTCTCACAGAAGTTGACTCTAGCGTGTGGTAACTGACCGTCGGTCGAAATACTGCAGTCGTTCAACGAGTTCTGCATTTCCGGCCTTATTGTCGAGGAAACAGGACCTCCCGATCCTCGATTCCGGTCTGGTTGGCGGTACCTATCAGCCTCGATAGTTGCCATTCTGGTTGCCATGTCACCATATGCCTTTATCAACGCCTTAAATTCCTCTGTCAACGACTTCATGGCTTGGAGCACCTCATCCTTAATATCGCCAGCCTGGTCCGGTTGTCCATGTCCAGCCAAATTCCCACTTTTCGGGTTGCCATTATGCGTCCGACTGCCTGGACCATTTCCTCTTCTATGAGGACAGCCAAGGGGTGTGTGCTAAGGGGTGTTGGCTAATGTCCAGTAGTTTACTTTTCTCTCTCTCTCTCTCTCTCTCTCTGTTTTTATAATTTTTTTCTTACAGTTTCAAAGTAAATTAAAGCTTGAGAATGTTGATCACGTTTCACTTACAAGAAGATGGTTTGTCCTTTAGAACCTGGATTTTCATGAAACTTTGCACACAGTATTTATTTTTTTATTTAGTTTATATTTCATAAAAACATGCCCTTCAGTGTTCTTTTCCCCTTTTTTCACCTACTTCCCATATAACTCCTGTGTTAAAAAGTAGGCTGTTTCCTATAAAAAGCCGTTTTTCCGAACCTCGCATTTTTTTCGTTTTTCTAAGTACTTTTGAAAAAAAAATATTAAAAAATTTTTTTGAATGATCTCGTCCATGTATATTGTAACCCAACTATACTAAAAATTGACTTTAAAAACCTTAATTTTTCATAGTTAAAACCATTCAAACATTTTTTTTAATATTTTTTTTCAAAAGTACTTAGAAAAACGAAAAAAATGCGAGGTTCCAGATATTTCTAAGTGTAATACGCTCCAAGGAGGAATTTTTTGAAAATGAGGCCAAAAACGGCTTTTTATAGGAAACAGTCTACTTTTTAACACAGGGGTTTAATTTAATTTTTAATAAATTTAATTTTAACAGAATTCAATGGAACATTTTTTCTTTAATTTAATAAATTTCAATAGATATTGCTGGTATGAAACTAGTTTATGTCGGTTAATTTAAACTAGCTTCTATGCCTCGCTGCGCTAACGCTTGCACGGTTGAGAATCCTTTTTTATAATATTAATCAGTTCCGCTCTTTTTCATTGTTTTCCGGCATCGTCATCGTAAAGTCGTTTTTCTTTTTTTGAAAAAAGGGACTTTCGTATATTTGATTGGTTTAAAATTTCGTATGTATATGTTTTCACTGCCGTAGATTGCGAATTTAATATCCATTTGTCAATTTGACCATAAGTAAACTCGATACTAAGGCTGCATGGTACTTGTTTTAGGTCAAATTTGAAAAAGTTATTTTGATTAATCGGTTCTGTTTGAAATTTTGTAGTCGGAGGTTTTTGAGGTTGTTGATTATAAATCTGAGCGTACTTTTTGAATTTGTCTTTAAATAAGCATGAAATTTAAGTTTCATGAGTTTTAGGTAAAATTTGAAAAAGTTATTTTTATTTACTGGTTTTGTTTGAAATTTTGTAGTCGGAGGTTTTTGAGGTTGCTGATTACAAATCCGAGATTACTTTTTTGAATTTGACCTACGTAAGGTTTACTTAATTAAAGTGAAAAATTATTTTCCAATAGTTTTTTGTTGAACTAGCAAGGAGATGGTTTATCCTTTGGGACCTGGATTTTCATAAGACTTTGCACACAGTTTTTATTCATCATAAAAACAAGCCCTTCAGTTTTCTTTTTCCAGAATGGGCCTTTTTTCACCTACTTCCCATATAACCCCTGTGTTAAAAAGTAGGCTGTTTCCTATAAAAAGCCGTTTTTGGCCTCATTTTCAAAAAATTCCTCCTTGGACCGTATTAAACTTAGAAATATCTGGAACCTCGCATTTTTTTCGTTTTTCCAAGTACTTTTGAAAAAAAATATTAAAAATTTTTTTTGAATGTTTTGATCTATGAAAAATTAAGGTTTTTTAAGTCAATTTTTAGTATATTTGGGTTACAATATACATGGACAAGATCATTCAAAAGTTTTTTTAAATATATTTTTTTCACAAGTACTTAGAAAAACAAAAAAAATGCGAGGTTCCAGATATTTCTAAGTGCAGTACGGTCCAACCAGGAATTTTTTGAAAATGAGGCTAAAAACGGCTTTTCATAGGAAACAGCCTACTTTTAAACACAGGGGTTATATGGGAAGTAGGTGAAAAAAGGCCCATTCTAGAAAAAGAACACTGAAGTGCTTGTTTTTATGATTAATAAAAACTGTGAGCAAAGTTTCATGAAAATCCAGGTTCCAAAGGACAAACCATCTCCTTGTTAGTTCACTTTTCAGCCACCATGAATTCTACGATCGAATGTGCCATCCCCTCTCCTCAGCCTTGCATAGCGAATAGAGTCACCATAATCGCAAATTTTCCCTTTCTCCAAGGATGTAACAGGCAAAGGAATTAAATAAATAATTAGCTAGATAGCCTATAGCAAGTCCACCCAAATACTTACTATACCTTCCTGCCCGGATGTGTACGAATACCTTTCGAGCACCTTCTCATGCCTCGATGATTTAAATAGATCGCGGACACGTACGAGTTAAATAAACAATTAACCTTGCAATAATTTATTAATCATTAACGCCTGGCTTAACCAGCCAGTACAAATATATAAATCTTGCGAATAGGGAGTAATGGAGGAACAAAAGGTTGTTCAAATAAAAGAGCTAATTTAACAACTAAAATTTGCTTCAGTTAAATAAACAAATAACAACAGTTCGGGAGTCAGAGTACGATTACTACGACAGAGTACGACCGACAACAATGAAAGAAATAAGTTTTCGAACTTAAAAACAAATAAGAGAAAAGACAGGTTATGTCGAGTGTAGTTTGACCAACAATACTCCGCGTTTTAAAATAACAATTAACTTACTTATCGCCGCTCGCACGAAGTACAACCTATTGTTCGTTACGGAATAACAATCCTAATTTTACGCCGCCGAGATCTCGGGATAATCACTACAAATCGTTATAAACTATGAGACGATGCTACTTAGTCAGCAGCAATCACAAGTCTGCCATTCTGATTATTATTAGGATGAATAGTAAAATTTAAGTATGGAAAATATAGTTGAAAAAAATATAATAATAAAATTGGTATTGGCATTGAAAAAGATACTTAAAAAATCTACATCTTTTTTTATCACTTCCATTTTTTATAAAAATACTATTATATGAATAATCAATTATTCTTTAATTTAATTGAAAATTATAATGCAGATTTCCAGACAGTGTCCTCTCATCGAAGCGCATATGTGATGCAAGTGCTCTCAGACACGAAAGCGTGCAATTACGGTAAGCTGTATCTTTGAAGTTTGAATATTTAGAGCTTAGTGCCCTTGGACATTTTTGATCTACTAGTTATGAACTTCTAAAATACATTGGTTTAAACCAATTTGACCGAGGACCATTTATTTCTCAAAAGGATTTTGCGCATATATCGCAATGGTCTTCCTGTCTTGAAGACAAAGGAACTGAAAAGTTTTCTCAGTATTTATTGAAAATAATCACGATCTGTCGCTTTTTACTATAAAAATACTATTATATGAATAATCAATTATTCTTTAATTTAATTGAAAATCATAATGATATTTTATTTCTTAATAAATTTGAAGTAATAAATTTTTGAAAGGTTAAAATTTAATCACACGACTAAAAAACCACAATCAAATTATTTTTCATTAAAATAGCATGAAACTCTGTGATTATTCATAATTAAAGTCACCATATTAGATCAACCGTTATTAATTTTCAATGTCCAATATCATTTTTCAAACGAGTAACTCTGAGAATCTCAAAATTTACATCATCGCAGAAAAAAAGCATATTTAATCATGTTTATGAAAAAAACATATTATTCCTATTTAATCATTAAAATTGTGATTAGAAACACTTCTTAACTCTATAAAATTTATTTTTCACACACGGTGCAGAAAGTTCAAACTTCAAAGTTCGACGCTTGAAAAGTATGAGCTAATCCTTAGCAAACCTTTGACACTCTCGCCTTTGGCTCAGGTTTTGAACACAAATTGTTTGAAAATTAGCTAAAAACCCAAAGAGGTGACCCAAATGTCTAGTCCTAGCGGGTCCTCTTCTCAGGGTTGGATAAGTTTTTTTGGATCATCGATTGCAGAAACTTTATAAATCGCTTTCTGGTACCGAATGATGAGAAAACCCCATTGCAAGTATCCTCGGTGAAATCAGCGATGAATTCATCGGTGAATTCCTCGCTTTTTGCGGTGAAATCCTCGGTGAATTCCTCGCTTTTTACGGTGAAATCCTCGGTGAATCTTAACAGTGAAATCCTCGGTGAAATCCTCGGCATTTTAACGGTTTCGAAAACGAAGGGGTCAAGAAGGACATCTGGTGCACCTGGTGATACGTACGCCTCGGAGATGTTTTTCCCAGGATGTTTCGACTCCGGAGGGATCAGGGCGAACATCTGGTGCATCTGGCGATACTTACGCCTTGGAGATGATTTCCCCAGGAAGTTTTTACTCCGGAAGGGTCAGGACGCACACCTGGTGTACCTGGCGATACTTACGCCTTAGAGAGGATTTCCTCAGGAAGTTTCGACTTCGGATGGGTCAGGGCAGACACCTGGTGCCCCTGGTGATACGTACGCCTCGGAGATGATTTCCCCAGAAAATTTCACTCGCAGTTGATGGTGAGATAGTGAATCTTACCCCAGGTCGCACCAGGTCGACTACCAGGTAACCAGATCCGTTAGCTCAGGAAGTTTTACTCGTAGTGGACGGTCACAGAGGGCCAAATCGAAGGTCCATTTTCAAAAATTAATATCCCCTAGAATTTTAGGAGTAGAGTAAACATCCAGGAGCCGTTTTCTTCGTTTGGTGGAGTACTTTGAGAAAAAGTCATGCTTTGTTGTAAAAAATTGTTAAAAACAATTATTATTGCAAAAAAACTTTTAAAAGTGAACAATGAAGTATATGAAAAAATCGTCTAAAAACAAGTAGTGCTATTCTCTCGGATTTTTTTACGTCAAGATATTGATTATCAAGCATCTAATTCGCACAAAATTGGCTGGGTCGTTTTATCATCGCGAACAACCCCAACGAGCTGCAGACAGGGGAATGAAACGTTACATAAAATTGTAAATTAAAAAAACAAGGGTTGCAATTCTCTAAGGCCCCAAAACCCTGTGCGCCTGAATTCAACAAAATACTGATTGGCTATCTCCCATGCTTTAATCCCCCAAAACCCTGGGCGCCCGAGCTCAACAAAATACTGACTGCACTGGGAAAAAATTGGGGACGACTCTCCTCACGTGTCGTGCATGGGGATACACGACGCTGTGGGCACAGCGAAACCCATATGCGGGGATCACGATCCCCTCAGAAACTTTGCGTCAACGACCGATTAGCGTGATATTTTCATAAATTGTTGAAATAGTGCTATTTTTACTTTAGGACAATCTCAAGACTCGAAAGACTTGTAAGGCACAAGACGTATCACCAGTGAAATAACATATTTTGGCACATATATAACCGACATAATTAGGGTAAGCATCAAATTTTGAGGTTTGACTACGCCAAGATACTCGGTGATTGCTGAAAATATATAGGTATACAAACTGCTGCTCGAGGAACGTTTGCGCATAGGGGATCCTTATGCCTGACACGTGAAGAGATTCGTCCCCAATTTTTTCCCAGTAAGGCTACCCCCCAGCTCCATGCCCCCAAAACCCTGGGTGCCCGATTTCAAGAGAATAAACTGATTGGCTACCCCCCAAGCTCTAAGCTCCCAAAATCCTGGGCGCCTGAGTTCAACAAAATACTGATTAGCTCCCCCCCAAGCTCCAAGCCCCCAAAACGCTGGGCGCCAGAATTCAACAAAAAAACTGATTGGCCCCCAAGCTCTAAGCTCCAAGCCCCAAAAACCCTGGGTGCCCAAGTTAAAAAAAAAAACTTATTGCATACCCCCTAAGCTCTAAGGCCCCAAAACCCTGGGCACCCGAGTTCAACAAAATACTGATTAGCTACTCCCCAAGCTCCAAGTCTTCAAAACCCTGGGCACCCGAATTGAACAAAAAAACTGATCGTCTATCCCCCAAGCTCTAAGCTCCCAAAATCCTGATTACAGAGTGGAATAATTTTACAAGTTGAGCTCACTCAATATTTTTATATCAAATGAATAAAAAAGTGTTTTTTTTTTTTTTTTCATTCCACAAGAACGTTATAGTAAACTTTTATCCACACAACTTAAAAAAATTACAAAATAACAAAAAAATAATATAAATTAAGTTACGGAGTGGACCACTATTCGCTCGTAAATATTTCGGCTCATTCGCTCAACTTTAAATTGATAGACTACATGGCTCCATCTATGAGTCTAGGCGGGGACTTTAGTCCCAATTTTCACTCCCGCGCGCCGTAGTGCGGGGCAGTACCACTGTCGCCATTGCTGCTGCCACAGGCCTCGCGTACTGGCTTCTGTTTTTGGTGCTCAAGTGTGTGTGTGTGTGCAGCAGAGAGTTCTCCCGGCTTTTTCACGGTTCGCCTCAACGGCTCTTCTCATTGCCTTTTTCACCAGGTAGTCCCGGAACCTGCCTTTTCACCGTGCACCAGCTCATCCGGACGATCACAGACAGTAATTCTGTGATCATCAACAACCTCGGAGCCGCGCCATTACCACGTGTATCAGCTACTCTTCTACTTAGTGTTGGCTCAACTCGGGAGACATTTGATCTTCAATTAACTCAAACGGCTCGGCTCAATTCAATTCTTTGGTTAATTGCTCAGCAAGGAGAGCTTTCACGGCATCTTCAGGTATTTCATTCAGAACCGGTAACAATAATTTACCGGTGCTTTTACATTGTCCTTCTCACAGCCTGAAAATCAATAAAATTACTGTGCATTCTCTTGCTCTCTCTCTCTTTTCTTTGTGCTGTCTTACACGCAGCCATTTTCTTTTCTACTCTTTTCAAGGCCATTCTCTGTTGCTTTGTTTACCTCAACTGTACTCAAGCAAAACTCGTATTTATGGTTTGAATTAATGTAATCAAATTCGTCAAGAGTTTTGACTAGGTGGTTTCTCAAATTAATTAATTTTCTTTACACGGAAATTAATGCTGGCAATTCTCAATTCAACATATTCTCATATCTCAGTTTCTCTCTTTAATCAGTTATTATTCTCTCTCTCAAGCTCATTCTCAGCTCATTTGCATTAATTCATGAAATTCAACTTAACCTTCTGGATAGTTCTCTTAAGTATACTACACTGATTTATTTTATCTCATTTTTCATTTCAACTGGACCTGGCTCAATAGTGATTCTCCATAATTTATAATTTATGACTATTTTTACATTTGTAGTTAAATGCTGTATTTTAATAAATAAATTAACACTGTTTTATTAAATTGTGTCTGTCTCAACATTTATTTGACAACCCTCCTCTACCAGCTTTTAATCCGGCAAATAAAAAATAAAATTAATGAAGCAGTAAATTCGCAACAAATTAAAAAAATTAATGATCAATCAAGAAACGAAAATTTTTACACTTTTTTCAAAATGTGTCTTATTCGTTAAAACATTCAATTTATAGTTAAAAAAAAAAATTGTTGATGACGTTGCAAAAAAAGAGCAAAAAAAAACAATAAGTGAAAAACTTATAGCGTTTTCCTAGTCAACCACGCCATTTAGGAGTTTAAAATCTCAGACTTACAATTTCATGATGTATTTGCACCAGAGCAGCGTCATTAGGTATACTTACAGAATTATTTATTTCATGCTTAAGTTAACTAAAATGCACACATATTATTGAAATAATTCAACTCAGGCTCCCAAGATTTTTGGGGTTAAAACCTTACGGGATAAATGATAGTTGATCAGTTTTTTTGTTGAACTCGGGCGCTCAGGGTTTTGTCGGCTTAGAGCTTGGGGGGTAGCCAATCAGTATTTTGTTGAACTGGGGCGTTCAGAGTTTCGGGGGCTTAGAGCTTGGGGGGTAGCCAATCAGTTTTTTTTCTTGAACTCGGGCACCCAGGGTTTTGGGGGCTTGGAGTTTTGGCGTTATCCAATTAGTATTTTGTTGAACTCGGGCGCCCAGGGTTTTGGGGACTTAGAGCTTGGGGGGTAGCCAATCAGTTTCTATGTTGAGCTCGGGCGCCCAGGGTTTTGGGGGCTTAGAGCTTGGGGGATAGCTGATCAGTTTTTTCGTTGAACTTGGGCTTCCAGGGTTTTGGGCTCATTTTTTTTTTCTAGACGTCAATTTTATTAGGGGCAGGAGAGGGGTCGTGCGGCGGTCCTCAGGTTAACCTCTAGCTGAAAGGAGTTGTTGCTCCCCAGACCTCAATTTTTATGCGTTTTAACTGAAATAGTCAAAAAAATTCCTTTCATAGGCCCCCACCAAAATTGTGCCTATCAGCCCCCATCAGAGTTAATCCGGCAGTGATAGACGATTTACGTGCAGTAAAACTTCTTAAAACTATAGAGACACTAATTTTTCTAAGAAATAGAATCAAAGACAAAAATTTTGCGCTAAACCTGGTTCAGATCGGATAACTAGAGACCAAGTTATGAATTGAAAAAAAAAAAAAAAATTTCGGGTATTTCAGAGGCTTTAAAAAGTGGGTGGCCCACCTTGCCCCTTCACGGAATTACCCTGAAAAGTTGAGTTTCTCATGTCTTCGAAACATACTAAAATTTCAGAGATGGAACCAGTCTGGTTTTCGAGAAATAAACGAAAAACTACCTAAAATTGTGGTTTTCCATGTATTTTAAATGGGACACAAATGTTTCTGTGCATGCACGGCTAATGAATTTATCGAAAAAACAATTATGGGATGTTTTTTTCGGATCCAAAAAGACACCTTATCCTGCAGTTTCAGCCGATTTGGCGTAGGGCAAATTTCGGCTAAATTGCAACCCATCCTTTGTCAAATTATTGAGATTGAAACTGAGACCGAGATTAACCGAGACCGAGACCATCCAAAGTCTCGTCAGTCTCGGTCTCGAACAGCTGAATTCTAGTGTGTTAAAGTAGGGGGCGCAGAGCTATAAGTAGGAGTAGGGATCTTATGGGGATCTTATAGCGATCCCTATAAGTAGGGATCTTATCCCTATAGGGATCCCTATAAGATCCCTAGGTAGGAAAAGTACGCCGTTGAAGGAGGGTGGGATGAGCATGAGTCCTTCTCGATGTAAGCGTATGATCCAGTCGTGAGTCATGACAGTCACGGTCAAAGAGAGTGTTGCGGAGCAGTGACTTGAAGGACTCGACAGAAATAGTATCTAGGTTGAGCGCACCTAGTACGAGTTAATCACAGAGGGACTGACTTGAGCAAATAAGTTTCGCAGAGCCTCGGTGCAAACAGGTGGTATATAAAAGTAGCCGCCCCCAATGCGGGCAGAGCGACGGATATCGGGGCGGGTGATTGATTGATTGTATAGTTTTTCCCAGCTGAAAAAATCCATATGGAAATCCGTAAGGAAACCCGTACGGGAACCCATAAAGGTTCCCGTAAAGGACCCCATACGGGATCCTGATACTGATATTTGGTCAGAGTTACCGTACGGGTTTCAATACGGGTTTCCATACAGATTTTTTTTTTTTTTTTTTTCTTTTTAATGCTTTTTTTTTATTTATTTAATATCATAATTACTTACTAATATTGTATTCTTCAATAGATTTATTACGATAGTAAAATTATTTAGAATAAAATTATCAAAGAAAAAAATTTGGCCCCCAGGCATGACAGGCAGACACTCTACCACCTGAGCCATTGAGCTAGCATGCACCAAGACTTTAATTAAACTCTTTTAATATACAACTTATTGTCGGTTAAGCCCTTTAATTTAGATGAAGCTTTGAAAAATTTGTTTTTGATTTAGATAATGTAATACAATTGCTCGCGCTTGCGCGCTGAGAGAGACTAGTTAAAAATCAAATATAAAACAGTTGTTAAAGTAGTTTAATTAAAGTCTTGGTGCAAGCTAGCTCAATGGCTCAGGTGGTAGAGTTTCTGCCTGCCATGCCTGGGGTTGTGGGTTCAAATCTCAGTCGAAGAAAATTTTTTTCTTCTATAATTTTATTATTAATTTTTATTAATAATTAAATCTAATAAAGAATAATATATCAATATCTAATAATAATATTAAATAAATTAAAAAATAGTGTGAAAATAAAATTAAAAGAAAAAAAAAGCCCGTATGGAAACCCGTACGGAAACCCAGACCAAATATCAGTATCGGAAACCCGTATGGGGTCCTTTACGGGAACCCTTATGGGTCCCCATACGGGTTTCCTTACGGATTTCCATATGGATTTTTTCAGCTGGATTATTTCGAGCTTGGGGTAGAACCCTATTCGGCCGTTGGAGTGTTTACAATGAGATTATAAAAAAATAGTGTTAACAGAGAAAATCTAAGTTCAAAGTAATACATAAAATTAGATAAAAGGTAGCAGTTTACAATAATACATAATTTATAATAATGAAGGCAAAGTCCATGTGCAAGGTAATTATAGGGGTCGCTTTACAGTGGATATATGAGCTTGTGCCGTGATGGGAGTGGGGGTTAGAAGCGGGCGTGTAAAGAGCGGGGTAGAATGAGGAATGAAGGTAGGCGAGGAGGGACGATAGCAAGGCGCTCACGAAGGCAGCGGTCGGTCCAGTCGCTACGGTCGCGTTCAAGTAGCGTATCGCGGAGCAGGGACTTGAAGGTCTCAGGTGAGATCTTGTCAAGGTCGTGGCGGCCAAAGGAGTTGAGGGTGCGGACTGCACAACCAGAGAAGGAGTTTCGCAGGGTATTAGTGCGAGCGGGGAGGACGATGAAGTAACCGGTGCCACTGCAAGCAGATCGTCAGATCGGGGGAGCTGGTCGTACAAATAAGAAGGTTGGTGGTAGGTTAAGACTTGGTGGGCGAGTGTACCAATACAGTACTCGCGGCGGCGTTTGGCGGAGAGCTAACTGAGGGCGAGATGGTAGGGCGTGACGTGGGCCATCCAATGGATATTTCCATAGACGTAGCGAACGCAGGCATTGAGGAGGCACTGCATTTTCAGGTCTTGCGCGACAGTGAGGTCGTGGTAAACGGCACACGCGTAATCGAAGTGAGGAAGAATAAGGGATTTAATGAGTTCTTACCGGAAGGATCGCGCGAGGGCATGCCTGTAGAAGCGGAGGCTGTGGAGGGAGGCGTAAACCCGCGCGGCGATCGAAGAGAGATGTTCGGTCCAGTTTAGCGAGGGGGTGATGAGGACTCCGAGGCTCTTCGACTTGTCGGCGAAGGGGACGGGGGTACCAGCGACAGAGATGAGGGGGGTGGGTAGAGTGCTAGGGGATTTGAGGTAGTGATGGCTACCAAAAAGCGTGGCGATAGTCTTGCCAGCGTTGAGCGTGAGCCCGCTGACTTCGGCCCACTCAGCAATTGAGGAGGCATCGTAGGAGAGCTTGCGAAAGAGGGATGCAAGGCCTTCGGGGGTAGGCTGCAGCTTCAAGGTAGATCTCTCAAGGTCGTCGGAAAACAATTTGTACAGCGCATACAGCAGGGAAAGTTGGAGAGTTGGCAGAGGATGTGCAGAGGTACGAGGTGACTAGCTAGGTAAGAGGGCTTATGTAGCTGGGAAACCCTGAAGGCGAGGTTGCCTATAATAAAAATTCCCGACGACGACTCACTGAGAACCGACCGACTGCTATTATGTAGAGGGTGACATGCGCAGTCCAAGGGATGTTGCCTAAGACGTATCGGACACAAGCGTTTAGCAGAAGGTGAAGTTTCAGGTTTTGCTGGTCGGTGAGATGATGGTACACAGCGCTGGCGTAGTCGACATGAGGGAAGATCAGTGATTCAACGAGGTGTTTTTTGAGCGCACGGGTGAGGGCATGTTTGCTATGCCTAAGGCTGTGCAAAGATGCAGATACACGCGCCGATATGGAGCTGATATGCTTGTTCCAACTAAGGGTAGAGGTGATGACTACCCCTAGCAATTTGATTTCCGAGGTGAAGGGAATATACATGCCAGCGACCATGATGTTGGGTAGCTGAAAGACTGGGGTCTTTGCTAGCAGTTCAAGGAAAGCGGAGCTGCCAAAAAAATAGCCACGGTCTTGGTGGGGTTGAGCCTGAGGCCGTTTTGTTTGGATCATTCACCATTTAGCAACAGCGTTAGCATCGATGGTAAGCCGGTGAACTAGGGCTTTCGAGGTTGACCCGCGAGGACTAGACATTTGGGTCACTTTTTGGGTTTTTAGCTAATTTTCAAACAATTTGTGTTCAAAACCTGAGCTAAAGGCGAGATTGTCAAGGGTTTGCTAAGGGTTAGCTCATACTTTTTCAGCGTCGAGTTTAATGTTTTTTTTCAAAACAAGGCAAGGAAAGTTCAAACTTCCTGTTTGTGAAATATCAGAAAGTTTGAACTTTTTGCACCATGTGTGGAAAATAAAGGGTATAGCCGGGTAAGATAGTCGAATCAGCCACCAGCGCGAACCCCTACAATATATATATATCATTCGAAAGGGCATGAAAAAAGAATATTTTTGGCGCCAACCAGAATTTTTTATACCCACTACTGCGCATGCGTGGTCCAAAATAGTGATTTTTCAACTTTGATTTTTACCTCAAAATCTAAGAGGACTTGAAAAACTCGGTTTGCGGCAAAATTTTGTTTACAAAAAATGTAGTTCAACCATATTTTTTTAAATCATTTTTAGTGCCAAATTCAAATTATTAAGGTTGTTTTTCGAATTTTTTTCCCTAAAAAATGCGAATAAAAAAAAACGGTGATACATACCTCTCTAGAAAAAAAAATGTCATGTATTTTAAGAAAAAATAGCTTTACAAATTTTTTCAAATTTTTTGAAGTGGTGGCAGACACTTTCTAGGCCAAATTATTGAAATTTTTTATCTAAATTACCACCTAGCGGCTGCATACTGCATTAAAATATAACAATATTTATATCGCTGAACTACATTTTTTGTAAACAAAATTTTGCCTTAAACCACGTTTTCTATCCCTCTTAGATCTCGAGATAAAAATTATAGTTGAAAAATCACTATTTCGCCTCACGCATGCGCAGTTTAGGGAATAAAAAATTGCGGTTTGCGTAAAAAGCTTCCTTTTTTCAAGACTTTTGAAATGAATTATATATTGTAGGGGTTTCTGCATAATAGTATATTACACACCGGGCGCTGGAAAGTATTAGCAAGCCCTAGCGAACCCAAATTGACGCCCGAGCCGAAGGCGAGGGTGTTAAGGGTTCGCTAGGGATTTGCTAATACTTTTCCAGTGTCGTGTGTAATGTTTTTTTCATAACGACGGGAGGAAAACCCAAAGTCCCGCTCCGAGCCGGGGAGGGAATTTGGTGTTTTCGTCCCGGAGGTATGAAAAAAAATTTTAATACCTCTAACGAGACCAGTTCAACTATGTTCATCACTAAAAAATTTTATAAATTAGTTATTTTCAATCTAGGTCAGGTAGGCAAAATTTTTTTATGCAGAAACCCTACAATATGCAATTATTGCGGTTTGCGCCAAAAGCTTCCTTTTTTCAAGACTTTTCAAATGATATATCTATTGTGGGGGTTTTTGCAAAAAAAAATTTAATACCTCTAACGAGACTAGTTCAACCATGTTCATCACTCAAAAATTGTATAAATAAGTTATTTTCAATCTAGGTCAGGTAGGCCAAATTTTTTTATGCAGAAACCCCCACAATATATTTATATGTATATATATATATCATTTGAAAGGTCCTGAAAGCTTTTGACGCAAACCGCAATTTTTTATTCCCTAAACTGCGCATGCGCGGGGAAAAATAGTGATTTGACAACTATAATTTTTATCTCGAGATCTAAGAGGGATAGAAAAACGCGGCAAAATTTTGTTTACAAAAAATGTAGTTCAGCGATATAAATATTGTTATATTTTAATGCAGCCGCTAGGTGGTAATTTAGATAAAAAATTTCAATAATTTGGCCTAGAAAGTGTCTGCCACCACTTCAAAAAATTTGAAAAAATTTGTAAAGCTATTTTTTCTTAAAATACATGACATTTTTTTTTCTAGAGAGGTATGTATCACCGTTTTTTTTTATTCGCATTTTTTAGGGAAAAAAATTCGAAAAACAACCTTAATAATTTGAATTTGGCACTAAAAATGATTTAAAAAAATATGGTTGAACTACATTTTTTGTAAACAAAATTTTGCCGCAAACCGAGTTTTTCAAGTCCTCTTAGATTTTGAGGTAAAAATCAAAGTTGAAAAATCACTATTTTGGACCACGCATGCGCAGTAGTGGGTATAAAAAATTCTGGTTGGCGCCAAAAATATTCTTTTTTCATGCACTTTCGAATGATTTATACAGGGTGACCCATTTTAAAAGACCCACCCAAATAACTCGCTTGGAAAGGCCCAAATCGAAAAAAATGTAGAGAGCAAAGTTTCATTTTTTTTTGGGGCTAATTTGATGGGCTCAAAAAATTTGGGCCCAGGGCCTTATTTTGGGCCCCACGGACCCTAAGTCCGTTTTTTTAAATGGGAACCCCTATTTTTGACCTCGGATTCGGAAAGAGCGGGAAATTTTACGATTTTGAGGTATTTTTTGAAAAATTTTTTGGGCCCCACATGAGACCCTGCAGGGCTTATAAGACTTTTATGAGCCCCATTTCTTTTTAACCCGAAGTAACTCGAAAATAACGCATTTTTTGCATAGCATATGCATCGGGAAAGTTTCTTGGTTAAAAATTTCCAACCAAATAGGCCCAAAAAATTTGGGCCCCACGGACCCTAAGTCCGTTTTTTTGAATGGGAACCCCTATTTTTGACCTCGGATTCGGAAAGAGCGGGAAATTTTACGATTCTTAGGTATTTTTTGAAAATTTTTTTGGGCCCCACATGAGGCCCTGCAGGGCTTATAAGACTTTTATAAGCCCCATTTCTTTTTAACCCGAATTAACTCGAAAATAACGCATTTTTTGCATAGCATATGCATTGGGAAAGTTTCTTGGTTAAAAATTTCTTACCAAATGGGCCCAAAAAATTTGGGCCTGGAGCCTTATTTTGGGCCCCACAGACCCAAAGTCCGTTTTTTTAAATGGAAACCCCTATTTTTGACCTTGGATGCGGAAAGAGCAGGTAGTTTTACGATTTTTAGGTATTTTTTGTAAATTTTTTAGAATCTTCTTGGGGCCCGGTAAGCCTAGGTAAGGCCCAATTGTGTTTGGTAGCGTTATTTTCGAGAATAGTGCATTTTTAGTGTACCACATGCAATGGAAAAGTTTCTTGTTTTGAATGTCTAGGACCTACGACGAGGACGTAGCAAGATGGATTTTAAGGTCCTACTGGGTCCTATCAATTAAAATAAAACCCGAAAAATATTAGTGGTACAATTAAAAAAGTGGGGGGGGGGATTTTTTTATTGTTTTCAAATGCACAGATCAAGTTTTCGCTCGAAGCTTCAAGCAGTTTACAATTAATTTAAAAATTTCAATTCATTAATTCTTTAACAGTTCTTTTGAAAAATAAAAAATTTTGAAAGTCTCAATGTTGTTCGAGGTACTCAATGAACATTTAAAAACTATAATTTTAAAATAGTATCTAAACGTAAAGTTTAGGTTTAAAAAACAGCGATATTTAAATTTGAAGAATAAAAATGGAAAAGTATTTAATTATCAAGTTTCAGTGTTGAAAACAGCGCTATCCACATTTAACCCATTAAGTCCGAGGATTTTTTGAATTTTTGGTTGTGTTTGAGCTGGGAAATCTTAGGGAAAACTGTGAAAAATATATACCTGAATACCCTATCCCCCTATTTTCAAGTATGCCCTACACGATGGTGTAGTTTAAAAAAGTCAAAAATTCGATTTTCATTTGTTTATAAACAAATTAAAAAAAAAAAACAAGATTTTTTTTGCACTTTTTTTTTTAATCGAAAAATTGAGTGGTTAAAAAATTTTTTACACACTTTAGAATATCATCACGGGTGATCACGCATTTCAAAGTTTCCAAATCTTCTTGAAAATTGTAGCTGCGATTTTTGTAAACAAAATGGCGGCCAAAACACTGCGAAGAAAAAATTCGTAAAGCAGCCGAAGGCGGAACCAACATCGAAAAACTTATTTTGCTCAAAAATATTTATTGAAAAAGCATAAAAAGTCTTTGAAATGTTAATTGTTAATATTTTTATCATTTCAATTGCATATATGCGAGTATTGGGCCCAATAGGGAGGGACCCAAAAATAAACATTGAGAAATCGAAAAATAAAAAATACTAACTTATTCTACGTAAAATTATAAGAACAAAATATACTTGGTGTTTTTTTTATTGGGGCCACTATTTTTTCATAAAAATTCGTTGAAGTTGGGACTATCAACCAATTGAGTCCAAGGATTTTTTGAATTTTTGGTTGTGTTTGAGCTGGGAAATCTTGGGGAAATCTTGGGGAAAATGTATACCTGAATACCCTACCCCCCTATTTTCAAGTATGCCCTGCACGATGGTGTAGTTTAAAAAAGTCAAAAATTCGATTTTCATTTGTTTATAAACAAATTAAAAAAAAAAAACAAGATTTTTTTTGCACTTTTTTTTTTTTAATCGAAAAATTGAGTGGTTAAAAAATTTTTTACACACTTTAGAATATCATCACGGGTGATCACGCATTTCAAAGTTTCCAAATCTTCTTGAAAATTGTAGCTGCGATTTTTCTAAACAAAGTGGCGGCCAAAAAACTACGACGTAAAAATTCGTAAAGCAGCCGAAGGCGGAACCAACATCGAAAAACTTATTTCGCTCAAAAACGAGGCCTTCAGATGTATTTATTTATTTATTTATTTATTTATTTATTTATGTTATTTATTTATTAGATTACTTGATTTTTCTTTTAAAAAAAAAATAAATAAATAAATAAATACTTGAATTTTTATTTGTTTCCTTTTTTTGTTATGCAGTGTCAAACTGAATACGAAATATATGTTCAATAAAAAAAGCCTGCGTATTTTATAATTATTAGAAATACAATTTTGTTATGCAGAAGAAGAGAAAGTAAGAAAGAACAACGGATTCATTGATGCTGTTAAAGCTTTTGCCAGGTGTATACGAGTATAGCTGAAAGGCATAGAGTCTGCTTCATAATCCCCACTTCATGGGTTCGAACCTTGCTTACGAAAATTAAAAACTCAAAATTATTGCCATAAATAAAAAAAAAATACAAGAAATGTAACGTACAATATATTTTATTTTTTTACATTTTATTACATTATGTTTTTGTAAAAATTAATAAAATTTTGAATGTAGTCATTCTAGTTGGGCAAAAACTAATTGAAGAGAAAACTAAATGAACAGAATATTTTTAATGTTTGCAGATATTTCCAATAATTTATATATTTATAAAAAATAATAATTTATTTCGAAAAAAAAAATAAAAATGAAAAAACATTTTTTATAAATGACAATGGTGAAAATTCTTATCATCTGCTAGGGTAAACATGCTTCATAACGAAAAGAGTCCGCTAGGTGGCGTCACGTTTAAACAACATACTAATAAATTAGGTGAAAAAAGAATATAAACAATGGTTGGTTTGATGACATTTTTACCCTGGCAGATGATAAGTTCTACCAGGGGAGCTGCTCAAAGACTGTGGCTGATAATTTTAGCGAATTTCAAGCTAGTCCAGACTACAAATAAATAAATAAATTGAAAAAATTTTGAAATCTGTTCAATTTTTAGTGATTGAATAATTTCAAACTTTTCAATATGCGACCAAAGCGACCTAGACCAGCTAAACCTCCTGATACTGATTCTGAATCAGAATATTTCAGTTCTGATGAAGATGACGAACGATATTGCATACCTGATCCAAATTATTCTGGAGATGAAAGCGAAGGCTCAGGAGCTGAAGAAAGCGACGACTGTACAAACGATTCTCAAAATGATAAAACTTCACAAAAAACTTATTCTCAAGCATCAAAAAATTATGTTAGCAATAACAGTCGTTTGGAGGATAAATACGTTTATGAGTGGGTCGAGGGAGAACAAATTTATCCACAAAACGTTGAAAATAGTTGCCAAATGTCTGATGCTAACAAAAAAAAAATAAAAAGTATGAATTGTGTTGAACTATTTGAAACTTTTTTTTCAGATAGTATAAAAAATCACATAATTATGTGTACTCGAGCAAACGGGTATGAACTAACGATGGGTGAACTTAACGTTTTTATAGGTATTTTAATTGCATCAGCCTACAATTCGCGAAAATCTTACAAACACTACTGGTCAAATGATCCTTTTTTGTCATTTGAGCCAGTAAAAGCGGCTATGGCTCGCGATAAATTTCAGCAAATAAAATCAAACATCAAATATTCTAAACCTGCAGATGAAAATGAAAATGATTTTGGATGGCGTGTACGTACAATTATTGATTTATTCAGGGAAAACATCCAGCAATTTGGATATTTTCAAGCTGCAATGGCCGTTGACGAGATGATGGCCAAGTTTTATGGTAGAACTATTCTGAAACAATTCATAAAAGGGAAGCCCATTAGATTTGGCTTGAAATTTTGGGGTCTTTGCACTCCTGATGGCTATTTACTTGAGTTTGATTTGTACTGTGGTAAAAACTCTGCAATAGCTGACAATAAACTTGAAAAATGTTCTTTAGGTACTCGTGTTGTTATGAGTTTGCTTCAGCACTTTTTTTTAAACGTAACTTTTAGGAAACTGCCTCTTTATCATTTATACATGGACAATTTATTTACTAGTTTTGATCTTGTTTTACATTTAAAAAACTTAGGGGTTCGTTCGACTGGTACTATCCGAGAAAATCGTGTAAAGGAAAAAAATGTTATTCCTAAAAAGTCACCGAAAGGTACAGTTGCAGTGAAATACGAAAAAAGTAGTGGTATAAATTACATTACATTGCAGGACTCTAAACCAGTGTCGATGGTTTCTACTGCTGCTGGTGTCACACCCACATACACAGCGAAAAGGAGGAGCAAAGAAAAAAAAGAAAAAGAAGAAATTGCTTTCCCTAATGCATTCCAACTTTATAATAAAAATATGGGTGGCGTTGACGTTCATGATGGACGTTGTAACTACGCTATGCCTTGCATAAGGTCTAAAAAGTGGACGTGGATCGTTTTTATTCGTCTTATTCAAGCGTCAATAGCTAATGCAGTTGTTCTTTCGAACTATGTTCACGGCAAGGAAACTAAAAAATCAAGTTCGCTTGACTTTATGATGGCAATTTCCAAGCATTATCTTTCAAAGGAAAAGTCTACTAGAGGCAATCACCAAATTTTGACTAAAGAAAAACTAAGAAAATGTTGCTTCTGTCCCATTAGGACACGTTTGTACTGTGAAAAGTGCAGCTTATCTATTTGTCAAAATTGCGTTCCTAAAAATAATCATTAAATTTATTGTAGTCTAAAAGTTTTCATAATTTCTAAGAAAGTTTCATTGTTGAACTAAAAAATTATTTTTATAAAAAAATTGATAAAAAAAAAAAAAAAAAAAAATTAGAAAAACACAAAAAAAGTATAAAAGTAATAAAAAAAAAAAAAAAAAAGACACTTTGTTTCATCAACCTCCGCGTGGTAGGTGTTGGGCAACGTTATGTTTTGTATTTTATAAGTGTAACGGCTAAGAGATGAAATTTACAATTTGACGAGTTATTGTTACTTTTTAAAAATTTTCTATACATTTTTATAATTTTTGATTGAGAGAGATTGGTAAAGACTATTATTGCTACAGAAAATTCATAATTTATTATTTTTACATATAAATGAAGTCTAAATCTGTAAATCTGTACACGGCCGTTGGCTAAAGCAGCAAAGAGCCAGTTTAGCAATGCTTAGATCGTTGTTCGAATCCCGCTCACGGCGAGTATTCAGAAAAAGCGCAGATACAGTTGTAAACTGTAAAAGTCGTAATAAAAATTTCTCAGAGGCGTTGACTTCGTGGTGATTGAAAAAAAAAATTTCATCCTTAGGCTATAAAAAAATTTTTTTTTTTTCAACTCTCAATCTGCCAATTTTTCTTTATATCTGATGAAATATTTCTTTATAAAAGATTTGATTTATGGATATAATTGAACAAAATTTTCTTGTAATTTTTTCTAGCCTGCATCTATGATAATTTTAGTCTGATCGCTTTTTACTAAAAGTTAATTTTTCTTATAGTTTTTTATTCAGTTCAGACCAATATTTGGTGAAGTATATCCTTTCAAAAAGGTGTATTTGAAAGTAGAAAAAAAAAAAAAGATTTAAAGTCATTGGAAGACGAATTTTTTTTTTTTTTTTGGATTTACAATTTTTTTCTGTATTTGAGATACTTTTTGCTCTAAGCGGGATTTGAACCCATGGACTTGTGATTACGAAGCAGACTCTATGCCTTTCAGCTATACTCGTATACACCTGGCAAAAGCTTTAACAGCATCAATGAATCCGTTGTTCTTTCTTACTTTCTCTTCTTCTGCATAACAAAATTGTATTTCTAATAATTATAAAATACGCAGGCTTTTTTTATTGAACATATATTTCGTATTCAGTTTGACACTGCATAACAAAAAAAGGAAACAAATAAAAATTCAAGTATTTATTTATTTATTTATTTTTTTTTTAAAAGAAAAATCAAGTAATCTAATAAATAAATAACATAAATAAATAAATAAATAAATAAATAAATAAATACATCTGAAGGCCTCGTTTTTGAGCGAAATAAGTTTTTCGATGTTGGTTCCGCCTTCGGCTGCTTTACGAATTTTTTCGTCGTAGTTTTTTGGCCGCCACTTTGTTTAGAAAAATCGCAGCTACAATTTTCAAGAAGATTTGGAAACTTTGAAATGCGTGATCACCCGTGATGATATTCTAAAGTGTGTAAAAAATTTTTTAACCACTCAATTTTTCGATTAGAAAAAAAAAGTGCAAAAAAAATCTTGTTTTTTTTTTTAATTTGTTTATAAACAAATGAAAATCGAATTTTTGACTTTTTTAAACTACACCATCGTGCAGGGCATACTTGAAAATAGGGGGGTAGGGTATTCAGGTATACATTTTCCCCAAGATTTCCCCAAGATTTCCCAGCTCAAACACAACCAAAAATTCAAAAAATCCTTGGACTCAATTGGTTGATAGTCCCAACTTCAACGAATTTTTATGAAAAAATAGTGGCCCCAATAAAAAAAACACCAAGTATATTTTGTTCTTATAATTTTACGTAGAATAAGTTAGTATTTTTTATTTTTCGATTTCTCAATGTTTATTTTTGGGTCCCTCCCTATTGGGCCCAATACTCGCATATATGCAATTGAAATGATAAAAATATTAACAATTAACATTTCAAAGACTTTTTATGCTTTTTCAATAAATATTTTTGAGCAAAATAAGTTTTTCGATGTTGGTTCCGCCTTCGGCTGCTTTACGAATTTTTTCTTCGCAGTGTTTTGGCCGCCATTTTGTTTACAAAAATCGCAGCTACAATTTTCAAGAAGATTTGGAAACTTTGAAATGCGTGATCACCCGTGATGATATTCTAAAGTGTGTAAAAAATTTTTTAACCACTCAATTTTTCGATTAAAAAAAAAAAAGTGCAAAAAAAATCTTGTTTTTTTTTTTAATTTGTTTATAAACAAATGAAAATCGAATTTTTGACTTTTTTGAACTATACCATCGTGTAGGGCATACTTGAAAATAGGGGGATAGGGTATTCAGGTATACATTTTTCACAGTTTTCCCTAAGATTTCCCAGCTCAAACACAACCAAAAATTCAAAAAATCCTCGGACTTAATGGGTTAATGAATACAAATTAAAAAAGTATTAAATTATAAAGTTTTAGTATCGAAAATAGCGATATTTACAATTGAAGAATAAAAATTAAAATAGTATTTAATTGTAAAGTTTCAGAATCGGAAACAGCGCTATCTACATTTAATGAATACAAATTAAAAAAGTATTAAATTACAAAGTTTCAGTACCGAAAATAGCGATATTTACATTTGAAGAATAAAAATTAAAATAGTATTTAATTGTAAAGTTTCAGTATCGGAAACAGCGCTATCTACATTTAATGAATACAAATTAAAAAAGTATTAAATTATAAAGTTTCAGTATCGAAAATAGCGATATTTACATTTGAAGAATAAAAATTAAAATAGTATTTAATTGTAAAGTTTCAGTATCGAAAACAGCGCTATCTACATTTAATGAATACAAATTAGAAAAGTATTAAATTATAAAGTTTCAGTATCGAAGACAGCACAATCTACATTCGAAGAATACATATTTAAAAAAAGAATTTGCTTACGTTCAAACGTCACGGGCTGAAATCGATAAATTTTTTACCTTAATAAAATTTGTAGTGAAAATGCCGGATTACACTCGATCTGAAATCGTGGATATTTTACTTATCTTAGGAGCGTGTGCTAAAAACTATCGTCATGCGGCCAGTTTGTATCAGCAGCGCTATCCGAACAGAAATCACCATCCAAATCACCGGGTCATAGCGAGAATTGAACAGCGAGAAAGACTAGGACCTCAAAGACCTCGGCAGCGTCGAAGAGTTATAACAATTGAAAATGATGACCCTAGGATATTGGTAGTGCTTGCTTTAACTACAGCAAATCCGAATATATCACTTCGTCAAATCCAATTGCAAACGGGTATTCCAAGAGAGACTGCAAGAAGATTGTTGGAAAAACATCATTTTCACCCGTATCACATTACATTGACTCAGCAACTAATGCCACCTGACTTTCAGAGACGACTACAATTTTGTTTGTGGGTAAGAGAAAGATTGGAAGAAAATCCTAACTTTTTTATAATGTTATGTTTTCTGATGAGGCTAGTTTCCATAATACGGGGGAACTCAAATTGCGATTTTTTGATTGCATACAAATAATATTTTTCGAGTCTTATCTTAATTGATAGGACCTAGTGGGACCTGAAAATCCATCTTGCTACGTCCTCATCGTAGGTCCTGGATATCGAGGTTCTCGATGACTAAACGCAAGCAATGGTATTCAAAATTTGAATAAAACTGATAAATGGGCCCTGTGAGGGTTCAGAAAAAACGAGGTCTCAAAGAATACCTTAAAATCATAAAATTTTCCGTTCTTTAAAAATTCGGAGTCAAAAATAGTATGTGTTCCACTTTTAAAAAATGAAGTTAGGACCCATAGGGCCTAAAATAAGGCCCCAGGCCCAAATTTTTTGGGCTCATTTGGTTGGAAATCTTTAACCAAGAAACTTTCCCAATGCATATCTTATGCAAAAAATGCGTTATTTTCGAGTTAATTCGGGTTAAAAAGAAATGGGGCTCATAAAAGTCTTATAAGCCCTGCAGGGTCTCATGTGGGGCCCAAAAAATTTTTCAAAAAATACCTCAAAATCTTAAAATTTCCCGCTCTTTCCGAATCCGAGGTCAAAAATAGGGGTTCCCATTTAAAAAAACGGACTTAGGGTCCGTGGAGCCCAAAATAAGGCCCTGGGCCCAAATTTTTTGGGCCCATCAAATTAGCCCTAAAAAATAATGAAACTTTGCTCTCTACATTTTTTTCGATTCGGGCCTTTCCAAGCGAGTTATTTGGGTGGGTCTTTTAAAATGGGTCACCCTGTATATATTGTAGGGGTTCGCGCTGGGTGCCGATTCGACTATCATACCCGGCTATACCCTTTTAATTAGAAAGTTTTTTTAATCACGAAAATAATGTTTAGAAGGACAATAATTGATGCATTTAACGCAATGTAATCAAAGTTTTTGCGCGCACGTGGAGATCTAGAGTTTTGCGCGCACGCGGAACATCATAAGTTTTGCGCGCACGCGGAGTACCTAAGTTTGCGCGCACCCGGGATAGTTTAGTTTGCGCGTACGCGGAACACCTAAGTTGCGCGTACGCGCAAATTTTTGTTTGAAAGGGTAAGTTTGCGCGTACGCGGAAGGTGCCGTCCATACAAACTCTTTTTTTTTACCACTTTATGAGTTACGCACCATCAAAATTCGTATTCAACGGGCAAAAATACTTGAGAATGATATTTTACTCAACTAGTGTGGTAAATGTCAAAGTGTAACCTATCACATTAGTTAAGTATCATATTTTACTCCATTGGGACATGTGATTGGGTACTTTAAGAAAAACAATAAAAAAAATTATGAAGATATGCATTGTTCTACATTCGAACGTAGTCATTAATACATCAAAAAACGGGATGGGCGGAGACCTGATTTTACGACCGCGCGGGTCAGCTAAGCAGCATCGTAGAAGCTATTAAAATTTTATGGTTTTTTGAACTCAAACTAAATATATATATAAAAGTACCTTTTACCGTCCACCGGATGGTAAAGTATCTTTCACCGTCCGCTGATGAAAATGTTTTGGGGGGATGGAAAAGTAGTACCTATCACGCGTATTTTACGCGTCGAAAAGTACCTATTACATGTCCCAGTAGAGTAAAAACTTTAATTAGCCCATTACTGTATAAAAGGCAGCTTCATCCCTCGTGCCCCCCCCCCCCAACTACTTTAATAAAAATTTGAAAAAAAAAAGATTTTACCAAGAAAAATGCATTTTTTGTCTGCAACAGTACCGAGAATTTTTCAAAATTTTTCCAATTAATCGATAAAGCATCGCATGCTTTATAAAATAAATTTTTATTTTTGAATTATCTCAGAAACTTATGATAACGGAGCTATTTAAAAAAATTTGTTTTTCAAAGGGTGTAGTAGGATAAGATAGTCAAAAATGACTGATCTAATAAGAACAAAGAAAGATAAGAATTATGCTCTTATTTCAAAAAAACGAAAAAGTAAAATTGTGTAAAAATTGGATCTTCGGGGGCAATGTAATAAAACAACAATTTTCTCTTTTTAGTAACGTTTCCCCATGTGGAAAAATTATATATAGACCATACATAGACTATGTATGGACGACCATACCTAATCCATACATAGGAATGAGCATACATAATCCATGTATGGACTAGACAAAAATATTAAAAAAATTTTTGAGCATAGCGGGGAAAATACATCACAGTATGATTTTTTATTTTTACTAATTTACCTGGATTAAATTACAATTTCAAGCCTTATGATTCTCTCTACGCCTGTAAAAATTATATTTGTGTCAAGTAAATTAAAAAAATATTACTGTAGTTAGTTTGATGAATTTTTAATTTCTAAGTAGCTTTATTGCAAAGAAAATTCAAAATTAATTATAGTTAAATACCTTCGAAAATTTTGCTGTGATTCAGACCGTAAATGAATGGTGATAGTTAGCAGTTCTCAGAAAACTTGATCGAACCCCTTATTGAACATGAAAAAAGATCCTTCTTAGGCAGTCCTAGATGACCATTTCAAGGCTAAAATAAATCAAATCCTTCACAAAGTATCTACCTACTCTTTTTTTTAAAATAAATTTAAGATAAAAAAATTTTTTTTTTTTTAAATAAAAGAGTTATCTGATTGAAATTTCGGGTGATCAACTAAGTAAAACGACTTTTAAATACGGTTACATCTTCTTGTTGCTAAAATAAAAAGCCGCTTAGACGTTATAAAATTATTACAGTTTTCATCACTCACTTTTTGAAAACATTGATTCACCTGATTAACCTATTTGTTTTCAAAATAAACAAATTGGAACTTCGACATGGTGTGTCTAATGCGTTTATACTTTTCAACTGATCTTTTGATTCCTCACGAAGTTCAAGTTGTTGGTTGAAACCGCGGAGGTTAGAAATTAAAAGTTGATTGAAATATCATGAAATTGCAATTAATAGTTTAAAATATAAACGAAAAATAAATTAAATTCGTGAATTAAACTAAAAAAGTATTTGTTTTGAAATTTTTCATAACAGTGTTTTTGATAATACTGAAATAGCAGTTTCTGGTTATATTATTATATAACAGACTTAAGTATATACTATATATAGTCCGACGAGAATGAAAAGCCGCTTCACCTAGACTACATCTGCCCGTTCATCACCCGAAACTTCAATCAGATAAGGCTTTTATTAAAAAAAAAATTTTTTTTATCATAATTAATTTTTTTAAAAAGAGTAGATACTTTGTGAAGGATTTGATTTATTTTAGCCTTGAAATGGTCACCTAGGACTGCCTAAGAAGGATCTTTTTTCATGTTCAATACGGGGTTCGATCAAGTTTTCTGAGAACTGACAACTATCACCATTAATTTACGGTCTTAATCGTCCTGAATCACAGCAAAATTTTCGAAGGTATTTAACGTTAATTAATTTTGAATTTTCTTTGCAATGAAGCTACTTAGAAATTAAAAATTCATCAAACTAACAACTGTAATATCTTTTTAATTTACTTGACACAAATATAATTTTTACAGGCATACAGAGAACCATAAGGCTTGAAATTGTAAGTTAATGCAGGTAAATTTGTAAAAATAAAAAATCATACTGTGATGTATTTTTCCCGTTATGCTCAAAAATTTTTAAATATTTTTGTCTAGTCCATACATGGATTATGTATCCTCATTCCTATGTATGGATTAGGTATGGTCGTCCATGTATAGTCTATGTATGGTCTATATATAATTTTTCCACATGGGTCGTCTAACTATGTAGACCTCTTCAGACCAAATTTTTGGTTTTTATACGAGACTTTCGTCTCCGTCAACGATCAGTTTACGAAAAAGTAAACCTTTTTTGCTAGCTGCAATGCCAAGTTACGGATAAAAAAAGTGATTAATTCTTAGAAAAATATTATGAAAGTAAAATCTTACCTCAAAGCTACGAAATAATTGAAAAGTAATTATAGTAAACACTGAAGAGACAACTGATATTATACATCCAATATATATAAAAATCTCAAGTGCTGCTTGGTGAGCTCTACTGGTAGTGTTAACGTCCATTAAAACCGCAAAATTTGTAAGATGATTGCATTCACAAATAGTGTGCGTTTTATTACTTTTTCGTAGAATGCACCCATCTTCAGACCACCCACTGAAAAAAAAAAAAAAAAAAGAAAATCATAAGTGGTTTCTTATTAACTTCATAAAATATTTATTTGAAACTAATGCATAAATAGATTCATAAATTCAAAAAAAAAAACGACTCTTTGAAATGTTTCTTTTAAGGTTACGTTATTTACAAATACAGTTAGGACGGCTAAATCATCATTCATAGAGACTATATCAATGGCATCCTTAGCCTTAAATTCAATAATTTAAATCTGCTTGTGGTCCAATCAGGGCTGATAGTAGGGCATTAAGGATGCGTTAAATTTCAATAATTTTTTTTTTTTTTTTTCAAGTTCTTGTGGATTTTCTTAAAGATTATGATTAAAATTGACCCGTGTTTTTTTTTTCAAATTTTTTAGAACATCTTTAGTGGTGGTGGATGGGCCCCAAAGGTTAAAATGGTCCTCATTAACTTTATTTAGGTTCCATTTCTTGAGTATTTAATATTTTTTTAACGATGTTGCGTAAAAATTCTTTTTATTTCAGGATCTTTTAGAAAACTTATGGTTATTCCCTTTATAATGTTAAAAACGGTTTTTTGGATAAATAACGAAAAAAATTAGGTGTTTCGATTGAAAAAAATGCAAGCTTCCTATATTGTTAGAGTTTTATTAAAAAACATTTTTTCCATAAAAAAACTATGAATTAGTTAAAGTTGAGAGCATGCGGACTTTCAGAAACGAACGGCACCACTGGCAACAGCCTCCTCTCTCAGCAGTTTGTTTGTTTGTGCTATGAAGAATAGAATATCATCACTGCTAACCATCAATAGCTGATGGGATATCAAATGGCATCTTCACCTTATCAGATGAAGTATTCAGGATGGATACATCTGACAGACTCCATGAAACCTGCAGTTAAACCCTAATGTACCCCACTGTAATTCATTGTAATAATGTGTTGTATCTAATAACCTTGGAAAGGTAATTAAAGATTAATAAAAAAAAAATAAAAAAAATCACAACATTGGCATCAATGATTAATTATCATAAACAATATAAATACATAAAAAAATTTATTGTTTCTTAATCTTTTTGGCTAAATAAATTTTTTTTTTCAACAATCTTATTTTATTGTCTGCTTTTGTTTTGCACATTTGTCAATTTATTGAAAGTCGAATATTATTTCAATAATTACTAATACAGAATATTTCTTGTTGGAATAGTAATACATCAATCACAACAAAAAACACAGTCAAAGATCGATCTACCTAATTTGAGGTTACGATTCACAACAGGGGTGGCATGCTGATTTTTACGACGCCTTGCGCGCATGAAACTCGCCGCGCGCGGGGCGGCCGATGGAACGCACTTTCTCGCGCCAAATTTAAATTTTGTTTTGAAAAAGTTAATTTATAATAAATAATGTATTTAAAAATGAATTTTTATATTAATAATTTATGTAAGATAAATAAATTAAACGTAAAAATAATTTTAATAAAACTGCATCGATTCATAAAAATAAATAAATATATAATAAATAAATACATAATTGTAAAAAAATAGTTAATAAGGGCGCAGTAAGAAAGACAAAAAAAATTCAATATTTTTCAAGCGATATTTATTATAGGTTATTTTTCAACTGTTATGAATAAAAAATTTAAAAAATTACTAAACAAAGACGAAAATCCTGAAACTTAATAAAGGGTACAGCCGGTTAAGCGGGGGTAATCGGCCTCCAAAGCAAACCCCTACAATATATATATCATTCGAAAGAGCATGAAAAAAGAAAATTTTTGGCACCAACCAGAATTTTTTATACCTACTACTGCACAGGCGCGGTCCAAAATAGTGATTTTTCAACTTTAGTTCATATCTCAGAACCTATTAGAGCTAGAGACATGCGGTTTGCGGCAAAATTTAAAAAAAAAAAAAATGTAGTTCACCTATATTTTATAATATTTTTTTTGGCGCTAAATTTAAACCGTTTGAGCCATTTTTCGAATTTTTTTACATTAAATTTGCGATAAAAAAAAAAAAAAAAAAAGTGTGGGTCTAGAGTAGTGGTCAAAAGTTTAAGCCACCCCCTGATTGCGTACTTTCACCGTTTGATTTTTGAGCTTGAAAGTGATAGAAAACATATAAAACTTCAAACGAGTTGTAACTTCTATTTTTTATCTCTTAAAATACCTAATAACTCAAGAAAAAACCATTTACTATGTATAAATTTATCATTTAAATTCATTTTATCTCAAGTTTTAGTTCAAAAAGTTATTTTATAAGAAAAAGCTATTTTCGACAATTTTATCGTTTTCAATGAATTTTTAAAAAAATTTACAAATGTCCAGCATCATAATTTTTTTTCCTCGTATTTCTATTATGATTAAGTTTAAAGAAAAAAATTTTCAAGTCGATTTATGAAGAATTGTTCAAACCACAACAAAATAACAAATTTTTTTTAGAGTTTAAAAATCATTGTTTTTGCTTTATTTTAAGCTGTAATCAAATTTTTTTTCAGAAGAGAGGGTCAAAATCATATAAAAACACATACTGAATGTAGCTTTAACTGTTTTATTTAAAAAAAAAACTTAAAAAGACTTACATAAAATCATAAAAAGTTCTTTTTAACAATATTTTTAAAGTATTTTAATTTTGACGAAAAACTTGAATTTTTTGATAATTTAATCACATCGAGAGAAATCTTTTTTCATCGATCAATAAGACTTCAATAACAAATCATCAACATGCTTGTTTAAAATTCAAAAAATCTCGAAATTCTGTTACGCTACACTGTCACGCAGTTGCGCTACCTATTTATGTAAGTTTGGAACTAAAAAAGATAAACAACGTTTACCGCATACATTTTTTATCAGTTGATGTAAAATTCATGATGGGGAAAAGAGCTGTATCTGAAGCAACAAAGTGGCAAATCATTGGCCAATTTAAAGCAGGCAAAAATAAATCACAAATAGCTAGATCGTTAAACGTAAGCAGATGTTGCGTTAGAAACACAATCGATATTTATCAAAAATCTAAAACAGTGAAAAACAAAAGCCGTTCAGGTCGACCTCGTAAAACAAGTGCTAGAGATGATACATTCATTATTAATGAAGCAAAAAAAAATCGTACCGTTACAGCAAATACTTTAAAAAATAAACTAGAAACACAATCTTGTGTAAAGATTTCTAGAGAGACGATCAACAAGCGCTTGCTAGAAAGAAATTTGAAATCTGCTGTGGCGGCGCGCGAACCTCTTTCAACCTCAAAAAATAAAAAAGCTCGATATGATTGGTGCAAGGACAAATTATCATGGACTGCGGAAAAATGGAACTTAGTACTTTTTAGTGATGAATCATCTTTTCAACTTTTTTCTAATCGACCTAAGCGAGTGCGTCGTACACCGAGTGAAAAATATAATCAAGATTGTCTGTCTGCAAAAGTTCTAAAAGGTGGCGGATCAGTGATGGTTTGGGGCTGTTTATCTGGTAAAGGAAAAGGTGAACTGCATTTTGTAAATGGTACAGTTGACAGTAAAAAATACATTGTTATTATGAAAAATTTCATGCTTCCCTCCAAAAAAAAAAATTTTCGGAAGAAGAAAAAATTGTCTGTATCAAGATAACGCCCCTTGTCACACATCGAAGAAAACAACACGATGAATGGCTAGCAAAAAAATTCCACTTTTCAAATGGCCAGCCCGTTCTCCGGACTTGAATATTATTGAAAACGCTTGGGATCAGATTGAAAGAATGATAAAAGATAAGCATTTAAAAAGTATTGACAATTTAAAGCTAGAGATAGCAGCTGCTTGGCAAAGTCTAAGCCTTGACTACTGCAAGAAGCTCGCCGAGTCAATGGTACGCAGAGTACGTGCTTGCTATGAAGCCAAAGGTGGAGCTACAAAATATTAAAAACTTATATTTTATTTGAAAACAAGTTAAAAAGAATCAAATTATGAATAAAAATATCTAATTACAACATGCTCGTTTATTTTTATAAAAGATTATTTCTCTCGATGTGATTAAATTATCAAAAAATTCAAGTTTTTCGTCAAAATTAAAATACTTTAAAAATATTGTTAAAAAGAACTTTTTATGATTTTATGTAAGTCTTTTTAAGTTTTTTTTTTAAATAAAACAGTTAAAGCTACATTCAGTATGTGTTTTTATATGATTTGACCCTCTCTTCTGAAAAAAAATTTGATTACAGCTTAAAATAAAGCAAAAACAATGATTTTTAAACTCTAAAAAAAATTTGTTATTTTGTTGTGGTTTGAACAATTCTTCATAAATCGACTTGAAAATTTTTTTCTTTAAACTTAATCATAATAGAAATACGAGGAAAAAAAATTATGATGCTGGACATTTGTAAATTTTTTTAAAAATTCATTGAAAACGATAAAATTGTCGAAAATAGCTTTTTCTTATAAAATAACTTTTTGAACTAAAACTTGAGATAAAATGAATTTAAATGATAAATTTATACATATTAAATGGTTTTTTCTTGAGTTATTAGGTATTTTAAGAGATAAAAAATAGAAGTTACAACTCGTTTGAAGTTTTATATGTTTTCTATCACTTTCAAGCTCAAAAATCGAACGGTGAAAATACGCAATCGGGGGGTGGCTTAAACTTTTGACCACTACTGAATAAAAAATATATGTGACGTATTTTAACAAAAATCAACCGCTCTGATTTTTTCAGATTTTAAAAAGGGGGGGAACTTTCCTGACCGATTTATCAAGACTTTTTACATAAAACGCCGCCTCGTGGGCGCATATTTAGTTAAAATTAAAAATTATATATACTGTTGAACTACATTTTTTTTGAGAAAATTTTGGCACAAACCACGTTTTTCTAGCTATTTTAGGTTATGAGATATTAATAAAAGTTAAAAAATTACTACTTGGCTCCGCGCATGCGCAGTTGAGGGAAAAAAAATTTGCGGTTTGCGCCAAAAATTTCCTTTTTCAAAGACCTTTCGATTGATATATATATATTATAGGGGTTTCTGCGAAAAAAATGTTGACTTCTTTATCAAGCTTAATTATTTATAAGGTTATATTAACTTTTAGGATTTTTAAGTTATAAATTGGCCCTGGGATGATTCTTAAAAAACTTTTTCGCAGAAACCCCTACAATATATATATCAACCGAAAGGTCTTTGAAAAAGGAAATTTTTGGCGCAAACCGCAAATTTTTGTCCCTCAACTGCGCATGCGCGGAGCCAAATAGTGATTTTTTAACTTTTATTAATATCTCATAACCTAAAATAGCTAGAATAACACGGTTTGTGGCAAAATTTTCTAAAAAAAAATGTAGTTCGACGGTATATATAAATTTTCATTTTGACTTAATATGCGCCCACTGGGTGGCGTTTTATGTAAAAAGTCTTGATAAATCGGTCAGTAAAGTTCCCCCTCCCCTTTTAAAAATCTGAAAAAATCAGAGCAATTAAGGTGAAGTCGGAGCCAGCTTTGGAAGAAAAAAGTGTCAATTAAAAAAAATTAAAAATAAAAAATGAAAAAAGGGCTCTGTAGCGCGCTAACTATTGCCCTTAGGTAATTTTTAAGCCGTATTTTATTGAAATCAAATCAAAATTGATTTCAGGAAACTTGGAAAAGTTGATTTTTCATGCTGACCATGTGCAGCACACCATTGCGTCGTCTGCTGAATACCCCTCGAAACTAAAATTCAAATCCTAACCTATATTAATTTTGTCTTCTTCAGCAATCTTCAAAATTATAATTTCGGCGGTTTTTTTATGCAATTCATGCAGTTCATGCAATAAAAAAATTAAATCATGCAAAAAAAATCATGCAATTCCAACAGCAGCCAGTAAATGAAAATTCTTTTTCCGTCGGGCGTTCTTTATCTTATGCCTTGATCAGCGAATGTTTTCTTTATGCGTCCTTGAATAATGATTTACAAATTAATTCAGAGATCCAACCATGTATTTTCGATAATCAATAATAATGCATTAGGCAGAGTTTAACATTTTTCAGTTACCAGTCTTATTTTCTGCAATAAACGTTCTCTTCTTCAAGACGCTTCAAAAGTAATGGAAAACTTCTCTATTTTTCAACTTGTTTTTAGAAGGTTGTTATGATTTTTTTTTTAATATTTTGATGATGATAACATCTAAATAGCATGCATAAAAATAAGCATTATGTCAATAATCTTCCTAATTTTATCTCGACGAGCGGATAATCTCAGCAGAAGAAGAAAACTGAAACCGTTCCACAACAGTAAGCATCCTAACGAGAGTGTTTACCTATACGTGGGTACACGGAGAGATAAGTGAGAAGGCCGGCGGCGTGAATCGACTGGTAAGCCTCCGACAGGCAGCGATCAGCTGATTTTATAAAAAATGCAAGTACACACGCGCATCTCTGCACTTCCTATTATTTCTAGGCTGTAAAAGAGACTGCAGTCTGCAGCTCAAAAAATTATTGTCATGCAGTTTCAGTGCTTTGTTTTGTACATATACAAAAAAAGTTGTGAATAATACTTACAATCTATTTCAGAAAGTACTGTTTACTTATTTAAAAAATTTATGTAACAATAATAATAAATATATTATAATTTACTTTAAGCAAATATTTATTATACTAAACAAAAATTCTGACTATTTAGTGCAAGGTATTCAATAATTTTTCTGTACAGTGCTTTTAATATCTATATTAACTTTCTTGTTATACAGTTGCACTTTATTTTTCATTTGTAGTTCCAGCAGAACTTCTGCAAAGTTATTATAAATAACCCAATTCAGGAGAAACTGCAATTTTTAATTATTAAAATATTCTGAATAAAATATAATGCACTTGGTTCTTAGATTAAAATAATAAAACTATTGGTTTGACTTATTTTGTTTATCAATTGTGTAAAAAGAATTACTGTATGCTTCAAGAAAACCCTTAATTTGAAAAAATAATTATCATTTCTTGGACATAAATTTGAATTTGTCAAATCAAATGGTTAGTTGTAGACATTAAGCCCTTTTTTAATTACATAAAAAAGAGGCTTTAATATAAAAAAGAACAACTACTCAGTTTTCTGGATTCAGAGTTTTAACTTAATCTTTTAAAAAAATTAGTTAAATATGAAAAAAAAAATTCATAAATTATCTAAAAATAGCAACAAAGCAAAGACCAGAATTCCAAGTCGATTGGTCCAATAGTTTTTGAATAAAAAATATACCCCCTGTAACAGCTAGCACGTTGATTAAATTCGAATTCGGCGCTAACTGTTATGGAACGCAGATGCGGATCGGTAAGTCAGGTGATGACGAGATCTACCGATCAGCATTACTCTAATCTCGGCGCTTGGCGCGATCACACGTGTGTCAGAGAGCGAATATACTTATTTACTTTTTTGTGTTGTTAGATAACTTTATTGAGGTTGTGTTAGATAAAGTTATCAGTGAGAAGTTGTGTAGATTTTCCTGTGATCCAGTTGTCATTGGATCGGAGCGGGCAAGACGAACATCTCACGGAAAGTCAGCGTGTGGCCTTGGAAGGCATTGTCGTCTTGTGTGAAGCCATTCGGGCTAATCGTAATTATCATCATTATTGTTTAATCAAGCAAAGGTGCACCTGCTAGAAAAGTAAGTCCGCGTAGCGGTTAATCATTGAGTATTTGTTCGTGTGATAGTTAGAGTCGGAGTGTGTGTGTGAAGTACAGTAAGTACTTAGATTTTGTATCGGAGTTAGTCCACGTCTTTGTTCTTTTGGCGCGCTGCAGCAAGCAGACGAGCGCGAGAGTGTGTGTGTGCGTCGGTGTGTTAGTAGCGACCACAACACAACCGACGAACTTTATTTTTGTAAAATTAATTTTCGTCGTATCAAGACTTTGAGTCATTCGGGTTGGATTGTTTGTAAACAATCAGATATAATTAATTTGGAATATTATGTAAATTTTTGATTCATTTATTTTTCTTGTTAATTAAAATTATTAAAATTTACATTTTATCATTAATTTAATTAACCCGTGTTCCTGCGATCGGTCCACGTAAACTCACGCCACTACCGACGAAGGAGAGCAGCCACGCCGCGTAATAAAAACATTAGTTCGCGTACGCGTCTTCCCCCCTCTTTTCAGGTATTGAAGAAAAATCGACGGATTGTCGTGTGCACAGAAAGTGCATTTTGTCATCAGGTCGGAGGAGTGCGGACGACGATCGCCGCGGGTTCTCGTGTTCAATCACGGTCCTCCGAGGAATTAAATTCCTTAATTCGAGCCCTGTGACACCCCAAAAAAGAACGACTACTCAGTTTTCTGGATTCAGAGTTTTCACTTAATCTTTTAAAAAAATTAGTTAAATATGAAAAAAAAAATTCATAAATTATCTAAAAATAGCAACAAAGCAAAGACCAGAATTCCAAGTCGATTGGTCCAATAGTTTTTGAATAAAAAATATACCCCCAAAAAAGAACGACTACTCAGTTTTCTGGATTCAGAGTTTTCACTTAATTTTAAAAAAAAATTAGTTAAATATAAAAAAAAAAAATTATAAATTATCTAAAAATAGCAATAAAGCAAAGACCAGAATTCCAAGATGATAGAATTCACAATAAGTACTACGCACCCATTGAATAAATTTTTGATTTTTGCTCCTAAATTTGAGAAGTACTAAAAAAAAATAAGACATTGATAAAATTTTCTATTATATTCAATATTTTTTATTCATTCAAAGTGACTCTTATTACATTCGGATACTAAGATGGTATATGTATAAGACATAGTAAGATTGTGATTAACAGAAAATCATAATTTTTATGAGTCAAAATCTTTTCTTGTACCAAAACTTTTTTTCTTAGTTTTACACTTCGCTCTCCAAAATTTGCAACTTAAAAATAATTATTGAGTTCGAAACTATTTCAAATTTTGTGGAATCGTCTAGATTTGAATTGTTAAATACATTTCGATAAAAAATTTATTTAAAACCAAAAACAAATCAACTTTTGTAGTTATAATTTAGTCAATGAGTTTTATGACATGAAAGAAGTTTGCGGCTATTTCCTCAGTCTATTCTAGTTTTCAATCAATCTGTGGTCATCTAATTAACAAACTACTAGCGAAGTATAAACGATAAATGCAAGGTTTTTATGCTCGATATGGCAGTTCCAATTCTTGACATTGTCGTGTTAATGAAATCCTGCAATTTAATTCACAATCATATTAATAAATGAAAAAAAATTCGTTGGAGAATGAGAATTTAAAATAAACGAATCACCTCTTTCAAATCAGATGTTCAATTTTAATTTTTAATTTATGAATGTATTGAAAACGTATGAAGTTATAGAGATATATTTTAATCTCATTGAAGCTGAAATCTTCATCCTAGAAACCAAAGATATCTAGTTCCTTCTGACAAGAGTTACTTATACATTGCTTAAAAAAGAATAACTTCTTGTAATTTTTTTTTTTTTTTTTTTTTTTCTGTGGAGTTGGTGAATGCATTTACGCACTGCCAAGTATCCAAGGATACCTAGTGTGTGGGACTCAGAAACAGCACTTGCTTCTCCTACCCACTAAACACCTGTCTCCTTTACCCTTATTTCCGGGAACT
Organism: Encarsia formosa; assembly: GCA_038277355.1. Lineage (NCBI taxonomy): Eukaryota > Metazoa > Arthropoda > Insecta > Hymenoptera > Aphelinidae > Encarsia > Encarsia formosa. The sequence continues at coordinate 73,928,593 of CM076184.1, forward strand.
CCGGAACTACTTTTTAAGCATGGCTTCCTTCCTAGAATATTTTATTGAGAATTATAGTTTTTATAAACATATTTGAAAATGAAAATAACATAAAAAAACAGTATCACGAACCGGTTGCAAATAAAACTTGTACGTGATACTTTGAAAAAACCTGAAAATGAAATGCTATTTCCTTTTAATAAAAAAACAAAATTTTAATCGATACATACTCAAAGTGTCTTTGAATTGATAACTGTTAATCATAGTATTATAAATTTATAATAATTACACAAATAATTCATTACGGAATGTGTTTCTTCTAATAATTTCATTAATATAAAGTCTTACTTTTCTTCGTCAATTACTGATGTGTGAATCAACTTGAATAGACAAAAACTTGATATTTATGCTATTAAACACCGTCAAAACTTAACTTTTTTTTTGAATTGATAAAATTTGCTTTGAGTATATTATGCAAGGTATAAATATGTCTTCTGGAATATACTTATTATATTTTAATAAATCCTGAAATCAATACAACGTACATTAAACAATAATTTTTTTATAGTGACGATGAGAATAAAAAACTTACCTAAGTATGTAAAGTGGCTTCCCAACTTTTTAGCTTATGCTGTCAAAATATTGAAAATTATTATATCAATAATTTTTAACTTTTATTCCAACGTTTCCAGGAAATTTTTTGCAATCTTCAAAATATAATCTTCTTCTTCAACTTCAGTTATGAAAAAAAATATCGTTCATTCTAATCACTGCATATTTTCAAAGTGTAAATTGTAAAAGGTATTCAAATTTTTTATAAACAATTGCATCTTCATTTGTTTTATCTAAAACTCAATTAATAGCATGCAAAACAATAAGAAACTACTTATTTCTACAAAATTCATGCAAGTACAACCATTACATTATTTTTAATTACTTTGATTGTAAACATGCAACATTCAATAAAACTCCTGTTGAATTCACGAATTATTTTTTAATTTTTCAATCTTGTTGAAAATTTCCTCGGTAAACGATCCATCTTGCTTCAAATAACGATTTTTTTCACTTTCCAGAGGTGCTCAATCAATGTTCCTTCTTCAATTACTTTTAATTAGTTAAAATATTGATTCTTGAGTTTCCTGCAATCTTCTTCTTCAATTTTTTTAAATCTACGTTTTTTTACAACTAACTACTTCAATTTAGTTTGTTCTATTTTACACTTTTGTGCACATTTATTTCGGATCATTTTTATTAAAATAATTGTATATATAGTATTTGAGTAGTAAGTTGTACATTTGAAAATTTTTTTGTAACATATTTATTTTCATTACTTTTAATTAATTAATAGAAAAAACAAAACAAAAAAAAACTATTCATTTCGCACATAAATCATTTTTAGAACGTTCAACTCAAAACAAACGATCAAATTTTTTAAATTTAAGAATTGTTCGATAAAACCATTAATGCCACGATGAAAAATTAAATTCAAAGTTTTTATATTTTAACAAAGAATATTAGATTTTTTTTATAAATTACGAATTTGATAACTTATTCTGATGTTTTAAACCAATTTAGATGATTATTAAAGCCATAACTCCGCTAGCAAAATTTGTATAAAAACACAAGGCAGCAGTAGGGGTTAGCAGTACTCTTAAATATTATTGCATTTTTTTTATGTTAGTATCAAATTGTTTAAAAAAAAAAAAAAATCATTGAACGGTATGGTATACCTTTTTTATCATTATTTAATCAAGATTGAACGTCCTGAAAATGTTATCAAGCCTTTAAATGTTTGGAAACTTTCATCTTTTTCATTCAGAAAAACAAAAAAACTAAAAAATAAATGTGCACAGAAAACACCCCCATAAATCATGCGAAAATTTAAAAATTATCAAAACCAACCAAATAATGTTTATGTACAAAATATGCAATGGTCTTTTCAGCGATGTTCATATTTCTGCTGCTGTTTTCTAGAAATCTATTCCAAACATACTGGTATAAAAAAACTCAAAACAAAAATCTCTTCATATAATAATTATTCCATGGGGAACAGCTTTAATTTTTTTTGTTTAATGATATCTTGAAAAGTTTTTCGCATTAACATTGCGTCTGTTGACATTTTTACTATAATGTCCTTTTTTGTTATTGTAGGAAAATGCTGTGATATGTATTCCAGCTCTTCTTTTCTCAAATCTTCAAAAGATCGCATAGAATCAAATACAGTTAAAGTAATGGACTCTTTTTCGAACCGAACTAGTCTCCAGTGACCAGTACAGTTACCACCAAGGATAGCATAATTGACCGGTTCTAATGCCAGTTTTACTAAAAACGGAGCTCCAATGTAGCATACACTTTGTATTTCTATACGTTCTGTATCTCTCGCAATAAATATAAACGAATCAAAACAATCATCATCTAATTCCGCATCGGATGACAAAGTGCTGTTCATAATTCTCAACGATATTTGTTCAAAGTTTATTGGGCGCCACAGAAAGTTTGATTCCCAACTACCTCTATCATCGTCTGTAAACGAAGACACTCCTGTAATTTCACAGTCATTATTTTTTCTGAGAGCTTCAATAGAACTTGAATCGTCAAGAATATTTTCCAAACTGGTGGTTGCAGCTGTAACAATATCATCATTCTTTCTTGTGAGATCAATAAGGTTTGAAGTTTTAGGATTTTCGTTGCAGTCAATAGGTACTTTAACAGTCTTCTCATTATAATTGTTACTTTGTAAATCTTCATAACCAATGTCAAAATCTTCGTCTGACTCGAACTCATCATCAAAATTGTAATAAATTCCATAACAGTCAACAATAAAGCCATCGGCATCAGCAATGTCTTCATCTTCAGCATCCTCTGTATTTGGATCAATAGTAAATTGATCCACACATTCATTTAGTTTGACAAAACTGTTGACGTGGCCATTTGCTTCAGATTTATCAGGTGCATTACTATCTAAGTTGTCTGACTCGATATTGTTTCGTTTCCTTGCTTTAGTTTTTTTTTTTCCATCATTTAATTTGTCCAAGTCTCGTTGTTGTTGAGCTTTTATAATCGAGGGAGGATCTCTGATGTTCATACTCCGTGGTTTTCTGGGATCTATTATTTCTGGTAGGAGACAATCATTGTAAAAATCTGAAAGTTTCGGAAACATTTCCTTATTCCAAAAGTCGTTATCCTTTTCTACACGAAGAATTAGTTTATCACATTGAGTTCTGAGCATAAAAATGCAATACTAGCGCCGTGTGATGTGCAGTTGGCCTTGAATTTGGTAGTACCAATGTATAGTTTTTTTCATGTTACCGGTGTTTTTATCTATGACGTTCAATTTAGGGTACCTTCTAATTGTCTCCGGAATAGTTAGATCCTTAGCACTTTCAGGATTTTTTACTTCGACTATGCCGTCCGTACCTATTAAACCGTCTGGACTAGCAGCAAACCTGGGGTCTTCTGGATCAATAAATAATCCACATGGTTCGATGACTATGTTTAACTCTTCAGACAATTCCTTGATAGATTCGTCTTCGGCATCTAAGCCATACTGCATACCTTTTGTTCTTTTTCTTGATGGATACAGAATAGATGATACAATACTTGCGCATGAAGTGGCAGGCTGCTTACGACATATCATACCGAATTTTGAAGCGGTGGCGAAGTAACGCCTTAGTTGACTCCAGTTTACTGAATTGCTTTGCAATACAGTAAGTCTTTCGATTTGCTCTCGTTGCTCACATAATTCTTGTAGCTTACTAAAATGGTTTTCTTTTTGAACTGCTAATATATTTTCATCTGTGATGTCTGGTTTATGACAGAACTGGCCAAAGTTAACATCTGTAGATCCTGAAAATAGTTGATTTTGTTTGTATCCATTTATATTTCTAAACTGCTGTACCCAACTTGTTTTTAACTTTCGTCGGTTCAACAAATTCAAAATGCTAACAGGTATTTCTAATCCAAGGGTTTCAAATAATTCTTTAACACCTTCATTGGAATTAAAATCAAGCACTGCGAGAAGAACTCTTGTCAAATATGAACTGGCAAGGGCGAAGTTAATGCGTTTTCCGCCCATGAACTTGTATATTTTACTATTAAATTCTTCAGCTTTGTTATTAGTTTTTTTTTTAACAGACTGTCAGCATGAAGACTAATAGCTTTAAAAACTTCAACTATTCTTGGAAAAAGATCATAGTTATGTAAGAAAGGTAGACAGCTATCATCAATTCCATCGCAAGTCAAGTCAAACTCTGAGCAGTTTTTGTGATCACAATAAAAATGATCTGGAATATTCAGTAGAAATTTTGATAAATAAGTAATTTTTTCTTCAGCTGTTCTGTTATTATCATCTATTAATTTATCAACTTCTTCAGTTATTAAACTTCGTATATACATGATATTTTGTGTTGTCAAATGCTTTTTAATTTTAATATACTCTTTTTCACTTCTGCCTTCTTTTTGAGTAAGATTGGATATTCTAACTAATTTTTTGCATAAGTTTCTTAGTAAATGATTGGTGCATTCAATTTTTTCAACTACTGTATCTTGATCTTTGTAAGGATTCAGGTCCAACAATCTTTTATGAAAATTGCTATCACCATCACCTATAAAATATTTGTAAATAAGATGACGCTCTTTTATACTGTTTTGAAAACCCTCTTCTAGAGATACTGCTTCCATAAGCGTCGAGGGCCACTGCTAAGGAAAATTTCTGAAGCACTCGTGTTTTGGTCTTTCCGTCCCTTTTTTAATAGCTCTGATACACTTTGTACAATATTTATTTTTCACACCAACGTATAAAACTTTTCCAGTTCTAGCACCTATAATAACTCCTAAGCCTGATAAAGAGTTATACTGATTACCAAAACAACGTTTCAGCCAGCTGCCATCTACAATGACGGTTATGTAAGGTATACCATTTATAAGTTCTTTGTTAGCTATAGCTAGTTTTTCTTCTTCTTCCACTGCTTTTTTCATACTTTCTTCAGATGCAAAAATTATCTGATGTAGTAAATCTTCTTGATGTTTTTTAAAAGTCTTATCAGATATATATGGGATGCCCATAGTTGCAAAAAAACCATCGACATTTGTGTGACCTAAGCCTTCCGAGAGACAACCAAGAACAGAACTTGCATTTAGTTCCATCAAATAATCGTCACCTTCTGACCAGATTTCACATTTCTCATTACATTTGGTACATTTAAATTTAAGCAATGTTCTCAAGCCTCCATGATAATTGCTTTCTCCTAGGAGTACCCAGTCGCGAAGTGAGCATTTTTTGGATGAATGCTTAGGCATCTTTAATTTCAATGGTTCCCAGATGTAGTCAAAGTCAACGATCCTTCGACCTCCAATTTTAACATCAATTTCTTTTTGCAAACGTACATTTTTCTTCATTTTTTTGGCAGATTTATGATTAGATTTTCCTTTTTTTAAAGTTTGTTTCATGTACTTATTACGACACATTCTAAGTTCTTTTTTCAGTTGTAAAATCTCTTCTTTTTGTTTTTTTAATTTTTCTTTTAATTTTAAGTTCATACGTGTTTGATACTTAGTTTTTACATTTAGTACAAGTTTTGCTGCAACTTCAACAGCAAAACATAAAAAAATGCTGAAAATGATGTAAAACCAAAAAAAAGCGTAATAATTTAAGCGTTTGAAATTATTATCTAAAGTTCTGACATGTTCTTCGTTTGGATTTGAAACAGGTTCGGTTTCATTCATATTATTTAAATCGTCTCCACAACTGTTTGTTCCTGAAAAAGTTTCATGCAAAAAATTTTCATTTTCACGAACAGTACTATTGGATTCGCAGTTGTCGTCAACAATTTCAGCAGTTACATGAGCACCTTTTTTTATACCTTGACATCTATAAATTTGAAATATTATTAAAATATTATAAGATTATTTTTAGTACCATTTATTTAATAGAAAGGAAAAGTATTGATTAAAAGATTTACAATTGAAACTCTTTGTGCTTAAGGGGGTACTTTCACCGCTGAGGTTCACAAAATCGATTTTTTTTTCTCAACATTTTTTAATAGTCTCCGAAATTTTATCTGAAAATTTTTGGTCATTTGGAAAAAAAAAAAAAAAAAAAAACACAAAGTTATAGTATAGTTTTTCTCGGAACCATCTTTTTTGCGGTGGACATCGGCATTTAAAAACTATTGCATCAATCGTTTTTAAATTTCGTACAGTTATTTTACACATATAATTGTAGGAGGTCAGGAAAGGAATTTTTTTTTACCTAGAAACCAAATGGCGGATTTTTACTACAAAAATCAGTATATTGATTTTAAAATGTCGCCAAACGTGTAAATTTGAAGAAAATAAAAAATTCTCTGCTGACCTCTTAGAAAAAGTTTTCATAAGTCTAAATCTATTTGGATTATTATTTTAAGGAGGTTCTCAACCCTCCAAAGATAAAGTTCAATTTAAAGTTTGATGATTCAAAGTAGGTTTTTTAATTAATTTAAATCTTCCTGAATGCATTTGTGAAATAAAAATTATGAGTCAGCGACATATTTTATGAGAAAAGTCAATTCGAAATCGTTGATTTTTCTCATGGTGGAGAACGTAGGTTAAGAATTTTTCGCTTTTCAATTAAGAATTTCAATCATTTCCAGAAAAGTTTTCCCTTACAAACCAGGGTGTAAAATGATCCTTGAAATCTTAACTTTTTATTCTAAGAATAAAAAAACTGTAAGTCACCGCACGGAGGGAAAAAATATGGTTATTTACCATGTTAGGTTTGTTACAGTGCTCGTCCGGGGAAAAACGGCCTTGCACTCTCGCCGTCGGACTGAGCTGTAAACAATTATTTATCCTGGAGTACTCCCTTCCGAGTACTCCCGTTGTCGTCCGTGCACCTGAAAATGTAAAATCAAGACATGCTTGGGGAGACGCGTTCGCGAACTAGCCTTCAAATGCCGGCAGCGGGCGGGGTAATTTTCCCCAAGCTATAAAAAAAGAAAATCGAAGAGAAAAATAACTATCCTAATCGTAGGAGGATAACGGAGGAGAAAGAGAGATATTTTTATTCGATAGAAAAAAATAATCTACGCGAAGGTTTAATTTTAACTTTGATTTATTAACAAAAAAAAAAAAAAAAAACAATAAACAAAATAAACTAAAATCATTAACTCGCGTTGTTGACAATTAAAGTTCGGCTGATCGCGCGGCGGCCGAACAAAGAAACTAAAGCGTAAACAAACGCTCTGCCGGGCGGCTACGTGCGCCGTCTCGCTAGTTTCTACGCGTGAATTCTTGCAAGAATTCACGCGTAGAAGCTTTCTTAAATATTACCCGATTGAGAAAGAATAATCGACAATTCTTTCCCTTATCACTCTACACACCTGCACACCGGTACGCTCGCTGACACAAACCTTTGAGCCGCGCGGGTGGGGATCTCCGTGTAGCGGGTTTCTGTGTTGCTCACAAACCTGCGACAACACACACACACTCGAAAGCGTCGCACTCTGCGTTTTCGCTAGTCGTAGCGAAACAGCCACACTCACACCGCGAATCGCGCTAACAAAAAAAGAACTTTCTTTTATCACGACAAAGGAAATCGCACGACGACGAGGTGTCTAGTCTCAGCTAGTAGAAAAGACTGGCGCGCTTACGCCTCGTTCCAGCTGGTCCGACCGCTAACGGTCGGTCCGTTCCGGAATGGTCCGCCAGCAGCTGTTCGTCTGCTGCTGGCCCGCGTCCACACGAAAAATCTCGATCGTGTGGACGAATATTTTCACCGACCATGACAGGTTATGTTTGCAAAATCTCATGCGCGCTCTGTGAGGCAAAACCATGAGCGCATGAGAAAAAGTCATTGAGCCCATGGTTTTTTGCCACGCTCCCAATGGTTTTACGCCAATGCACGTTACAGTGAGATTTTGTAAAAACCTCGCATGGTAAAAAAGCATATTTTTTCCCTCCGTGCGATCATTTGAAAAAGGAATCAGTCGAATACCACCGAGAAACACTGAAAAAATGCCATTGTAACCTCTAACTGCACGATTCAAAACATGATTTTTTTTTTCAAATCGCTTAACCCCAACGAAAATAAAAACAATTGTTCGTTAAAAATTATGTCTTAGCATAAAATAAATTATCATGACTATTAAAACATTTATAAACTTATTGAAATAAAATTATATAAATTGAAGCTCTCAGTTGATCACTCTGCATTTAGGACCTTTTTTAACGATCCTCTGCCGAGCCACGATGTCCACCGCAATACGAGGTGTGTACACACCTTCTAAAAGTCCCTCCGAAGGACTCTTTAAAAATTCTTTGTCAACGGCTTTGTTTAAAAAATTTGTCTAAAAAAAATTACAGAATGTTCTCTAAAAGATGCTCAATAAAGTGCAAAAAAATTATTTGATAAAAGTGAACCATTTCTACTTCAAAAATCCTAAAAATTTACATTTTTTTAGCCCGAAAGGTCAAAGTACCTCCTTAAATACTAGAATGAACAATAAGGCGGTTTTCTACCAAATGCATTATAAAAAAGAACTAGTTTTAATTTTCTAAAAATGTTTCTTTGATATTCATGAACAATTTTACCAAGGCAAAGGTAACAATCTAGTACTAATGCGAGTTAAAGAATACACACAAAATATTGCATGTGTCACCTTAAATAACAGTTTGTAAAAAAAGGAGAGCTTGTCAGTTAAAAAAAAAAAATTGAAACTTAATAAAAAATATTTTTTGTATGAATTTTGAAGTAAGTTCCTAAAATAGTGTTTGCCATTTTTTTCAATAGTTGAAGCGGTGAATGTAAAAGTGGGATTCCCCGAAATTTCCAATACAGGCAGGTGAGCGGTAAATCGGAAATTTTACAAAAAATTTTATTTTTTTATTTATTTTTTTAATAATTATGTGGTACAGTCACAAAAATGGAGTTATAAAAATTTCAAAAAGTTATTGTTTAATTTGTAGTAAAAGTTAAAAAAAAAAAAATTCTTTCTAGTCTTCTAAAGCTTGAGAAACAATTAGCATAATTTTTTTTAATTGCAATAGTAATGATAATAACAATTGTTACAGTGCTCGTCCGGGGAAAAACAACGACGATCCGCGTTGTCGGACCAGCCACTGTACAAATATAAAATTTCTGAGCACTCGCTCCTGAGTACTCCTGCAGCCGTTGACAATACCTGCAAATAATTAAAAAGACATGCTTGGGGAGACGCGTACGCGAGCTAGCTGTCGAATGTCGGCAGTGGGCGGGGGTATTGCCCAAGCTAAAATCGAAATAAAACAAATCTCCCGGAATTAATGAATTCCCTAAATGAGGAAGAGTCGAGCGGAGGAAAAAGGTTCGGTTTTTTAATGAAAAAAACCTCGAAACGACAATTTATTTTAATTTTACAATTTATTGTCAAAAAGATAACAAAGAAAATAATAATACAAAAATTAATTATCGCGATTCTAGAATTTAAGATTTAAAGTTCGGCCGATCGCGCGAGTGGCCGAACAAAGAAAAGTAAAAGTAAACAAAGCAATCTGCCAGGCGGCTACGCGCGCCGGCTCGCAAGTTTCTACGTGTGAATTCGATCGAGGATTCACACGTAGAATCTTCAGGAAATAAATCCAGACGGGGAGAGAACAATCTACGGATTCTCTCCCTTATCACCCAGTACTCCTGCACTCACACGCTTCACACTCGTTTTCAGGGGGCACAAACCTTGACGCCGCGCGGGTATAAGATCTCCGTGGAGCAGGGGTTCCGGGATTTCTAGTTTGTACACCACAAACTCGTACACTCCAACACACTACACTCTCAGCGACTTCGCGAGTCGTAATTGACAAAATAAACTCTCCGCGAGCCTCGATCACAACTTTCTTTATTCCGATAACAAAAAAAAGAACGTGAGAGAGACGGAGTGTCTAGCCTAAACTATCAAAGTAGACTGGCGCGCTTACGCCTCGTTCCAGCTGGTCCGACCGCTAACGGTCGGTCCGTTCCGGAATGGTCCGCCAGCAGCTGTTCGTCTGCTGCTGGCCCGCGTCTACACGAGAAATCTCGATCGTGTGGACGAATATTTCCACCGACCGTGACACAATATAAAGTTAAAAATTAAACTTTTTTACAACATCAACTGTGAGGTGGTAAACAAGAATACTAAAAAGATGTAATTATAAATTTTATGAAAGTTTAGTAACTTAGAAAAGTAACATACATTTATATTTTAAAACTTAGCTTTCGAATCTTTAGTTTAAAAAAACATTTTTCTAATTAATTTGTTTACTTTAATTTATTATAGTCTCGGAGCTTCTCAAAAATATTATGCTGTTACTATGGTTTTTTTTTTGTCATTTCAATTGTAAAAAATAGCTTTCATTAATCTTGAAGTGTAAAAAGTCAATTTTTTTTAAATAACACTGAAACCCAGTGTAAAATACTGAAAATTTAAGTAAAATTTATTTTTTTAATGAATTTTCAAGACTCTGTAACATGCATCTCCGCCGGAACGGTATGTTTGGGTTGAAAACTTTTGGAGAAACTAAAATTTATTATTACGGCCATTTAAAAATTTCATCTCATCAAAAAATTTACAATACATGAAATGGTAAAAAGTATACTTTGAAGTGGTAAAACTAAATAATATGAATTTAAAAAGTTTATCCATACACTTAGAGTACTAGCTATGCGGCGTCTAATCTCAATACTGCTGTTGGGATTAATAAGTCAGTATCATTCAGTTGTACCTAGCAATCCAAACTTTTTTCTAATTTCTTAATGAATCATATATAAAAAAAAGCTTCATAGCATTAACTAAAGTAGTTTCCTAATGATAAAAATGGAAAATAAGTTGATATAATAATTGGAATAATCAAATAATTTCAAAAATGAATTATAATATTCCCAACAAAAAAAAAAGGATAATGGTTCCAGCTAGTGGATATTTCTCATATTAGTATAAAGATTAATATATATTTTTTGTTTGATAGCTTACATGTTCAAAAAGGGGCTAAATATTATCATTTTAACTCTACATATAACTTATTGATAATGAAAAATTCTCTAGTTTTCAGTATGATTCATAAAAAGTGTTTGAGTAAGTATTAGCTCTTAATTAGTCCCCTGCGCACTAGGATTCAACTTTTTAAAAGCTACAATCTTCTGAGCCATAATTAAAAAAAAAAAATCTTTATTTTTACTATGTGTGTAAATCAAGTAAAGATTTTTAATTTCTTAATTCAGTATATTTTCAAGCAGCTAGCCAGTGTTTGCCCTTTTTGTTTGAACTTTCAGTAAAAAAAAAATAAAATAAAATAAATAAATAAATTAATTAATTAATTTATTAATTAAAGTAGAATATCTAAAGTCTGTGTAATTGTTAAAATATTTTTTTCACTTTGAAACTGTGTAAATAATTTTTAAACATAAGGTTATCTAGATTTCTTGCAATAACATTTGTAGAATTATGTAAATTTTACATTTTAGATGAATGTTACAATAATTTAGATAATTACAACAATAACTTATTTAAAAGATAAACATGAACTTCATTTATCACCTTAAAATCATAAAAGTACACTTCAATATGTTTAAATATTTGACTCAAAATAAAAAGTCAATCTGGATACTTGTTTATGTGATTTAATACAAAAAAATATTTAACCTTTTGTTTATGTTAGGTGCATCTTACAATTGTAACTAAACAAAATGGAGGGCATAGAGAAATTAGAATTAATTAATTCACAGAATTAAAATAATATTTAAATACTGTGACTTATCTAGTAGTAAATAAAGTAAGCATCATGAAATCAAAACCAAACTTACACTTCACTCATCCTACTTTTTTTTGATTTTCTTTTGCATCCATAGGTAACTTTTCGTTTAGAAGTTTTTTTATGATCGACTCCCATTTTGGTGATGAATAAATTTTACAGTATAAATAATAACACACGACTGCGCCAATAAAATAGTTTTTATTACTCAGGATGTTGCTATCGAAGTGTAATTTGTCGTTGCTTTTTTGTTCGAAAGAGTCCCGCCAATAATTGTGTGAGCCTAGTAGTGATGACGTCACAAATCTCCTCATTTTCTGCCCGATTCCCGATCACGCGTGGTGCGATTTCCGAGGTTCACTCTTGTGTTTTGATTTGATCTACTCACCGTGTACAACACAGAGCGATCGTCTTTTTCATGTTATTCGAATTTTTTCTATAACGCTAATAAAACGCAGGTAAGTCATAGGCATTCATATTTATCAAGCAGTAAAATAGTTTTTATTTGACAAAACGTACTTGAAGAATTTGTTTTCAATGTATTAACGGTGTTCGACTTTATGAAAATCATTTTAACGTTTATGAACGTTTTTTTTTATAAAACTTCTCAGTGATTACAATGGAATTATTACAATAGTTTTTGTTAAATGTGCTTTTACTTGCTAGTATCAAAATTTTCTTATTTATAACCTAAAATAACTTAATGATCTAAAATGTGCACAAATTGTTTAGTGTTCATTAAATGCAATCAGTCTAATTCTTTTTTTATGACAAAAATGTCAACAATATTATAATAATAGTAAACTACAAAAAAAATATTTTTTATTAAAATACAACTACTTTTTTCATGAATGTGATAAATCACAAATAAGTATATTTTCCAGTCTCCTGACAAAATTTAAAGCACAAAATGTTGCTAACATTTACTTGCATCTACTTTTGTCTACGTTTTTAAGATACATTAGCTAATTAGTTTTAAAAAATAGTTGAAAAGTTAATATCAGTACATAGTACTTGTTAAAACATTTCCATGTAAAGAACTACTGCTGTGAACAGTTTTGAAATTATGCTAGTGCTTTAAAGTAGATTAATCTTAATTTTACTTAATTTTTTAATGATTCAGTATGGTTAATAGCATCGTCTTTTTGAAAAAGATTTAATCATGAAAGGGGAAGAAGTATATTTTAATTAAAAACATTTAACATAAGAAAGGATTTTTTATAACTAGCAATATTTTGAAGATAGGTATTTTTATTTTGATTTTAGTAAGGAATGAATTTGCAAGGTGCAATGTAATGAAACATTCTTTAACTATATCATTTTTGGAAAACTATTGTTCTGCCAATTCCAAATAGCTTATAGTTACAAAACTATCTGAATTTATTAGAAAATACATACAAGGAAAAAAACATACAATTCTCATACTAAATATTAAAAAAAATATATATTTTTTGTATTCCAGTGAATATTTTTTTTGTTTTAAATAATAAGACAACAGTGCTATGAAAGTTTAATAATAATATTTTTTATAGTTATTGATAATTTTTAAGTTTTATTTAAAAAAAAATGATAAAATATAATTTTCATTATAATGTAATTTCTTTGACTTCAAGTATGTGTTAATTTAAAAAAAATGCTTTAACTAACATTTGAAAATTATGAAGTATACATTGAAAACTGTAGAAAAAAAAAAAAAAAAAAAACCAAAACAAAAAAAACAAGATCTGACTATAAACATTTCCTGTTATTACTAGAATTACAAAATTTGGTTTTACAGGCATGGGGATGCCGAATAAAGCTAATTTGAAAAGGCTGTTAGCAGAAAAATCATCTGAACTGATGATAGCGCAGCAAACAATATCCAGTTTAAGACAACAAATTTCTGGTAGAGATATTTCAATAGCAGCTTTAAACAAACGCATCAACAGCCTTGACGTCTACTTACAAAGATTGAAAGAACACATTCAAAATTCAAAAATGGTAAGTATTTCTTAAAAATTAAAAATTTATTTTGACAAATATTCTTTTGGTATGTAATAGTAATTTAGTTTTTTCATGACAATATGCAATAATCTTCTTTTAATTGAATTTACCTTACCTTTGATCTTTTAGAAATTGTTTGTATAAAATTTTATTTATATGAATTAAATTAATAGTATCTATTCTTTATTATTCAGTTTTAAATTTTGTAAACATTGTATGTATGTATGTTTCACTTGAATTTTAATACCAAAATTGTGCACAGACACATAGAGTGTTTCTAACTTGCACCAGTTAGTGTAATTTTCTGGTTTAAAAAAAGTTAATTCACATATATATATATATATGTATATATATATAACAGATTTTTTGTATTATATACATTTGGATCATTTATTTTTATATGTACAATATCTTTTATTTATGAAATCATTTTTAACGAACTTTTAGTACAACTTATAAAAAAAATCGATTTCGAAATACTTTTTTAATTTATCTTTACAAATTTTATGTTGTATGATTAAATTTTGTAAGTAAGTGGTGATGTTTTTTATTTTGTTGCAGAATTCAAATGAAATTAAAACACAGTTTAATCCTGGATGTGGCAGAATTAATCAAAATACTAAAGAAAATAAAGTGACTCCTCTGACAACTCAGACTAATTCTACGCTGAAAGACAGTCATAGCAAGTTGCAACTGGTTGCAAACTCTGAAGTAACTAAAAACTCGTCAGAAGTCTCTGCAAAGGACCAAGAAAAGACAACAGAATCAGAAGCGATTGATCATCAGGAGGAACCTAGTATTAATAAGTCGAGCGACAATGATCAAGAAAGTGCTCTTCGAATCCTGTCCAACAAAGAAGACAGAAAAACTCTTGAGCAAAACTCTAGTGCATCCCCTGAACATCATAAAACTATAAAAGATAAGAGCATAGATCGACGTTTACCTGTGTGCGACAATGATAGCAAAGCTCGCGAAAAGAAGTATGAATCTAGTCGTTATGATGTGAAATCTTCTAAAAAGTATGATCGTGAACTTGAAATTAAAAGCCGCAATCAGTCTCATGAGTCACGTCAACGTTCAAATTCTCGTCGTTCATGTTCTCGTGAGCAATCGCGTCTTCGTTCACGTTCACGTGAGCAATCGCGTCGTCGTTCACGTTCACGTGAACAGTTTCGTCGTCGTGCACATTCACGAGAACAGTCTCGTCGTCGTGAAAGTTCACATGAACAGTCCCGTCGTCGTGAAAGTTCGAGTGAACAATCTCGTCATCGTTCGCGTTCACAGTCTCGGAATAGTCCCCACGTGTCACAGTCAGGACGTGACAATTATGCAGATTATTCTGATTCAGTCCATGTGACAAGAAACTATCATGGAAAAAATTTTCCAAAAAATTATGGAAAGCCTTCTTATGTCAAGCACCCAAACTACCAGTATACAGATGTAATTAAACAAAATGAAAAAAACCATTTTGAACATCTTAAGGTAATTAATTCATTAAATAAAACCGATATTTTTGTAAAATAATTATTTTAAAAACCTATTTCAATATTTTATTCCAGAAACTCAGTATAAATGCAATCACACAAGCTGCAAAAGATATCTTTTTACCGTATGCAAATATTACATCTATACCAGCCCTGCAGTCAAAACAAACGCCGCAAGTAGGGCAACTTGGTTCCAATTCCTTCTTACCTGTAGTTCCTGGCAGCTTCTACATGCCCAATGGGCTTTAATTAACAGGAATTTAAAATTTTAATTCAGTTGAATTTTATTTTAGAATTATTTTATATTAATATTTTCTCAAGCTTAAATTCAATTATTTGTTAGAAACTAAAATAAAATTTTTGAAAATGTAAATAATGAAATTTTTGTCATTTTTGTGTTTATATTTAAAAAAATGTATATTATGTCATTTTTTGTATTTATTATTATACTTTTTATATTCATACTAATAAAAACAAACTGTAAACACTCTAAAGTGTAAATATTTTTTAATATATATTGCAAATATTTTTTAATATATTCTCTTGTGATATGAAAAAATAAAGGTTGTGTCTAGGTACCATCGCCGTGAACCGTACACGGTACACGGTACACGGTAGCTTTTTACTTTAGATCTTATAATTTATCCCAAATAACCCACTTAAGTTTAAAAAACTACTAATTTCTACTTTAAATTCAATTGTCCATCTTAAATAATCCAATTAAATTCACAGAGTGTCTAAAGTAACTCTCATTTGGTACCGTGTACCGTGTACCGTGCACCGAATACGGTACACGGCGATAGACACTTTCAAAAATAAACCATATTTTTTTGGCAAAAATAATTATCTACACTCAAAGAAGAGTTGTTCAAATTTGGTTGTGAAAACCAAATTCTTCTCTTAGTGTAAGAATACATAAGGCCCTACAAAGTAAAATAAATACTGAGTTCTGTAGTCTTGTTATAACGCATTCTTTTTTTATAGCATAATTTTTTCGTCATTTGGTTGAAAAAATTTTTGAACAGCAATGTTCAGTAGGGATGAAAAAACAGGGATAAAAAAACATTTTTTAGCATGAAATTAAAAATAAAAATTCCCACTGTACTGGAATACTAAAACTCCTGTAATTTTACATTTGCTTAACAATATTTTGATGGTAAAAACAAAACAGTTACTTTTATGGATGATACAAGTAATAATAAGTTTATTAAGAAAAAAGGTTTTGTACAAAGTATACTTTGTATATCTACTGACAGCATCTATGATCATATATGTATCATAATATCTATCAGCATAAAAAGTGCCTGTAAATAATAAATATAAATGTGTTGTTTTTAAGTAAATTTTTGAATTTTTACAATTCAAAAATATTTTTATCAATTTCTCTTACTTGAATATCATAGTTTGATCTCATAATTGTTCGAGAAAAATGCTCGCTTGGATGTATTTGACAATATTGTTGAATTATTATTAAAATACCTCTTTTTAGTCAGTTTCAAATACATTTTTTATTTGAAACTGACAGCATGAAGAATTTATTTAGCTGCCATTTCTAATAAAAACATTACCTACATTAAAAAACAATAATTATGATCCAAGCAAGTATTATGGTTTAGGAGTCATGTGCTTATCGGATGATAATTAGATTTAAGAAATATATAAAGAGGTATTTTGATAATAATTTTACAATATTGTCAAATACATCTAAGCGAGCATTTTTCTCTGACAATTATAAGATCAAACTATGAAATTGTAAAAATTCAAAAATTTACTTAAAAACACCACATTTATATTTATTTATTATTTACAAGCACTTTTAATGCTGATATATATTATGATACATATGTGATCATTGATGCTGTCAGTAGATATATGTATGTTCTAGATTTTTTTTAATAATTGGAAAAACTGTGCACTCTTTTTTAAAAATTACTTTTCAAGTAACAAATATAGTTTTTTATATTTTCTACCCTCTATTCTGTAGTATAAACCGACGCTCTGTAGTCTGTGTACACACTGTCGGTGCAGGGCGTGTGTTGGCGTAGCAGACGTAGCAGACGACGTACAAACTATTAAAGTTTGGCTTAGTGAAAAGCAAGCCGATTTTCCACGTTTCCTGAAGCCAATACTCAACCATTTTTTTTCAGATTAGGCTTAAAAAATTACTAAAAATATTATCTAGCGCACTACAGAGCCCTTTTTTCAAAATATTCTTTAAATTTTCCACAAATAAGGAAATGTCCGATACACCCGAAACGCGGCTACGTCTTCACCTTAATTTTTGTTAAAATCCGTCACATATATTTTTTATAGACCCACACTTTATTTCTTTTTTATCGCAAATTTGAGGTAAAAAAATTCGAAAAATGGCTCAAACGGTTTAAATTTAGAGCCAAAAATAATATTAAAAAATATAGGTGAACTACATTTTTTTTTTTTTTAATTTTGCCGCAAACTGCATGTCTCTAGCCCTAACAGGTTCTGAGATATGAATTAAAGTTGAAAAATCACTATTTTGGACTGCGCATGCGCAGTAGTAGGTATAAAAAATTCTAGTTGGTGCAAAAAATTTTCTTTTTTCCTGCCCTTTCGAATGATATATATATATTGTAGGGGTTTGCTCTGGGGGCCGATTACCTCCCCTTAACCGGCTATACCCTTTACTTTCAAAACGTTAATTAAACCTCTTAGAAATCTCTTTCTTAAATAATTTCTATTCTCTTTACTAATAGGAATTTCCATAAATTTCGACTCTTCACTGTTTATTTTCTCTTTTATCCAATTAAACATTTGCTTTGTTCATTTAATTCAAAACTCGGTTACCAAAAAAAAAAATCTCAACAAGTGCTTAACCTCAATTTTCGCCATGCGCTCGCTTAACCTCGCGACGCGCCATGCGGTTTCATTAATTTTAATCCTCATGCATCAACTTTTGCACGGATTAAATCTTCAAGCTTTTCATGCCATTCACCTCATTACTTCAAACTAATTTTCATCAGGAATCTTTCATTTCCTGTGACTTAAAAAGTACACAAGAAGAATGAAAAAAAAAACTTTTTTTCGGAGCACATGTTTTCACTAGCCAAACTTTTTCTTACTCTCAACCACACTTTTTTGTTAACTAAATTATGCTCCCAGCTACCATGCTGTAAATAAAGGGATCGAGGATCGTTGAAGAAAGACTCAGTGTGGTTAAAAACAATTATTAACGTTTATTAAATAAAATAATATTCTTGGCATCGATAAGACTTGCATCGAGTGACCGTAGGCGCGAGTACCAGCACGGAAAAGACCAAGACATCGGTCTTCAGCAGCTTCACACGCATGCGCACAGCAGTCCTGCACACGACACTCATACCGCGTGTATTGAAACAATAATATAAATAATGTCAGAATATTCACATAATTCAACAAAAACAGTCACGATTTCGATTGGAAACATGTAAAAATTCTGGACATTGATAATAATTTATATCGACGTAGAATGTCAGAGATGTTACATATTAATATGACTGCATTTAACATTAATGAGCATACTGATAGTCAATTCTTAAACAAAATTTATTGCCCAGTTTTAAACAAAATTTTAAAATAATTTTTTACCTTACTGTTAAAAAAAAAAAAAAAAAAAACTGTAAAAAGTATTATTTATACACACGTACACATTCGGTGTGCTGTATGTGTGTATAAAATACTTTATACCTTTCACAATATGTATATATATATATATTTCATGTTTTCGTTTGTACTTTTACGTATTTTTTAGTACTGCCTCTTTTAACTATGACGGGAATTCTAATGGAACCGCGCGAAAAGAAAGAAAAAATGTCCAAAATGAACCCGAGAATAAACCCTCAAGCCCCCTAAAAAAAAAAAAAAAACAAAGGGCAATAATGCCCTTCCAGGCCAAATATTTGTCAAGGGCGCCTTTGGTCCAGCCACACGGAGAGAAAAATGTCGGGTTTGACCCATGCTACGCCATATGGAACAGATCCATAAGCAGCACATGCAATTGTCCCATGATATTCATTGGTCGATTCCATGCTCGCCACCGGATTATCCGGTGCTGCTCATGCGATTGGACTGGCGAAAGAAAACACGACGACTCACACGCGCTTGCGGGCAAATCATTATAATTTTTTTTTTTACGGTAACATTTTTTTAACAATGATATATTAATTGATAATAAAAGTAGTTAAGGCTATACCAATCCTGGATACACCCCCTCGGAACCCACCCCCGTTCGGAGGGGGTTGAAAGGGTAATAGGGGGTGGGTAAGGTAATTGTGGGGGTGGTTTTGCTATTGGATTTTGAGTGGACCGTTGGTCTATGAGGGGTGGGTTTTTAGAGGTGGTTTTACTATTCGATTTTTGGATTGACCTATTGTCTATGAGGGTTGATTTTACTATTGGTGAAAAATGATTATTTTCCTGTTCGATTTTTTAATTGACCGATTGTCTATAAGGAATTTTTTTTTTTTTTTGGGGGGGGGGTGGTTTATTATTGGTGAAAAATAATTATTAGATAATATTAGATGGTTTTCTTGAGTATGAATTAGTGGCGACAGCGGCAGCAATAGCAGCAACGTTACTAGGTATAGTCGATATATGCGGTAGCTGCAGGCTGCAGCAGCATGGTATAGTGTGCGAGTGTATCCTCGCACTCTCTCGCAGCAGCAACGTTACTAGGTAAAGTCGATATATGCGGTAGCTGCAGGCTGCAGCAGCATGGTATAATGTGCGAGTGTATCCTCGCACTCTCTCGCTCTCGATCGTTGCGCGCACCCGTAGCGTCTTGTAGCTAAGCAACGGAGTGTGGATGGTAGAAATGAACGCTGAAAGTTCTGTCCTCTCTCCGAATGCATGTGCCACGATGCCGGTGTTGCGTAGTAATTTTTATCATGTGCATGCGAGTTGTATCATCTCGATGGTAACCAACAGGATGTTGTGTCTCGGGATAAAATTCTTCTTTCACCCGCCACGTGGAAAATTTCATAGTGAACAATGGAATAGTCTTTGTTTTCTTTTTTTAACTCGTTATAGAGCAAAATTCAAGACATCGATACAGGATGCTGTGTCGTCTTATCGCTTGAAGATGAATAACAGTAGCTCGATCTTTAAAATGTTTTGTCTTTGGATAAAATTTCCTTCTCGTTTGTCCTATGGAAGGGATTCATAGTGCAGTGGCTTTTGTTTTCTTTTTTTAATTTGCCTTATTATAAAGTTCGCGAGATGATTTTCATGCCACAGTTGTGTGTCGTCCGTCGGAAAGTTTGTGTCGGTAAAGTTTTTAGAAGTTAATAAATTTTTAGTTTTGTTATAACTCCTGTGAACATGGACTCAGAAAAAAAAGTGAAAATTTAGATTCTAGTGTGGAAGGATCTGCAAACTGTGATCAAAGTAGATCGAGGAGTATATCAAGATCATCGTCGTCCTCTGGTTCCTCGTCGTCTGATTCATCAGGATCGTCATCGTCGTCAGCCTCTAATAAAACTGAAACTATTGACATAAAAGGATTCAATAAATTGTTAAAGAAAATAAATAATCAAATTGTCAGAGTAGATAAAAAGATAAATGAAGGTATAGTAAAATGAATAAATTAATTCAACTGTAACTTTAATTTTTTTTAACTGTTACTTTTTTTCTAGTTACAGACGATGAAGCTAAGACATCGGCAAAAATTAATAAAGAACTTGACACAAGTAAGTCTAACAAATTATTTAACTTATATTAAAAATTAATGGAAAAAAAAAAAAAAAAAATTTTCTGTTTCAGTTAAAAGGGATCTTATAAAACTGAACGAGTCGATAAGTGGTGAAAATAGGATAAGAAGTAAGTTATTTCATATTTATAAACTAAAATATAAATAACTTTTTTTTTTTTTTTCAGTTGCAGAACAATTAAAAGCTGACTCTGAATTGAAGACAGTACTAGAACAAAGTAAGTAATTTTAAATAAATTCATAACAATTGTAAATAATAATAATAATAATAATAATTTTATTTTAGTACGGCTACGATCATGTGGAATATTCAACATTTTGAGTAGAATGCTTGAAGACATTAAAATACTAAGATTTCATGCAGAAAAAAATCAAGGTAATAAAAAAAAAAAATAATAATAACATCAATAATCATTGAATATATTAATATAATAAAAATGAATAAATTTATTTTCCAGCGGATGGTTCACCATTCATAAATGCGGTCAAGGCGACCGCAGAAAAGATGACCAAGAAGAAAAACACTGTAAAGAAACCAGTGAAAATCACTCCTTCCTTAACAATGAGTTTTTCGGACCCGAAAGCCATTGAAAAGTCTAGTCTTAATCAGGTAAAATTTTTGTTTTTACTTTTTTTAATTATTTGTAATTCAATTTTTTTTTTTTTTCATAGAACAATATACGTATAAAATCGGATATTAAAATACCTTCAGAACTTGCAATTCAACAAGAAGTTTTAGAAAAAGTAAGTAAAACTATTAATTTTTGAATCATTAATTGAAATAAGACTAACGAATCAATTTTTACAGTTACATGCAGTTGGTCAACAACAAAGACTTAAAGTTGAATCAACTAATGCAAACACAAAAAATATAGTAAGTTTCATATAAAATATATTTTAAAATTATATATTATAAAGTTGTATCTTATAAATAATATTTGTATAATTTGTCCAGATTCAAAAAGCATTTGAGTATGCTCAGGGGCATGAGCAACAAGCACAACAAAAACAACAAGAACAACAAGAAGAATTAAAAAAATCGGTAAGTTCTTAATTTTTTTTCTTATGTAATAAAATAATAGTTTATAAATTTTTAACTCAATTTTTTTCTTTTCTTTTTTTTTTTTTAGACTGGTGATTCTTTTGAGGAAGCAATAGACTTAACAGATGAGTTGCGCGAACTCATGGACCAAAAAGGAATAGTCGAGAAAGCAGAAGAAGAAGAAAAAAATACATCATCGGTGAAAGCAGAAGCAGAAGCAGGAGAAGAAGATGGAAAGAAGAAAAGAAAGATGAAAAGAGAACTAACTGAAGAAAAAGAAAAAAGAAAACATAAGAAACAGAAGAAAGATAAAAAAATAAAGAGTGATTGACGCTTTGTCAAGCACTCTTTATTTTTCTTATTCTTTTACTATATTTTTTAAAAAATTTCGAGCCTATTTAATACTATTTTTATTTTTCTATTTTTAGCATTATTTTTAAAAAAATTTTCGCACTATTTTAATACTATTTTATGACTATTTTTATTTTTCTATGTTAACATTATTTTTATACTTTTCTATTTAATTTTAAAACTATTTTGTTATACTTTTAAAAACTGCTTTCTAGTTATTTTAAACATATTTATCAATATCTTTGAGTAGATGAATAAATAATTAAAGTTTTTTTTTTTTTTTTTTAATTTTCATGCTATTTTGAAACTATTTTTTATTTTTCTATTTTAGCATTATTTTTATACTTTTTTGTTCTATTGTAACACTATTTTTGTTATACTTTTCAAGACTGCTTTTATGACTATTTTATACATGAACTTATTTATCAATATTAAAAAAAAAAAAAATATTTAGCGTTATTTTTAGACTATTTTTATTAATATTATTATTATTATTATTACTATTTTTTTACTAATTGCTTTTAAAACTATTTTATACACATACATACATACATACATGTCCATACATTTATACCAATGTCTTATAATGAATAAATAAATAAATAAACAATTGTATACTCCTTTTTACTTTCTCTTTATTTAAAATTTCATTTAATCTTTACAATTTCATGAAAAATATGAAAAAGATCGTAGTGAAGAACTAAAAAAATCATTACATCCTTCATCAATCTCATCTATGTCATCTATTATTCGAGGTTTGTTAACATTGATCCAAGACTTCAGTTTAGAAGCGTTCTTTGCAGCACACTTAAAAAAAGGTGAATAATCCTTATGATTACAGCAAAAATCATCCTTAGAACAGCCAAGACTTTTGAGAGAAGGACAACCATAGATTTCTAAATCAATTAATAGTCTGTAATTTAAAAAAAGAAAAAACGATTGATATTTAAATTAAATAAATAAGCATTAGAATAAGTATGTAATTAAAACTTACGTTTGGGGTAACATTTTTTGAAGAAAAATCTTTTTCATGTTTCCCTTGGTAAAAATTTTTTTTGCACCATCTAAATATTTTCTCAATACATCTGTTAATTGTTCATAAACTATTTCACCATAATTCCATTGAATACAATGAAAACACTTTTGCAAATAACGTGCATTTTTCTTCAGCTGTTAAATTATCCCAAGAAAATGGTGGTTTAAAAGTAAAAACCAGAGGTAGAGTAGAATCGTCTAAGTTGAAAATAGCCAACTCTTTCACAATAAAGTCGTTTCTAGATTTTTGAAAGCCTTGAAAGTCTACAACAAACTGCATTTTAGATCTGCACTGTTAAACAATTTCAATATAACTAGATGGATAGGTAAAACTTTAACTTCTTTTATAGTGATTCCCCCTCTCTTCTCCTATAAACTATTATCCTAAGCTATTATTATTATTCCTCCTATTATTATCCTAAACTATTTCCCTCTCTCCTCCTCATTCTTTGATAAAATATAATGCAGTAAGTGTTCATCGGTCAGTTTTCTACTCCTTCTTTCAAGTGTATCATCTCTCATTATTGTGAATTCATAAACATTTAAGTAGCAGAAGATTTACAATTATAAAAATAAGTTTATGTTATTCAATAAAAAATTAGTGATTATTAACTTAATAAAATTAGTGATTAGTGATAACTAAATTTAACCATGGATACCACTTTAGATACTTTGAATCACTTAAATAATGCAATCAAGTCAATAAATTCAGGTCTTGCTGAAACCAATGTTATTGAGGGGTGGTTGTCTATAGCAGAACTATCTATTGATATTTTGACAGACATCAATGTACAAAATAAAACCGATTTGTTGGCTAAATTTCTAATAATTAAAAAAAAGTTTAGACATTTTTTAGAAAACTCGTATCAAAGTCATGAAAAGAATAATATTGACAGTGAATCAACGAGTCAAAAAAACGATGATGAATCATCAAATCCATTGGATGGATTCGAAGAATTGATTGAAGATTTTACTGAAAATTCTAACATAATTATAAATAATCAAGACTTAAACGAGATTCAAAATAAGATTCATATATTAATTCAAGAGATTGATTTTCTACAACAGAAAATGCCATCTCTCACTAGACCTGAAAAAAAGAATAGTGAAACTTTTTTAATCAAACTTATATCATTGAAACATAAATTTGAACATGCTATAAAAATTGATGGTGGTGGTGATTTAGATATAAAAAAGGAGAATATTCGATATGATGACTTCGACTCAGCTTTTGAACGTCGTATACGAGCGGGTAATTTTATTTATTTATTTAATATAAACTTTTTTAACTCAATAATTCTATTTTTTTTTTTTTTTTTTTTTTTTTTTTTTTTTTTCTATTATTTATAGGAGTAATATCAAACCTTGGTCATAAAGATTTAGACTCTTTTTTGGTAGACGCTTATAAACCCTTCCAAGACAAGGTTAAACAAGCTGTTGAAGAATTTGATGTAATCAATGTTAATGTTATGTTAATGGCAGAGTTTGAGCTTCAGAAGGATGATACACCTAAACGCGAAGTAAAATACTTTTCTACGGAGAATGGAGTCGTAGTTGCTCTGTCAAACCTAGAACGTTTTTTTGATGAGAAAATTTCTTTACCGTTGCAACGTGATATACAAGAGTTTGAGACACGTGATTCTGGCTGGAGTTTAAAACAAATTATTAGTCTTACAATTAACATAAACAAACATGAACCTATTAGAGGAAGTTCTTACGTCAAACTACCTAAATCAATTGAAAATAAACATGCCGTTGTCAATGTGAGAAACGAATTTGATAATTTTTGCTTTAAATGGGCAGTCTTATCAGCATATTATCCTCAAAAGCGAAATACTAATTATCTTCCGACATATCAAAATAAAGAAGCTTTAGGTGAAGTCAACTTTGAAGGACTGTCATTCCCAACACCACCCGAACAAGTAGAAATTTTTGAAAAAAATAATCCTAATATTTCAATACATCTTTATATTCTTAAAAAAAAAAATGATAAATTTGGAGTTTACCCTTACTATCTCACTCCAGAGAAGAAAGATAAACACTATCATTTATTGATAGTTTATCCTGAAGAGTATTACATTGACGAAGATGCTGATGATTATATTGAAAAAAGTCTCGAGAACTCAACGGTAAATTTTAATTATCATTATACTTGGATTAAAAATTTACCTAAACTTCTTGGGAAACAGTACTCTAAAACAGGCCATAAAATCTATGTTTGTGACAGATGTATTCACTTTTTTCAGGAAAAAAATAAACTAGATACTCATGAAAAGGATTGTCGACTCATTAATAAATGTAAAATAACATTACCTAAAAATGAAGCTGAAGCAACTCTTTCTTTTAAGAATGTTAACTATGCAGAGTGGGTACCAATTACTATTTATAGTGATATAGAATGTCTACTTAAAAAAATAGAAGTGCATCCTGAATCAGTTAGCGGAAAGTCCGTCAAAATTCAAGAACATCAAGCACATAGTATTGGATTTTACGTGAAAAATCGTTTTAGCAATGAGCTTAAAGGTTATAGAAGTTATCGACAAGAAGAAGAAAATCAAGAGACTCCTGCTCAATGGTTTGTAAGATCATTAGAAGAACTGTGTCCAAAGATTCAAAAAGTATTCTCTACGAATGAGGCTATGATGCTTACATCACGCGATAAAGAAAACTTTAGGAGAGCACAAAAATGTCATATATGTAAAAAACCTTTTACTAAAGATTGTATCAAGGTTAGAGATCACTGTCACTTCACTTCAAAGTAAGAAAAAAAAAAAAAAAAAAAAAAAAAAAAAAAAATTATTATTAACATTAAAATGTTTAATTTAATTGCAGGTACCGCGGAGCTGCGCACCAAGTTTGCAACCTTTTCTACAAAAACGCTAGATATATTCCAAGAATACTACATAACCTTTCAAATTATGATTCACACTTTCTCATCAAAGAAATTGCAAATGATGAAATTTTAAAAGGAAACGTTCAAATCATAGCACAAAATGGAGAACGTTATATCTCTTTCACCAAATATGTTCAAGGAATGAATTTGAGTTTCAGATTCATTGATTCAATGTATGCCCTGGTCATTAGAAAAATTAGCTGGGATTGCAAAAAACTTTGAAATATTGGATGAAGAGTTTGCCAAAGATGGTTTTACAGATACTGAACTTTTGAAAAAAAAAAGGAGTCTTCCCTTATGAGTACATACAAAGTTTTGAACAGCTACGAGAGAATAAATTACCAGCTCCGTCAGAGTTTGCCAGTACTTTGACAAATAGTCAAATAAGCAATGATAATTATGAACATGCTACAAAAGTGTGGAGTATGTATAACAAAGACAAGACTTTAGGCGGTTATTCAGATGTATATTTAAAAACAGAAGTCTTGTTGCTTGCGTGCGTGCTTGCGTGTATATTTGAAAACTTTAGATCGACATGTATGAAATATTATAAATTAGATTCAGCTCATTTTTTAACGACACCCTCGTTGACTTGGAACGCGATGCTAAAACATACAGAAGTTGAACTAGAACTTCTTCAAGACATTGATATGTTAATGTTTATTGAGAGAGGTAAAAAGATCTTTAATTTTTTTTTTTTTTTTTTTAATAAACTTGAATAAAATACATTTTTACCGTAGGTATTCTAGGAGGAGTGAGTCAATGTTCGAACAGACACTCTAAGGCTAACAATATTTACATGGGAAAAGAAAATTATAACCCCAATGAAGACGATAAATACATAATTTTTCTAGATATAAATAATTTATATGGTAAAAATGATTATTATTGCATTGTTTTTACTGTTATTAACTTATTTTTCGTTTCTAGGATGGGCTATGACACAACCGCTTCCTTATAAAAACTTTGAGTGGGTAAAAAACCCTGAGGAAATTGATCTAAATGACTATCCTGACGAATTCAATTTAGAAGAATGTCCCGATGAGAGCAGTATTGGTCTCATTCTTGAAGTTGATTTAGAATGTCCTAATAATGAAAGGTATCACGATGATCACAAAGATCTACCATTCTGTCCAGAACATGGATCAGCTCGCTCTTATATGGTTGTAGAGCTTAGAAACGTGGAAACTCAAAGATATGGACAGAAAATTGTGGCTGAGTTGGATGGTGGGATGTTTATATTCCTCCCAACCAATGTTTGCAAATACTTACAAAAAAACTTAACTGAATACATACAGCTCCAAGAAGCTGCAAATAAACTCAAGTTAATAGTTAAACCACTGGGTGGTTTTAAAATTAAATTTGAAATTGTATAGAATCAATAGACTAACTAGAAAAAATGTATACTCATTAAACCACTTGATAGTTTTGAAATTAATATTAATATTGAAATTATATAGAATCAATAGTTTAACTAGAAAAATGTATACTCGTCATAAAAATGTGATTATGTTAAAAAAAAAAAAAAAAAAAGTTTTAAAATAAATTGAAAATTATCTAAATATTGTGTTTTCATTTCAAATTCCTTACTCAACTGCAACTAAATAATGAAATCTAATTCTTGATCATTTACTTATTTATTTAACAATTTTAATTGAATATTTTTATCTAATTTTAGGATTATAAAATAATGAAGCAATTTTTTATTTTCTAATCATTTATTTAATACAAATTTCTTTTTTACAAATTAAATAAAATACATTTTTTATTAATACACATGTTTAAAATCACTTAATTTTTTTACAATAACTTTTGTTTTTGATTTCAAGTAATTTCTTTTCTAAAATAGAGTTAATAATTAATCCAACTCTTTTGATTCTAAAACAAAAACGTTCTCTATCACGAGCTGCTTGCTCCCACTCTCCTTGACGTGCCTTCTTGTGAGCATAAGACCAGTGATATATCGTACGTATTTGAGGATCTTCCTCAAATCGTACATTTTTTTTAATTTTTTCATTACTGTACATAATGACTTTCGTTGAGAAGGTCTAACGATGAAATGAATATACATACAATGATGGATACAAGTTTTATAAAATTTTCTTGTCAGTCCAACTGTTGTGAGAACTGTCAAATCCTAACCACTTAACGTATGCCTGCTTACCACGTCTTCTTAATACTTTTTTCACCAGATATACGTCAGAATACTTCACTTTTTGTAGTTCATGTTCATAGAATCCACCTTTGATTGGTTGGTCTTGATAATCTTTGAGATAATACATCACTGGATCGTATGTACCTACACGTTCTATAGAAAATATCTCTGTTGACAAATTGGGTATATATCCTTTTTCAAAAATTTGTTTGGCTTTACTGATTCGTACCTTATCGTTTACTTTAAACTTTTGTTTCTTTACTTTAACTCGACATAGATGTGAAAATTTTTTCAATACTTCAGTCTCATTTTCTTTTCTAACATCGATAGGTTTCATACCTATTGTTCGATGGTTGCTGTTATTGTAATTCTTAACAAGTTCACTTAACATGTTCAACCATTTATGGTTACCATTCAAACTAAATTTAATCCACATTTTTCTTTTGAGGGTACGATTGAATCGTTCAACGATGGAAGCTTTGAGATTAGAATAAGTAGAATATAAATGAATACCATATTTTTTCATGAGTTTCTCAAAGTATGAATTATAAAATTCTTTACCCTGGTCTGTATGCAGATTTTTAGGCACACGCCCTTGTTTTAATATAGATTCCATAGCTTCTGTGACATCTTCACCATTTTTACGTTTTATAGGAACGGCCCAAGAATACTTTGAAAATACATCTATGACAGTCAACATATATCTATAACCTTTATTTTCACGAGCATAAGGTATCATTTCAACGAGATCCGCTTGCCAGGTTTCATCATATCCTCTAACATCAAATTTTCGACGTGTATAATTACGACGCGCAGGTTTATGAAGTTCTTCAACGATTCTTTTTCGTTCCATCTTTGATTGCTAGTGAAATTTCATCCAACTTTTGAGCAAGTTTTTCAATCTCAGTTTGAAAACTCTTCAATATTTTTTCTACAATTGAATTTTCTAGCTCTTGTGACAGCCTAAGAACCAAAGCTTCCAAATTGTTTGTTAAATCTTCTGTTATTTGGATATTATTATCTATCATTCGCTTCTTTAAAATATGTAAATTTACTGCATCGTATTCGTTTGATGAATCAGCAAGATTACAAAGTCTTTTTCTACTGATATCATACTGACCATCTTGGGTAAGTTTATAACCAAGACCAGGTGGACCTCGGGGAGCTGTCACTGTAGCTGATTTTGTATCAGTTCGTCCGAACACGTCAACACTCATTCTGATACTGATAGAAAACATAAGAATTAGAATCTAATATATCCAGCCTCTTGAAGTTCCTCAATGATAGCTAAAATTTCATTGTCATGATTATTGTTGCCAGCATTTCTTTCTGCTACAAGTAAACGAAGTCGATCTACTAATTCATTTGGGTCATCCCAAAATTTATAATCAATGACTGAGTGTCTATTGGCAACCTTGAATGATGATAAAGTTTTCCTATCAACAGTGTTCAACTTTGATAAAATACCACTACCTTTTGGATTAAACATAGGAGCAATGATATCATTGTATTTAGCACTGTTTGAATGATATCGCATGTCTCCTTTTTTATTCAAATGTGCTCCCGATTCTTCTAATATTTTTTTATAATTTGCTTTATCACTCTTTGTTACAGAATCAATAGGTGGACGTTTGAGAACAATCAATTCAGTTAGTCCAACCGTCCTTGGATATTTTTTATTACCAACAACAATATTATTATGTGTGAATGAAATTGGTAATTTACCTAGTTGAAAGTTACCATTAGGATTAACTTTTACTCCATAGATTGGATCCGTTGTAGTATCTTTTTTTTTAATAAGTCGAGTGTAATCATCATCGACAACAATAGAAGAGCTAACGTTTGGTTCAATTTGTTGTTCTATAATAGATTCATCTAAACTTGATTTAGAAAAATTCATTAGTTCATTCTCACCAAATTTAAATGAATTCTTTACTGGAGTACTATGATTAAGGTTGTTGGGTCGGTCCATGATCTGACAAGTAGATTCTAACAAAAAAGTACTCATTTTATAGGTAATTGCTTTTTATTAATGCCACTAAATTTTGAGGGCAAAATGAACCTTGGGAGAAAAGATATTGCCAAATTTGTTTAACACGTAAGCTTATGGGAATCACTGTTTTCTTGAAAGTTTAATAGGAACTGACAAGTATATTTTAATGAAAAAATTCAGGGTAAAAGAAAAAATTTTTTGAAACACTTATCAATTAAAAGCAATTACCAGTGGACCTTATGAGCTGAGAAAAAAATTATCAAACACTAAAATCTTAGGTTAGGTGCTATGTTGTGCCACGAGTGCGAGAGAGACAGAGAGCGCCGTGAATCTCTCCGTTCGACTCGCACTAGTATCTCTTTCTCTCTCGCACCGACCCAACAACCTTAAATGAAGGAAGATTAAATTTAGAACCATTTGCATCAAGTATTGGAAAAGTAAAATCTAATTTTGGTTTTTCAGATACACTTTCGGGTTGATAAATTTCACTTTCATTTTTGAATAAAATATTTTGTTGAGTATCACTTTTGAGTGTTGGTTTTTTTATGATATTAGACGCAATTTTTTGAAGAGGATCAACAATTGGTTGAAAAGTCTTTTTTAACACATCTTCTTCATCAGCTTTTTGATATTTTATCAATTTGTATTTTTTTTTTAATAGAATCTCTTGCTTTTACAAGCTTATGAAGAATATCTTTTTGTTTCTGTAATTCTTTCATGTTAACACTTTGATGTATAAATGACGACTGAATAGACGTATTGAAAGTTTTATGTATTTATTAAAAAACAGTCAAATACTTTTCTATATCGACCATCATTAATGGGATCATCTTTGATTATGACTAAAAAACCATATTTACTATCATTCCAGCACGTTGAGCACAGATCCTTGAATTGATTATAAACCATATCAGTATTGACATGATCATCGTAAATATGTTTTAAATTTAGTTCATCTTGTCGAAATACTACTAACAAATTTACATTATCTCGAACTAAATGTTTAGGTATACGAGTATATGATTGGCATAAATAGAAACAATCAACATTTTTATGTCTACCCATGCAAAAGAAAGCTCTTACATTATCTTGTTTTTCAGTTGCTATATCAACGAATATCATCATAGAATTTGGAAGAGTGTCGTTTGGAGCGTGAACTTCATCGTGCTCACTGAAAGGAAAAAACTGTGTACCTTTTAATGGTTCTAATAATTTTTTCAAATACACATACTTTGGTTGATTAAGAGACTTTGAGTATAGGTATATATTTTCAAACCGAACACCATTAGGCTCAGTAATTAGAGACATTAAGGTATTTGTTTTTCCACAGTTTGATGGTCCGCAAAAAACGGCTCGTATACTGTCTGGAAGTAAATTACCGTGTCGTTTGATTTTTTTATTTTGTTCCATTACAGAATCAAAATTATTTATAGGTAACTTGGAACTTTGTTCTTTAAAATTCATGTTGATTTGTTTTAGACTAATCAATGACTGAACAATTAAGGTATAAATATATCACTTTTATACAAAATTAATTCAGTGCTAATAGAATCTCCTTCGAGTGATGATCATTCACGGTAAAGGATTGGTAAACGATTTGATCAACAAACTACCTTTCGAAGCTCATATTCCAGGATATCAATACTGTGGACCAGAAACAAATTTAAAAAAGCGACTTGCCAGAGGAGACACGGGTATTAACCCATTGGACGCTGCTTGCAAGGAGCACGACATTGCTTATTCACAAAATTCAAATAACATTGAGCTTCGAAACTCAGCAGATCGAGTTCTTGCAGATAAAGCTTGGAGACGAGTTTTAGCCAAAGACGCTAGTTTGAGTGAAAAGGCAACTGCTTACGCTGTTGCTAATATGATGAAGATAAAAAATAAATTAGGAATGGGTGTTTCATTCCATAAAATAGTAAAAGCTGCATCAGTGGCAAAGTCGAAAGATAAAAAAGCTTCAGTTTTGATCCGCCAGGCTTTGAAAAAAGCTCGAAAGACTGTAAAAGGTGTTGGTGGGAAAAAAAAAGTTAAGTTTCCTCGAATTCTTTCTATTCCAAAAAATAAAATTGGTGGGTGGTTAATACCTTTGTTTGCTGGATTAAGTGCGACAGGTGCACTGGCAGGTGGTGCAGCTGGTGTAACAAAAGCTGTCAATGACTATCATTCAGCTAAAGAACAGTTGGATGAGGCACGAAGACATAATAAAAAAATGGAGGCTATAGCTCTCGGTAAAGGAATGTGTCTTAAAAACTATAAATCAGGTTATGGTTTGTATCTTAAATATCAACAAACAGGTTATGGACTAAAACGTAAGAATTTGAAAAAAAAAAAATCTCCATAGAAAATTTGAAATTGCCAAAAAGGGCACTATCAGACTGTGATATCGTTCAATATGCTAAAAAGTTAAAAATTCCTTATTTTAGAGGAGTATTCATGCGAGATTCCTTACCATCTACAGGACCTCTCATAAACGAGTCTGCTGTTTTAAATCTTGATGATTCCAAAGGATCAGGAACTCATTGGGTTGCATACAAGAAGCGAGGAGATAACGTCGTTTATTTCGATAGTTTTGGTGACCTACAACCACCAATAGATCTCATGCTATATTTAAGAGCATCAAACATCAAGTATAATTATGATAGATATCAAGATTTTGGCTCATACAACTGTGGTCACTTGTGTTTAAAATTTCTTTCTGAAACTATATAAGCTTAGTTTCAAGTTTATTAGTTTCATTGTTATTCCAACTGTCATGGATGGAACTTTGTCATTAATACTCAGTGGCAATTCATCAGTTTTAACATCTCGATATTTTCCACCAATTGAATTATCTCCTGATAAAAATTATTCTCTAGGATTGGTTGAGTTTTTAACTTACAATTCTATTCCAAATATCGATTCAGATAAAAACAAATTTTATATCGGTAATATTGAAATTACTATTCCTATTGGTGCATACGACATTGTCGACATAGAAAAATTTTTGCAAAAAGAACTCGCTCCGAAAGGAATAACTTTGAGTTTGAAACCAAATAATAATACATTACAGGCTGTTATAAAGTCAAGCGAATCCATCGACTTTACAAAGAGTGACTCCATAGGTTTATGGTTGGGATTTTCACCAAAAATTCTCGAAAAAAACATTAAGCACGAATCAGACTTACCTGTAAGTATTCTTAAAGTACAATCTGTTAGAATAGAGTGTAACATTGTCGGTGGATCATATTTAAACGATCAAAAAGTTCATACTATTCATCAGTTTTTCCCTAGAGTGAATCCTGGTTTCAAAATTATTGAAGTACCTGTGAAAATTATTTATCTTCCCATTACAGTAAAAAGTATTGATTACTTAGAACTACGTGTAGTTGATCAAGACGGAAATTTGGTCAATTTTCAGGACGAAGAAATAACTATTAGAATTCATATTAAATCTTTGTAATGGGTATTGTTTATGATTCAAAGAAAAAATATATAAACGAATCAACATGGAAATCGTCAATCAGTCAACATCGAAAAGTCAAGGTGTTAACACAAAAAAACCTCAGTTTTCTCAAAAGGATAGGACTAAAAGTCATTCGTGGTGGTGTTGCTTAATTTTTTGTTGCAATGGCCGGAATTCTAAGTATTCAATCTCCGATCGTCTTCGACGATTCCGTAAAAAATTATGAGTTTCATACTCATCAGCCTTATACAATCTCCGAGTATAAAAATACCGATGAGATTCGAATATCCATTCAACATCAGGACCTGTGTGTTCTTCCTTCGCAAAGCTTATTGCATATTAGTGGTAAAATTACTGCTGAAAATGGTACTCGTTTAAGCAATACGCAATTAGTTAATAACGCTATCTGTCATCTGTTTGAGGAGTTTCGCTATGAGCTAAATGGTGTAGAGATTGATAAATGTAAAAATCCTGGTATAACATGTACTATGAAAGGAGCATTATCGTTTACACAAAGTCAAAAATATATTAAGAATTAATTTTTGAAAATTCATTCGCAGGCTATATGTTAGAAAATAATGGTTGGAAAATTGAAAACAATTCTAATTTTCCGGATAACGAAGGTAACTTTGATATTGTTATACCTTTGAACATGCTCTTTGGATTTGCAGATGATTACAATAAAATTGTTGTGAATATGAAACATGAACTCATTCTCGTTCGATCGAGAAACGATTCGAATGCTGTTTTACAAGTTAACGTAGCAGCGACTCCAGAAGCACCGGTTAAATATGAAGATTTTAAACTGGTTTTGAAAAGAATTGAATGGTTAATGCCCTATGTAACTGTATCTGATAAATTCAAAATTAATCTTTTAAATTTCCTGGGTAAAAATCAATCCATTGACATGAGTTTTAGAACATGGGAACTTT
Source organism: Encarsia formosa (assembly GCA_038277355.1). Classification (NCBI taxonomy): domain Eukaryota; kingdom Metazoa; phylum Arthropoda; class Insecta; order Hymenoptera; family Aphelinidae; genus Encarsia; species Encarsia formosa. The sequence continues at coordinate 73,963,349 of CM076184.1, forward strand.
ATGAGTATCCCCAGCTTCCAACTTCTAATCGTCATGTTTGGACGGTTAAAACTTCTAATCAGTTAGAGAAACCTAGATTTATTATTTTATGTTTTCAAACTAATCGTAAAGATCACAAAGGTAATAATGCAAGCTATTTTGATCATTGTAATATTAGTAATGTTAAACTCTATCTCAACTCACAATATTATCCTTATGGTAATTTAAATCTTGATTTTAGTCATAATCAATACTCTATCTTGTATGATATGTTCGTTAAATTTCGAAATTCTTATTACAGCAAAGATCCTGAACCTTTTATAACAAAGGAACATTTTAAGGAATATATGACCCTTATAGTCATTGATTGTTCTAAACAAGACGAATCCTTGAAAAATGCTCCAGTTGATATTAGACTTGAATTTGAAACTAGAGAAAATATCCCTGCTAATACTGCTGCATATTGTCTTATTCTTCACGATCGTATTGTTCAATACAATCCTATGTCGGGAGATGTTCGAAAGCTTGTTTAAAAATGTATAAATACAAAAGTTCACAACATTATACATTCATTTGTTCATCATGGAGCGAAGAGAACTCAACTCTCAAAAAACCCCTTTAATATCTAATGATTCGAAGAAAAATTATAAAAGTTATGATTTTTCAAAAGAATCTGTGAAAAAAGAGGAACCCCTAAAAAAGTATGACTACAAGTATGAAAAAATGAAACTTGATGGTCGTTCAGAAAAATGTGATAATGGTTTCAGAACTAAAACGTACATAAGTCAATTTAAAAACTCGTAAGTAATAAAGAGAGTAAATTGGGGAGATAAAGCAAGTAAGGATGTATCTCACAGAAAAGAGCGTTGGTCGGAGCTCTTTTCACTCTCTCTATTATTACTAATCCGCTCCTCATACACAAACAATTAATCTAAAAATCAAATAGTAAAACCACACTCAAAATCAACTTCTCATAGACAAATAGTCAATCTAAAAATAGAATATTAAAACCGTCCCACAGAGACAAACAATCTCTCAACAACCCCTCGTAGACAATAGGTCAATCCAAAAATCGAATAGTAAAACCACCCCTAAAAACCCACCCCTCATAGACCAACGGTCCACTCAAAATCCAATAGCAAAACCACCCCCACAATTACCTTACCCACCCCCTATTTCCCTTTCAACCCCCTCCGAACGGGGGTGGGTTCCGAGGGGGTGTATCCAGGATCGGTATAGCCTTAACTACTAATAAAGATTTTATTAAAAATTATATAATAAAAATGATCTAACAAAATTTATTGCCCACATAATATTTTCCCGCAAGCGCGTGCGAGTCATCGTGTATTGTTTCGCCAGTCCAATCGCATGAGCAGCACCGGATAATCCGGTGGCGAGCATGGAATCGACCGATGAATATCATGGGACGATTGCATGCGATGCTTACAGATCTGTTCCATGAGCGTAGCATGGGTCAAACCCGACATTTTTCTCTCCGTGCAACTCATCCGTCGGCCGTGAGAATCTTGCTGAACTCGATGACCTGCTGCTGATTTCCGATGACGCGTAGGGGGCACGAAAACACTTAAATAATAAAACAAAACTATCCGCGGTGGGCTGAGTCCTCATCCGAGCACAATTCGGCAAAAGGATAACTTCCGCGTGCCACCCGTCGTTTCTCCGTCGGCTTCCAATCCGGACACCTAAAACCTGGGAAAAGTTATGCTACAATAAAATAACGAAACACTGTAATTCTCTTTTCGGAACTGTTTAATAAAACAAAGCGGCGTGGCAAGGGGAATAAGCAATATGGCCCGCTGGCCTCGCACTCACAAACCTCACGTAGAACAAAATTTTCTACTCCCACGTGGTTGACGTCAGGAGATCGTACGAATTTGACGGAAAAGAACCCACCAGATGGCTTAGCAATAGAAAGTCGAAGTCGCGCGTCGACCGTTCCTGACCCACACTGACGCCCACCGGTCAACCACCCAAACCTACGACACAAGGAGTATGCGTAAGTGCCTTTTAATCAGTTCTTTTACCTCCTCCTACGTTGTGCAGCTCGTTTTATAAGCGCTAGACTACGTCTAGGTCTGCTAAGTCGAGGAGAAGATCGGCTTGATCTCCCAGCATCAACAAAGTTGGATCGAAATTATTGTATAATCACGGTCCGCGACTAAACTGAATATACTGATCTGAATTAACTGCCCGATATTGATAACACCATTTTTTTTTATCAGTTTATCGCGGCTCACTGCTCTTTCTTTCATCTTTTTTTTTTAACTGTAAATTAGAATTACGAAATTATGAATGCTCGAACATGCTGAAAACGAAACTAGAATACACGATTTATGTAGCCGTACACGGTATGAATTTACGTACTGAATAAATCGTTCCCTTTATTTAAATAATATCTCCAGATCGATACTTATTGAATTTTGATATTTTTATTTTGACTTTCTAAACACTCAAACCACCCATTCAAATCCTGTTTAGCTCACAAAGAGTACTGCAACACAGAAATTGCGGAAAGACGCTGCGTACAGGGAAGGATTACTTTACTTTAGTCATTGATAATTTCCAACATAAGTCAGAGAGCTCCCATATTTTAATTGATTGTACTTCAAATAATGTCATTTTAATTTATTGTAATTTAAAACTGGTGTCTTAAAAATAAAATTGTATCCTTTTTAACTAACAAGGAGAGGGCCGGACATTTGGGTCATGGATTTGGCTAAAACTTGGTATATGGGCTCCAAATATGCCAAAAAGAAACCTCCAAGTGTCAGTTTCTCTGAATGGTCCTCTGAATGGGGAAGTCATGTTCCCTCTACACCCCATGTTGAAAAATCAGCATTTTTCAATAAAAAGCTGTTTTTGACCTGATTTTCAAAAAAATATTGCTCAGATCCTATTACACTTACAGAATTCCGGAACCTCGCATTTTTTTTGTCTTTCCAAGTACTTTATGGAAAAAATTATTTGGGATTTTTTTTTATGTTTTAGACCATGTAAAATTAAGATGTTTTTCGTCATTTTTTCATTTTAAATATCTCAATTTTACATAGTGTAATACATAAAAAAAAAATCCCAAATAATTTTTTCCATAAAGTGCTTGGAAAGACGAAAAAAATGCGAGGTTCCGGAATTCTGTAAGTGTAATAGGATCTGAGCAATATTTTTTTGAAAATCAGGTCAAAAACAGCTTTTTATTGAAAAATGCTGATTTTTTAACATAGGGTGTAGAGGGAACATGACTTTCCCATTCAGAAGCCCATTCAGAGAAACTGACACTTGTAGGTTTCTTTTTGGCTTATTTGGAGCCCATATACCAAGTTTTAGCCAAATCCATGACCCAAATGTCCGGCCCTCTCCTTGTTAGTTAAAAAGGATACAATTTTATTTATATGACACCAGATTTAAATTACAATAAATTAAAATGACATTATTTGAAGTACAATCAATTAAAATATGGGAGCTCTCTGACTTATGTTGGAAATTATCAATGACTAAAGCAAAGTAATCCTTCCCTGTACGCAGCGTCTTTCCGCAATTTCTGTGTTGCAGTACTCTTTGTGAGCTAAACAGGATTTGAATGGGTGGTTTGAGGGTTTAGAAATTCTAGGATTTCATAGAAGAAGTTGAGTTTATGTATTAAATAGACGTTCAAACATGTCAGATTCGGTAAAGTTGTTAAATATAATTTTAATTTAAAAATGAAAAAAAAATTCGTTAGGGTGAAACTAAAACAATGCATAATAGAGCTAAATAATGAGTTGAAACAATACTTCTCCAGGAGGGGCTCCTAAAATTACGCCTCCTCCGGGAAGAGCACCTTTCAAATATGTTAAATATAAAATTTTTTGACCGTTTTGAGGTGCTGCTCCTGAAGGAGCCAAAAAAAAGAGCTCCTCCAGGATACAACTATACAATAGAGGAAAATATATTTAAGTTGATTATAATGAAAATCACTCGTATGCCAAGAAATTTACAACTTCTGAAATTAACTGTCGATCTATAAGTAAGTTCACGATAAACAGTTTATGGACAATCATTCAATTTTTGAAGAGAACCTTAAATCTTTTAGCAAGAAAAACATAGACTGGTAGATGAATTTTCAACAAAAAAATCACTAACTGCGAAACAATGTGTCCTTTACATAACTTTTAAATCGTAACACTAATACATAGAAGTAAAATACATATGAGTAAATCCGCCAAACTCTGTTTTTTTTCAGTAATTTTGAAACTTTTTCAATTTTTGAAGCACACTCTTGAAATTTTTGCAATAATTCTTTAAAATAATAAGAAATAAAAAAATGTAGCGTGGATGGTCATAACAAGTTGCCTGAAAAAATTATTCAAACAATTAAATTATTATTAAAAAAAAAAATGAAAATCTGAGTATGCCAATCGATTTTTTATTAAAAAAATAAAAGGAAAGATAGTATTTTTTCAATTAAAAGCTGAGTTTTTTCATGATAATCCTCTAAACAACTTAAATTTTTTATAATAGTCATCATACGGCACTTTATGAACAGGTTAGGGTCTTTTTTTTTTTTATGTATTTTAATGTTGGCAATAATAATATATAGGCGATAATATCCACCTACTGATCTTTTTACACTAATCTACTAAGTAAATTATAAGTAAAGAGCAAAAAAAATGGATAAATATAAGTTCATAACTACGTCGTTGACCTGCCTGCTGTTGAAAGACATTAGTAAGTGTCGTCTGCTACAGGTTGAGTTCGAAGGTGCGAATAATAAAAAAACTCTTTTTTTTTAAACTAAATTAAGTTTTTTGGCTTCAGGCAGCTAAACTTAGTTAAAAAAAGTTATGTTTTATTGATCACACTTAAATTTGGAGAATTTTTTTTTAATCTGTGGATGTGCCAGCTGAAAAAAACATTTTTTACAAGGATTCACGCTCGAACTTTTCAGAATAAAATGATGTAAACAATAGCTTATTTTGAAAGCACATTATTCGGATTGGTCTTAAATTATTCGTTAAAGTATGTAGTTTTAGACGAATACACATTTGTGGCGTTTGAATAATGCCTGAACTTGCAAAAACTTGAATAAATAGGTTATTCATTTTTGTCAAAAACGTGTGGACACATTTTTAAAGTTATGTCATCTCTCGAAAAATATAGGCACAATATTTTTATGGGTCGTAAAACATTCCTTGAACCCAGTATTAATACCTCCATCAGTTGTAAATATGTAAAAAGATTGCCTGAAAAAGTTACAGCAGATAATATTTTCAAAACTTAGTTCCGGACACAGCGTTTTCTTGCGTTTTACAGGGTAAAACCTAATTTTTTAAACATTTGCATAAACTTTTTAGCATTTATATTTGTTTCCACAATCTCTAAAAGTGTAAATCTAAATAATTATTCAATTAAATATAAAAAAAATATTGTCTTAAACCTTTTTACTATGCCCGGACAGTGAAAATAAGAGTTTGGCGGATTTACTCATATAGGTCATTCCAACATCTTTCAGCAAAACCGTGAGCACGAGGTCAACCGATTTTCCTAATTTTTAAGTATGTTATAATATAACTATATTTAGGAGCTTTGCCAAAATTTAAGCTTAAAATATGCCGTAGAACCCGAATGACAGCCATTTGAAATAAAAAAATAAGCCTTTTTTAGGGCTATTTTAAGCCTATTTTTATCCCAACGTCAAATACTCGCCAAAAATAGAGTTATTATCCGATTTTTATGGTTGACCTCGCAAAATTTTCGTTTTTCAATATTCTTTTTAAAAAAATTTTTGTTCTTTTAAGAATAATTATTTTGATGCAAGTGCGGCGACAAACGCTAAAATTGATAAAATCTTCGATTTTGACGATTTTTAGAAATATTCAAACAGCTGCCATTTAGTGAGGTTTGAATATTTTTTTTTATGGTTGGTGGCAATCAATGTGTATATTCAAGACAATCAATTCTTTATGGGAAGTGATTAAATTCTTAAAGATTGTCAAAGTTACAGCTATGTAAATTTAAAAAAAAAATTCAAAAAACGCAAAGAACGCGTTTTGACTAATATTTAAATTGATGAAACTTTTTTCTCTGAATGTTTTTTTTTTCTCAAATTTTCAGGAAAATTTCTCCATAGCTTTAAAAACAATGTCTCATAATTCTTTAAAACTTTTTCGGTCATTTTAATACTGTTTCATGCACATCATTTTTGTCATTTTTATCGTTTTTTAAAGAAAATTCAGACTTAAGAAGAAAGGAAAAAATATCTTTTAACGCTACTCGCTTGTCCAAGAGTGCTTTTTATAAATTTTTAGAAATTTTTATTGCTACCTCTTCCGATACTTTTTGACTTAAAGTATTTATTTTTTAATAAATGCTGAAAAAATCAAAATTATCTTCCAATATCATTAAATATGATCTGCTTTTAAACAGTTTTTTTTTTAACTAAAAGATAGTCTCAAAAATTTTATTTAAATATTAACTATTTTTTAAAATAAAGTTAATTAAAGGTAAAACTTTAGTCATTGATTCTTTGAATAAATAAATCAACACTTATTATTCAATACTTCTTATTTAAGGCAATAACAATTTTTTAATTTGTCTAATTAAAAGTGCAGTGCACTCCTGAACAAAAATTTAATTGTTTTACACAACTTACAATAACTGCACTAACATGTATACACAAGCATCGACTGTTTAAATTATTCTTTGAATAAGAATAAAACAAATAATAATCAAAGCACATACTACTTACATTAAATACAAATTTTTAACTTGTATATTGTTCCATCTACGTTATGATTGCAAGTATAAAAAATATTTCTGTTAAAAAAAAAGGTTGAAAGAAGTATTAAATTAAAAAAAATTACATTAAAAAAAATAAATTTTTCTAAATCATTTTAACATTTTTAAATCTAAGGTCTTGTGAATATAATTTAAAACGCATTGTTGTGGTGTTACTTGTTCAAATCTTTTTTCTAAAGTTTGCTTATTAAGTTTTAAGTCTTGCTTGGAAACATAAAGAAACCTAAAAGTTTAATTAATAAATCAGTTGTTATTATTTGAAAACTGTAATCTAAATGTATGAATTTAACTTATAAATTTATAAATACCTGATTCCTTGTACATTCATGGTAAGATATTCACACATTTGTTTGGCATTTAAAATTTGTACTTGTTGAATAGAAATTTTTCTTGCTGATCGTTTCATAACAGTGCCTATGCTGTTGCAGGAACTCTTACCATGCGATGTTCCGGAAAAGTTATAAGATTTCAGTTCCAGACCGAAATCATTCCTATGAAATAAAAGATTGACAAATGGTTTATGTAAAAAAAATTTTAAGCTATCACTTTTGTACTGTTACTAAAACTTATAACTAGCTTATTTTATATAATATTTTTTAAGCATAATTATAAAAAAAATAATTTGATTGGTTCAAGAAATTGTATGAGATCATTAATAAAAAACGTTCAATAACGATAAAAGATTAAATAATTCACTTCCTAAAAAAAGAGATTTAACAAAAGGTTAAAAGTTTTTTATAAACCATAAACAATAAATATACATATTTCATAAACAATAAACCAAAAACATAAATGATAAGAACTTTTTATCCTTTAGTTATGAATTTTTTATTTTTTTAACTGAAAAATTAATAATTTTATTTTTACTCACTTGTTTTTAAATTGGTGTGGAGCACCATCGGAAAAATACATCAAATTTTTTATAAACGGATACTCCTGCTTAATAGAGTCAAGTACTGTTTTTAAAAAAATATGTACAGCTCCGGATGAATGATCTTCACCATCACATATTACGCAATAATTAGCCACTTTGATAAGATTATCTTTTTGATCCTTAAAGTGCAATGTAAGAGTAAACAATGAAGCATGTGTATTTTTGAAGTAAAAAGCCTGAGCTGAATTTTGACGTATGAATGGGTAATTTTCTGCGAAGTCCATGGTTATAAGCCCAGTTTTCTCATCCAAATTTTTCTTTGACTTTGCATAAAAAAGTTTTTGCTCATTTGAAATAAAATGGTGTTCTGTAAAGTTCCACATGTCGGTAGATAATTCCACAATAATTTCTGTTACAGTTTTTTCCAAGGTTAACAACGTTGTTCTAGTTATTTCGTTGCCATCTTCATCTATGATTTTTTCAGTGCCCCAATTTGTATACTTAATAATTTTTTTTGGATTATCAATATCTAGAGCTAAAAATGGATAGATAGTTTCTTTACTAGGACATTTTTGACATTTATGTAACATCTACTCTTTTTTTTCAACTGAGCAAACAAAAATATCAAGTACTTCGCGATAATTCATTCTAGGTTTCACTGATGCTAATTTATGCTTTACATTTTGATGTATAGAACAAATACAAACAATATGTGAGCCAGAACTTCCAGCCAAAACACATTGCTCAAGTTTTTGTTCGAAAAAAAAGCTAAAGGGCTATTTTCAACAATCCAGTTTTTGTGGAGAAGTTTTATATCGTACAGTAAATATCTCTTTCGTAATAAAATTCTTTCACCATTTATTCTCACACTTATTTTTTCTTTCACTCCCCTGCACACAGCACTATTAGAGTCGTCTAAATAATAACTTTTGATACTTGCCCTTGTTTCTAGAGAAATGCGAAAAAAATTTTCTTCACGCGATGAAAATAGCCTGAGAAAAGGTTTTATAATATTTTAAAACATATTTTTAATTAACAAAAAGATCTGTGCTAAGTGCAATACAAAAATTATGAATTTAAACAGTTTTCACTAAAGCAAAAAAAGAATTTTGTTAAATATTGAGTTGGCTTTTCAGCTCCAAATAATTTTAGTGAGTGTAGTTGGGGGAGTGAGTAATTAAAATACACCTTTTTTATTATTATATACAATTGAGAATTTATTTACAATATTTACAGACCTTCTGGGTTGAGTTAAACAATTGTTTACACCTTACTTGAGTATTTACAGTAATAAAGAGTTGCAATCAACTCAGTTGAGTTGATGTACACCTTGATGAATGAGCCTGTTGTTATGATAAAACTTCTTTGTTGTTGAGCAGAGTCCTTGGGTGATTGTAAATGATGAGTGGATCCTTTTGAGAGTAAACCAGTTTAGCGTTGAGAGAAGCTTGACGAGTATTACCTTGAGGAAAAGCAAAACCAAAATACCGCGTTCACCCTGCGGCAGTAGCGAGGTTATGGTCGTTTGCGCTTAAACCATGAGTGATGAGCCAGTGATTTTCCACTCTTGCATGATTTTCAAGTAATTTGTAATCACACAATTATATTTATGTAAGTATATTCATACTCAACTTTGTATTGCCCAACGAATTTCAAATTAGTTAAGATGACTTTGTATTGATGATTCGGGCATTGGTTTTTTAAATAATTAAAAATCTAGTGAATATTAGTTCACCTAGAGTATTCCCTTAATTTTTAAAATAAATGAAAAAATTGAGAAGAAAAAAATTGTCCCAGGTGAGATTCGAACACACGACCTCCTGCATTCCGGTCTGTCGCTCTACCACTGAGCTACCGGGCGATTGTGTGTTCATACTCTTCTAGTCAAATTTATTTTCTACTCAATTAAAAACCCGATTCCCCGTACCCACCCATTTTACCCATTGCGACCTACCTCTCAATCAGGGTCGATATTACTTATGTAAGTATATTCATACTCAACTTTGTATTGCCCAACGAATTTCAAATTAGTTAAGATGAATCGTCCGGTAGCTCAGTGGTAGAGCGACTGCCCGGAATGCAGGAGGTCGTGTGTTCGAATCTCACCTGGGACAATTTTTTTCTTCTCAATTTTTTCATTTATTTTAAAAATTAAGGGAATACTCTAGGTGAACTAATATTCACTAGATTTTTAATTATTTAAAAAACCAATGCCCGAATCATCAATACAAAGTCATCTTAACTAATTTGAAATTCGTTGGGCAATACAAAGTTGAGTATGAATATACTTACTTCAAGTAATATCGACCCTGATTGAGAGGTAGGTCGCAATGGGTAAAATGGGTGGGTACGGGGAATCGGGTTTTTAATTGAGTAGAAAATAAATTTGACTAGAAGAGTATGAACACACAATCGCCCGGTAGCTCAGTGGTAGAGCGACTGCCCGGAATGCAGGAGGTCGTGTGTTCGAATCTCACCTGGGACAATTTTTTTCTTCTCAATTTTTTCATTTATTTTAAAAATTAAGGGAATACTCTAGGTGAACTAATATTCACTAGATTTTTAATTATTTAAAAAACCAATGCCCGAATCATCAATACAAAGTCATCTTAACTAACACAATTATATTTATTGGCACTCACTAATCACTTCCCTTTGAGCTCGCATTCGGATTATTATTGAATTTGAGCTTCTTTTGCTTACACGAGGCGTGAAAGCAGGCCGAAAAAACCCGGAGAATGGAATCCAAGTAAGCAGTTGATTTTTACCCGTGTTGAGCCCAAGTAACGTGAAAGCACTCCGTAATTAATCGCGCGCTCGCACATAACTTTTACTTTGAGTATTACAGCAAACTATTATTGAATTTGCTTGAGTCACGTTGGCACGAGGTGCAACGCTAGCCGACATGCGTTAACCTACAATCGAAGTCCGAGCACGAGGCAGCCGCCGAGGAGGCGCTCGGCCGGTGAGCCAGCCGGTAAGTGACCGACGCTAGATAATTGAGGCGGCCGATTTAAATATTTAATTAAGAGTTTGACAAATTTGCACTAAAAATGAAATCAAACCTTCATTTTTATTAAAGTAAAGTTTATTTAAAACGGAATTTATTAGTTTATTTAAAAAAAATTATTTTATTTACTAAATTGACAGGGTAAAATTTTTGAAATAAACGTTAAGTCATATATATTATACAATCTGTATTTTCAGTCGTAATACCCCTAGTGCTTCAAAATTGTTGATAATTTTCCGACTGTGTTTTGTTGCACAGCAACGAGGGGGGAAAGTTTGGCAGGATTTTTTGTCAAACTTGCCTCACGAGTTGCTGTACAAAAAAACTGGAGGAAAATTATCTAAAATTTTGATGCACGAGGGGTATTCGGCTGGATTGTTTTCCCCAGCTGAATTTCACTTCATAGAAATGCTGTATTTTACATTTTTGCGGTCATAGTTTTATTACTATTTGTTTACTATGAATATAATAATGAATACTCATACATAGCTATACACCGCAGTGACTCGGGTCTAACCCAAAAGCTGAATCGAGTAAGTCTAACAATTCGAGTTGCTATGCGACTCGAAACGTTCGAATTAGAAATAACCGAAAAATTATGGAAATAATTTTACCCACACCCCTCCACCAAATGTCAAATGCGGCGTTTCTATTGGTTGAAATTCAGTTCGGGGAAATAATCAATAAAATCCATTTGAACTTACCAGATTTCTTCAACTTCTTCATCTCTTCCAATTGATACCTCGTGCATTTAAAATATAAATTGATTGTGTTTAAATTCCAATCATCAGGAACGAAAGTTAAAAGTTCAATTTTTTCACCAAGAAACCAAGAACTTTCATTATTAAGTTTCTGCAGCTCATCAAATTTAGGCAACTCTACTTGAAGAGAAGCTTCAAAAGTTTTTTAAGTTTTATTAACAACATGTTGCATGATTTCTACCTTTTTTATAGCGCTTCCTTCGTAAAAGCTGGTAAATCAAACATCAAGAAAATCGTAAAGTTTTCTTTTTTCTTGACTATCAGTTATAAATTCAAGATTGTTTTTATCCATCTCACTTGGTACAGAAGACGAAACATCACCTGATAAAATTAAAACATTTTCACTTTCTTCTATTTTTTGTTTATTTTGTTTGTCTGATTTTAAAATTCTTTCACAACTAGAGCATACTATTTGACATGCAATTATTTTTTGATCAAATACTTTCTTTAAGTATACAATTGATTCATTATCTAAAACAACTAAATCATTATCAATTTTAACTCTATGTCTTTTCAATGGGTCAACACAGTATTTAAAATTCAAATTTTCAAAGTTTTAAATGTTGCAATCAATTTTTGCATAACAATTACCACACAGTTTTTTTTCTAGGAGTCATCTCAATCGACAAACATTTTTTTGATTTTTCGCATAAATCTAGGTTAACTGTGATTAAATTTTTTGTAATACTTTTGTTATGAATTTTAAAGAATACATGAAAAAATCTACGATTGAAAAGAACATTTAAACAAAAATTTTTATACGCATTAAACAAACTTATTTCATTTATAAATTAAAATAACATGATGTACATTGTAAACATGATTTACAACAAATTAATTACTTAATACATTAAATTACAAAAATATAAGAGCCACAACATTTTCTAAATACTCAATAACATTATTTCTATTATAAGACAAAACAACGTTTCTCAAGCGATAGTCGTAGCTTTTTTGCTTTTTTTTCATGGGAACAGCAATGTCTCTGCCGGTTTTTTGCTGCGTAATCAGTCATATTTTGCTCGTTTTTCATCGGATGTAAACATTAGGTCAACAGAATCCATGACATAATATCCGAAGACACAATATCCGGTGGACAAAATATTCCGACAAAATATACGAAAATAGAATATCCTAAAGACAAAATATCTTGCATATTTTAAATAAATAAAAACTAAAGTTATTTTGGAATCATCAAACAGATTTATTGCGAATAAAAATCAATATAATGATAGAATCAACAAAGTTATAAGAGAAGAGATATTTTCTAGGTACTCAATAACATTTTTTTTTTAATATTCCGACACAACATTTTTTAGTCTTTCATCGTATAACTTTTGTTTCTTCTTCGGAGGAAACTAACAAATGTTTAAAAATCAAAAAATTACCATCTTTACTCGCAGAGCTCGTATATACAGTTCCAGGGCATTTTGTATTAACAATATCAACGTTGACAAATCCATTATGCCAACCTTCCAAACCATTGTTTGTTCTGGGTAAATTCTTGATGACATCGTGGTAACAATTCCATACATCAATTTCAAATAATGGTTGTCCTCGAGTATTGTGTCTTTTTTTTTCTCCAATCCACGTGCGTTCAATATAATCCAAAAAATCAGTAAACGAATCTTCATTTGTAATAAAATATTCAGAAGAAACTAGTAAATCATAAGCATATATCACATCACATACTGGAACAAAAGCTAAACCAGCTATCATATTTACTGATGTCATAAAAATCACATTATCAGCATATTTCATTTGTAGTCCACAGCTCTGAATATGCTTAAAAATATTTTGTTTGAAATGAAAAAAACATCCTTTTAGGCGAAAATTAGAATACAGTTTTTGAAATGTGTTAATAAAACCAATCTCATAATCAAGTAGTATTTCATCAGGTATACAATCATTAGTTAGGGTCTTCAATACGTTCAAAATAGCTTCGTAACTTTTTTTTTCTACGATTCGTGCTCGTGATTTTTTGTCAAACTTGCCCCACGAGTTGCTGTACAAAAAAACTAGAGGAAAATTATCTAAAATTTTGAAGCGCGAGAGTTATTTGGCTGGATTATTTTCCCCAGCTGAATTTCAACCCATAGAAATGCTGTATTTTACATTTTTGCGGTTATAGTTCTATTACTACTTGTTTACTATGAATATACCTATGAATACCCATAGGTATACACCGCAGTGACTCGGGTCTAACCCAAAAGTTGAATTAAACAAGTCTAACAATTCGAGTTGCCATGCAACGAATTGGAAATAATCGAAAAATTATCGAAATAATTTTACTCACACCCCTCCGCCAAATGTCAAATGCGGCGTTTCTATTGGTTGAAATTCAGCTTGGGAAAAAAATCTTTAAAAAACGATAAAAATGACAAAAATGATGTGCATGAAACAGTATTAAAATGACCGAAAAAGTTTAACAGAATTATGAGAGATTGTTTTTAAGGCTATGAAGAAATTTTCCTGAAAATTTGAGAAAAAAAAAACATTCAGAGAAAAAAGTTTCATCAATTTAAATATTAGTCAAAACGCGTTTTTTGCGTTTTTGAATTTTTTTAAAAACTTTACATAGCTGTAACTTTGACAATCTTTAAGAATTTAATCACTTCCCATAAAGAATTGATTGTCTTGAATATACACATTGATTGCCACCAACCATAAAAAAAAATATTCAAACCTCACTAAATGGCAGCTGTTTGAATATCTCTAAAAATCGTGAAAATCGAAGATTTTATCAATTTCAGCGTTTGTAGCCGCACTTGCATCAAAATAATTATTCTAAAAAGAACAAAAATTTTTTTAAAAAGCTTATAGAAAAACGAAAATTTTGCGAGGTCAACCATAAAAATCGGATAATAACTCTATTTTTGGCGAGTATTTGAAGTTGGGATAAAAATAGGCTTAAAATAACTCTAAAAAAGGCTTATTTTTTTATTTCAAAAGGATGTCGTTCGGGTTTTACGGCATATTTTAAGCTTAAATTTTGGCAAAGCTCCTAAATATAGTTATATTATAACATACTAAAAAATTAGGAAAATCGGTTGACCTCGTGCTCACGGTTTTGCTGAAAGATGTTGGAATGACCCATATATTCATTATCTTGAGATACGCTCGATAGGTTAAGCAGGCCTACAAAAACCTCTTTAAGGATTTTATTGCTTCAGAGATGAAAATTTAATACATCTTTGATAAAACTAATAAGACTATAATTTTTTAAAGTATTAATCAGTAAAAACAAACCTTATTGTATAATCCCAGAAAACACAGCGTGGGTTTGTGACGTTTTTTAGAGTCAAATGTTGAAAGTATACTTTAACAGGCTCTGAAAGCTGTATGTGTTTGCCTTTTCCAAGAGATGCAGATATGACTTTACTGTTAACTATGCTTAACACTTTGTGGTGATAAGAATCAGAAGAAGATGAAGACATATATAAACTAGATTCAAATTTTTCTTGAATCATGAAAGGGTAGTCGTACGGTTGAGGTTGTAGAATCCGTTCAAGACCATCAAAAGCCATGAAAACAAGTCTAACCAATCCATCTTTATTATCATTTCCTTGAAGAGCGTTTTTTGTCAATTCTATGCGATTTTCAAGCTTTGACCACTTATTATGTCTATCTGCTTTCCAAGGAAAAATTTCGAATTTTTTCTCGAGATTTTTTATTTCCAAAACTCTTACTTCCATAACTGCAAATAAAAAAATTTGAGATTTATATTAAAAGAGTAAAAATATTTTTTATATACTCGTAAACTGAAAATAAAAAACTATTAATAACAGATGATTTTCAAAAACATAGTACCGCATAGTATAAAGAAAAAAAAAATTGTATTATAAAAAGTTTTCCTTTACTGTAAATTTTATCGTATGACAGGTCCTTATAGCCCTAATATATAGCGTAAGAGTTAACGCACTGACCGCAAAAGTAGAACCAGGTTTGAATCCTATCTAGGTTAACAAGTTTTTTTTCTCTTTCAATTCTAATTCTAGGGAGGTAAGTATTTATTTGAACAAATTATAATTATATGAATCCATTAATTTTTTTTTTTTTCTACTTATTTGAGCCACAAGCACTAAATACCATGATATAAAGACTAACAGGTATGTATGCCGTGGGCTCGAATTGGCCCGCGCGTAGCGCAAACTCGAACTTTTACCTCAAATTTTCGTGATTCCACTTTCCAACCCAATTTATATCGTTAGTGGGTGGGGTTTTTACCTATGGGAAAAGCAAACGGAGGAACACGGTAATTGAAATATAAAAAAAGCAGAGTTGATTTTAATACTTAATAAACAAAAATAACTAAAAGCTAAACAACCATATTGCTCGCGAAATATAAACTAAAATTTTATTGAAAAAATACCCCCCCCCCCCCCCCCCCCCGAAGGAGGGTACAGATTACATGCGTCTGTGTGTCGCTAAGGTTTTCTTCCAATCAATAATCCATTCGCACTAAGTACTTAATAGCATAAATCTCACAATGTTTTTATCACAGTTGAGTTGCTGTAATACACATATAAATAAACTTATAAAAATACAAATACATAAAATACAATATACATAGTCATACATTTACAATGTGGTGATCACAGTCGATAGTCGGGGATCCCAGTCAGGTAGTTGCTCAGCAACTAAGGCTATCTGCAGTGCGGTCAATGAACATAATATATAATAAATCAATATGAATTTCGCACACACAACATAGAATAAGTAATTATTAAGAGCAACAATACAGAATAAAACGCAATATGCATCACAAGAAGGAAGGGTGCGCTTTGATTTGGTCAGGGTGATTCACAAAAAATAAAAAATAAGATAAAAGAAGAACAACAACAAAACAAGCTACTTAATAATCACAGTCAATATTGCCTGACCCCCGACAGGTGCTCTACGTAAATGTTCCGGGACCATTTAATCGCGTCGCTGATCATGAGCCCCTCATCATCCGCGCATAAAACGAGCAAATGTTGAGGAGTCCCATCACCCGCTCGTTGCCTGGAACCCAGCCGCCAAGGGCGCCGACGACGAACGCTTTCACTACGACCGTGTAGCCCTGCCATTGTAGGTTTTCAGCAAGCTGGCGGTACTTGGTAAGCTTCCCCGTTCTTGCTTCACAGAACCACTCCATCTGGTTCTCGAACGGCACGGCCACATCAACGATCATGATCTTTCTCTCGATCTCATTTCGGATCACCAGATCGGGCCGCTGTCTGGCGAACTCCTCGTCAATACCTCTGATAGCTCGATTCACTCTGATTCCCCAAGGGACATTACTTGCCTTGACGAGCCTGTCCAGGTTGGCGTCGTGGCATTTGGTGTGAACGTCAGAGTGTACGCCGCAGTGCTGGAGCACATGAGACAATATCTCAAGGTCACCGCATTTCCTGCATTGCATGCCCACCCCAGGAGGTTTCCATCGCATAGTGGCGTTTAAACACACTACCCCTAGGCGAGCTCGGTGGACAAAACGCCAGTCAGCGAAGCGGGTGAAACTGCCGGTGCGGAGGAAGTGATTGCTCACCACCCTCCGGCCGGTTACCTCGAGCACCTTTCCTTGATTTTGCTTGGCAAGAACTCTTTTCTCGTAGTGCCCCACCAGTGCGGCCCTCAGCCTCCAAACGACCTGTCCGCGAGCCATGGGTGGGATGATGATGATGTTATTGTCGTTCCTGTTGCCTGGGCGACGGCACTCCAATGAGAGTTCAGTACGCTCGACAGTCCACCTCCATTTCAGACCCAGACAGGGGACATCCATCTGGTCGCGTTTCTGGCTCTCGACCAAAGTGAGGAACCTCTTGATGGTCGAGCGAATTCCCCCTCTAGGGAGCCCGACAGATAGTTTTCCATATCATGCTCGTCAGCGGGGTAGCCCACTCGTTCAGCTACGGTCTCCCGCAACGTCGACATGGCCACATTAGCCACGTTTGTGTCCTTAAAGCTGAAGAGCTTAAAGGCATGAACGATGGTAAGAATGTCGGCCATGTCTGCGAGAGGCAAAAGCCCTCCGCCCCCCCCCCCCCATGTATGGAGGGAGGAAGACCAATTCGGCGCTCGCACGTCGGGGGAGCCCCTTTTCAACTCGCTGTCGGCCTCCCCGAGAGGACCTTTTCTCACATCCGAACCCTTCAGACAAAAGTCCATTCGTGGCAGAATAAAGGTAGCTACGGTCTCAAGTTTCTGCCAAGGGGCCAACAATGAACCGTCGACCGCACGGATGTCCACCGACAGCTCTTCTATGGTGGTGTACGGCGTCTGCTTGACTTGAAATCCCGTTGGGGTGCCCAAATGTTCGTAAGCTTCGCCACGGTCTAGGGCGCGCATCACCTCACCCTGTATGTTGAACTGCATTCTCTCGACCGCATCGACACCCCGGCCTTTCAGGTGTAGGGTAGCAGATTTCGCAGGGTTGAAGATGAAGCTACCAACCGCAGCAAAGTCCTCCGCAGATCTCAGGAGGATTCTCATCGCCTCGGGCGAGTCCGCAATGAGACCCATGTCATCTGCATAGTCGACGTCTGTGAAAACCTCTCCCGCAAGTTCGTAGCCCCCACCTGAAGCCGCAACTGCCCTAATAATAGGCTCCAGAGTGAGGTTAAAAACTATCGGGCTCATGGGACATCCTTGCTTCACGCCCGAGTCAATGGAGATGGGCTTGGTGATGCCGTCCGCTGTCCTGACGCAGGTGGTCGCGCCATCATACGCTGATGCGATCAGCTTCCTGACCAGCTCCAAAACCCGATACTGCTCGAGGGCATTGAAGATAGAAGCATGGAGGACCAAGCCAAATGCGTTGGTGAAGTCCAGCCACGCGACCATAACTTCCCTCCCTTTGGACTTTGCGTCTCGCAGAATTTCTTGCAAGACAAAATTGTGTTCATGGCATCCCTCAAACGGGAGGAAGCCTTTCTGGGACGCGCTTATTATCTTGTTAGCTTTGGCCCAGCAGGTGCGGTGGTCGGCGACAAGCGAGGAGAGGAGTTTAGGGGTAGTATCTCCCATCGCAATGGGCCGCCGGTTCCCGATTTGGTCTCTCGCCTTTCTTAAAAAGCAACACAGAGTCGGAGTTTTTCCAGCACTGTGGTACTGCGCCCAATCTAAGACAAGCATTGAAAAGAGCCGTTAGCACGTGACAGCCCGGGTCAGCTTTCCTTAGATCCACGACGTAACGCCGTCGGGCCCCGGGGATGAGTTACATACCTCGGAGAATTTTTGCAACTTCGTCGGATCCGAATGGGCGACACAGGCCGGTACAACTTTCGGCACTGGGCTAGTCGGCGTTGAACAAAGGGGATAATTCGCCGCCAGGCTCTCTCACAAATCAAATAACAAGATTCTGCTCTTGGGCTGCTAAACAAAGTTACAAAATCCCAATGGTTTTTAACCAGCTTCGATTTAAATACCTGCACACGGTGTCTCCACGCTGAAGAATATGTGTACGGGAGAAAAAGATAGTTTGCAAGTGAGATGACTTCTCTCACTCACCACACACATTAGATCCAATCCTTCACACGGCATACAATGAGTTAACGAACCTTAATTTTCGGTGATCAACTCACAATACACAACAAATCTGAAGCATCGGGCTCTTTCGCTCGACGCCGCTACTTTGTTTTAGACAATGACCTGGATGTCGGTTACACTTGCTGGAGTTTCTCGGCCGTAAACTGCTGAAACACAGCAATGACACTGTGCTCCGTACACTTCCGATTCACCGTAGCATTTATCGAATGTGAACCATGCTCTAATAAATAAATTATTAAACTTGAAAACCGATAAATAAACAACGCGGCGAGAGCTCTGAAAATACGTGTTTGGTGGTTACGAATTGAATGCCGAAGTCAGTCTGCTCGGACTCGCGCCTAATGTATCGACCGCCCAGTCAGTATAATCAATTCGCGCGCGACTTTTGAAATTGTTTTTTCAACCACTCTTACACCAGATACTTAATTGGGTACTCGGAAATCCCATCAATAATTTAGGATACCAGATAAAAAAAAAAAAAAAAAATTGTTAAAAATACCTTGGAATTCAAATACCCGAGCAAGTACCCTATCTGCAACTCCGGTGAACGGTTGACTACCTGGGTACTTGATTTTCTTGACCTGACTCCCCGATTACTCGGAAACGAGTTTTGGATACCCAGATAATCGAAATAAGGGATATTCCAATTCAAAACGAGCATGTTTCGAAGCAGAAAATTACTTTATATGAAATTTGGCTCTCGTATTAAATGGTTCAGAGTAAGTTTTTTGGCCTAATATGAAGGGTATATCTTCAACCCATTCAAAGTTACAGACCTTGGAGCATTTTATAGGTTAATATTTTCAAAAATTCATAATTCTAGAACGGTTCATTGGATTGAGAGGGTTTTTTTTTTAAATATGCGTAAAAAATTTAAGTATTTTATAAAAAGTACAAAAAAGTGCAAAAAAAGTGAGCAAACGTTTTAAACTCAAATTTTTTTCCAAGGGGCCAAACCGATTTTCAAAATTCAAAGCTCAAATTAAAGTACAACCATTCCCTTTAAAATTATGTTTGAAAATTTTTGTACTTTTAATTAGAACCGAAGTTAAAAACTTTTGATGTTGCACCGTCACATCACCGACTAGCGTACCGATGCTGACTCCAGTGGCAAGGCACGGTGGGCGACTGGTTGTGCGGTCACTCATGTGACGACGCAATTTTATTCATTTATAACTTCGGTTCTAATTAATAGTGCAAGAATTTTCAAACGGAATTTTAAGGGTCAATTGGAAATACTTTAATTTGAGCTTTGAATTTTGAAAATCGGTTCGGCCCCTCGGCAAAAAATTTGAGTCTAAAACTTTTAAACGTTTTTTTTTTGCACTTTGTATAAAATATATAAATTTTTCTCAAAACTAGACACAAAAACGCGTATTTAAATAAAAAACCATCTCAATCTGATAAACCGTTCCAGAATTATGAATTTTTGAAAGTATTAACTCGCAAAGTACTCTGACAGCTGTAACTTTGAACGGGTTGAAGCTATACACTTCATATCTGACCAAAATACTTACTGTGATAAATGAGCTAAATTTCATATAAGATCATTCTGCTCCGAAACGTGCTCATTTTTAGCTGGAATGCCCCATAACTACTTTCAAGTAGCTCATGCCTGAACAAAAGTTTACTTTTAGGTGATTTTTTATACTCGAAAAATTTATTAAAATGTTTTTCAATTTTAATTTGCGTCTGGGTGACCCAGTATTCATTCCATAAAATACTTCTACACCAGTAGAGGATCAGTTAAAAATCATATGAACCACTTCTATTTCCAAAATTGCAAGAAACATTTGTAGTGAGTCACTAATTTTAAAACAAACTATTGTTAAAAAATTGATTTTTTGATTAATTTTTCACACTTTGTAAATTTGTAGCTATCATGTTTTTCCTATTATAAGACACATTTCGAAAATAAGACATCCCCCGAAAACAAGCCAGTTCGTTGTTAGTGTCTAAGAATATAAAACACGCCCAATTTTTATTCGGTCACCTTGCAGTTAAGAGCCAACACGACTGTGTATTACGGATGTTGAAACAACTGTTATTTTATTTTTGAATAGTATTGTAACAACATGTCTGGAAAAAGGAAGTCTTATTCTGTTGAATTTTTTAGATGCTAGAGTCAAAGAGTCTAAAAATAAAAATTTAGTAACTTTTTGTAAAGAAAAAAATTTAGATTACTGGTTGGTTCTTAAATGACCATACTAAATTTAACAGTCTTGAAAAATACAGTTTCTCTAAGAAACTTAAATGTAGATCAGGCCGTACTCCTCGAAATTTAGAATTTGAAGACGCATTATTAGATTGTATAGTGGAAAGGAGTTCATTATCTAAAGTTGGGCGCCGATCGGACATCCAAGATTGTGCTTTAGCATTAGCTCCATAGTTTGGTATTTTGGATGATAAATTCAAAGCATCGTCTCGTCGGCTTGATAACTTTCTTCATCGCTATTCATTATCTTTACAAAAAAAATCCACAACTCTTTTTAAACTAGAAGATGAAAAAGTAGTTAAACGTACTCTTTCTTTTAAGTTATTGATTGAGAACAAAGACTTAGCTAAATATCTTTTATCACAAATGATCGCTATAGATATAACTGCTGTATTTATGAGAAAAGGGCATTAAAGCTCAACTGATTTTCGTGGTGCTTCATCGATCTACGTTCCAGCTAGTGGATACGAAAGCGCTAGCGTAACTTGTGTCTTGGCGAATTGTCTTAATGGAAGTAAAATCACTCCTTTATCACTTAATTTTGTCGAATTATCATATTTTTATGAATTTTTTATAATTATTTAAAAATGTAGGTGTAGTTTTATCACAGGTCTTACTGATTTTTTGTTAAACTTTAGGATAAGAAAAAAATGTATATGTGTCGTTTGATTTTATTTATATAAGACATCCCGTAAAAATAAGACTTATCGGATGACCCAAAAAAATACAGAACATATCTTATTATAGGAAAAACATGGTATTACTTTCGAGTATATTCAACACTATTCCAGAAGTGAGAAGCAATACTGAAAAAAAGATAGAAAAGTAACCACAGAGTCTTCGAATGGCATCTCGATCATAATGGGTCTGAAGCTGGTGTGCAGTTTAAGAATAAAAGTTCAACTGTATAATTTAAAAAAGTTAAAAAAACTAAAGTATATAATTATTTATTTCACTCTAACCCTAAAATGCGCATTTTAGATGCGTCCAGGGGCCTGCCGGTAGCTGCTAAAATCACGTTTCTAAGGCTTTCTCTGGCGCCATCTATTAAAAAAATTTCCAACACCAAATATTACGCTTGCTTTTGATGCTGCTAACAGCTAAAGGAACGTTCACAAACCACGTGGCCCAAATAGGGGGGGAGGGGGGGCGATTAAAAGGCTACGAAAGGTTACGTGGGGGGTAGAGCTGTTGATTCAGAAAGGCACGTGGTTTTTAAAGTGCCTGAATCAATGTTTCGATTTATAATATTTTACTGTCGAACGTTAAAGTCGGCTATCCCCCAAGCTCTAAAACCCCAAGACCCTTGGCGCCCGAGTTCAACAAAAAAACTGGTTGGATATCTCCCAAGCTCCAAACCCCCAAGACCCTGGGCGCCCGAGTTAAATTATTCCAAAAATATGAGTGCATTTTAATGAACGAAATAAATAATTTTGTAACGATACCTAACTACGCTGAACTGGTGCAATTATATCATGAAGTTGTAAATCTGAAATTTTTAACTCCAAAATGGCGTGGTTGATTAGGAAAACGCTATAAATTTTTACTTATTGGTGAACTCAACAAATTTTTTTCTTTAACTATAAATTAAATGCTTCTAAGAAGCAGACACATTTCGAGAAAAGTGTAAAAATTTTTGTTTGTTTATTGGTTATTTTTATTTTTTTTTTTTTATTTAATTTTTATTATTTTGTAATATTTCGAAGTGATGTATATAAAAGTACACTACAACCTTTTTGTGGAACAAAAAAAAAAACACTTTTTTATGGACTTGATATTCAAACATAAAGTACGCTTCACTTATAAAATTATTCCACTCGGTAACCAGAGTTTTGGAGGTTTAGAGCTTGGGAGATAGCTGATCAGTTTTTTTATTGAACCTGAATTTCCAGGGTTATGGGGGATTCAGAGCCTAAAAGATAACTGATCTGTTTTTTCTTTGAACCCCTAAGGGTTTGCGGGGTTCAAGACGTGGGGGATAGCTGATCAGTTTATTTATTGAACTCAAGTTCAAAGAAAAAAAAGAACAGTTATCTCTTAAGCTCTGAATCCTCCATAACCCTGGAAATTCAGGTTTAATAAAAAAACTGATCAGCTATCTCCCAAGCTCTAAACCTCCAAAACTCTGGTTACCGAGTGGAATAATTTTATAAGCGAAGCGTACTTTATGTTTGAATATCAAGTCCATAAAAAAGTGTTTTTTTTTTGTTCCACAAAAAGGTTGTAGTGTACTTTTATATACATCACTTGGAAATATTACAAAATAATAAAAAAATGAAATAAAATAAAAAAATCAAATAACCAATAAACAAATAAATATTTTTACACTTTTCTCGAAATGTGTCTGCTTCTTAGAAGCATTTAATTTATAGTTAAAGAAAAAAATTTGTTGAGTTCACCAAAGGAAGAGTTCACCAATAAGTAAAAATTTATAGCGTTTTCCTAATCAACCACGCCATTTTGGAGTTAAAAATTTCAGATTTACAACTTCATGATATAATTGCACCAGTTCAGCGTAGTTAGGTATAGTTACAAAATTATTTATTTCGTTCATTAAAATGCACTCATATTTTTGGAATAATTTAACTCGGGCGCCCAGGGTCTTGGGGGTTTGGAGCTTGGGAGATATCCAACCAGTTTTTTCGTTGAACTCGGGCGCCAAGGGTCTTGGGGTTTTAGGGCTTGGGGGATAGCCGACTTTAACGTTCGACAGTAAAATATTATGTATTCGAAATGTTGACACAACTTTGTATTGCCCGGTGGAAATGATAAATCTTAAATATTTGTTGACTTTGTGTTGATTATCCAGGTAGGTTAAATAAACTAGATGTAATTAGTTCATAAGATTTTTTATTATCTTCACAACGTTTCGAGGGAACAACCCTCCTCTTCAGGTGACTGTATATAAAATGTTTTATTATATTAATTAGTAACAAATTGTATAAAGTTATAAATATTGATAATATTAATCAGTAACAAATTGTATAAAGTTATAAATATTGAGTACGATATAATAATAACAAGAAACATACCATATAAATAATTAATATAAATATCACAGAGCATCACAGCAGTAGCTATCGAGTCAAATTATGCTTAAAAGTAACATCGCCAATACATTAGTCAGAGTAACTAAGACTTAAGGTCAAATTGCGATAAGGTAATTCGAAAATAATACATAAATTAGGAATAGAGTATAAGTAGATACAGAAATCGGTCATAATTTCGTTCTCAACAGATGAAAAGTATTGCTATACGAATCGCTCAAGTCAAAAGAATTAGTTTTTATATTAATAGTATTATTATTGCAATTAATAAAAAACGATTCTGAAATTAATCTCTTGTAGTCATTTTTTTCTCTATCCAATATGCGTGGTTTCTTAAAATTAAAAGAATGTCCTAACTCACTCATATGCAAAGAAATTTCTGACTGTTTTTTGTAACATTTCTCATGTTCTTTGACACGGGTATTTAAACTACGACTAGTTTCACCGACATATTCGGCATTACAGTCATTACAAGAAAGTAAATATGTGCAACCTTTAGTGTCGAACAAATCAATCTTATCTTTACCAAGTACAATGAATTTTCTGAGAGTGTTATTGAGTTTAGGGACACAATTTAAATTATATTTAATGCACATCTTACTAAATTTGCAAAAAACATTCTTGTTTAAAAAAGGAAAAGAAATAGAGCTGATTTTGTTATTACTATTATTCGATTCTAACAAATCATTTGATCTCAATCTAAGGTATTTTAGTCTCTGTGAAATGTATTTATCTATAAATTTTATAGGATATTTATTGGACAAAAGTAAGGTTTTTACAATCTCAAGATTTTTGGAATGAAATTGTGGCGAAGACAAATTGATAGCTCTGTCAACGAGATTGTAAATCATATTCTTTTTTAGACTATCCGGATGCGCTGATTCAAAGTTAAGAAATCTACAAGAAGAAGATGGTTTTATATACCAATCATATTCTAGCTTATTATCATTAACCTTGAACCGCA
This sequence comes from Encarsia formosa, assembly GCA_038277355.1. Lineage (NCBI taxonomy): Eukaryota > Metazoa > Arthropoda > Insecta > Hymenoptera > Aphelinidae > Encarsia > Encarsia formosa. Next base: position 73,988,524 of record CM076184.1, read on the forward strand.
CATCTAAAAAACTAAGACCAGAATGTGATTCAATCTCATGTGTAAAAACCAACTTATCATCATAACTATTAAAGACGTCTAAAACGGTCTCAATATTATCCTGGTGTACACATAAAAATGTGTCATCCACATACCTCACAAAAAACTCAATATTGACATCTAAATCTTTCAGTTTATTAAAACAATGATCTTCAAGATCTGTCATGACAAGATCAGCAATGAGAGGAGAAATAGGTGAACCCATAGGTGTGCCTGCTATTTGTTTATAAACGTTATTATTAAATTGGAAGTAAGTGTTATTAAACAAAATATCAACTCCCTCAACTATGTCAACAAAAGGTATTTTACAGTGGTTATTTATCTGGTGAAATCTTTTATCTAAAGAAAGTTTAACTAAATGCTGTGGAATACTAGTGAAAAGAGATTTAACATCTAAAGAAATGAGTCTATAATTATCCGGTATGTGAGAATTTTTTAATTTTTTGATGAGTTCGAAACTATTTTTGACTGATGTATTAGAAGTGAATTTACATTTTTGTAATTCATGAAGAATAATTTTTGATAAAAGATGAATTGAGGAATTTATGGTTGAAATAATTGGTCTGAAAGGAATACCAGGTTTATGTAGCTTAGGTAAGCAATACATTTTAGGTAGTTCAGTCTCCGTAAAGGTAAAAGGGTTGGCATTAGGTTTAGTTTTGTTTCTATATTTTCTAAATAATAAATTCTGTGTGTTAAGTTTATGTAAAAATGTTGAAACAGCATCATTCATGATGTTAATGGGAAGTTTTCTTTTGTTAGGGAAATGATCAGAAGTCAAATATGTATCTTTGTCATCAAGCAGTTCTTCGGACTTTCTAAAATACTCTGCCTTCTCAATGCAGACCGTCATATTACTCTTGTCAGATTCAATGAACATTAATTGTGGATTATTTTTGATGAAATGTCTAGTTTCTAATACTTTCTGGTCAAACTTTTTTTGTTCAATACTAATTCTATGTTTTTTATTAATATTATTGACCAGAATTTTGTTACATGAAAAGCGTATATTATCTTTCAACTCAGAAGGTGCATTAATATATCTCAAATTGTTTTCCAAATTTTTAACTACATGTACAATATCGCTCTTTCCTAAATTTGATTTAAAAATATTAAATTTTGGACCATAAGATAAAATTTCTTCAACTGGCGAGGGAATGTTACAATCAGTCAGATTAATAAGGTTATTATTATTGGTATTATAATTATGTATATCATCTACAGTATTGGCAGGCAATATCTGAGTACCACATGAAATATTAGTAGAATTATTATTAACATATTTATAATTTGCATGAGCATTATCTGCATTGTTTGCATTGTTTCTAGCATTGATAGAGACACCAATCAACTTATTAAGTTTTCTCTTGAATTTCTGTCTAAATTTATGATTGTTTAATTTAAAAATATGTGATAACTGTGAATTGAAATGATTTTTTATATTTTCGTCAATCAAATAACTAACTTTGTTTTCTAAATTATAAATCTTCCTCTCAAGTTTACGGATATAAGAATAAATGTCTCTGATTTCAACTATTAATAATTTAAATTTGAAATTATTTAAAATTCTGATAAAGTATGTGGATGACACATTTTTATGTGTACACCAGGATAATATTGAGACCGTTTTAGACGTCTTTAATAGTTATGATGATAAGTTGGTTTTTACACATGAGATTGAATCACATTCTGGTCTTAGTTTTTTAGATGTGCGGTTCAAGGTTAATGATAATAAGCTAGAATATGATTGGTATATAAAACCATCTTCTTCTTGTAGATTTCTTAACTTTGAATCAGCGCATCCGGATAGTCTAAAAAAGAATATGATTTACAATCTCGTTGACAGAGCTATCAATTTGTCTTCGCCACAATTTCATTCCAAAAATCTTGAGATTGTAAAAACCTTACTTTTGTCCAATAAATATCCTATAAAATTTATAGATAAATACATTTCACAGAGACTAAAATACCTTAGATTGAGATCAAATGATTTGTTAGAATCGAATAATAGTAATAACAAAATCAGCTCTATTTCTTTTCCTTTTTTAAACAAGAATGTTTTTTGCAAATTTAGTAAGATGTGCATTAAATATAATTTAAATTGTGTCCCTAAACTCAATAACACTCTCAGAAAATTCATTGTACTTGGTAAAGATAAGATTGATTTGTTCGACACTAAAGGTTGCACATATTTACTTTCTTGTAATGACTGTAATGCCGAATATGTCGGTGAAACTAGTCGTAGTTTAAATACCCGTGTCAAAGAACATGAGAAATGTTACAAAAAACAGTCAGAAATTTCTTTGCATATGAGTGAGTTAGGACATTCTTTTAATTTTAAGAAACCACGCATATTGGATAGAGAAAAAAATGACTACAAGAGATTAATTTCAGAATCGTTTTTTATTAATTGCAATAATAATACTATTAATATAAAAACTAATTCTTTTGACTTGAGCGATTCGTATAGCAATACTTTTCATCTGTTGAGAACGAAATTATGACCGATTTCTGTATCTACTTATACTCTATTCCTAATTTATGTATTATTTTCGAATTACCTTATCGCAATTTGACCTTAAGTCTTAGTTACTCTGACTAATGTATTGGCGATGTTACTTTTAAGCATAATTTGACTCGATAGCTACTGCTGTGATGCTCTGTGATATTTATATTAATTATTTATATGGTATGTTTCTTGTTATTATTATATCGTACTCAATATTTATAACTTTATACAATTTGTTACTGATTAATATTATCAATATTTATAACTTTATACAATTTGTTACTAATTAATATAATAAAACATTTTATATACAGTCACCTGAAGAGGAGGGTTGTTCCCTCGAAACGTTGTGAAGATAATAAAAAATCTTATGAACTAATTACATCTAGTTTATTTAACCTGCCTGGATAATCAACACAAAGTCAACAAATATTTAAGTAAAATATTATGAATCGAAACATTGATTCAGGCACTTATAAAACCACGTGCCTTTCTGAATCAACAGCTCTACCCCCCACGTAACCTTTCGTAGCCTTTTAATCGCCCCCCCTCCCCCCCTATTTGGGCCACGTGGTTTGTGAACGTTCCTTTAGCTGTTAGCAGCATCAAAAGCAAGCGTAATATTTGGTGTTGGAAATTTTTTTAATAGATGGCGCCAGAGAAAGCTTTAGAAACGTGATTTTAGCAGCTACCGGCAGGCCCCTGGACGCATCTAAAATGCGCATTTTAGGGTTAGAGTGAAATAAATAATTATATACTTTAGTTTTTTTAACTTTTTTAAATTATACAGTTGAACTTTTATTCTTAAACTGCACACCAGCTTCAGACCCATTATGATCGAGATGCCATTCGAAGACTCTGTGGTTACTTTTCTATCTTTTTTTCAGTATTGCTTCTCACTTCTGGAATAGTGTTGAATATACTCGAAAGTAATACCATGTTTTTCCTATAATAAGATATGTTCTGTATTTTTTTGGGTCATCCGATAAGTCTTATTTTTACGGGATGTCTTATATAAATAAAATCAAACGACACATATACATTTTTTTCTTATCCTAAAGTTTAACAAAAAATCAGTAAGACCTGTGATAAAACTACACCTACATTTTTAAATAATTATAAAAAATTCATAAAAATATGATAATTCGACAAAATTAAGTGATAAAGGAGTGATTTTACTTCCATTAAGACAATTCGCCAAGACACAAGTTACGCTAGCGCTTTCGTATCCACTAGCTGGAACGTAGATCGATGAAGCACCACGAAAATCAGTTGAGCTTTAATGCCCTTTTCTCATAAATACAGCAGTTATATCTATAGCGATCATTTGTGATAAAAGATATTTAGCTAAGGCCTTGTTCTCAATCAATAACTTAAAAGAAAGAGTACGTTTAACTACTTTTTCATCTTCTAGTTTAAAAATCGCCCCCCCTCCCCCCTATTTGGGCCACGTGGTTTGCGAACGTTCCCTAAGATAAAAGGTAGGAACAAAGGTAGGCATAAAATAAGGTGTAGGTGTAGTCACATGCAAAAAGAGTAGAAACAATGGTATGTATCACAGTAGGCACAGAGGTAGACACAAGGGTATACGTATATGTGTAGGTACAAGTGTAGATTCAAGTGTAGGTTCAAGCATAAAATTCTGGAGGGGGGGGGGGGGGTTGGCGAGCGAAGCGAGCAGGGGGGTGCCCCCCTAGTATATATATATATCTACATCTACACTCTAGTCTACTGACTCAAAAGTCTACAGCTGTACAGCAGCCCATTATAAGCTCCTTTAAGGCCATCACAGGAACTCTGTCCAATGCGAGAATTCTCGCATCTCGCAACTCGCAGACCCACTGCTCCTGCAAGCCAACGATCTTTCGTCGTCTGTTCTCGGGTGTTGGCGGTCGGCAGTCGCGATTTGCTTTGATTGCAATTTGTTAAATGATTTAATTTGGTGTAATGCTGTCACTTAGTAAGTATGAAAATGTTTGCATGGATTAAATTGCATTTAACTTCAAGTAACCAACAATGTAGATACAAGCTTGAATGTACTGAATACTGATTACAACTTAAAATTTTTAGGTTATATTTGAATTTTTATAAATTAGAGTGAACATGAGGTTTTTTCTGTATTGATATAAAAACCAATGACATTATTTTAAAATATTCATTTGAATACTACTTTAATGATTAAATATTAAATAAAAGTAATTATATGTACACTAGTGGTGCTTGGATTCTGCCCCCCCCCCTTTGAATTTTACAAATGGCCATTCGAAAGTTTTTGGAAAAAAAAGTTGGTGGTACCAACCTAAAATTCGCGCAAAAAAAAATTTCCAATGTTTACATTAGTTAGGAGGTTAGGGAGTAATTGAAATCATTTTTATTTTTATTTTTAAATTTTTGTATCAGTTAAGGTGTGTTTCGCAGTGCTAGAAGTTTTCTGTCTAATGATCATTTTTAAAAAAAGTTTGAAAACGGTCTATATATTTTATAAACTTTTTGAAAGCAGGTAATATTCTTTGAAATAATACTTTTTTTTTACTATTTTTGAGATCATGCATTAAGTGATGTAACGTTTCTCTAGATATTTGTATTGATAATTTCATCCCGGAAACCCTAGTTATTTAAGTTACACAAAGGCGTTCCGAAAATAAAAAAATTTATTTTAAAATTTTTACATCAAATAATCAAATTTTCAGTGTCGGCGCCTCGTAAGAGGGTCCACGGCGTGAGACGCGCGCCGAAAACTACCTTCGGGGCGACGATGGAGGTTTACGACATAAAACTGAACCCACGGCCGTTTTAAAATAAGTAACTGGTAATCTTTTAATTGACTATTAATTCCCTGAAACCCTCTTGATTCACGTTACAGTAGTGCGTTACCGATTAAAGTAATTTTTTCTACCTCAAATCATCGAATTTTTAGTGCCAGGTACTCGGAAGAGGGTCCCCGGCGAGAGACGCGCGCCGAAAACTACCTTCGGGGCGACGACGGAGGTTTCCGGCGATGGTCCGCCCCCTCGACTGCCACGCTTATTGAAGTAAAGTTATCGGCAGTATTTTTATTGACTATTAATTCCTTGCACCCTGCGTTATTCAAATGTCATCCACGCCTTGCTAATTAAAATGTTTATTTTTACCTCAAATCATCGAATTTTCAGTGTCGGCGCCTCCGAAGAGGGTCCGCGGCGAGAGACGCGCGCCGAAAACTACCTTCGTGGCGACGACGGAGGTTTACGACGTCTATTTTCTTTTAAAAAATGACCCCGCGTCCGTGTCGCTCAATTAAGTTCAGTCTTTATCGATATTTTTTAATATTAATCAACTTAAGCCCTTTCTTTTAACGTTACTGTCTCGCGTTTCATACAGAAACATATTTTCACTTCAATATGTCAAATTTTCAGATTAAACGACTTCGCTTTTTACTATTACTCACGACGGAAGCTGCGATCGAAACGACGACTGCTATTTTCATTTAAAAACGAACCTCGTGACTGTTGTTTTTAAAAAGTAATTTTTTTTTTAGTTTTTTTTTTTTAGCGCAGTATGCATTGAAACGGAAATAGCCATCATCGTCTTGATTGCTGTTTGCGTGGTGCATCTCACGCCTCTCTATTTTATATTCTTTTTTAAAATCAATAAATTATTTTATATTCGGTTTTAAAGAATTATTCACTTTGTACTCGAATATTATACTCGATTTTTTTTTCGTTCATTTGTTTTTAATGTTCAGATTAACTTTTGTTCCAATCACTTCAGTTACAGTTCCATATCAAGCTATCAACGTTTGAAAAGAATAAAAGTAAACTTTTATCATATGATATTTTGCACAATGTTACCAAAATACATTCAGCGATTGATTGATTCGATGATTCGTTGTCGGTATGAAAGAAAAGACCGGGAAAATTGGTTCAAGGATTCAGATTTCTTGTACGATGTAACATGGGAAATTAACCAAGTCCTGGAAAAGAAACGACAGAATCCTTTGGAGCCAGCTTATACGATTCATCAACCCATAAATGGTTTTACATTAGTTCAAAATATTACTTTAAAAAAAAAAAATTAATTATAATTTTAGTAAATATTTTTTTGACACATCTATCTTGTAATTGTTTAATATATGATACATCCCCATTAATATGTTTTATATAATTTCGGTTTTTACCTCAACAGTTGCTTACGTGCGTAACCGGTGGAGTACTCTCAACCGGATGTTCACCAGGGCTTGCCATCGCATGCGGATGGGAGCGAGATTTGGAGACTTGACCACATTTCAATACGAACTGTTGAAAACATGATGTTTAGATACATTATCTATGCTAAAAGATTCCCCATTCATACTTCAGATGAAGACATTCAAAATCTTCCGAATGTTAATATTTAAATTATGTTATAAAAATTAATTGACAATTATATTTACTGTTATTAAACGTCAATTAACTAATTAATTTATGTATGTTTCACGAATAAACGATTTCGTTTACTAAGTTCAAATTGATTGCTTGCAAGTTAAACCATTAAAAAATTTTTGAAGGTGATAATTTTAATATTATATTTTAAAGAAATTTTTAAAATAAAATCCCTAATTTATAATTTTTTAAAACTATTATATAAAATATTCTTTGTTATTAAATTTTTTTTTTTTTTTTTTTTTTTTTTTTTTTTTTTTTTTTTTTTTTTACATCAAAATTAAATTAAATCTTAAATAAAGCAAAATTTTTTCACTTTCAAATTATGTTTTAAGATTAAATTTTTTTAAAAGAAACATGAATTTTGTTAAATGCAGCGTCACATTTGCAGCGCGTAATGACGCCCACTAATTCAGCAGGTGTTTTATAACCTGTAACTTATAAATGTAGTGAATTCATTTATAATTTTTTATGAGTTTAATTTTTAAAAATGCAGATGATAAGGGAATTTTGTAATGATAGAAAGAGTTTATTTAGATTTTTTTGTTGTATTTTTGAATAAATTTTCGAAAGAAGTATTTTTTTTAAAAAAATTTTTTCCAAAAATTGGTTTTTTACAAATAGAAAATACATTTTCATGTTATCGAAAAATTATTTTTATCAGTACAAAAGCCCATTACTATTAAGATTTTTTATCAAATTCCTAAAATTATAAATACATTCATAAACCATTAATAGTTTATAAAACACCTGTTAATCATGCGATCATTCTTTTGAAATTTTTATTTTTATATTCGAAAATAATATTCTTTTCTATGCTTACTTCATAGACTTGTCAATCATAATTTTTATTGTAGCTGAAAATTTAATTTGATAAAGTTAAAAAAAACTTTCAAAGCATAAAAATTTACTCGAAATGCCTTTTCGTCCTACAGCTGAAAATATAACGAGACTGAAACTGTTAGTTGAATTAGGTTGGACCAATCCTACAATCCTACAATCCTACAAGCTATCCAACAACATTTCGAATGTTCCAAAAAAACAGTAAAAAGATTGAAAGCGAAATTTATTATAGAAAATGAAGGAGGACAAGTTGCTCAAGATAATAGAAAATTAAATGGTGGAAAATTCAAAATAAGAGATAATGAAATGGCCCAGATAGCAAATAATAAAAAGAATTTTCCATTCAAACCAGTTAAAGGACTTCAAGACGAGCTTGGCTTGCCGATCGGATATCGGGCTCTATATAAGTATGGATTTAATTTAATTTTTTATGATTTTTTTTAATTTTTTATTTTAATTTAATTCAAAATTTAATGAAAAAATTTCTTTATATTTAAACAAAACTGTTATTTAAATTGATGTAAGAGTATTTTCGATACTTTAAGAAATTTAAAAAAAAGAACCAATATACGATACAGGAGGGCAGCTAATAAAGCACAGCTGACCCAACCTGAACAGAAAAAGATGGTTACCTTTATTATTTCTTCATTTGTTACTAAAATTCGCCTTTTAAAATCTAAAAAAATAATAATATAATTTTTATGTAGGTAGAAGCATGTATGGAGAGAACCAAAGACGAGGTTCCATCCAAATCACGTCCTTCCCATGCGAAGATCTGGTAGGAAAAATCAAAATTACATAGCGTGGATTTCGTATCATGAGGCTGGAAAACTCATCAGAGTCACGCGCAGACTTACTGGAGCACGATATGCTAGAGACTTGGAGCGATTCTTGTGGCCATGGGTCCAACGTGTTTACCCTGGTGATCAAACAGTGTACTTGGTAGAGGATAACTCTAGAGTTCACACAAGTGCGGTTGTTCGCCAGTGGTACACTAATCACCCGAGAATAGTACGCCTTAACTATCCCCCAAGGTAGGATTAAATTGTGATTAAATATCACAAAACCAATTCGATTAAATATGTAAAATATCATCTTATTAGGTCTGCTGATCTCAATGCGATCGAAAACCTTTGGGCCTTTATGGTAAAGCAGTGGCAAGGAGACGTTAACAACAACCTCGACCAACTCCAATCAAGAGTAAGACAAAGTTGGGCAAAGGTCAAAAGGAGTCGTCGTCTTTTGAGAAAACTAGCTGAGTCAATGCCTAGAAGGCTTCAAGCAGTTATAAATAGCAATGGAGCGTACAATCCATATTAATTAAATGATAATTTTTAAAATGATTGTAATCGTAAGATTTACATTATAAACTTGAACAGCAAATAAAAAACTTTAATAGTTAAAAGATTATTGAAAGTAAACCAAAAGATTTAATTAAATTTCAAGAAAACTATGTACAATTAAATTTTCGCACAATTAATAATATTGACAATGCCAACTTTGATAATCTCCGATGTCGTCCCGAAGGCAGTTTTCACGTCTCAAGACACCCTCGTCCGAGATGCCAACACTGAAAATAAAAATATTTGATAAAATTATTTAAAGTAAAAATAGCAGTCGTCGTTTCGATCGCAGCTTGCGTCGTGGGTAAGAGTAAAAAGCGAAGTCGCCGAATCTGAAAATTTGACATTTTGAAGTGAAAATATGTTTTTCTATGAAACGCGAGACAGTAACGTTAAAAGAAAGATCTTAAGTTGATTAATATTAAAAAATATCGATAAAGACTATACTTTATTGAGCCACACAGACGCGGGGTCATTTATTAAAAGAAAATAGCCGTCGTAAACCTCCGTCGTCGCCATGAAGGTAGTTTTCGGTGCGCGTCTCTCGCCACAGATCCTCTTCCGAGGCGCCGACACTGAAAATTCGATGATTTGAGGTAAAAAAAACATTTTAATTAGCAACGCGTGGATGAAATTTGAATAACGAGGGGCGCAAGGAATTAATAGTCAATAAAAATACTGCCGATAACTTTACTTCAATAAGCGTGGCAGTTGAGGGGGCGGACCATCGCCGAAAACCTCCGTCGTCACCCCGAAGGTAGTTTTCGGCGCGCGACTCTCGCCGGGGACCCTCTTCCGAGTAGCTGGCACTAAAAATTCGATGATTTGAGGAAGAAAAACACTTTAATCGGTAACGCACTACTGTAACGTGAATCAAGAGGGTTTCAGGGAATTAATAGTCAATTAAAAGATTACCAGTTACGTATTTTAAAACGGCCGAGGGTTCCGTTTTACGTCGTAAACCTCCATCGTCGCCCCGAAGGTAGTGTCACGCCGCGGACCCTCTTCCGAGGCGCTGACACTGATAATTCGATTATTTGAGGTAAAAATTTTGAAATAATTTTTTTTATTTTCGGAACGCCTTTGTGTAACTTAAATAACTAGGGTTTCCGGGATGAAATAATCAATACAAATATCTAGAGAAACATTACATCACTTAATGCATGATTTCAAAGAATATTACCTGCTTTCGAAAAGTTTATAAAATAGACCGTTTTCAAACCTTTTTTAAAAATGATCATTAGACAGAAAACTTCTAGCACTGCGAAACACACTTTAACTGATACAAAAATTTAAAAATAAAAATAAAAATGATTTCAATTACTCCCTAACCTCCTTACCAATGTAAACAATGGAAATTTTTTTTTGCGCGAAAGTTTAGGTTGGTACCACCAACTTTTTTTTCCAAAAACTTTCGAATTTCCATTTGTAAAATTCAAAGGGGGTAGGAGGGGGGGGGGGGTCAGAATCCAAGCACCACTAGTGTACATATATTAGCTACTAAAATTCTTAATAAGCTTAAAGTATCTGATTGTTTTATAGGTGTAGATAAGTTTCAAGTTATTTAAAAATAAGATAAAAAAATGTATACAAAATTAATTAATTAATTAATTAATTATAGTTTTAGCAAAACGGAAAATAGTTACCAAGGTGATGACGATATGAATCCGGATTATAATTATAACTAGGGGGGGTACCCCCCTGCTCGCTCCGCTCGCCAACCCCCTAATTATAATTGATGACTATAAAAATTAATCGAAACAATACGTAAGCTCTATGTTTGGTAAAATAATAAAAAGACTTAAGTGCTTAAAACCAATAAAAATTAGACACGAGAGTTCAGTTTGAACTTTACTTACTCATCATAATCTTACCAAATTATGTTACTAAAAGATTCATAACCCTACCAACCCTACTTGTCAGGGTGGGCAGTTTAAGCTAGAGATCTAAGATGAGTCAGGTCCAAAATGAATAAGGTGAGTAGGGTTTGTTGGTAGAGTGAGTGAGAGATGAGTTGGGGATTAAGTGCGGTATTTGAAGTAAGTGAAATTAGTTAGGTCTGTAATGTGGCTGAGATTAAAATATGTTAGGTGGTTAAAGATGAAAAATCAAGTAATTAGCAACTACTCGAGTAATTAGCGAAATAATAAAAAAATCACGATTATTTTCAAATTTTGCAATCTCGTATAAGCAAGCCTCGATTTTCAGTCGTAATACCCCTAGTGCTTCAAAATTGTCGATAATTTTCCGACTGTGTTTTGCGGGGCAAGTTTGACAAAAAATCACTCGCGCTTCGCGCTCGTGATTTTTTGTCAAACTTGCCCCCCTCGTTGCTGTGCAAAAAAACTGTAGGAAAATTATCTAAAATTTTGAAGCACGAAGGGTTATTCGGCTGGATTATACAAAATTTTTTTACAGATTCTTCTTGAGATGAACTTACTTCCTGCATAGTACCAGCTCGCAAAATTGCGTTCAAGCCGATTTATGATTTTGTGGGGAAAGGGCTGAATTTAAAATGATAAACGGCTTTGTTCAGCACCCTCTCATGATAACAAAAAGGATTTAATAAAAATTTCAATGACATAAAATGACATAATTAGAAAGCTGCTGAGCTCAAGACCTACTTAATGATATATGATTTTATATGAAAATTCTAATTAGAGCCAAAGTTATAATTTTAATATCTGATCTACCAGCCCACAACCACCTTACCTACACTCTACCCTCCGCACAGACTCGCCTTATCTAACCCGATTTACTATTCTCACCCATATTAAGAACCCTACTAACTATACTTACTTTTTTATCTTCAACTACCTGATCTAATACAATCTTAGCTACATTACTGACCTCACTAATTTGATTTACTTCAAATACCGTATTTTATCCCCCAAACTTATCTCACCCAATCTACGAACAAATCTTATTCATTTTATTCATCAACTCAGTCACTAACTTTAAAGTTTTGTTGAAGTACTTTAAATTTTGAAAAAGCTCTATTAACATTTTTAAGTGCAATAACAAACCCTTCCCACCTCATCTTCCCTTCCACGCTCCTCCCTATAACCTCCGCCTAACCAACCTCATCTACCTTACCAACCTGTAGTATTTTTCTTGTTTTTTTACATGTAGCTTCAATATTATGTTCATATAAATTTGTTATTTTCAATCTAGTTCCATTGCATACACCATCTTTCTTACTTAGATTTCTAATTAACATACCACTGCATTTTTTTTTTAATTTTAGTTCATGGGTAGAAAGCCCGTCATTTACTGAATTTAAGTATTCAATTGGATAATCTAAACATATATTTGAATCAGTTTGATCTACTCCCTTATGAATGGCTTTGTCTATACTGTAATATGTTTTACTTGGTCCATTTAATATGTTTAATACTTTTCTGTTAAACATTGCAACATTTTCATTTTTCGATTCTAAAATAACTTTGTTTAAATTATTATTTTAATTTATATCTCCAAAAATTTAATAACCAACATCTTTACTTTTCCATTTCATAGGTATTTTAAAATTTTCAATTTCTCCTATTTTTAGTAATAATTTAGAAAAGTTTTTATCTTTACATCTCATATTTTCAGTGAGTTTAAGAATTTTGAAATTTTTCCACAATTAAATATAAATACAGCTGATTTTATAGAGCGAGTTCGCCAGCCTCTTTGGTTTATGAGATGTCCAGAGTATAAACTACAGCCAATTAAAGAATCAATTTGGACAAAAATGTCAGAAGAATTAGGAGTACCAGGTATTTTTATGAACATTAAAAGTATTAAAAATAGTTTTTAATTTTATGGCTTACTATATTTTAAAATTTTTTTTATAGCCAGTGAGTTACAAAGGATATGGACAAACTTAAAAGGTTCGTACTCTAGAGAAAAAAATAAACGCAAAGCACAGCTGAGTAAAAGTGGAGAAGCAGGTCCACCTAATAATAAAAAATCTAGACCTGGATTTGCTCACTATTGAAGCATTCCAGCTGAAACCTACCAAGATCTGACATGACACCTCCGATTTCGCTGAAAATTTGGGAAAAAGTAGTATTTGGCACATATATAAAGGAGGTTTAGTTGATTTTTTTAATTTCCCAAAATTTTCAAAATGGCGGCCATATGAAAATTCGACTTGAAAAAAAAGACTTATTTTTTGAAATCTTGTAACTTCTACGGGTTTTAACCGATTTTGATGAAAATTTAGTGATAATAGTAAAAATGTATAAACTTTTAAAGGAAATAATTTAAATAAACAAATTCCGATTATTTATGCAAAAAAATTTTTTTTATTTGTTTAAACAAATTTTTAACCATGGCGCACCCTTTTTATTTTGTTTAAATTATTTTTTATTCAAAGTAAATTTTATAACAAATCTTTTGAGACCTTCAAAACTTTGGAGTCTCTTTTCGTTTCCGAGTTATGATTTTTTAAAGATGACTGTTTCGGGTTTCGAGCGGTCGGACGAGCCGAGCCGCGGTCGCGCCTGACTGAAAGTGCAATGTCTACGATTAGAATCTTTACACAAACTTATGCTTAGGGAACGTTCACAAACCACGTGGCCCAAACAGGGGGGGAGGGGGGGCGATTAAAAGGCTACGAAAGGTTACGTGGGGGGTAGGGCTGTTGATTCAGAAAGGCACGTGGTTTTTAAAGTGCATGAATCGATGTTTCGATTCATAATATTTAACTGTTGAACGTTAAAACCGAATCCATGCCTGCCATCTGATTTGCGCCTGCGTAGCCGTGTGCAAGTAAAAACTCGTCAAAGTTTTGTTTTGACTGTCCCGTACGAGCTTCATTATCACCGCATGTAGGTAGCTTCTGTAGCTCATGGTTCTCTGCAGTCTGCAGCTGTTTTGTGATCGGCTATCTCCCAAGCCTTGAACCCCCAAAACTCTGGGCGCCCGAGGTCAACAAAAAAACTAGCTAGCTATTCCCCAAGCTCTAAACCTTTAAGACCCTGAGTGCCCGAGTTCAACAAGAAAATAGATCGGTTATCCCCCAAGCTCTAGACCCTCAAAACCCTGGGTGCCCGAGTTAAATTATTCCAAAAATATGAGTGCATTTTAATTAACGAAATAAATAATCTGATCAGTTTTTTTGTTGAACTCGGGCGCCCAGGGTTTTCGGGGTTTAGAGCTTGGGGGATAGCTAATCGGTTTATTTATTGAACTTTACGCCCAGGGTTTTGGGGGTTTAGAGCTTGGGGGATAGATGATCAGTTTATTTATTGAACTCGACGCCCAGGGTTTTGGGGGTTCAAGGCTTGGGGGACAGCTGATCAGATTATTCATTGAACTCTACGCTCAGTGTTTTTGGGGTTTAGAGCTTGGGGGTTAATTAACCAGTCTATTTATTGAACTCAACATTTTTTTTGTTTTTTTTTTTAGACGTCAGATTTATTGGGGGCGGGGGGGGGGTTAGACCTCAGGACACTCCCTAGCTGAAAGGAGTTGTTGCACCCCTGGTATTAAATCATTAAATTATAACTTAAAAAATAATATTTTTAAAAAACTAATAGTATACATATTTACAATTTGAAATCGTAAAAAAACCACGTGATTTTAGGGGGAGGGGGGTCGAAAATTTGATACAAATACTACGTTGATCTTCATGGGAGGGAGGGCCCTTCAAAATCTTCGAAAAAATGACCACGTGGTTTATGAACGTTCCCTTACCGAAACTATCTATTACTTCTGTATTTTTAAAATTGATCAATATATTTTTATTAGTTTGTTTATTAAAATTTGAGTTGGAAAAGCACACTAAGCTCAAAAAAACTTTTAAAGCCGCTATATCTTGGCGCATACAATTTTTATTATTGTTTAGTATCTTTGTTCACCACTTGGTGGCGTGTTACAAAGACATAATCATAAATAAATAATCTTAAATAGTACATAAATACTAAACCGATTCCTATAGACATTCTGGCGTTTTTACAATTTGAAAACTTCGTTACATCGATTGTAATTATCGCTTCTTATTTCTCAACCTAAATAACGAAATAACATTTCTGTTATTAAGAGTTTTGAAAAATCAAACCAAAAAATCCTGTAAAAATGAGCCCGAAAACGAAATGTCGAGGTAAATGTTGCAGCAATCCTTTCAAAAAAAAAAAAATCATAAAAAATATGGACCCGGTATTCGTTTGGTGAATAATATATTAGTTTGCGATTCGTGTAGGTTAAAACTAAATAACAACGGAAATATAGCTAATAATTCATTCAACAATTTGAACACAAGCCACAACTCTAATGTTGTTGAAAACAATGTTGAAATGGAACAGGCTGAATATGAGCCTGAACAAAATGAAATTGATTTTAGCGAGTCTGACGGTGATGACAATCATTTTTGAAATAGAAATGATCTCGGAAAACATTTTAGTAAATGTGAATAAGTGCATTGAACTTCTTGGAGCATTGCCAATAAAATCAAATGATCGAAAATCAACTAAATGTAAAAAAGCAAAATTTGAAGAAGTATTAGATATTTTTCGTTCAAATTTACTAAAAGTTTTAGACTTGGAGTTGGAGTCAAAAGTTAATGACATAGATATACTTGTTGATGAAATAAAAGACAAGATTAGTAACACCAATGAATCATCGGAAAAAGTAAAATATCTTACAATGGTGCCGAAAAATTGGTCAACTAATGACCTGGAATCTCGTTTTTCTGTTTCACATTATTTGGCTTTAAAAGCTAAAAAGCTTCATGATGAGTTTGGTATTGGCTCGTCTCCTAATCCTAAGCCTGGAAAAAAACTGAATTGTGAAACAGAAAAACTTGTAAAGGAATTTTACTACAATGATGAATACAGTAGATGCCAACCTGGCCAAAAAGATTTTAAATCTGTGAAACAAGATGACGGGACACGTGTTCATCGGCAAAAGCGTTTACTTTTGTTTAATCTCAATGAGCTGTGCGTGGCGTTTAAAAATTTACATCCTAATTGTAAAATTAGTAGCTCTAAATTTGCTGAGCTAAAGCCAGCTGAATGCATTTTAGCTGGGGGAAAAGGAACGCACTCCGTCTGCGTTTGCAAAATTCACCAAAATATAAAGCTAATGATTGCCGGAGCTCACTTTTATGAATTGACTAAAAATGATCCTGATAGATCTTTTTTACAAGATTATAAAACGATTTTATTAAAAATGATATGTGACGAACCTAATTTTTCTTGTTTTTCTGCTGAGTGTGTTAAGTGTCCTGGAATAAATAATATAAAAGGTATTTTAGAAAAGCTGTTTCAAGAAAATTTTATTGATGACATCACATATAAGAAATGGACATCAATTGACCGCTCCAATTTGGAAACCCAAATTGATACAGTAGATGATTTCATTGAAAAATTTACCCAGGATTTAAAAAAACTGTTAATTCATGATTATGTTGCAAAGTCACAGAGTCAATTTTTAGCCGATGAAAAAAAGAATTTGAAACCAGGAGAGTTTTTGGTTTTATGTGACTTCGCTGAAAACTTTACATGTATAATACAAGATGTTATCCAGAGTTACCACTGGAACAACACTCAAGTAACTCTTCATCCCTTTGTAGTATACTACAAAAAAGGTGATGAGTTACTTCACGAGTCTTATGTAGCAATATCAGAAAGTTTAGATCATGACGCAGTAGCAGTAAACTTATTCATAAAAAATTTTTTAGAAGAACTAAAAAAAAAGCATGAGAATGTTAAAAAAATAAAATACTTTACTGATGGAGCTGGTTCTCAGTACAAGAACAAAAATAATTTTATCAATCTTGCACACCACTTTAAAGACTTCAAAGTTCATGCTGAATGGCATTTCTTTGCCACATCGCATGGTAAAAGTCCATGTGACGGAGTAGGAGGAACCGTCAAAAGATTAGCTGCAAAAGCGAGCTTGCAACGACCGATGGAAGATCAAATAACGTCTCCTTTAGCCTTATTTAATTGGGCTAAAGATGCACTGAAAAGCATGACATTTATTTACAGCACAATTACTGAACATGAAAAACATGCTAAGTTTCTAGAAAAACGGTTTAAAAAAGCAAAAGCTGTAATAGGATCAAGAAGTTTTCATGGCTTCATCCCAATTAATGAGGAAAAAATTTATTGTAAAAAAGTTTCTAAATCAGATAAAACTCAAACATTTCAAATCATTAAAAAAAATATTAAGCAAATAAGAAAAGTTAAAAAGATAACAAAAAAAAATAAAAATAAGCGTTGAATTATATATGTATATTTTATTTACTACATGCTCTTATTAAGTTCAAATTTTAATAAACAAACTACTAAAAATAAATTAACAAAATATATTGATCAATTTTAAAAATACAGAAGTAATAGATAGTTTCGGTAAGCATAAGTCTGTGTAAAGATTCTAATCGTAGACATTGCACTTTCAGTCAGGCGCGACCACGGCTCGGCTCGTCCGACCGCTCGAAACCCGAAACAGTCATCTTTAAAAAATCAGAACTCGGAAACGAAAAGAGACTCCAAAGTTTTGAAGGTCTCAAAAGATTTGTTATAAAATTTACTTTGAATAAAAAATAATTTAAACAAAATAAAAAGGGTGCGCCATGGTTAAAAATTTGTTTAACCAATAAGGTCCCAAGAGTTATGAATTTTTTTTTGTACTTTGAGCTTATAAATCAAAGCGAAAAAGTTGAAAAATAATTTAAAAAATACCCTACCCCCCTATTTTCGGATATGCCCCACACGATGGTATTGTTTAAAATACTCAAAAAAAACATTTTAATTTGTTAATAAACAAATTTAAAAAAAAAATGAAAATTTTTACGTCATTTTTTTTTTTCAAGCTGGTGAACAATGCCAAAAAAATTATTTTTGCCCTTAAAAAGTTGACCACGGGTGTTCACATTAGTTGAACTTTACGAGCATATTTGATTTTTTTGATTTCGATTTTTTCAAACAAAATTGCGGACTAAAAACTTCAACGGCAATGATTGTACAGCAGCGCGTGGTTGAATAAATACCGAAAAATTACTTTTTATAAAAAATGACTGTGGTTCCTAAGATTTTTATGGTCGCTGATTATGAATCTGAAATCAGAATATCAAAATTGTAAGAATTGGGCCCAATACCATAGGACCCAATACTCAAAGTTAAGATTTTATAAAAACAAAAAATATCATCATATTTTACGTAGAATTTCAAGATCAAAGTATACTTGGTCGTTTTTCGAAAAAAATCGTCATTTTCGAGTAAAAAATCAAAAAAAGTTCAAAGTATTGGATTTACTTCCAGAGATCCACAACAGCTCGTCCCCGTGTGCCTGTAACGAATTGAACACAACTTTTGAGATGGCAAAAATATATTTACGAGGTTTTTGGGTTGCTGATAGTGTATCTGAGGTAAAAACATGAAAATCCCAAATATAGGGCCCAATACCGTAGGACCCAATAGTAAAAATTGAGATATCATAAAAATAAAAAATGCCATCTTGTTCTGCGCAAAATTTCAAGATCAAAGTATACTTGGTCGTTTTTCGAAGAAAATCGTCATTTTCGAGTAAAAAATCAAAAAAAGTTCAAAGTATTGGATTTACTTTCATAGATCCACAACAGCTAGTCCCCGTGTGCCTGTAACGAATTGAACACAACTTTTGAGATGGCAAAAATATATTTTGGGTAGCCAATAGGGTATCTGAGGTAATAGCATGAAAATTCCAAATAAAAGGACTCAAGGACATGCAGCACCACGTGGTTTTAAAAAAAATTTTTTACTTTTTGTTTTTTATTTCGTCGATCTTTTTATACGACGTAACTCACGTGAAATGATTAGAATGCAGGATCTCTGCACAGATTTTTTATCTCATTTTTTATTTTTATGATATCTCAATTTTTACTATTGGGTCCTACGGTATTGGGCCCTATATTTGGGATTTTCATGTTTTTACCTCAGATACACTATCAGCAACCCAAAAACCTCGTAAATATGTTTTTGCCATCTCAAAAGTTGTGTTCAATTCGTTACAGGCACACGGGGACGAGCTGTTGTGGATCTCTGGAAGTAAATCCAATACTTTGAACTTTTTTTTATTTTTTACTCGAAAATGACGATTTTTTTCGAAAAACGACCAAGTATACTTTGATCTTGAAATTCTACGTAAAATATGATGATATTTTTTGTTTTTATAAAATCTTAACTTTGAGTATTGGGTCCTATGGTATTGGGCCCAATTCTTACAATTTTGATACTCTGATTTCAGATTCATAATCAGCGACCACAAAAATCTAAGGAGCCACAGTCATTTTTTATAAAAAGTAATTTTTCGGTATTTATTCAACCATGCGCTGCCGTACAATTATTGGCGTTGAAGTTTTTAGTCCGCCATTTTGTTTAAAAAAATCGAAATCAAAAAAATCAAATATGCACGTAAAGTTCAACTAATGTGAACACCCGTGGTCAACTTTTTAAGGGCAAAAATAATTTTTTTGGCATTGTTCACCAGCTTGAAAAAAAAAAAAATGACGTAAAAATTTTCATTTTTTTTTAAATTTGTTTATTAACAAATTAAAATGTTATTTTTGAGTATTTTAAACAATGCCATCGTGTAGGGCATATCCGAAAATAGGGGGGTAGGGTATTTTTTAAATTATTTTTCAACTTTTTCGCTTTGATTTATAAGCTCAAAGTACAAAAAAAAATTCATAACTCTTGGGACCTAATGGGTTAAACAAATAAAAAAATTTTTTTTTGCATAAATAATCGGAATTTGTTTATTTAAATTATTTCCTTTAAAAGTTTATACATTTTTACTATTATCACTAAATTTTCATCAAAATCGGTTAAAACCCGTAGAAGTTACAAGATTTCAAAAAATAAGTCTTTTTTTTCAAGTCGAATTTTCATATGGCCGCCATTTTGAAAATTTTGGGAAATTCAAAAAATCAACTAAACCTCCTTTATATATGTGCCAAATACTACTTTTTCCCAAATTTTCAGCGAAATCAGAGGTGTCATGTCAGATCTTGGTCGGTTTCACCTGGAATGCCTCTATAGTAACATGGAATTTTTAGAAATGAATACGGAGTTGAAAACAAAAAATTAATAACATAATAAAAAAATTTTTATACTTCTCTTACTCATAAAATTTATGAAGCTGTAATATATTTTCAACATTTTTTTCCAGAACCTACACAAACAGAAAAGGAATAAGCATTCAAAGTAAAAATTTTAATATTGACAGTGACAGCGTTTCAGCTGACAGTGAAACGGAATGGTTTCCATCGAGTATTGATCAAAGTGTAGACTCAAATGTCTCTTCACCCACATTAGAACAAACAGATCTTGAATCAAATATTTTATCTATTAGTGATAGTTTCATCAATGGCTTGGATAGTTCTGTGCAAAGTGGTTTAACTGGGATGAATAATGCTGCGTCTACAAACAATTCAGATGATGTATTGACTGAAACTCCCAGATCTGCAAATAAAAATATAAGAGCGAAAGAAAACATGAATCCTCAGTTACCCTCATTCTGGTCAGTGAATAACTCTTCTGATGGTTTGTCAAAACCTAACTCTCTTGTTTTAATGTGAATGTCAATAAGCCAGGGCAAAAGGGCAAAGATCCTTATCTTGAATCTGCTGTAACCTTGGCTGTAACTATATTAAAAAGTTTTGAAAAAATATTAGAGAATGAACAAAAATTAAAGGAACAAGAAAAAAACAGAGAGCGTGAAAAGGAGTTGCCTTTAGAAGATGAATTATTTGGGAAGACGGTTGCAGCTGAATTTGCAAAAATAAAAGATGTACCAGTGAAAGACACAAGAAAATCTATGATAATGACAGCAATTTATTCTCCCATTAATACAACAAAAAAGAAACCCACCATTGAAGATGATACGAATGATTAATTGGCACTAAAATCTAAATTTATTTTTTTATTCGACTAAAGTATATACAAAATTCATTAGTATTTTAGCAAAATAAATTTTTTATTCTTTTTTTATTTAAAGTATGTATGAGTAAAAGTTTATGTTTCTTTTGATGAAAAAGAACTCGTTAATTATGAGTGAGTGTATAATAAGTTTGTTATTATTATTATTAAATGTACAATAATTGTTCACGCTTACTGATTTTTTCAGAGCATTCAATACTTGCTATTTAAGGGCCCTTTCTGATGTAGGTTGAGGTAGTGAGTTTTTTTATCTGCTCTTTTTTAATAACAAATTTAATGTTTTATTAGTTTAAAGTAAAAATTAAAAAACTGTTGTTTATATACTGCTTTTTTCAGAGCATTTAATACTCGCAGCTTAAGGGCTACTGCCCTTGATGATGTAGGTTGAGGTAACAAGTTTATTTATCTGTTCGTATTTAATAAAAAATTTCACTAGTTAAAATTTTTTTTTATTCTAAATTTCATTAATTTAAAATTAAAATTAAAAGACTGTTAATGTTGATCTCATAAGGGTATAAAGTATTAAAGAAAAATGTTTAATAAATATGACTACATGTTAAGATATTTTTTATTTATGAATAAAGAACAATATTTACATATAATAGAGCCTTAATATTAATTCAGTAGCCCAATTTATCAATCAATCCTTACCAATATTTACATATGAATAATAAAACCAATAATTATGTTTTTAAATTTCCATGTTCCAATGGCTGATCAATCTTATTTATAATTTGTAAATTTTTATTCATAAATTAATAAATACTATGTATATATTTTGATTCAAGATTTAATTTTTTTTTTTCTAATGATTTACACAGTTTTTACTGTAAGATAACTGTTGGAGTGTATACCAAAGACCAAGTTTTTAGTAGACAAATTTTTTCATTTTTTGTAAGTAGACTTTTTTTAATTCATTTAACTAGACACTAAGTCACACTTATTGATGAAAATACAATGTCCTGTAAGACTTCAGACAGATGTTTTTACAAATTTTTTAAATTAAGTTTATTTATTTATCCTTGCTCTCAAATATTAGACAATGAATTTATAAAAAGTATAGTTAATAGTAATCAAAATAAACAAGTGATCATGTAAAATAAGTGAGAAAATTTTTTCACACAAACAAACACTAACACAAAAGTATAAAGTACAATCAACAAATTTTATACTGGAATCTCGATGGAAAATTTGTTCTTGTTGAAATAAAAGCAAATTTATGCTTGTACGATTGAATGATGAAATGCTGACAGGAGAAATTCCTCCGAGCATTGAACTATATGTATGTAAATGCTTAGTCGTACTTTAAAAAAGAGTATTTATACAGGCGTTAAGTTGTAACGTGTACGCCACTCGGTAGACCGCTATAGAGACGTCAGAATGTCGGTTTCTATAATTATATTATTCTGTAACAAATATAAATTAATGAATGTTCTTTAAGCCACTAATTTTAACATGGTAGGAAAAGCGCGTAGTTTTTGAAAACATAAAAGTGACTATTTTAAAGTGTTCTCAAGTGAAACTGAGATACCACGTTACTTCGAACGTGAAGAGGTTTGGAAAGAATTTTAAATGAGCCTATTGGAAAAAGAAAATCAGTGCTTGAATGAATTAAGCTTGGAAGGTATAAATTTAGTGCCAAAGGAAGATTTAATAAAAACTTTAAGTAAATTGTCACCTAGAAAAATCTTGTCAATATTTGAATACAGAGGAACTAAAAAGATTTTGTAAAGGCACAAAAGAAGAAAATACTGTAGCGACAAAATCAAGAGATGAAATAATAGAAATTCTGCTACATTATAAACGAGAACAAATATATCGTGACGCACATGAAACTGATTTAAGAAAAATAGGAAAATTTCTAGTTGAAGAAATTCAAAACCGTCATAGTGCTAATTTGGAACATAAAGATAAACTAATTAAAGAGCTAACTATGTCGCAAAACGAAGACGCAAGATTCCATATCTTTGATGGAAGGAAGTATAGCAGTTGGAAAATAAGGATACTCTGTGACAGTCAGTGATCGTAATTAAATCGTCGGTAACGATTTAGGATTTGGCGCGAGTCACGTGACTGTCGAACGCAGCTCAGAGCGGACCTCTGAGGTGGTAGAGCGGGAATCGGGAAGCCACTCGTAGTTTTCGTGTCCAAGTGTTCGCACGTACATGGAACTTAACTCGTCTCGGTTCGACGGCTAACCGGACTCCTCGGGAGTGGAATGTCGTCGAAGAGAGAGTTGGCAGAGACAGAAGATGCGGGATCGATGGTCATCGCCCGGGAAGCATTCTTCTATCTAGACGAGTCAACCGGCTTTTGGAAGCCGTGGACGTCGGGGAACCTGACCGACGTCCGGCAGACACGCAAAGATCTGGAGATCGATTCATGGCAGATCTTGAAGCAGCTTACTCGTTACGGAAGTCGAGGCAATTATTGACATTCGCGTCGCGCGTTGTGGTAGAGCCGTAGTGTGAGAGTGTGGTGTTATTAGTGAAGTTGTCATTTCACATCATCGCCTGGACCGCTTTCCGACGGCTACACGGCGACTCGAGTATGGTAGATATTGCGGCTGGTCGGCATCGTAGCCTGGCATTTTGTTTAGCCTGACGGCTTGGTATGAGGTGCACCTTAGCGACTCCGTAAGTTAATTGTAAATGTGCGAGTGAGTGAGAATGCGTGTGAGTGTCCTTAGTACACTGTTATTGTAATAATCTTTGTTTTTCTCTCGCGCGCGTTAGCTGCCGATAGCAGCAAGAATTTGTGTGCACGCGCAACTATTTAGAGAGCATTGAAGATTTTTTTTGTTTACTGGTTTGAACGACACCGAGTCGTAATTCGAAATTTGTATTTTAGGTTTAGATTTGTTTTAATAAATTATTAAATTGTTAATTTAATTTTTATTGACTAAACCTAGTGTTCCTGCGAATCGATCCTGTTTTAATACCCGCACCCACTGCCGATAAACGAACTAGCCGACCGCGTCGCGAGATATAGTAATATTCGCGGACGCGATTTCCTCATTTTATTATTTCAGGTCGACGAGTTGCAGTTCGACGAGTGCTTGGATCAGCACTAAGTACAGGTAATAAGGATTTAGTACGCACCGTGGGTATTTGTATCGGCTCATACAAACCCCTAAATCCACCCCTGTTACATGGCGCCCCACGTTGGGCGATTCGCAGGAACACTAGGTTTAGTCAATAAAAATTAAATTAACAATTTAATAATTTATTAAAACAAATCTAAACCTAAAATACAAATTTCGAATTACGACTCGGTGTCGTTCAAACCAGTAAACAAAAAAAATCTTCAATGCTCTCTAAATCGTTGCGCGCGCACACAAATTGTTGCTGCTATCGGCAGTTAACGCGCGCGAGAGAAAAACAAAGATAATTACAATAACAGTGTACTAAGGACACTCACACGCATTCACACTCACTCGCACATTTACAATTAACTTACGGAGTCGCTAAGGTGCACCTCATACCAAGCCGTCAGGCTAAACAAAATGCCAGGCTACGATGCCGACCAGCCGCAATATCTACCATACTCGAGTCGCCGTGTAGCCGTCGGAAAGCGGTCCAGGCGATGATGTGAAATGACAACTTCACAAATAACACCACACTCTCACACTACGGCTCTACCACAACGCGCGACGCGAATGTCAATAATTGCCTCGACTTCCGTAACGAGTAAGCTGCTTCAAGATCTGCCATGAATCGATCTCCAGATCTTTGCGTGTCTGCCGGACGTCGGTCAGGTTCCCCGACGTCCACGGCTTCCAAAAGCCGGTTGACTCGTCTAGACAGAAGAATGCTTCCCGGGCGATGACCATCGATCCCGCACCTTCTGTCTCTGCCAACTCTCTCTTCGACGACATTCCACTCCCGAGGAGTCCGGTTAGCCGTCGAACCGAGACGAGTTAAGTTCCATGTACGTGCGAACACTTGGACACGAAAACTACGAGTGGCTTCCCGATTCCCGCTCTACCACCTCAGAGGTCCGCTCTGAGCTGCGTTCGACAGTCACGTGACTCGCGCCAAATCCTAAATCGTTACCGACGATTTAATTACGATCACTGACTGTCACAACTCCAATACTTGAAAACAAAAAAGTGTGCAGAACCAGCAGTTCGAGAGGCTTTGACATCAGATTCACAAGAAAATTGGTCCGACATGAACGAGAAAGCAATAAACAACATTTATTGCAGTATAAGCAACGATCAATTAGAATTTTTGAGCGAAGAAGAGAGAAAATCTGCTCGGAAAATAATGCAGAAGTTTGACAAAATGTATCTAAAAGAATCTACAGCAATGCAAATCTGTGTGAGAAACAAGCTCGACCAGATGAAATTAAAAAATTATGACAATTCAAGTTTATTTTTCTGTGAGTTTGAGAAGACTATAAATGACTTAAAAAATGCTGGAGGAAAAGTCAACGAGGCAGAAAAATTAAATTACATGCTGAGAACTTTGCCAGAATCCTTAAGCTACATTGGAGATCTGGTAGATAATCTATCAACAGAGGATAGAAATTGTGAGTTCTTAAAAAATAAAATAAGCATGTGGGAAACCCGAAACTTGAGTGAATCAAATAAGAAAAAGTGTAGTGCATTTCAAGCAGAAAGTTCAAATAAATTCACATGCTATGGGTGTGGTAATCCCGGACACTTGAAGAGAAATTGTAGAAACAAGTAGACCAAAAACAACAATACATTTTGGCAAGGAGGTGCACAAGAAGCACCACAGCAGAAACAGCAACAACGGCCGCAGTCTCAGCAGTTTCAAGGTCGCGGCGGCAGAGGTAGTCGACAACACTCAAATCGCGGAGGCAGGAACACCGAAAACGACAGTACGGATGATCAGGTGAAAAACTCTTTTTTTGCGCATTTAACAGACGGTGATAAATTCGATAATCATGTTGTTGATATATATATAATTGTGATACAAATAAAATAGATTGGATATTAGATAGTGGTTGCTCAGACCACATTATTAATGATGAATCCTATTTTTGTGAATCAATAGTTTTGAAAAAGCCAATTAATGTCAAGGTTGGTGACGGTAGAATTTTGAAAGGCACGAAAGTTGGTAAAATTTTAACTTATTTTGAAGTGAACGGGATTAAGCATAAAACAAAAATATCCAATGTATTTTATGTAGCTGAGATGGATAAAAATTTGTTGAGTTTTGCGAAAATTACGAATGAAAATAAAATAATGTCTGTCGGAAACACGTCGAAAATATATAATAGTAAGAATACTTTAACTACAGTAGCTTGCAAAGAAAATGGGTTGTATAAAATAAGTAGTTATTTTGATGTGAGAGTGTGTCATTCGTCGGAGAAAATTTACAAAAACATGACACAGAAAGAAAGGTTTCATAGAATTTTCGGACACGTAAATTTTAAATATTTGAAGGAAATGTGTAAGAATAAATTGGTCAATGGGTTACCAGAAAAATTAGAGTCAGTAAATTTGAAGTGTGGGACGTGCATAAAGAATAAAATGCATAATTCATCTTTCGAAAATAATAGAAGTAGAGCCACCGAGATTTTAGAGTTGGTACATACAGATCTAAATGGGCCGCATAATACAACGAGTTTTGATGATTCAAAATATTTTTTAACTTTTATTGACAATTACAGTAAGTGTGCATTAATTTATACAATTAAATTAAAGTCGGATGTTTTTGATTGCTTCGTGAATCATATTAATAAAGTTGAAAATCTTACCGGGAAAAGAATTAAAAAGTTAAGATGTGATAATGGAATAGAATTTTTAAATCGCGATATTTACAATTTAATAAAAGAGAAAGGGATTTTACTTGAACCGTGTCCTCCTAACGTGCATAAATTAAATAAGACGGCGGAAAGATATAATAGGACGATTATGGATTCCGCGAGATGTTTTTTTTTTGAAGCAATCGTAGATACTGGCCGGAGGTAGTTGAGGCCACAGCTTATTTAAAAAATAGAACTATTGCGAATACGATTGAAAATAAGACATCTTATGAAATTTTCCTCGGGAAAAAACCTAATTTGAAAAATCTACGTTTGGGGTAAAGTTTTTGTGAGGATTCCCGAAAATAAAAGAAATACCAAATGGGATAGAAAGGCCGATTTAGGGATCTTACTCGGCTACGACCACGTTGGATACAGAGTTTTGTTAAACGGTAAAATAGTTAGAGCCAGACATGTTGATATAGTTGAAAATGATGAAAATTTGATTGGTCTTAGAGGCAATGATAACAGAGATTACGATGATGATGAAACTATAAGTCATGAAATTCAAAACCCTGAATCCAACGAGGGTAGGGAAAAGCTAGATTCTGCTGAAGAAGAGAGTAACCATGATAATGTTGAGTTAAATGAAAATCGTTTAGATAGGCCGCGAAGAGCAAGAAAAAAACCAGATTGGTATGGGATCAATAGAGATTCAAATTACGTTTATGTAAATGTAGTTAGCGCAGATAGCCCTTCTACCTACGAGGAGGCAGTAGAGTGCAAGGAAAATGATTTATGGAAAGAAGCTATGGATACGGAAATGAATAGTTTGATGAAAAATAAAACGTGGAAATTAGTGGATAGACCTAGAGATAAGAAGATTCTAGATTTAAAATGGGTGTTCACAAAAAAATCTGATAACCGAAAAAAAAACTAGACTTGTAGTTAGAGGCTTCCAACAAACTGAAGTACTGGAAGATTTGTATTCACCAGTAGCTAGAATTCAAACATTGAAATTATTATTATCCTTTTGTTGTCAAAATAATTTATTGATAATCCAGATGGATGTAGAAACAGCTTTTTTTAATGGTTTCGTAAAGTCAGAAGTATTTGTAAAACAACCAATGCGTTATCAAGACAGTTCAAATAGAGTTTACAAATTAATTAAAGCATTATACGGGTTGAGAGAGAGCCCGAGAACTTGGTATGAATGCTTTGATGATTTTATGAAGGAACTAGGATTTCTACGAAGCGAGAGTGACTATTGTTTATATGTAAAGTGTGAAAAGAATGAAAAAATTTATTTAATATTATTTGTTGATGACTTATTAATTTGTGGAAAAAATAAGGGAAGGATTGAACAAATTAAAAATAAATTATCAAATAAATTTTCTATGAAAGATTTGGGTGAAGTGAGCACTTATTTGGGAATAAACATTAATTATGATTATGAAAAATGTAATATGACACTGGACCAAAGTGACTATATAGAGTCATTGGCCAGAAAATATAATATTGTAAATGCGAAATTGTATAATACACCTATGGAACAAAATTTAAGTGTAGAACCTGCACAGCAAGCATCAAATAACGTAAAATATAGAAACTTGATCGGTGCATTATTATTTATTAGCACGAGTACGAGAATTGATATAAGTTATGCCGTGAATTATTTGAGTAGATTTCAAAATAGCTACGATGAAACTCATTATAAATACGCGTTGAGAATTTTGAAATATTTATGTATGACTAGAAATCTTAAATTAACGTACAAAAGAAATTTAAATGCTGACGTGTTAGACTGCTTTGTTGATGCTGACTGGGCTGGTGATAAGGTAGATAGAAAATCTACTACTGGTTATATTGTAAGATTGTTTGGAAATGTGATTTATTGGAAATCAGGAAAACAAGGAAGTGTAACTAAATCTTCAACAGCTGCTGAATATGTGGCTTTATCAGAAGTAGTGAGTGAAATAAAAGTGGTGAAAAATCTATTGAAAATCATTTTGTAAACGGATGTTATGAGAAAGGTTTGATTAAAATTGTAAAAGTAGAGTCAGAAAATAATATCGCTGACATATTAACGAAAGCGCTCGGACGCAATAAGTTTGAAAAATTCCGGGACGAATTACGAATAATTGGTGTAAAGAAAAATTTGTAAATCATAAATTTGAGGAGGTGTGTTGAAATAAGAGCAAATTTATGCTTGTACGATTGAATGATGAAATGCTGACAGGAGAAATTCCTCTGAGCATTGAACTATATGCGTGTAAATGTTTAGTCGTACATAAAGAAAGAGTATTTACACGGTGATTCATCCCTATTTGACAGCAGAGAAGTTTCAGATTAATTATTTTTCGCTGATTCCTAATTATTATAACACTATGGTTCTAAAATATTTATATTTTATGTGATCGACGATTGAAAATAATAAAAATGTTCATAAATAAAGGAACGGAAAATAGAATGGAAAATTTCAATGCATATATTATTATGAATCGTGAACATAAACACAACCAAAAGTCATACCGGTACACGTGTTCGAAATAGTGTGATTGTTTATCCACAATACGTATGAAATAAAGATAAAAGTGAAAAAAGAAAGATAATTATAATTAAAGTGTGCAAAAACTCAAGTAAAGTTTGGTCATCGTACTGCAGTGGACCGTGAAATTTATTTTTTAATCTCTGTTTTTGTTAAAAAAAATTAAGTAAGTACTCTGAAATTTTTATATTTGAAAATGATTAAATTTAATATTATTTACATTATTATTTAATTATTCCGACCAAATCTGCCAAACTCGCCTGACTACGGGTTGAGAAAAAAGACCGACCAAAGTTGGCAGGTTGGCCGGACTACAGATCTCTCAACGAGCTCGACGGAAGCTACGCGCTTGACCGGATTGCGGCTCAGTCAACGAGCTTAACCAAAGCTGAACACCGGGCTAGACCACGGCTCAATCAAAGAGCCTAGGGTAAGTAGGAGGGCAGTAGCCCACTGAGTACACTAATCATTACTCTCTTAACAATTAAATTGAGTTTTTGTCTACTTGATGAATTTTTATGTTCAAATAAGTATGATTTCAATAAACAGCAATTGATTTATTTTGGGTCAAAATTACCACTTTATAAAGTGGAAATTTAACAAACCAAACGTTATTTATTAAAATTACTTTAATTAATCTTGTCATCTTTAAACTTAGGATTCTTAAAGACTACTTTACCTTCAAATAGTTATCTAGAATTAATTAATAAGTTTTATACATCTACTAGGCAAAACAAAGTTGTTCTTGGCGAGAATTAATTAATTTACTAAGGTGAAGTTTTGAAAGAATGTGGTGCATTATAAATTTAATTTGTTTAACTGTAATTTTCTTATTTACAAACTTAAGTCAAGTTATTTTAATTTTAATATATTTTTTTTTTTTTAATATTTAAATTAAATTTTCTTAGATTGCTTACTTAGCAACTGTAGTGCTTGTTGTTAACACAGAATATGCTGCATCTTTACTAATTAATTTTTATTTTATTTCAGTCAGACACATTAAATCCAACTGGATCAGCCTCCACTGATGACCTTCAACGACAGACTTTTCTTCAAATGATTTTTCAGCAAGCAGCGAAAAATCAAGGGTTATTGACGTTGGTCGAGTTAAGGAAGAATTACCAGTAGCTGTTTTTTAACAATACACTTTTTTTTTTCATTTATGCTTTAATTTCAAGTTTAAAAATTGAAAAATACTTAATAAATTTGTAAAAACTTAAAAATTATGTAAAACGCTGTACCAAAATGAAATAATATCTAAATAATAAACTAACAATTCAACAATCTTTTAGATTCGAATTTTGTTTTTCACTTTTATGGAAAAATCAACTGTCATTTGACTAGGCATAGCTTGACTAATTCTTTTTTATTCATACTCTGCCTAGGTAAGAGGTTCCGTGTTTAAAACAGTTGATTATAGTTTTCAATACAATGTCCCTAAATTATGCAGCCACAGCCAGAAAAAAATCATCTCTCAGAGTCAAGATTCCACTGCTAGGCCCGACCAGAAATAGGTCATCCGATACCGAAAAGAATTTAGCTTGATTTTTTTATAATTTTGAATCCAAATGGAGGCCTCTGAGTCGAAAAAATCATTTGTGAATAAAAAATCAAATATGTAAGTTTATATCCAAAAGTCAACTTATCTCAGGTTCAGTGTTCCGGGCTCAAATGAGATCTAACTTTTTTTTCAAGAATACTTGTTTGATTGAAAGTCATTTTAAACGAAAAAATCATTTGTCAATTGCTTAGCATCTCTCAGAGTCCAAATTCAACTGCTCGGCCCGACTTGATATGGGTGATGCGATACCAAAAAAAATCTAGCTCGATTTTTTCATAATTTTAAATCCAGTGAGAGGCCTTCGAGTCAAAACAATCATCTGTCAATAAAATAGCAACACTCAACCTGTCTCAGGTTAGGTATTCCGGGCTCCAATAAGATCTAACTTTTTTTTTTGAGATCTTGGTTGATTAAAAGGCATAAAAAAAATCATTTGTCATTTGAGTACCACCTCTCAGAGTCAAAATTAAACAGCTACGCCCGATCTTAACCTGTCTCAGGTTAAGTGTTCCGGGCTCAAATGAGATCTAACTTTTTTTTCAAGATATCTTGCTTGATTGAAAGGCATTTGAATCAAAAAAATCATTTGTCATTTGATAAGCACCCCTCAGAGTTGAAATTGAACAGCTAGCCATGGCCTTCACCTGTCTCAGGTTGGGTATTCCGGGCTCAAATGAGATCTAACTTTTTTTTCAAGATATCTTGCTTGATTACTGTCTTCTTTACCCATCTTCGGTACCTAAAATTTCGTAAACCGGGTTTATAGCGACATCTACCTACACTTGAGGGATGAGGCTTGCCTTTCCCGCCATAATTAGTGCTCGATGACCGTTAGTCTGCACGTAGCAGTTGTCGAAAGCGGTTTGGGGTACTGCAGGACCCCACGGTGCCATCAACGTTGATACAAGTAAAATTGGAGCATTTTTTTTTCTTTTATTAATGCGTTAAAACACGTTTGAAAGGTAAGTAATTATTAAATCAGTCACTAAAAATTTTTTTTTCTCGATGCCATGAGTCCTACGACGTTTTATGTATATTCTCAGCATGGCGTATAATTTTCGGCCACGACTTTTGCGAGAGCACTTACTAGAAGTTGACAACAATGATGAAGAAGTTGAAAGCGATGGTGAGGATGAACCGTCTTGCTCTGAATATTCTTCAGAAGAATCAACTGCTTTTGCAGAGTCGAGAAAATCCACAGCGTGGTCGCCCGTCATCGAAACTTTATGGAAAAAATGGTTTCCAGTGGAATGTAAAATGTCCTTCTCGTAGATCAGGTAAGCAGCACACCAGGGGTTTTTTTCATATGCGCGCTGGGATTGAGCGCTTCTCTCTGTCTCTTTTTCTCTTTTTCTCTCTCTGTTTTTCTCTTTTGCTTGCACGCGTATTTTTGTAAAATGTTCACAAACTAACTTCAAGTTTTTTTTCTCGTTATAAAATTTATTCAGCCGAAATAATTTAAATATTATGAATTTTTATTTACAACAATTTTATTACTATAAAATTTTTATTATTTTTTTCGCCTTTTACAGACAGGCAGTCAGATATTTTACCAGAAATAAAACCTGGTCCGGCCGGTAACGCTGCCGATGCAAAAACAATTATTGATTTTTGGAATTGTTTATTTACCGATGAAATGATAAATTTAATAGTTGATAATACCAATTTAAAAATAGAAGAGGAAAGCTTACATTATGTGGTTGAGGAACGACAACAATCGTGGCATTATCATACTGATCCAGTTGAAGTAAAAGCTTTCATTGGAATTTTATATTACTCTGGTTTATGGAAATCGGCTGATGTTGATGTAAACAGATTATGCGACAAAACTAATGGCTT
The DNA here is from genome assembly GCA_038277355.1 of Encarsia formosa. Classification (NCBI taxonomy): domain Eukaryota; kingdom Metazoa; phylum Arthropoda; class Insecta; order Hymenoptera; family Aphelinidae; genus Encarsia; species Encarsia formosa. The sequence goes on from CM076184.1 coordinate 74,021,236, forward strand.
ATCTATGTATCGTAGTGCTTTTTCAAGGCACAGATTTACGTTTTTATCAACGTGTTTGCGCTTTGACAATGCAGATGAAAGAGAACAAGATGATAGATTTGCTCCTATCCGAAATTTATGGAACATGTTCATCGGAAACTGCGAAAAGAATCACACTCCAAGTCGTCAATGCACTGTGGACGAGCAGTTGTTAAGTTTCAAAGGACGTTGTAAATTTAGAGTTTGCATGAAAGATAAGCCCGATAAATATAGCCTCAAAATTATAAGTTTGAATGACTCTCAAACAGCTTATATGGTAAATATGAATAAGTTTTTATTTTTTAATTTATGAAATAATTTGCCAAGACTGCACTGGCACTTGAATAAAATGTTTTTTTTACAGTTTTTAACTTCTTCATGTAATATTTTATTAAAATGTACAGTTTTTTTGTATGAATTAAATAAAAAAATTGAATAACATTAAATTTTCTAAAAATACCTAATGGTTTTTTTTTTTCGTAAACATCAGATGGTAATTTCTGAGAATAAATACCTTTTTTAAATAACCCATATAAACTATTACTTTTCCTTTATAGTCCACTACTTGGAGATAACCCAGCTAAAATTTTAGACCTTTTTATGAAAAAACAAAAAAGTTATGATTTTTTGAATAAAAACGGTTTTTTTTCTATTTTTTTCGACTTGTTGGATTTTTTTTTAGGACCGACTTTAGGTTATCGTTATTTAAGATATTACATTCTTTGATAGAACCTCTAAAGATCATGTCTGAATTTTTTTTAGTTCAAATAATGCATGTAACCTCTGTTTTTTTCAACTTTTGTCCGTGGGGTACTATAGCACCCCACGGTGCCAGCTATGTTACACCACAGAAGCATGCCAGCTAAAGGTTAAATCCAAATGGAGGCTTCCGAGTCAAAACAATAATTTTTTAAATAAAATGGTAAAAATTTCAGTCGATCTCCAACAGTAAACTAGTCTCAGGTTAGGTATTCCGGGACCAAATGAGATCTAACTTTTTTTTCCGAAATTTGTGCTCAATTAGAAGGCATTTGAATCAAAAAAATCATTTTTCATTTGACAAGCACCTCTCAGAATTGAAATTGAACAGCTCGCCACGGCCTTAACCTGTCTCAGGTTAGGTATTCCGGACTAAATTAAGATCTAACATTTTTTCCTGAAATTCTTGCTTTATTAGAAGACATTTGAATCAAAAAAATCATTTGTCATTTGATAAGCACCCCTCAGAGTTGAAATTGAACAGCTCGCCACAGCCTTAACCTGTCTCAGGATAGGAATTCCGGGCTCAAATGAGATCTAACTTTTTTTTCAAGAGTTCTTGCTTGGTTGAAATTCATTTTAATCAAAAGAACATTTGTCAATTACTTAGCACCTCTCGGAATCCAAATTTAACTGCTCGGCCCGACCTGAAATAGTTGATCCGAAATCAAAAAAATTAAGCTTGATTTTTACATAATTTTGTATCCAAATGGAGGCCTCCGAATCAAAAAAATTATTTGTCAATGTAATAGCAAATATTTAAGTCGACCTCCAACAGTCGACCTGTCTCAGGTTCGGTATTCCGGTCTCGAATATGATCTGATTTTTCTTTTAAGAATTTTTGCTTGATGAAAAGGCTTTTGAATCAAAAAAATAATTGCCGCATAACTAGCATCTCCCAGTGTCTAAATTCAACTGCTTGGACCGACCTGAAATGGATGCTCCAGTACTGAAAAATATCTAGCTTGATTTTTTCGTAATTTTGACTTTGAATAGAGCCCTCCGAGTCAAAAAAACATCTGTTGATGAAATAGAAAATATTTGGGTCGATCTCCAGCGGTCAACCCATCGCTGGTTAGGTATTCCGGGCACAAACAGGATCCCACTTTTTCAGGTCGGGCCGTGCAGTTGATTTTGGACTCTACGAGATGCTCATTAAATGACAAATGATTTTTTTGATTCATATGCTATTTAATCAAGCAAGCGGACTTGAAAAATAGTCAGATCTCATTTGAGCCCGGAACACCTAACCTGAGACTTGTTGAGTGTTGGAGATCGACTAAAATTTTGTCTATTTTATTCACACATGATTTTTTTGACTCAGAGACCTCCATTTAAATTCAAAATTTTGAAAAAATCAAGCTGGACATTTTTCAGTACCGGGATATCTATTTCAGGTCAGGCCGAGCAATTGAATTTGGATTCCGAGAGGTGTTTATCGAATGACAAATAACTTTTTTGATTCTAATACCTCTTAATCAAGCAAGATATCTTGATAAAAAAGTTAGGTCTCATTTGAGCCCGGAATACCTAGCCTGAGACAGGTTAAGGTTGGGCCGAGCTGTTCAATTTCATCTCTGAGTGGTGCTAATCATATGACAAATGATTTTTTTGATTCATAAGCCTTTTAATCAAGCGATAGTTCTTGAAAAAAAAGTCAGATCTCATTTGATCCCGGAATACCTAACCTGAGACAGGTTAAGGCTGTAGCGAGCTGTTCAATTCCAACTCTAAGAGGTGCTTATCAAATGACAAATGATTTTTTTGAATCAAATGCCTTCTAATTAAGCAAGAATTTCGGAAAAAAAAGTTAGATCTCATTAGATCCCGGAATACCTAACCTGAGACAGGTTGAGGTTGGGGCGAGCTGTTCAATTTCAACTCAGAGAGGTGCTAATCAAATGACCAATGATTTTTTTTATTCAAATGCCTTTTAATCAAGCGAGAGTTCTTGAAAAAAAAGTCAGATCGCATTTGAGCCCGGAATACCCAACCTGAGACAGGTGAAGGCCATGGCGAGCTGTTCAATTTCAACTCTGAGGGGTGCTTATCAAATGACAAATGATTTTTTTGATTCAAATGCCTTTTAATCAAGCGAGAGTTCTTGAAAAAAAAGTTAAATCGCATTTGAGCCCGGAATACCTAATCTGAGACTAGTTGACTGTTGGAGATCGACTGAAATTTTCACTATTTCATTCACAAATGATTTTTTTGACACGGAGGCTTCCATTTGGATTCAAAATTATGAAAAAATCAAGCTAGACATTTTTCAGTACCAGGATATCTATTTCAGGTCAGGCCGAGCAGTTGGATTCCGAGAGGTGCAAATCAAATGACAACAGATTTTTTTGATTTATTTGCCTTTTAATCAAGCAAGATATCTTGAAAAAAAAGTTAGATCTCATTTGAGCCCAGAATGCCCAACCTGAGACAGGTTAAGGCCGTGGCGAGCTGTTCAATTTCAACTCTGAGGGGTGCTAATCAAATGACAAATGATTTTTTTGATTCATATGCCTTTTAATCAAGCGAGAGTTCTTGAAAAAAAGTCAGATCTAATTTGAGCCCAGAATATCTAACGAGAGACTAGTTGACTGTTGGAGATCGACTGAAATCTTTTCTATTTTATTCACAAATGATTTTTTTGACTCGGAAGCCTCCATTTGGATTTAAAATCATGAATAAATCAAGCCAGACATTTTTTAATACCGGGATATCTTTTTCAGGTCAGGCCAAGCAGTTGAATTTCGATTCCGAGAGGTGCTAATCAAATGACAATTGATTTTTTTTATTCAAATGCCTTTTAATCAAGCGAGAGTTCTTGAAAAAAAAGTCAGATCGCATTTGAGCCCGGAATACCCAACCTGAGACAGGTGAAGGCCATGGCGAGCTGTTCAATTTCAACTCTGAGAGGTGCTTATCAAATGACAAATGATTTTTTTGATTCAAATGCCTTTTAATCAAGCGAGAGTTCTTGAAAAAAAAGTTAAATCGCATTTGAGCCCGGAATACCTAACGAGAGACTAGTTGACTGTTGGAGATCGACTGAAACTTTTTCTATTTTATTCACAAATGATTTTTTTGACTCGGAAGCCTCCATTTGGATTCAAAATTATGAAATAATCAAGCGAGACATTTTTCAGTACCGGGATTTCTATTTCAGGTCAGGCCGAGCAGTTGGATTCCGAGAGGTGCAAATCAAATGACAATAGATTTTTTTGATTCATTTGCCTTTTAATCAAGCAAGATATCTTGAAAAAAAAGTTAGATCTCATTTGAGCCCAGAATGCCTAACCTGAGACAGGTTAAGGCCGTGGTGAGCTGTTCAATTTCAACTCTGAGGGGTGCTTATCAAATGACAAATGATTTTTTTGATTCAAATGTCTTCTAATAAAGCAAGACTTTCAGAAAAAAAAGTTGGATCTCATTCGAGCCCGGAACACCTAATCTGAGACAGGTTAAGGCCGTGATGAGCTGTTCAATTTCAACTCTGAGAGGTGCTTATCAAATGACAAATGATTTTTTTGATTTAAATGCTTTCTAAATGAGCAAGAATTTCGGAAAAAAAAGCTGGATCTCATTCGAGCCCGGAATTCCTAACCTGATACAGGTTAAGGTCGGGGCGAGCATTTCAATTTCAACTCTGAGGGCTGTTTATTAAATGACAAATGATTTTTTTGATTCAAATGCCTTTTAATCAAGCAAGATATCTTAAAAAAAAGTTGGATCTGATTCGAGCCCGGAATACCTCATCTGAGACAGGTTAAGGCCGTGGTAAGATGTTCAATTTCAACTCTGAGAGGTGCTAATCAAATGACAAATGATTTTTTTGATTTAAATGCTTTCTAAAGGAGCAAGAATTTCGGAAAAAAAAGTTGGATCTCATTTAAGCCCAGAATGCCCAACCTGAGACAGGTTAAGGCCGTGGCGAGCTGTACAATTTCAACTCTGAGGGGTGCTTATCAAAAGACAAATGATTTTTTTGATTCAAATGTCTTCTAATAAAGCAAGAATTTCAGAAAAAAAAGTTGGATCTGATTCGAGCCCGGAATACCTAATCTGAGACAGGTTAAGGCCGTGGTAAGATGTTCAATTTCAACTCTGAGAGGTGCTAATCAAATGACAAATGATTTTTTTGATTTAAATGCTTTCTAAAGGAGCAAGAATTTCGGAAAAAAAAGTTGGATCTCATTTAAGCCCAGAATGCCCAACCTGAGACAGGTTAAGGCCGTGGCGAGCTGTACAATTTCAACTCTGAGGGGTGCTTATCAAAAGACAAATGATTTTTTTGATTCAAATGTCTTCTAATAAAGCAAGAATTTCAGAAAAAAAAGTTGGATTTGATTCGAGCCCGGAATACCTAATCTGAGACAGGTTAAGGCCGTGGTAAGATGTTCAATTTCAACTCTGAGAGGTGCTTATATAATGACAAATGATTTTTTTTATTTAAATGCTTTCTAAATGAGCAAAAATTTCGGGAAAAAAGCTGGATCTCATTCGAGCCCGGAATACGTAACCTGAAACATGTTAAGGTCGGGGCGAGCATTTCAATTTCAACTCTGAGGGGTGCTAATCAAATGACAAATGATTTTTTTGATTTAAATGCTTTCTAAAGGAGCAAAAATTTCGGGAAAAAAGTAAGATCTCATTCGAGCCCGGAATACCTAATCTAAAACAGGTTAAGGCCGTGGTGAACTGTTCAATTTCAACTCTGAGGGGTGCTAATCAAATGACAAATGATTTTTTTGAATTAAATGCTTTGTAATGAGCAAGAATTTCGGAAAAAAAAATTGGATCTCATTCGAGCCCGGAATACCTAATCTGAGACAGGTGAAGGCCATGGCGAGCTGTTCAATTTCAACTCTGAGGGGTGCTTATCAAATGACAAATGATTTTTTTGATTCAAATGCCTTTTAATCAAGCAATAGTTCTTGAAAAAAAAATTCAGATCTCATTTGAGCCTGGAATACCTAACCTGAGACAGGTTAAGGCTGTGGCGAGCTGTTCAATTCCAACTCTAAGAGGTGCTTATCAAATGACAAATGATTTTTTTGATTCAAATGCCTTCTAATTAAGCAAGAATTTCGGAAAAAAAAGTTAGATTTCATTAGATCCCGGAATACCTAACCTGAGACAGGTTGAGGTTGGGGCGAGCTGTTCAATTTCAACTCTGAGGGGTGCTAATCAAATGACAAATGATTTTTTTGATTCATATGCCTTTTAATCAAGCGAGAGTTCTTGAAAAAAAGTAAGATCTTATTTGAGCTCGGAATACCTAACGAGAGACTAGTTGACTGTTGGAGATCGACTGAAACTTTTTCTATTTTATTCACAAATGATTTTTTTGACTCGGAAGCCTCCATTTGGATTCAAAATTATGAAATAATCAAGCGAGACATTTTTCAGTACCGGGATTTCTATTTCAGGTCAGGCCGAGCAGTTGGATTCCGAGAGGTGCAAATCAAATGACAATAGATTTTTTTGATTCATTTGCCTTTTAATCAAGCAAGATATCTTGAAAAAAAAGTTAGATCTCATTTGAGCCCAGAATGCCTAACCTGAGACAGGTTAAGGCCGTGGTGAGCTGTTCAATTTCAACTCTGAGGGGTGCTTATCAAATGACAAATGATTTTTTTGATTCAAATGTCTTCTAATAAAGCAAGACTTTCAGAAAAAAAAGTTGGATCTCATTCGAGCCCGGAACACCTAATCTGAGACAGGTTAAGGCCGTGATGAGCTGTTCAATTTCAACTCTGAGAGGTGCTTATCAAATGACAAATGATTTTTTTGATTTAAATGCTTTCTAAATGAGCAAGAATTTCGGAAAAAAAAGCTGGATCTCATTCGAGCCCGGAATTCCTAACCTGATACAGGTTAAGGTCGGGGCGAGCATTTCAATTTCAACTCTGAGGGCTGCTTATTAAATGACAAATGATTTTTTTGATTCAAATGCCTTTTAATCAAGCAAGATATCTTAAAAAAAAGTTAGATCTCATTTGAGCCCGGAATACCCAAACTGAGACAGGTGAAGACCATGGCGAGCTGTTCAATTTCAACTCTGAGGGGTGCTTATCAAATGACAAATGATTTTTTTGATTCAAATGCCTTTTAATCAAGCAAGATATCTTGAAAAAAAAAGTTAGATCTCATTTGAGCCCGGAACAGTTAACCTGAGACAGGTTTAGGTCGAGCGTAGCTGTTTAATTTTGACTCTGAGAGGTGGTACTCAAATGACAAATGATTTTTTTGATTCAAATGCCTTTTAATCAAGCAAGATATCTTGAAAAAAAAGTTAGATCTTATTGGAGCCCGGAATACCTAACCTGAGACAGGTTGAGTGTTGCTATTTTATTGACAGATGATTGTTTTGACTCGGAGGCCTCTCACTGGATTTAAAATTATGAAAAAATCGAGCTAGATTTTTTTTGGTATCGCATCACCCATATCAAGTCGGGCCGAGCAGTTGAATTTGGACTCTGAGAGATGCTCAGCAATTGACAAATGATTCTTTCGTTTAAAATGACTTTCAATCAAGCAAGTATTCTTGAAAAAAAAGTTAGATCTCATTTGAGCCCGGAACACTGAACCTGAGACAAGTTGACTTTTGGATAGAAACTTTGTAAGCCGATGTATGTTTTTTAAAATTACTTTATTCAATTTTTAAAATAATACAATCGAAATACACAGTTTAAGAGTTCAGTCGATATATTAAGCATGCGGAAATGGCTGCTGGTCGATGGTTGTAGGAAAGAGGCACAGGTAGCGGCTTAGGTTGACCGAGCCTGGGCTGGTCTAACTTCACCCCGCTAGTCTGCTGCTCTCAGGTTTCAGCTTAAGTCTTGGATTAGACGGTCGACCTGGCTTGGGCCGGTCTGACTGTCTTCTCCTGGGCTTAGCTCGTCAGTGAGAATGAAGAAGAGGGGTAGGTAAGATCCTGTCAGCCTCGACTTCTTCGTTCTCCCTTCAGATTCTTCTCTCTGCCCTTCGGTGACGCTTCACTGCCGTTTATATACCTGCGGGGGGGGGGGGACGCCATGGGATTACCGTACGACCTCCCCCGCGTCTGCGTGCGCGTGCGGAACTTCAAGATGGCTGTGGCTTCGCGACGCGGGTACGTCCCGCGTTCATCTCGAGTCCCGCCTCTCTCTCCGTCGTGCTGTAGTGTACTTCGCTGGGGGTGAGGAGGCGACTCGCGTACTCCACGGGTCTTTCCTCCTTCCCCTCCCCCTGCATCAGGGCCGCGCCAAGCGAGTAGCCACTGGCATCAGTCCGTAACACGTAGGGTTGGTCTGGGTCTGCCTGCCTCAATATGGGTGCTTGCACCAGGTGCTGCTTCAAGGTGTCAAACGCCGTCTGTTGTTCTAGGCCCTAGGCCCACTTGGTGTTTTTCTTGGTGAGACGTGTTAGTGGCTCGGCCGTTTTCGCAAAGTTGGGCACGAATCGCCTGAGCCACGAACACGCTTGCACGAACGATAACAGCTGTTTGATCGTCTTGGGTGGTGGCATCCCCGAGATCGCTCGGGTCTTGTCATCGTCGGGAAGAATGCCCCCGGGCGTCACCAGATGCCCCAGGTACTTGATTTCCCGTCTTCCGAAACTGCACTTCTCTCGTTTCAGGCGCAGCTTGTAGTCTCGCAGCACCTGCAGTAGTTGCCGCAGGTCGTCGAGGTGTTGTTGGAAGGAGTCCGACAAACAGGCGATGTCATCGATGAAGATCAGGATGCGCCGTCCTGGCAGGCGCCTCTTCACTCGCACGCCTATTTTGTTGAATGTGCTGCCTGCGTTGCGCAGGCCCATGGGCTTCACAAGCCACATGAAGGTACCCCATGGCATCGCGAAGGCGGTCTTTTGCTGGTCGGACTTCTTTATCGGCACTTGCCAATAGCCGGAGCGCAGGTCTAGGGTGGACATTATCTTGGCGCCACCCATAGCGTGCAGGAGGTCGTCGACGAGAGGCATCACCCCGCTCTCCGGCACCGTCAGCTTGTTGACGCCCCTGAAATCGATGCAGCACCTGGTGCCGCCCGTCTTCTTGGGGACTAAGACTGGTTGCGAGGACCAGGGCGAGTCACACTCGGTGATTACTCCGAGCTCGAGCATCTCGTCCAGGGCCTCCTTGAGTGCTGCCTTCTTGGCGGGCGACAGCCTGTACTGCGGTGACGCCACAGGCGGGCTGTCCCCGGTGTTGATGCTGTGTTCGAAATAAGGCGTGGGGGGACCCTTTGGCTCGAACACGTCTGTGTACTCTTTCAAAAGCAACTGCAGCTGCCGTTTCTGTTCGCTGGACTGGTCGCTGGCTTCGTCCTCTCGGAGGGATACGTCGACGGCCGCTATCATCATCTCGTAATCGTCGATTGATAGCACGTCGACGCCGTCGTCCGGGCTAGCCGCAGACTCGACGTCCGTGCCTTGATGCCGAGCGGGAGCCTCTACCTGCGTCGATGGTGGCTCTACTCGCGGCTCCGCGCCCTCCTGGTCGTTGGTCAGGGCAGCCGGGGTGAATTCTTTATTCTCTCCGTTCACCGGGATTTTTTTTCCTTTGGCCTGGAGGAAGGATCTGTCGAGCTCGTAGCACCTTTGCCACGCGTCGTCGAAGGCCTGCTGGTCGAAGGGGCTGGCCGCTCGCTCTCCCCCTGCAGTGCAAGTCTCTGGTGGAACCTGGTCCCAGAAGATCTTCATTACAGTCTGCGTGTTTCTGCTCACCATCTCCAGGGGCGCATCAGCCGGGGGGGCCTCCACCACTTCGGCTAATGCAGCTACAACGAGGTGCGGGGAGTCTCGACGTGCCATCTCGTTGACGGTGCACCACTTGACGGGAGGGCCGACCTTGTTCTTGGTAACCGCGCCCGCGGCCGCGTATAGGAACTGCTTTCGGGGGTCGTCAGCAAAGAACCACGCCCTCTGCGGCGCACTCATCACAACCCTTAGCTGCTCTAGGGCGTCCACTCCCAGCAGCGTGGCGTTATTCTTGGCGTGGGGGAGCTCGATCATCGGTATCGTGGCGGTGCGTGTCTGCAGCTTCACCTTCACCGAGTACACCTTCACCATCTGCCTCATGGCAAAGCCGTCTGCCAAGGTGACGGTCATGGTTTCTACCTTCTTACCTTGACCCTTCAGTAGTCATATCAGACTGTCGCTGGCGACGCTGGTGCGCGCTGCAGTGTCTAGCAGAGCCTGGCAGTTCCAGCCCTCCGCCTGGATGTCCACTAGCGGTCTAGGCGACGGCGTCAGCTGCGACGTCGTGACTGCGCAGAAGTCTTTGGCCTCCTTCCCGGCACCGAGCTCCGGTGTGGCGCGGGGTGGGTTGCAGGTTGGGCACCGTGATCTATATACTCCAGGCATTCCGCATCCCCAGCACTTGAGGGGTTCCTCGTCGGCCTTGGTTCCCTTGGGGCGGGCCCAACACTCGGCGGTAGTGTGATTGTTTTTTCGGCCCTTCCCGCATCTGACCTTGTCCTTTCTCGGTCCCGCTGCAGCGGAGCCGGAGGCAGTGGCGTTGTCCTTCCCGGGGAGTCGTGTGATCGACGCTCCAGGCTCATCCTGGTTGGGCTGCCGTCGGATTGCCTGTGCCTGCGTCGGATTCGGTCATGAGGTCTTCGATCTCCCTCGCCTTCCTGATCGATTCCACGAACGTGGTGACCGACTCCCTGGACACGTTCTATCTTATGTGTTTGGCTAGCAGGCCGAACACAAGGTCCAATTGCACTTCCTCAGAGAAGCTGTGAGTCGCCTCAGCGAGCAATGCCCGCTTACGCCCGATGAAGGCTTCCGTTTTCTCCCCATTGATTTGGGGGTACCGGAACACCACCAGGTAAATTTTGAGGTTCGCCATTCTTGGCCAAAAGTGCTCCTTGAGTCGCTTGAGCGCGTCCTGCCAGTTCGTGATGGTGGCGCTGACGCCCTTCCCTGACCACCACGTCATGGCGATGCCCTCAAGGAGCAATGGAAAGCCGGCGAGCGCGTTTACGTCAGAGACGCGCTCGGCTTGAATGTAGATTTCCACTGTGGTAGCGAAATTTTCCACGGTCTGTTTATTAGGAGATTCGTCGTATCGAACCATGCACCTCGCCATGCTCCCGGTTGACGCTTGGGTCTGGAGCAGCTCCTGGAACTGCTCCGCCGTGAAGCTGGCGATGGGTGAAGGCGCGGGTGCCGCCCTGCTCGTCACCATTGCGTTTCTCGTTGAAGCCAGCTCTGCCGATGAGTTCGCACCACTAGTTGGGCGCCAATGTAAACCGATGTATGTTTTGTAAAATTACTTTATTCAAACTTTAAAATAATACAATCGAAATACACAGTTTAAGAGTTCAGTCGATATATTAAGCATGCGAAAATGGCTGCTGGTCGATGGTTGTAGGAAAGAGGCACAGGTAGCGGCTTAGGTTGACCGAGCCTGGGCCGGTCTAACTTCACCCCGCTAGTCTGCTGCGCTCAGGTTTCAAGTCTTGGATTAGACGGTCGACCTGGCTTGGGCCGGTCTGACTGTCTTCTCCTGGGCTTAGCTCGTCAGTGAGAATGAAGAAGAGGGGTAGGTAAGATCCTGTCAGCCTCGACTTCTTCGTTCTCCCTTCAGATTCTTCTCTCTGCCCTTCGGTGACGCTTCACCGCCGTTTATATACCTGCGGGGGGGGGGGACGCCATGGGATTACCGTACGACCTCCCCCGCGTCTGCGTGCGCGCGCGGAACTTCAAGATGGCTGCGGCTTCACGACGCGGGTACGTCCCGCGTCTATGAAGCCGCGAGTTCATCTCGAGTCTCCGGGCGTTCACAACGCGGCCTCAGGTTGCCTACTGGCAGGCTACCTGGGGTCACGCTACAACTTACATATTTGATTTTTTATTCACAAATGATTTTTTCGACTCAGAGGCCTCCATTTGGATTCAAAATTATAAAAAAATCAAGCTAAATTCTTTTCGGTATGGGATGACCTATTTCTGGTCGGGCCTAGCAGTGGAGTCTTGACTCTGAGAGATGATTTTTTTCTGGCTGTGGCTGCATAATTTAGGGACATTGTATTGAAAACTATAATCAACTGTTTTGAACACGGAACCTCTTACCTAGGCAGAGTATGAATAAAAAAGAATTAGTCAAGCTATGCCTAGTCAAATGACAGTTGATTTTTCCATAAAAGTGAAAAACAAAATTCGAATCTAAAAAATTGTTGAATTGTTAGTTTATTATTTAGATATTATTTCATTTTGGTACAGCATTTTACATAATTTTTAAGTTTTTACAAATTTATTAAGTATTTTTCAATTTTTAAACTTGAAATTAAAGCATAAATGAAAAAAAAAAAGTATTGTTAAAAAACAGCTACTGGTAATTCTTCCTTAACTCGACCAACGTCAATAACCCTTAATTTTTCGCTGCTTGCTGAAAAATCATTTGAAGAAAAGTCTGTCGTTGAAGGTCATCAGTGGAGGCTGATCCAGTTGGATTTAATGTGTCTGACTGAAATAAAATAAAAATTAATTAGTAAAGATGCAGCATATTCTGTGTTAACAACAAGCACTACAGTTGCTAAGTAAGCAATCTAAGAAAATTTAATTTAAATATTAAAAAAAAAAAAAAATTATTAAAATTAAAATAACTTGACTTAAGTTTGTAAATAAGAAAATTACAGTTAAACAAATTAAATTTATAATGCACCACATTCTTTCAAAATTTCACCTTAATAAATTAATTAATTCTCGCCAAGAACAACTTTGTATTGCCTAGTAGATGTATAAAACTTATTAATTAATTCTAGATAACTATTTGAAGGTAAAGTAGTCTTTAAGAATCCTAAGTTTCAAGATGACAAGATTAATTAAAGTAATTTTAATAAATAACGTTTGGTTTGTTAAATTTCCACTTTATAAAGTGGTAATTTTGAACCAAAATAAATCAATTGCTGTTTATTGAAATCATATTTATTTGAACATAAAAATTCATCAAGTAGACAAAAACTCAATTTATTTGTTAAGAGAGTAATGATTAGAGTACTCAGTGGGGTACTGCCCTCCTACTTACCCTAGGCTCTTTGATTAAGCCGTGGTCTAGCCCGGTGTTCAGCTTTGGTTAAGCTCGTTGACTGAGCCGCAATCCGGTCAAGCGCGTAGCTTCCGTCGAGCTCGTTGAGAGATCTGTAGTCCGGCCAACCTGCCAACTTTGGTCGGTCTTTTTTCTCAACCCGTAGTCAGGCGAGTTTGGCAGATTTGGTCGGAATAATTAAATAATAATGTAAATAATATTAAATTTAATCATTTTCAAATATAAAAATTTCAGAGTACTTACTTAATTTTTTTTAACAAAAACAGAGATTAAAAAATAAATTTCACGGTCCACTGCAGTACGATGACCAAACTATACTTGAGTTTTTGCACACTTTAATTATAATTATCTTTCTTTTTTCACTTTTATCATTATTTCATACGTATTGTGGATAAACAATCACACAATTTCGAACACGTGTACCGGTATGACTTTTGGTTGTGTTTATGTTTACGATTCATAATAATATATGCATTGAAATTTTCCATTCTATTTTCCGTTCCTTTATTTATGAACATTTTTATTATTTTCAATCGTCGATCACATAAAATATAAATATTTTAGAACCATAGTGTTATGGTTAGGAATCAGCGAAAAATAATTAATCTGAAACTTCTCTGCTGTCAAATAGGGATGAATCACCGTGTATACAGGCGTTAAGTTGTAACGTGTACGCCACTCAGTAGACCGCTATCAAGACGTCAGAATGTCGGTTTCTATAATTATATTATTCTGTAACAAATATAAATTAATAAATGTTCTTTAAGCCACTAATTTTAACAGTTCTTAAAGCACGTTATAAAAAAAACGATATAAACTTACTATGTTGAAACACTAATGCATACTATCGAGCACATCCCATTCTCTTGGATTGTAATTAACAGAGTCTCTTTGCCAACTGATCCAGCGGGGTCAAAAAATAGTCTTTCAAAACAATCGCATAACTTCACCATCTGCATTTAAAAGAATATAGTTTGCGTTTTGATTTAAATTTTCATGAAATGTCGGGACTTCGTAGAATCTTTCTGGAAGGTTTAGAGTTAATTCTCTAATTCTCAAGAAGTTATGCAAACATACACCAGCTAGAATAATTTCGTCGACAGCCTCTGGGAGTAGTTTTATTGTTGATTCAAAAATTCTTAACCGTGACACAAGTATTCCGACTGATCCTATAGTTGAATATTCTCTGCTCCTCTTTTGAAAATGTCCAGATATGGGTTTCATCATCCTGGTTGTCAATGGAAAAGCATCGTCACCCACAAAAAAACATGGGGTGCCGATGTTACTGCCAGGAAGTGTAGCAACACCTTTTGACAAATCTAGCTGTTCATTTTCTATCATTGGACCAAAAGAATCTTTAAAGATTCCAGCATCACTGCAGCTTCCTGGTTCTCCAACCCGAACTAGGGTAAATACGTAATTTGCGTCGCAGGCAGCTAGAAGAACTATGCTGAATCTACCTTTGTGATAGAAGTAAATGCTTTCCGAACGAGAAGGTGCTCTGATATCAAAGTGTTTGCCGTCAAAGGCACCAACACAATGAGGCATATTCCACTTTTCAAGAAATGTTGTTGCTATATTTTTCCATTCTTCCTCGTTCGGTTGTCTTAGATAAATTGGCTCCAAAACACGAACTACAACTCCGCAAACTTTTTTCACAATCCCTGCTGCAGATGATTCCTCAATTCTGTGGCATAGAGCAAAAGTAAACAAACTATCACCAGACACTAAATACCTCAATACAATAATTATGCGTTTTTCGGGACATGGAGCTGCTGGATGTTTTTATAACGGTCCTTGCGAGTAGCAGACTTTCAAAACACAACGCGCTTCACGCGGGCGGCGGGGATACGCTGGATTGCGCGACGCGCGATGCGAGATGCGCAGAATTCCTGTGATGGCCTTTAATACGTATAGTGTCTGATCATAGTGGTTTTAGTGATTGTGTCATAATAATGTATTTTATAGTCTATTTTTGGTTATCAAGTTTTTGGTGGGTGCTCTAGTGTGACTATTTTGAATTTGTTTATTTTTAAAAAGACAACAGTTTGTTGTGTGTACATATAAATAGGGCACTTTAGTACTTAGATCACTTAAAGCAAATAATTTCTTTTAGATTAATTTTTTCAATGTGATAACAAATAAAGCTTAGTGTTTTCATTTGATTCATTAATTTTTTCTTTCATTGATTTTCATGCATTTAAAATCATTGCAATTACTTTGATAGCTTAAATTTAAAATTTTACATTTATTTGAAAAAAATAAAAAGCGTTTAAGGTTTTTAAGTGGGGCCATTTCAAAACTCGCTCTCAGCCGACAGATTCGTCCACCGACAAAGAGATAGAACAATGAACTTTATATCGCAGGCTATGTTTAGAAGTGAATTAACGTGTTTCTACTACCACCAAAAAGTTAATAACTATTATCATTATTTTGGTTATCTTATAACTGTTATAATGCTGTTCTGAAAAATTTGACGTTAGCCATCGCTAATTTCATCTTGACTTGGGTCCAGCATTTTTGCAAGGGCGCAGTTATTTGATTGTGTGTGTTAATATGAACACTCTATCAAACGTCTGCTTTCTTGAAAAACTGCTAGGAGCTGAGTCAAGTTTACACTAGCGATGCTTAACGTCAAATTTTTCAGAACGCTCTAATTAAATCATTATTTTTGTGAAAAAATAAAGTAAAAATCAGAAGTGAAATAGAAGTCAAGAATTTACTTACGGAGGTTTGTGCGTTCATGAATTATATTTTTCTGAACTGTCAATGTATTAGCTAAGAGAAAAGCATTTTCTTCAAGTCCTTCAAGAAGTGATGTTGCAACAAGCATTTGTTCTTGGTAGCTTAAGTCTTTCCATGAAGCTGCTTGAGACTTATCTAAAAGGTTACTACCAGTAGTTACTGCACCTTGCAGAAGTTCTGCAATCATAACTTCCCGTTGCCGAGGATCTTGGTAATTCTCCATGTCTTCAGCCATTCGTTTAGCCATGTTTTTGAGAATTTCAGTTGTTACTAGCATGTCACCACCGTATAATTCTCGACTATTATTAGTTACTTGACTAAGATCACTGCTAACACTAAGTACTATTTCTCCATTTTTAATTCTGTGTTCTAATGTTGAAAGCCATACACTACGACATCCACTGAGATCAGGAGTTCCACGATACCAGTATGCTTTTGTTCCAATTTCAAATTTATTTGTTGAGTTGACTTTTACGCACTTCCAGCGTGCTAGGCCATGGGTACCTTCTGGACAATTCTGAATGACTACTTTACCAAAATGTGTTGCATTCCATGTTAATTTGCGTGCAACTTTTGGGGGACAGGTAAAATTTTTACTTTCTACTGGCAATAATTTTCTTTCATTGAACTGAAATCCATTATCTGCGTCATTGGAAAAAAAGATTGGAACTGTTAGTAAAATGTAGATAAATATCAAAATACATGAATATATTAATAGTATATTATGCAACGGGTTGCAGTATCGTCACCAGGGCGGTTTTAAAGGTACCGAGCGCGAAGCGAAGCGTAGCACGAGTAACTTTGCCGTGCTGCACCCGTTGCATATACTATTTTATACCACTGGTGCGTAGGGCGAGTTTTTAAATTTCCAAGCGTGCGAAAAATCGAGTACCTACGCCCTAGTGGTAAAAAAAGGTTTCATCTAATGTCATATCAATTAAATGTGATTTCAATTGAATGTTTTCTCTATTTTCAGGTATTTGTAGACAAGAAAAAGCAAGTATCTAAAGATAAAGAATTATAACGTAATAATTTTCAAAGCTTTCTTACGATATTTCAAATTCAATTTCATCCAGTTAAGGTGGTTTTCTACCAGAACTTGTCAAGTTCAAGACAAAAAAAAATTATTACACCAAATTACTAACAATTGGTTATTGAAATTTATTTTGAAGCGTAGCATCTATACGGTCGCTATAACTCTCTACCATTTCTACACTATTCGGCCGCAGTTGGAGTAAAATGAAAAAAGTAACCGGCTGTCACGACAAACTCAGCGTAATGGGAGACTGAGGACTGATTCATTCGGCAAGTGGCCGGTACTTGCTTTCTCTCTCTCTCTCTGTTTCCCTCCCATTCTTCTTTACCTACTCGTTACCTGCACGTCTTCCCGTTACAGCTTCAGGCGGACCTGGAACTTGTTTTCTCAGGAATCTGGAAAACCTAGGTGCACCAGGTCAAAAAAACTTATCGGCGACGACTTCCCCAGGAAGTTTAATTAAATTTTAATGTTATGCTGTTAAACTATTCGCTCCGAGTAAAATGAAAAAAAGTGACCGTTTTTACGGTTTAGTGTAGTAGGAGGGGAGGGCTGAGAGGACTGATTCATTCGTCAACCAGCCGGCACGCACTATCTATCCCTCCCTCCCCCCTCCCTCTCTTGCCTTGTTACTTTGTTCTCTGAGTCTAAACAGTGCCGGCTGCCGTGCCAGAGCTAAGACGATTTGTATTTTGCACAGATTAAAATTATAAAAAGAGTATTTGTTAACAAAATGTAATAAATAAATTAGTGTATTGTGTTAAACACTTTCCAATGTTTCATCACTCTTAAGTTTTTTAAAAAATTTCAATTTCATTAACCCTTAAATGCCACACGGGGTCAGAATGACCCCACATAACTGTCAGTGTGGCAGTTCTGGATTTGGGTGTGGCCTTTAAGGGTTAATTATTAATTTTATTTGAAAAAAAAAAAATTAGCATAATAATTGCAACTATAATTTAAAATTTAATTTCTGTCTGCACTAAACGATTGAAGCTACGCTTTTTGAACTTTTTATGGCTTCTGAAACTATTTTCTACCAAAAAAACATTGACAATCCCAACAAAACCTTTTTCTTAGCTTTTAACCCCACCGTTTCATACCGCAGTTTTGGAGGTTATTCACGTGAAAATTTTTTTTTTTAAATTATTGTGAAATTCCTAGAAGGTCAATTTTGCAAATTCATCCCTTCTTCAGATTTTCCTCCCAATCGTCCCGGTCAAGTCACGGGAACGTCGAAAGAGAAATCGGAAAAGAGAAATCGCGGGGCCCAGTTTCAAGAAATGAATTCTTCGATTGTGAAACTATATGCATGCGGTTGTTAAAGGTAAATTAAACCTTTAAACTATTTAAACCGAAACCTACGAGAGGCCTAGGTCTAATCCGTTGCCACCGAGTGGCCCTGCGATTACCTTTAAGGCCATCACAGGAACTCGCGCGATGCGAGAATTCGCGCATCTCGCATCGCGCGTCGCGCACTTGTCCTAACCTAACTAACTTTACAGCTGAACTGCGCGATGCGCGATGCGAGATGCGCGAATTCTCGCATCGCGCGAGTTCCTGTGATGGCCTTTACTACGACAGTCCAGTGAACGGAGAGTTGTACTTACTTTGTTTCTGCCACTCGAGCTGATGACTATCAGTCCAACATTGACCAGGCTCCGGTGAAGTAGAGTATTTCTTAGTTTATAAACTAAACTTAACAGGACGGGTATTTGAAATTAAAGTCGAAAATCACACGAACGACATTTATTAAAAGAAACACCAAACCTCAAGCACTGTTACAATTTCAAAAAAATACAAGTGTCAGAACGGCTGACTTGAACCGCAGACTCTAACTAATTCGCGAACTGACGACACTCTTACTGGTGTCCCTACACTAGTCTAAGCTCGACTGCTTACTCTCGACTCCCTCCTGGGCTATCCGCGGTCCTTATATATGTTTGATGTACCTGCAGAAAAGTCGCGCAGGTCTCGATTTTAGCGTGGGTGGCCCCCCACCGAAAAGAAAAGGAAATTTTCACAACGAGGCAGTAAAAAATTAACGATCTGGGGGAGTTCACCCAAGTATGCTCCCTACACCTTTATTTAAAATAAAAGCGAAAGAAGTCGCATACGGATTTGACACGGTTTTTCTAAAGGATCTCTATTGTAAGAATATAAATATCAATAATTAAGTACACTTTTTCAGCGTAGCAGCCATACGCATCATGAAAAAGATGCAATATTTAACTTGCTAGAACTTTTCAACTATATTGGTGAAAAAAAAATTCAACTATGGTGAATTTTGATCAGACTTCATGGAAATTATTATTAATAAATACCTCCATAAGATTCGAGCAGATTCTCTATTGTCATGCATTTAGTAGAAAACTACCTTAAATAAAATTTTTGAGTAATAAATCTCTATTCAAAATAATCAATTAAAATCTCTTTTTATAGAGAAGTCTAATTTTCATTTGTTCAGCTACACAGTAGCGTATAATTACATCAACTTGTACACACAGTGCATCAAAATTGAAAAAAATTTAAAAAAAAAACGATAGAAGAAAAAAAATCAAAAATAAAATAAATAAATAGATAAAAAATATTATCAAAATAACATCAAATAATAAATGAAAGAATCAAACCTTAAAAAATTTACTCTGCGACCGGTTCCGAGCTTGTTGGCTCTCTTCAGGCATAGGTAAAAGTGAAAAATAACTCTTAAAGTCTTGGCTTTTATAGAGTATATTAGTAATTTAATGTAAATAATAAATAATTTGGAACTGTTTCAAAATCATAATTGAGAAGCAGTTCTCAATTATTTGTTATTTTTATTTATTTTATTTTTCAAAATCATAATTGAGAAACAGTTCTCAATTATCTGTTATTGTTTATGTTAAAATTAGTGGCTTAAAGAACATTTATTAATTTATATTTGTTACAGAATAATATAATTATAGAAACCGACATTCTGATGTCTCGATCGCGGTCTACCGAGTGGCGTGCACATTACAACTTAACGCCTGTATAAATACTCTTTCTTAAAGTACGACTAAGCATTTACACTCATATACATAGTTCAATGCTCGGAGGAATTTCTCCTGTCAGCATTTCATCATTCAATCGTACAAGCATAAATTTGCTCTTATTTAAACAGTTTACATTAAATTACCAATATACTCTATAAAAGCCAAGACTTTAAGAGTTATTTTTCAGTTTTACCTCTGCTTGAAGAGAGCCAACAAGCTCGGAACCGGTCGCAGAGTAAATTTTTTAAGGTTTGATTCATTCATTAATTATTTGTTGTTATTTTATATTATTTTTTATCTATTCATTTATTTTATTTTTAGTTTTGTTTCTCCTATCATTTTTTTTATTAATTTTTTCAATTTTGGTGCACTGTGTGAGTACAAGTTGATGTAATTATACGCTACTGTGTAGCTGAACAAATGAAAATTAGAGTTCTCTATAAAAAGAGATTTTAATTGATTATTTTTAATATTGATTGATAATTTTCATCAAGTAGAGGCATATTAATGAATTTTAATAAATCTTTATTTCAGAAGCTCTATTTTCGTAATTTTTTTTTTCCAATATTTAACTTAAAAACAAAATATAACTGTATATTTTATTTATTCTTTGTAATATGAACTATTGCCTGAAAAAAAAATCAGGAAATAATAACGACGAGTTTTACCGTGTTTCTGTATGAATTTAAATATTTATATAAAGTACGAATAATTTATTTATTAAGTTTTAAAAATTTAAATTAAAAAATGCATTTTCTATACCGATAAAACCATTTTGATACTCGACGGACCCACTTCTTTGCCGGCAGTCTCAGACTAAAATTTGTAACATTGCACATAAAGAAAGATATCAATTTCCTTTATTATAACAAAAAACTGAATGTGGGCAGTGTTTTGCAAATAAGACCTTCTGTTTTTTTATAAACGGCAAAGAAATGGGTCCATCGACTATCAAAATGGTTTTATCGATATAGAAAATGCATTATTTAATTAAAACTTTTAAAACTTAATAAACAAATTATTCGTACTTTATATAAATATTTAAATTCATACAGGAACGCAGTAAAACTCGTCGTTATTATTTCCTGATTTTACTTCAGGCAATAGTTTATATTAAAAATAATAAAATTGTAAAGAATTAATTAATATTATAAATCTTGATAAATTGCATTAAGTTTAATACGTTAATTTAATCAATACAGGCACGAAGAAAAACTTGTCATTATTGTCTGATTTTATTTCAGTCAATAGTTTATATTATGAATAGTAAAGCCTTAAAATTGTTAACAAAAAATTATATAGGTTAGTAAACTACGTTATATTTATGAGTTTATTTATATATTGAGAGTTATGTAATTTGACCTAATTTTCAGTAGTATTTTGGACTTAAAATAGATGTAAATTACGAATTAAAAAATAAATATTATGTAAGCAAAATACGTCTTTTTTCAAAAGGATAAAATTTACAAATGAAGTTTAAACGGAAATTGATATTGGTAGAGTGAACATAATTTTTGTGATAAAGAATAAAATCAAAAATTTACTTTTAGAAAGATCATATATATATTTTTTGAAAATATAGTTAAAAAATTCTATCGATAAATGACTGTTTTATAATGCTACTTTCACGTGTCAAAGATTTATTTTGTTAGATTCGAACAGATAAAAACCACTCGTCGTTAATTTTTACCCTTTTAAAGGTATGTTTTTGTTTGATTTTATTTCTTTCGCAAGGCAGACCACAAAACATAAGTTTCATTGTTTTGATAATTAATAATGTTATTTCTTTAAAAAAAGAACTACTAGTCGAAAATAATCTGGGGCACGTTATCTCGTTACAATTGATAAATTTTCAATAGTTGATAAGGTGACTATGCTGTGTTTCGGAGGCAGCGCCTGGACCCCACCAGGGGGTTTGGGGGGCCGGAGGCGCCTCGACTGAAAAAAAAATACTTAAAAAACTTTTTTTTTTTAAACAAAACAATGTATTCTTTAGTGATTGAAAAATATTTTTTTTATAAAAAAACTTAATTTTATTGAAATTAGAAAAATATAAAAATTTTTAATATCAACCTGAAATTCTCAAAAATAGCTGTGTGTGGTATGTATACACTTTTGTCAGCAAAAATTTTCTAAAATAGTTTTGATTGACCAAAATTTTGCCATCTAATATAGAAAATAGTTCAAAATTTTTTTTATTTTTTTACTATGCTTAAGGCTCTTTATTGCTGGATTAAACTTAATTGTTACTAGTTCTCTGATAACAGAGATTACAAAATGAAAGTCATAAACTTATAGTGAAACTAACGAAAAGTCATTCTTTGAAACTCAAAAAATTCACTTAACAAATTTTACTTTTTATTTTATTTGAATCTAAATCAATGAGCAATGCCCTTCATATTATGTCAATAGCTTGGAAAAAAAAATTACAAGCCAGAGTTTCTGTATTCGATAAAACTTGTACAATAGAATGATATCAGCCAAAAAAAGCCCTGCGATAGAGACTAATATGGAAAACTATCTTATATATAATTACAAGTGTTTGACCGTATGTTTACGCATAACTAAAAAAGTTCTTTACCGATTTACTTGAAACTTTAAGGGTTTATTTCTTATATTTCAAGGAAGGTTTTAAGCCAAACCGGAGTTCAATATCCTTATTAGAAAAAAAGTTACGACTAAAAAACATAAAATCCTTCCTTTCTGAGTCTACTTAATATTCATCCAGTAGAACCTTCAATCGACAGTCAATGTTTACGTTTTGTTAATCCCAAACCATTACAAGGGTTTGACCGTATGTGTACGCATAACTCAAAAAGTTCTTAGCCGATCAATTCCAAATCATTGCAGTAGTTCTGGAGTTTTTTTGTTTTAAGTGTATTTATTGTGTTCTTTACTTTATTTCAGTGTCCTTATCTTTTTTTCTAACTCCATACGCAGATGTATGCGAAGCTGCAGAGGGCATGCTTGTACTTTTATATATAGTTAAATGAAACAAGTAGTTAGGTTAATCTGACTACAATTGTAATTTAAACCTGTGTAAAAAATTGTCTCTGCTAAATTAACCATTTGGTTAAATTAATTACACCGTCTTTTGAAATTTTCAAAAATTGACTTTGCTGAAATGTCATTATTAAAAAAAAAAAAAAAAAAAAAAAAAAAAAAAAAAAAAAAAAAAAAATTATTAACCTGAATCTTTGAATATAATAAAACTTATAAACTTATTCGATGGAATAGTTATCCCTTTATAAAAGAGAACTATCGCCATCTTGCGTAAGATTTTTATTCTTGAGCTGATTGGTGAAGAAGTTTTTAAAATATTCGAAAAGTGCATTCTGAGGTTACTCTTATTGTTTTTTCCTATGCGCGCTTGAAGCGCGCTCAGAAGAGCTAGTAGCTAAAAAAAAAGCCTTGCGATAGAGACTGTTATGGAAAATTATACTTTTATAGTTAAATGATAACAAGTAGTTATGTTTATCTGACTACAATTGTATTTTAAAGCTGTGTAAAAAATTGACTCTGATAAGATGTAAGTATTCTTGCACGCATAGAACTCGGCGGAAAAAAGCGGCCAGTAAGCATACCGAGAAAAAAGTCGGGTGAAGTTACGCCCGAAAAATCGGCAGAAGGTTTCTGATTTTTTCCAAAGCCTATATAGGTATATGCCGCGGCCGAGTGCTGCAGCTGCTGGGCTGTAGCGCTGGAGCTTGATGCAGGCAGACCCATCCGCTTTTTCAAAAACGCTGTCAATTTTTATTTGTTTGAACAATTTCTTTCAAACTTTTCAGAAATGTTCTTTAGGACCTAATGAAAAACTTCTTCACTGGAAGTTTTTTCAAATATGAACTTTTATGCTTACTTTTTTAATCTGAAGTTTTTAATCTAAACTTTTAAATAACAAAAAATAATAATAGTAAATAATGAATAAAATTGGACATAAATTGAAATAATTTATTGATGATGTCATAGGACGACTTTATTTGTTTTATACTTTGATATTAATTATTTCTAAATCATGTAATAAAATACTTTATTATTTGTAATAAATCATATACATATAATAAAATAATAATTATGACCGCTGTCTTCTGCTCAAAGCTGCAGCAGCTCACAGGCCACAG
Organism: Encarsia formosa; assembly: GCA_038277355.1. Lineage (NCBI taxonomy): Eukaryota > Metazoa > Arthropoda > Insecta > Hymenoptera > Aphelinidae > Encarsia > Encarsia formosa. The sequence continues at coordinate 74,044,960 of CM076184.1, forward strand.
CAGCTCGAGCTGATCAGCTGCTGTCAGGCCCTGGGCCTCTTGCGTACGCGCACCTCGCCTGCGCAGTGCGCCGGCCGCAGCCTTGCTGCAGGCTGCAAGAGTGAGACAGAGAGTCAAGTGTTCTGGTTTCGGCTACACGCAGCCCATGCAGAGAAACCGGATGCTCTCGACTGATTCGGAAATCGCCTGACGCCTAGGCGAAAAGAAATCAGCGCTTCGAAAATTGAAATCCTTATAACTTTTTAATGCGGGAACTTCTTGGGACAGTTTTTTTTAAAATTATTCAGGAAATTATCGGCCATGCGTTGGATATGTATTCTAGAAAAAAAAATCATCCTAATAGCGTTTTTTTCATGAGTGACCTAACCTAAAACCGAAATTTAAAGTATATAAAGCGAAACGCTTTCACGGTAGTCGGTGTTATTAAAAACAAAACCAACTCCCCTTTAAAGGGCTACCAGCCTTTAGGATACTGAAAAATTACTAACTAGTTGATGACCACAATTTTATTCTTAAATCTCATAGCCCAATTAAATAAGCCAGAAAAGAAAAGTCGTATTACTTCAGTTCTACACCGAAAACAAAAAATGCGTAGGGCACGCAATTTTCGAGCGTCGACTACGCAGAGTTTGAGAGCGTAGTCTACGCTCTTTTCAATAATGCAGTTTTATATGGATCCAACTACGCTGAAGAAGCAAATTTTCTCCGATTCATTTAAATGTTCTGAAAATTTATGCTTTGATTCTAAGTACTAAAAGATTAAGTTTCCCAAATTTCCAGGCCTGAAAAAATATTTTTGTGTCTTCTACGAGCAATACGGTTTTGTATTTAAATGTTCAGTTTTCATAAAAATTGATCATTCTTTTTCACTGTTTTCGATGCCATTTCAAAAGGAATAAATCGATTTAAACACGGTTGGCCTTAATCGAAAGCAGAAATAAAAACCTACTTAAAAACGTCTAAAAAAAAACTATTTTTATTTTTGAAGAGTCCATTCAGCAGTATGTCAATGCTGAGCACGCGCATTTATCTAAACTCATAAAGCTATTTTTTTTTTAGTTCTTTAACACTTTTTCCTTTGTTTTAGTGTTGAAAAAATTATTTGATGGTTTTTCATAAAAATTGATCATTCTTTTTCACTGTTTTCGATGCCATTTCAAAAGGAATAAATCGATTTAAACACGGTTGGCCTTAATCGAAAGCAGAAATAAAAACCTACTTAAAAACGTCTAAAAAAAAACTATTTTTATTTTTTAAGAGTCCATTCAGCAGTATGTCAATGCTGAGCACGCGCATTTATCTAAACTCATAAAGCTATTTTTTTTTTAGTTCTTTAACACTTTTTCCTTTGTTTTAGTGTTGAAAAAATTATTTGATGGTTTTGCTTTTAAAGTAATTTTTGTTTACGTTTTCGTGAAAAACAACGTTAAAAAAAAAAAAAATTTTTAAATCTAAGATATCCGTATTGATTTATTTATTCGACACAAAAAGCACTTTAGACTATTTAAAATTACACAAAGTTACAGCTAAAGCCAACAGCATTTCATAGGTATAAAATTTTATACGGCAATCCTCATAAGAATCAAAGCTATGAGATTTTGAAACCAATGCACAATGTATGACGTATAATCCGTAAATGACCAAATACGGTTTTTTAAGCAAGATTCAAGTAGGTGGCACACTAAGATGTATAAGGGAAAATAAATGTTCAACCACTAAATTTGAAGGTGGATCCCTTTATATATAACTATTTGATATAATGATCAAATTGCATCTGTGACCGGCAAAAACAATATTTATAGATCAGCAAGGAGTCATTTGTATAAATGTATAGTTTGTATTAATGTATAAATCAAAAAGCTTTTGATTTATACATTAATTTATAAATCAAAAGCTTTCTGATTTATAAATAGAAAATACACGTGAAATTTCGACTATTTTGTTTTAACTGCCAGAGAGATTATGAAAATTTATTATTTAGAGTAGTTGCACGGTCTGATAAACAATTTTTTTAACTTATCGAAAAAAACATTTTTATAATTTCTTGCTTTTATAATTACATGCTGCTATATGGACTCCAAAAAATAAAAATCTTTTTTTTTGGAAGTTTTTAAGAAGGTTTTCATCTCTACTTTCGATTAGAGCCAACCATGTATTAATCGATTGATTCCTTTTAAAATAGTTTCTAAAAACAGTGAAAAAAATGATCAGTTTTTATGAAAACTGAAAATTTAAATACAAAATCATTTTACTCGTAGAGGACAAAAAGAAATTTTTTTAGGCTGAAAATTTAGGAAACTTTTAGTATTTAGAATCAAAGCACTTTTCAGAAGATTTAAAAAAAGTCGCAGAAAATCATACTTTCTTAGCGTAGACGGCCCTATATATAAATTCTCTAAAACCAAAAATATAAATGTTTCAATTATAAGAATTGTTTGCTCTAGAAAAATTTCTCTCAATTCATAGGTCTCTACCTCATTGCTACCAAGTGCTATATATATTTTTTTAATTTCGATAAGGAACAGATTGGAGTCTTACTCACAAGATGTTAACTTGCGTTCAAAACAAGCTAGACTTTCATAAGACGCAAATGTTTTTAACACAAGAACATATGCGATTAGTTGTATGACTGTCACATGCAAAATCGATATTCTAATCCCAAGAACATCGAGTTGTTGTTACAAGACTGTAGTCTTTGCAGCAAGAATTAATCTTTCTGTGTGTAACGTACGAAAGAGATTATTTTAAGAGTGTCGATAGTTCAAAAATGAAATCGAGGTAGTGGAAGAAATGTGTCTGCCGATAACTATTTGCGCTCGGAATGTGTAAGTACAAATGAAATTAGGAAACACGACGGTTTACATCCATCAAATTATTGAAGTATTCATAAAAAAATTAGACAAAGAGACTTAGGATAACGACTTTTTACTCGAAATAAAAATGTGTAGCAGAAATCAAGCAGAAACATCTCCCTTATTCTCAAAAAATTTCCCTCAACTTTTAAATGATATATTGTTATACATGGGAGGCAAGCGCCACATTGACGTCGAGAGAGGAATTTTCGGCTAGCGGCACGAGGTGGAGGTGCGCGCGCAAGCTGTTTGCTGATACCAAAAAAGCAAAATATTGAAAAACGACCTAACCCGGGTTAGGTTGTTTTTAGATCCACGTCCTCAAATGCACTTGCAGCGAGGCGCGCAGCTTCGAGATGCGTGCGCATTTTAAGCCTGATGACGGCAAAATCAAGAGTGCTATCTCAGTATAAAGGATATATCTATTTTCATCATGACTACCAATATTTTGAGGTCTGAAAAAAATCAAGTGACCTTATCCCCACAACGACTGTTTTTTTGAACCTAATAAACTACAGTCTCAAATGTCATTTTGATTTTTTAAAAGTTTTAATACTTCAAAGAACGACTTGGTTTTCCTGCGAGAAACTTAATTTTAAAAACAAAAAATAAGGTTTTTTTACAGTTTTAAATTATTAAAATTTTTAAAACTAAGAATATATATATATATATTCATAGAATATAGATGTATTATAATGGAAAATATAAATATACCCCCTGCTCGCTTCGTTCACTAACCCCCATACACCGAAAAAATTCACGTAGAGCTGCTCACTATTATACTGCGTAGAAAAATGTGTAGCAGAAATCGAGCAGAAACATCTTCCTTATTTTCAAAAAATTTTCCTCAACTTTTAAAAGATTATTTCTTTAAAGAATGAAGTAGTAAACACCGGGATGGTTTTTAACTGTACAAGAACTTGATTTAGAAAAAACTATTCATGTGTCAACTATTCAACTGTCTCAATATATTTCCGGATCAATATATTACAGGATTTGCATGGATTCCAAAAGCAAGAGTTGGAGACTATTATTATTTTGGATGAGGACAGTTATGGAGATCATGAGCTTTTAGAACTACTACATTGGCTGATAGGAAAAAATTTTCGACGAAAATAGTATAAAGTCATTCATCGAATAAATGGAGGTATCATGAAAATTTGCAAGATTTTTTTTTTGTTCCCTAATTTAAACTAAGAGTTTAGATACTTTTAGGACGTTCCAACCCTTCAGTAACTCTCATTCACTTTTGAGGCGCTGAGCACCGAAAATAGCTCGCTCTATACTCTGGAGACTAGCGCGCAAATGTCAGCAGAAAGTTTGCTCGTCTGTTTTACCTTAATTCACGTGTGTTCATACAGTTAATTGCCACTTTTTGTCACATTGTTAAAAGTGATTTTTTTTTTTTTTTTTGTTCGCTAAACTTTTGTGTGGTGTAGTAGTTTGCACATTTGACTTAAAATAAGTGCAGTTTTAGTGCAGTGCGGTTTTTTGAGGTTAGCTGACCCAGACTACTCTTTCGGTAACGTCGCTGCGTCCGTGAGTCGAACTTTTACCGCGAGGTGTCAGCACTACCAGGAATACCGACCGTGTCTCTACATTGACTAAAACTACTTAGCAGCTCTGCCGCAAAAATTTAAATTTCTTATTACTGCCACACCAAAATCTGAGTGTACTATTCCCCTGTATTTGAACTTTATGATACTTGGCGAAGACACCTGTTCAGTTTGTCATAAGCCCAAACTTTCCCGGAACCTCATTCACCCTTGTACTGAATGTAAGCTGCTTTTCCACACACAGTGTGTCAAGTTTTTTACTATCATCATTGGAGGTGTCCCTGTGAAAGTCTGCCAGGCATTTGCTACCAAGAGTGATGCCTGTGCACCTTCCACGAATGCTCCCGATCAAAATGTATCCTCTAACACGCCAGCTCAAGTTCAGTGTACTACTGATGACACTTTCCGTTAACTCCTGCAAGAGATGAAGGATCTCAAGAACTCGCTCAACGTGCAACTTGTCAATGGCATCGATACAAAGTTAGAGGGATTTGACGCCATATCTGACCTCGTCAATAGAGTCGGCATTGCTGAAGCTGAGTTGGAGGAGCTCAAGCGTGAACTCGCAGCGATTAAGCAACGGCTAGAGCTACCAACCGATCCAGCAGCTTTGCATGAAGACCCTGAGCTTTTGACCAAAGTACTTGAGCTCGAGAAACAGAATGCTGACCTTTCGAATCGTCTTGCCCTTATCTCTACGTCAAGACCATCGGACTCTAATTATGTTGTAATTGGTGGCCTGACTGTTCCACCTGGTGCTAACCTCAAAGCTATGGTGCTCTCAGTTTTGAAAACTGTACACGCTGACATTGATTCACGTGATTTCGTCCCAGCTCGACTACTTATTAGCAAGTCTGCTGCAAGGAAAGCTCCAGTCGTTACAAACTCAGTTGCTCGGCGTGATAATTCAGATGTATCTCAATCAACTTTAACAGTTGGACCTCCTTCAATAATAGCCACACTCAGCTCTCGTGCACTACTTTTGGAGATTATTAGAAGTTAAATTCAACTGCGCAAACTGCACACCACGACTCTTACACCAAATCTGCCAACTGGTATAGTACCCTCAAATGTTGTGCCATGTTGTGGCTCGACTCCGTGTCTGTTGTATTAATGCGAACTCTCTCAAGTCAGACTCTTTTTTTCGTCTCAGTCTTTGATACATGTGATTGCTGTGACTGAGACCTGGGTGGAACACTTGATTGAGGACGCGTTTGTGGCACTGGATGGTTTTGCCATCCTCAGGAGGGACCAGGGGGGTGGAGTGGCTTCGTATGTGCATAAACCCCTTTCAGTCAATCATCTCTGCTCGTCTACCACTGAGTGGAATGGTAAGCCTGGGCATCCAGAATATCTACTCGCCGAGGTCTCCACTAGAGGGAGCGACCGTATATTTGTTGGTGTGGTGTATCGACCTCCTAACGCTCCGTTTACCGTTGGCACCGATTTTGTGGCTGACCTTCGTGATACCATGCATGAGTACGGTACCAAGGTTATTCTCGGGGACTCTAATGCGAACCAGCTGTCGAATTCGGATGCTGATGCGGCTTTTATTCGTAGATTTATTGAGGAGATCTCTTTATTTTCAGTGCCTTATGGAGCAACACACCACACCTCTCACTCAGATACCTGGCTTGATCTTTGCCTGGTAGACGCCCTTGACACTGTGACTGACTTCTGGAAGACAGATTCATCGTTTATCTCTGGACATGACTTAATCACTGCTACTTTCAACATTCAAACACCACAACAAATGACTAATGATTTCACGTACAGGGATTTTAGATCTGTGGATGCCAAGGCTTTGAATGAATTCTTGCTTAAATGTGACTGGTCGGTAGCTTCGGATGGGACGAGCTCACTTGATGAGGGGTTAGATTGTCTGTATGCGAATCTTCATCCTGCGCTTGACATTTTTTCTCCTCTGAAAACCCTCAGACATGGTAAAAATCGCCATCCGTGGTTTACTGCCTTTCATCGCTCCCTCTTGTATGAAAGAGATAGACTCTATAGACGCTACAGACGCACGAGACTCGGTATTGAACTATTCTTTTACAGACATGCGCGTGACTTTGAACAGATTGAGACGGCTAGACTTGACTTTTACTACCGCAGACTTAAAGACATTTCCGATCCACAACAGCTCTGGAAAGAGCTAAGACACCTTGGCATCTCTCCTAACCCTGACTCCAACTAGAGTAATTTCTCTGTGGAGGATCTCAACGCCCACTTTGCCTCTGTTTCTTTTGATGCTGCAGCACCGGATCTCTCTCATTTTCTGAATAATTTGGGAAATGTAGAGGGTGATGGTATCTTTGATTTTTTAGCAGTGACGTTGGACCAGGTTTCTCGTGCAATTAGCAGGTCGACTTCTCAGGCAGTAGGCGTTGATTCTCTGCCGCAGCGTTTTATTCAATCGGCCTTTCCATCCATTGGTCCTATCATCTGCGATATTTTTGATACTCCATTATCCACTTCAACCTTCCCTGAAAGATGGAAAGAGTCAATAGTCATCGCTCTCAACAAAATTCCCACTCCCATATGCCTGAATGACTTCCACCCGATCTCCCTGCTGAGTTTCTTATCGAAGGTGCTTGAGAGACTAGTTCATGACCAGATCTCTTCTCACGTTGAATCGCCGGGACTGATCGATGGATATCAGACAGGTTTCCGGATGGGATACTATACACAGCCGGCGCTACTCAAACTCACTGACAACATCCGGGCGGGTATAGACGGGAGACAGATGACTGCACTACTGCTCTTTGATTTTAGCAAAGCCTTCGATTCGGTCTCGCACGTAATACTGCTTACGAAGCTACAATCCCTTGGTTTTTCACATGGAGTTCTGCGGTGGATTGCTTCCTATCTGTCAGGTTGCTCGCAAGCAGTGAAAGAGGAGGGCGGCAGTTTCACTTCTTTTCGTCCCCTTAACAGGAGAGTGCCTCAGGGGTCGATGTCGGGGCCTCTCCTTTTCCTACTGTTTGTTGCTGACATTGCTCAGGGTCTTGGCCCTGGTGTCTGTCATGTAACCTATGCGGATGACCTGCAGATTTACGTGCAGGGCCGATTTGAAGACATACACGCCACTCTTGAGAGGCTAAGTGGTGCTGCTGTGCACATTGCAAACTGGGCTGCCACTAATCAGCTTATACTGAATGCTGATAAGAGGCTATGATATTTGGCTCCGCATCCTTTGTCAATGACTTTGTTGATTTGGGTATTCACACTCTTCAGTTTGGCGACTGCATTGTCCCACTTGTCCTGACTGCACGTAGTCTGGGGTTGGTGCTGGACTCAAAGTTGACCTGGAAGGATCATGTTCGTTATATTTGTGGCAGAGCTAATTCTCTTTTTTATCGTCTTAAACACTTCAGGCGCAGCACCTCCCTAGAACTTTGTAAACATCTTGTGCAGACTTTGCTTTTTCCTGTTGTCGACTACCACTGTCTTGTGTATAGTAATATCTCAAACGAACAGGATCCTATGCTACAGCGCGTACTCAATCGGAGGATCAGATATGTTTATGGGCTTAGGAAGAGTGACCACGTTACTCCCTTCAGGAGAGAGCTTGGCTGGCTCCGAGTATCAGGCCGCAGGGACTATTTTGCGGCCTGCTTGCTCTACAAGATTCTTGACACGGGTGTTCCGTCTTACTTGGCGAACTTTTTCATTGAGAGGCTCGGCTCTCGACCGGAGAGAGTGGCAAATCCTCATGCGCCGTTGATCATCCCATCCTTCCGTACGGAGTCTCTGAAACTTTCCTTTCATGTGTCAACCACACTTATCTCTGGAACAGCATACCGCCTCTTATTCGCCTATCACCATCCCTTTCCATCTTTAAACATCTCATTAAATCACACATTTTTACTACCGAGGGAGAAGATTCAGTACTCACTGACATCGTAATATTTCTGATGTACACCTTCACTTATATTTATATTTATTTATTTTTTGTTTATTTTTATTCGTATTTGTATTATAATATATTTGTATTTACGTTTTTTTCTCATTCTTATTGTCATTTTACTGAGAATATTATGGTAATTTTTATTATTGTGATCTAATATTATAAACATAATTGTAATTCACTTATTGTTAAATTATGTATTTTGTACAACATAATGTACAATGAATAAACTTATCAAAATCAAAATCAAATCAAATCTCTCGTTCTTGTGGCGCTGGCTTACCCCAAAGAATAAAAAATCGACTTTATAACTCAAAAATCAGGCCCAGTTGCCATATTTAAAAAAATTTTAAAATATTTCCTATTTCAAGCCCTGCAACATCAGTCGTTTTCCAAAATCTTGTAGTGATTGGTTTTTTCACGATCGTTACGAACGTCCAAAAATTCAGTGACCCACGGACCATCACATGTAAAACTACCAAACTTTGATATGTCATAAAGCCACACGGATGCTAAGAATATAGCTACGTATTCACTGCGCTGCAACTCGCCCTCCTTCAAGACGCTGAACGGCAATGTGCGATTTTATTAAAATTAAAATCTACGCGATTGCTTCTTTGTTGGTGCTGGTGACAATTCAACAACACGCGACGGGTGAAAATTTTTATTCCAAAAATAAATATTAAATCAAACGCAAGAGCAGCCACGTACATAAGCTACGCGGTTGCTAAGAATATAATTACGCATTCACCGCGCTGCAACTCGCACTCCTACCAGACGCTGAGCGTCGATGCACAATGCTATTAAAATTAGAAGCCCACGCAATTGCTTTTTTTTTTTTTAAGCTGGTGACAATTCGACAACACGCGGATGATAATATTATGGCTGAAAAAAATATTTACTGCAAAATTTTTGAATCTTTCACATATTTTTAATTAAAATCTTTTCCTTTTAAATTATTACAAAGGTCGTAACTTGGATCTGGAGAGCACAAGTAATCATCAATAGTCTATAAGTACTTTTAATTGCCTTTCAATTTGAAAGGAAGCAGAAAAAATATTTATGGTCATAAAATATTATCATCTTATAACGAAAGATGAATATTCAAAAACAAAAATTTAGAAAGAAAAATTCGACTACAGGACCAAGATTTGAACCCGGGATCTCCCAGTTGCCGGTCGGATGCTTTACCAACCAAGCTAAACATGGAGCCGCAGGTCAAATGCTAGTTTGGAAGCGTAGTTCTCTCTCTCTCAAATTCTGTTTTGACGTTACGCGGGTGAGTTTTATTTACCTCGAATGGCTATAATGTCAATTAAGGACGTTGCCTCGTGAAATAAAATCCATAAGAATCGTTTGAAAATTATTGCATTCTTCAAGTTTAGGCTTAAGGAAGAACGTGTCAAAATTTCAAGAGGATTTACAATACAGTTGTTGAGAAATTTTAATTCAAAGTTGGGCTCAAATCGCTCCAAATCGGGTGATTTAACATAGGCTCTTATGGGAAAACCATGCTGTTTTCATTTTGCTGTAGTTTTCGAACCAGGTTGGCAATCATCTTGAAATTTGGATATGTCATTCCTAGAGCCTTAAAGAACAAATTGCTATGTTTTTGGAAAACTTCTTACGGATTTTTAAACAATTTCGGCATTGTTTTGTTATTAAAAACTCAGTAAAAAGTTTGCTGATTTTTCCTTATTTTTAAAAAATTTTTCTAGACTTTTTATTCACACTGTTAAAATCTAGAAGTCTTCAGTAATACTATGTAAAAATTTCAGAAAGTTTTATTAATTCAGTCTCGAGTACCAACGAGTTGAAAATAAAATAATTTTGTTAATCGACCAGGTAGACTCGAGGCGAATGTCAGCTGTTTCCGTGCCTAACCTATGGGCGGCTTTCCCCACTACTTCCGCGGCATGCCGCGACGAGGCAACGTCCTTAAGGTGGTTTTCTACCAAATGCATGGCAATAGAGAATCAGCTCAAATTTGATAGAAGTGTTTATTAGATATTAATAAACATTTTTCCGAAGTCTGATCAAAATTGACCATATAGTTTGAAAGTTACAGCAAGTTAAAGATTGAATTTTTTTCATTACGTGTATGGCCGCTCCGCTGAAAAAGTGTACTAAATTATTAATATTTATCTTCTTACAATAGAGATCCTTTAGAAAAACCGCATACATATAGTTTCACTATCAAAGAATTCGTTTCTTCAAACTGCAAAAAATTGACCTTTTACAAATTTTACAGTAATTTTTCAAAAATAATTTTCACGTGAATAACCTCCAAAACTGCGGTATTCAAAGGTGAGGTTGAAAGTTTTAAAAAATGTTTTGTTGTGATTGTCAATGTTTTTTTGGTAGAAAATAATTTCAGAAGCCATAAAAAGTTAAAAAATAAATTTTAATAACCAATTGTTAGTAATTTGGTGAAATAATTTTTTTTTAGTCTTGAACTTGACTAGCTCTGGTAGAAAACCACCTTAAATTCAATTGGAAGAGCAAATTGCTAACTTATTTCGATCAATACTTTCCCCCCCCCCCCTACTCCCACAAGACTTGAACATAGCCACTGGGTGCCAATAAAAAATAAGTCGAAACCAACACTGTCGAGAACAGTCTGTTGCGTTTTGTGACCGCTTGTTAAGTAGGTACATACGAACAGACCGGTTTTGTTTTTGTAAGCTGTTTTTGTGTATGCTCTCTAAGCTGCGCAGCACCGTGGCCACTTCTGGTTCTGCTAGGGTCTGAGGCTCCGAACTTGTTGATCATCATTTTTCAATTACATTTATTGCCACCAAGTACATTTATAAGCAGTTTTTTTTTATCGTGTAATTGGATTCGGTACAAAGTATTTTTTTTATTACACATTGAGTTTTAATTTTTCTTGCAAGATTAACTGGTAAGTGCAAAGTTTATTTACATTAGGTAATTGTATGTACCTTAATAATGATTTCAGAAGCAAGTATTAATTTTTTCTTCAACCGTGTGTTTTAAAATTGAATGAAAAAAAATTGTTTGCATTACTATTCAGTTTATACATACAGTAACACAGGCTGTTTTTAAGGTTGCTTTAGATTGGACATTGATCTTTTTTGCCTTAGTTTTATTCTTTTAATAAATTGTAATTTTTTAATAAAAAATATATTTATAGTTAATTAATAATTATATGCTTTTCATATGCATAAAAATTGAAATAATTTATTTGAAGTTTGAAAAAAAAAATTTTAACTACTGGATCCGGTTATTGAATTTACTAAAAAAAAATTTTATTATAAGTATTATGTTTTTTAATAAAAGAATGCACCTTTTATTTATTTGTAAACTACTGACTGCTTGTTAATTACTATTTTTGCTGGTGGTATGTATCAAAAAGTTCATCGGCTTCACTGATCTTGGACTAGATGTATGCTGCAACATGGACTGGAAGAAAACTTGATGATCTCTAAAACATGTGTGGTGTATCATCAAGTAATACTTGGAGTTTCAAACAAGTTCATCGGCTTCACTATTCTTGGGCTACATGTATGCTGCAACATGGACTGGAAGAAAACTTGATGATCTCTAAAACATATGTGATGCATCATCAAGTGGTACTTGGTATTTCAAAAAAGTTCATCGGCTTCACTATTCTTGGAATATACTTGTGTGCAATGTGGACTAACATTATTTGAAAAATATTCATCTTGGCTTCTTATGAGGTTTATTACATATATATTATGATTTTATATTATCATCTTATGAAGTTTACTTAAGAATTAACTATAATGTATCATTTTATGTGCTTTCATTAATATCAAAATGTATTCATTTAGATTTACGAAATTGGTGGATGCTCTGCAATCTAAGTCTTGGCTACGATCTTACCAAACTTCTGCAAGAAATACTAGAAAATTATCATTAAATACTAAGAACTGATATCAGTAAATATTAAGAAAAGTATGCTGCTGTCTACCTGTAATATAATTGATTTTTTTTTTTTGATTAATAATAACTGTAATTTTAGAAATTAATGTTCAAAAAAGTATAAGATTAACATTTTACACGATGTGTAACGGTCAAACGGCGAAGACAAATAGATTTCTAGGCTTTTAAAATACAAAAATTATTTGAACGTTTAAAGTAGTTTATTAGCATGTAATTTTGCGTAAATAATCGATATGTATGATCAGATTGTTGTTAAAAATTTTTCTAAGCTCCTTTCGGCTAAAAGACGGAAGAATCGATTCTTAGGTCTTTAAAAATACAAATATCATACGTTAACGTTCAAAGATGTTTATAAGCATGTAATTTTGCGTAAATAATCGATATGTACAATTAGATAGTTGTTAAAAAAATTTCTAAGCCACTTTTCGGCTAAAAGACGAAAAAAAAATCGATTGTTAGGTCTTTTAAAATACAGAAATTATATTTTAACATTTAAAGTAGATTATTAGCATGTAATTTTTCGTAAATAATCGATCTGTAGAGTTAGATTGTTGTTAAAAAAATTTCTAAGCCACCTTTCGGCTAAAAGACGAAAAAAAAATCGATTTTCAGGTCTTTAAAAATACAAAAACTATAGTTCAATGTTCAAAATAGTTAAGTAGTATGTGATTGTGCGTGAAAAATCAATATGTATAGTCAGATGGTTGTTAAAAATTTTTTTAAGCCAATTTTTGGCTAAATAGCGAAAAAAAAATCGATTTTTAAGTCTTTAAAAATACAGAATCGATTTTTTAATGTTAGAAATAATTTTCTAGTATGTAATTTGGCATTTGAAACCTAATTTTACTATAGTTATATTTTTAAAATGATTTTTAAGTTTTAAAATTGCCAAAAAGCGTTAAAAAAACACGTTTTTTCGAGATTTGACTATCTTCCACCACTTCAAAAAATTTGAAAAAATTTGTAAAGGTAAATTTCATTAAAATACGTAATATATTTTTTTCTGGAGAGGTATGTGTCTTAGTTTTTTTTTAATCGTAAATTTAAGGTTAAAAATGCCCGAAATGGTTTAAATTTGGCGCCAAAAATAATATTAAAAAATTTGAGTGAACTACATTTTTTTTTTAGAAAATTTTGCCGCAAACCGCATGTCTCTAGCCCTTATAGGTTCTGAGATATGAATTAAAGTTGAAAAATCACTATTTTAGACCCTAGGGTCCCTAGGGAGGGACTAGGGAGATGCGGTTTGCGCCAAAAATTTTCATTTTTTATGTTCTTTCGATTGGTATATATTTTTTAGGATTTCCAGCGGGGGCCGATTTGACTATCTTATCCGGTGGTACCCTTTATATTTTTAAAATACTCATCATAAGTAAATAATATTTTTATAGCTAATGATCTGGATAGTAGAACTTATCTGAGTTTGAAAGTTTTCAAACATAAAAAAACTAGTTAAAAAATGATATTCAAATAACTTTTAATTAAGTCAGAAAGAAAAAATATAGAAAATGAAATCTTGATAAAAATTGAAAAAAATAATTTTACACATACTGAATCGAAAAATAGATTAGTTTTTCAAGGAAGTAAAGTTTTTACTACTTTGAAAAATTATTTTGGTCCATTTTTAGTAATAAATTCTTAGTATAGTCACAAATAAAATTTTTACTCTTAAAGTCTATTAATTATATGATTTTACTAATTTTTCCATGGGTTCTAGTGCTTTCAAGTTAATTTTTAAATTTTATACGTAAAACTTTGATAAAATATCTTAAAGAAAACACAGAAAACTAATGCAATTTGTTTAGAAATCATTCACCGACGATCACACTATCAACCAACATAACCTACTTTTTAAACCTGAAATTAAGAAAAATCATATACTTTTTGACTTTTACCATAAAGTCTAAACGCTCAACTTTAATTTCCAAAAGACCCCATGTTGCTAGCTTATTCCGTTTTTACATAATTACTTTTTTACGAACTTCAATTTTTTAGTTCACTGTGCGGCGTCAGCGACAGCAGCAGCGCCAGCCGTCCCAAGCTGCGTAGACAGCGGCGCGAGAGCACCAGCACCATGTAGTTCTGCGTGGTCCAAGAGATGGCGCCACGCAGTCTACAAAGTATTGACTTTTTTGCTCGACGATGTGTACGGGGAGAAATTATTGTTCGCTCCGCAACATTGCCGCCCGTCATCAACCGACTGGTTGATTAAATTTGATCTGAGTAGACCGGTAAAACTACCAACTTTACCACTGGTCTCTTGAGTGTTGTTGTAGCTGTTATGTCCTGAGTGTAACCACACGAATCAAACCATCTGGCCCTGGATGGTGTTGGATTACTTTTGCCAGAGGCCATTTGCTTGGTGGCATATTCTCATTCGTGAGTAAAACCAATGAGTTGACCTTGATGTCTTGAAGAGGGTGTTGCCATTTTGAGACCGTCTGCAAGTGATGCAGATAATGAGTGGACCATTGCTTCCAAAAGCTCTGCATCATTTGCTGAAGCAATTGCCAGCGATCCAGTCGAGATGATGCCAAGTTCAAAAGACTGGGTTCTGGAACTGCGTTGACAGCTGTGCCAATGAGGAAGTGTCCAGGTGTGAGTACTTCCAAGTCATCCGGATCATCACTGAGAGGTTCCAATGGGCGTGAGTTGAGAATACCTTCGATCTGAGCTAGAAGAGTAGTAAGCTCCTCGAACTTCAAGAGGGTATCACCAATTGTCCTATTGGGATGAAACTTTACCAATTTTACCACCGACTCCCACTTACCACCCATGTGTGGGACAGCTGGTGGATTGAACTCCCACTCAGTCTTGTCGTTAGCCAACAATGTTCCAAGAGCTGAGTTTCCCTGTTGAGCTTGAAGCCAGAGTTTTTAGAGCGTCTTGTCTGCTCCTTGAAAATTGGTTCCACAATCTGAGTACAAGTGAGAAGGAAGTCCACGATGAGATGTGAAGCGGCGATACGCTGCAATAAAACCATCTGCAGAGTAGTCGCTGACTGCTTCCAAGTGAGTAGCTGATGAAACAAAACAGACGAACACACATATCCAACCTTTGTAGGTTTTCGAACCTCATCCTTTCCATGACTTGATGCTGAGTGGACCTGCATAATCAACCCCAGTGTGAGAGTTACCCTGGCCACGGGTAGTTGTCTCATGAGTTGACGAGCTCGAGTCCCCCGCTGCCTAGCACAAATCACACTGTGTACTATGTGAGACTTGACAGTAGCTCGGCCACCGATGATCCAGTATTCCGGCCGTATTTTGGCAAGAGTGACCTGAGTTCCACCGTGGAGTGTGTCCAGATGGGCCTGACTTATGATGAGTGTCGTGAGAGGTGTGTTTCGTTTGAGAATTGCAGGATGCTTGATTGAATAACTCAGATTCGTCTCGATGAGGCGACCTCCCAATCTGAGATATCCCTCTGCATCCACAAATGGAGTTAGCCGGTTGAGAGCATGAGAAGTTAGTGTTGAGCTCGAAACCATGCGAATCTCATCCTTGAGATCCACCACTTCAGTATGTTTAATCCAAAATGACTTGGCTTTGTTGAGCATTTCCACAAAGATGACCGGTGAGTGAGGGATGAAAACTCCTTTGTACCGTTGACACGCAACCATGCGCAAAGAAATAATTTTGAATAACTTGTTGAGCTATGAATACCTGTAGAGAAGATCCCAATGCTCCCTAACAGTAGCAACAGCTGGTGTGCTCATCAAGAAGTTCTCGTTTGGCAGGCCAGAGTTCTTCTGATTGCTTTAGCCATTCGGGGCCTTCCCACCAGAGATTGTGATCGATGAGTTGTGATGTTAGCAACCCTCGAGAAGCACAATCAGCTGGGTTGCATTTTCCAGGTACATGCCTCCATTGAGCAGATGATGTCAATTCCTGAATGGAATGTACCCTGTTACGCACAAACTCCTTCCAGCTTGATGGGTGAGAGGTGATCCAGATGAGTGCTACCATTGAGTCTGTCTAAAGTGACTCAGAGCGTACTTCCAATTTGAGTGAACCAACAAAATGATTGACCAATTTGCTGAGCAATGAGCAGCAATTAACTCCAGTCGAGGGATTGAGACAGGCTTGAGTGGGTCAACCTTTGTTTTGGAACAAAGAAATGTAATTGAGATACCTGTGGGTCCGTGAGGGCGCACGTATAAAACAGCAGCCATGGCATATTGAGAAGCATCCGAGAAACCGTGAATTTTGATGGCGGAGTGTGACATGGTTCCAAGCCACCGAGAATGTTAGACCTTTTCCAAGTTCAGACAATCATCCCTGATCTTAAGCCACTTGGCCTTGATTTAATCTGACACTGGTTCGTCCCGGGCCAACTTGAGTAATCATAGCTCTTGTAGGAGGATTTTTGCTTTTATGACCACAGGTGAGATGATGCCGATGGGGTCGAAGATTTGAGCCACTTCTGAGAGAATTGTCCTTTTGGTGAGTGTCTCCTTGACTGGAGGTAATTCCACAGTGAATGTGATTGAGTCCTGCTGAGAAGTCCAAGTAAGTCCGAGAATTTTGGCAGTGCAGTCACTAAATGGTGCCGTCACCTTGAACGTCTGTGTGGGCGGTCTTTGAGAATTCAGGGTGGTTGGAGTTCCATTTTGCCAAAGGAAATCCACCCACCATGCACAAATCTTCAAGTTGACGAGCTTTCTCGTTGAGAAGTGCCAGAGCATCAGCTCCCCCGAAGATATCGTCTACGTACCTGCCAACTTCAATTGAGTCGATGGCAAGTGGATACCGATGACCTTCATCCAGGATGAGTTGCAACAGTACACGGATGGCCAAATAAGGAGCTGCGCGAGTGCCATACGTCACCGTAATGAGCTTGATGAGTATTTCCTTGAGTTCGCTGTCGATCCAAATTATCCTTTGCAAATCCTGATCATCGGGATGAACCAAAATCTGCCTGTACATTTTGGTGATGTCTGTGGCAAACTGATGAGTTCTGAGCCATGTGAGTACATCGACGATGTTGAGCAGTAAATTGGGTCCAGCATGCATGATGTCGTTGAGAGAGTAACCAGATGATGTGACAGCAGATCCATTAAACAGAACTCTCAACTTTGTTGTTAAATTATCCAATTTGAGCACTCCATGATGAGGTAGAAAGTAAGCTGAAGATGATCTGAGCTCCTCTGCTGGCACAGGAACCATGTGACCCAGTTGAGCATATTCCTCCATAAAAGAAAAGTACAGCTGCTTGTAATCATCGTCGCGTTCAAGCTTATTTATGATTCCTCTCAAACATGCCCTTGAGCGAGCCAGAGAATCACCCAAACAAGAAGGATTCATCTTCAGTGGCAATCTGACGATGAAGCGTCCTTGTGGGTCCCTTGAGTGTGTTTTGAGGAAATGTTGTTCACACTCCTCTTCTTCTGGTGTGAGGATTGACTTTGAAGCGTGTGGAGTTTCTTCCAAGTCCCAAAACCTTGCCAGGATCTCCAGAAGTGAGATGTCATCATGAACTGGTGCCACATGAAAGGTTTGTCGTGGTGAATGAGTTGACTGTGAGGAAGGTCCATGTACCAACCACCCAAATATAGACAGCTGAGCAATAGAATCATGAGGGGCTGCCTTGTTGAGGTTTGGCATGATGATTAAGCGGGGGTGTACCCTAAAATGAAAAAATCGATTTTTTTTACTTAAAGTACAACATCTCAAGAATGTTGTGTCAAAATTTCAAGTCATTCTGAGTCGATCTCAGAAAGTTACAGCAGTTTTCGTGCAATGATCGAGGATGAAAGCCGTATAGACAAAGCTGAGAAAGAAACTACCAAAGAGAGTAAAGATGCCAGGGTTAAGCGTAGAAGGAAAGAAAAACAAGCTGAAGACGAAGCAGAAGCAGCAGAAGAAGTGCTTTATGGTGCAGGAATCGATGATTCCTTTTAAGGTAAAAAAAAAAAAAATTTCATTACTTTTATCTTGTTCAAAACTTTAAACGCGTTTTTCTCAAAACTAGTCTTTTTAAAGTCGGTGAGGAAAATATCTCGGCGACCGCTGCACCGATCGTTCTGAAATTTTGAGGATTTCTTTAATATATATTTTTCCAGGTATTAACACGAGGATTTTAAAAAATTTTCATTTTTACGGCTGTGGTGTCAACAAAATGGCGGATTTTTTAGCCGAAAAAACGGTTTTTCACTTTAAACAACCATTAAATTGTCAAAAATGAAAAAAAAAAAAACCCTCGTGTTATTACCAAGATAAACTTGTCGTCTAACAGAATCTTTTTTCAAAATTGATTTTAGGTGATCCTGAACAAAATGGCGTTCCTCACCGTAAAAAATCGAAAAGCGAAAGCGTCGCCGAAAAAGTACTGGCGTCGGCTTATTTATTAATATTTTTACTTGAAAAAATTATGGAAGGTAGTTGAAATGTTGTATAATTATATGGTGAATAAATGACTTGAATAATATTAACCGTTTTTTCAATATAAATTCCCAAAAATTACCTTTTTTTTAGCCTCCTGCATTGCTCATCACACAGAAGGTGTGATGAGCAATGCTACAGCAGTAGCCAGGAGTGAGTGTTCCAGAGATTGAGAAATACCAAATGTAACCGCGGCTGCTTCCTATTGAGTGGATGTGCTGACCTTGGTTTGAGTAGGAGCCCTAGGATTGGCTCCTGACTCAGGATGTATCATCGTGTGGTGAGTTTGTCCACATGTCTTGCATCGGTTCTTCGAGTTGCAATACCTGGCTGAGTGTTTGCCCAGACAATTGAAGCAGGGAACTTTTTCAACAACAAAGTGCCTGCGAGCTGTCGGTGAGAGTTCCCTAAAGCCAGGGCAGTAAACAATGAAGTGCTGTCCCTCACAAAAGGAGCAGGGATACTGAGTTAAGCGTGATGGTTGAGGTTTTCTGGTCTCAGGAGCAGAGTGAGAGGGTCCAGGTGCATCAAAGTGAGCCTTCATCGCTTTGGTAGCAGATTGAGAAGTTCCTTGAGATTTTCCACCATACTGACTGACGCTGCCATGAGAAGCACCTTCCACTTGCTCCAAGGCTCGAACTCTGCCCATAAGGAATTGCTCGAGACTCTCAAAGCTAGGAAATTCTGACGAGTTGGCTAGAGAAGTTTCCCATTGTTGTACGGAGAGCCGATCCAGGAGGCTGATGCCCTTTGCCGTAAGCAGGCAGTCTCCCAACTCCTCACGTGAGACGTGAGTCATCAGCGACTGTCTGATGCCTGACAACGATGAAATCATTGAGTTGAGAGAGGCCGAGCTTTTTGGTTGAACCTAAGATAACCTATTGAGCTTGCCAATATGCTTCGTTATGAGGTCCCTTTCGTTTTCATAGCGGGTCAGCAGAGTCTTCCATGAGAGATCCAAACCTTCGGAGGTGAGAGGAAACGAGTTAACAAGCGCCAAAGACTCACCAGATAACGAGCTCCATGGATAGTGGACCTTCTGTGATGCTCCAAGTTGGGAGCTGTTCAGCACCAAATCACAAAAGAAGGCCTTGAATGCCGGCCACTGTGCATATGACCCAGAAAATGACGGGAGCTTGATCTCTGGGAGCTTGGCACCTTGAGAAGTGTCCCGAGGTTCAGTTGAGTTAGCCGGAGGAACAACTAGAGGGAACTTGTCCTTGAGTAAAGCCAGAGCGGTGAGAGTGTCAAACATAACATTCTCCGTTTGTGAGAGTACCCCTTGAGTAAAATATTCATCCTCCACTATCACAGAAAGACAGAGAAATTCAAATAGCAGCAGAGAATGGCCTTGAGAAGACAAAGAAAGAAAATGGCCACGTGCTTGAACACTTTAAAACAAAAGGAGAGAGAAAGAAGAATGCAGAGTAAATTCAATTACTGTGCCCGAACTAAGATGAGAGGCTCACGTAAATTATTGTTACTTGAGCCGCAAAAATACCTGGAGCTGTCCTCTGGGGGTGTCCTGCAAAATAAGCTCTGCAATCCACCAAAATGAACTCGCCGTTGAATCACGCCGGCTGCAAGGATGATAAAGTGCCTACAATATTATTGATTGCAGTCACTGAGACTTGATTGATGAAAGAATTACAGCACTACTCACTAGGAACACTTTCCATAAGATTAACCCATGATGAGTTCACAGGATCACACACACGAGATGAAAACTTAAGGTGAAACGAAAAATTCTTTGCTACTTGCTACGAGAGCGCCAAAACGAGAAGTGAACAAAGAGCAGCTGGCCCGGCGGCGTCAGCGATAGCAGCAGCGCGAGCCGTCCCAAGCTGGGCAGACAGCGGTGCGAGAGCACCAGCACCATGTCCAAGAGATGGCGCCACGCAGTCTACAAACTATTGATTTTTTTGCTCGACGATGTGTACGGAGAGAAATTATTGTTCGCTCCGCAACAAAATTTAATAGACATTCTTTATAATGCAAATTTAGAAATATGGTATCAGATTTTTTGTTAACAGTGTTATTATTATAAAAAATATGAAGTTTTTCGAAATTTTCTCTTATTTTTTTGTTTTCTTCTACATCTAAAATTTTAATATTCACTTTGTAAATTGTGACAGGCTAAGGCATTTTTTTCGTCTCCTTTTTCAACAGCTTTTCTGTGTTCCTTGGCTCTAATATTTAATTTTCTGGAAGTTTGTCCAATGTAGCACTTGTCACAATCTTCGCAATCAATCTTATAAATTAATTGTGTTTTATCTAAGGGATCTAACCTGTCTTTTGCTAATTTTATATTTTTGTTTAGACTGTTTTTAATTTTGTATATAAGATTTACATTTTTATTTTTCAATATATTTCTAACTTTACTATCGATATTTTTAATGTATGGTAAGATAATTCTTTTCTTATTTTTGTGTTTTGTAAACTTTTTCGTGTTATTAATGACTATGGTTATTGTCAAAACTAGCTATTCTTTTTTTTATATTTTTATCAATGAATTTCTGTGGATAACCATTACTCATCAATAATTCCTTGACAGTCTGTATATTAGTTTTATGTAATTTTTTATCCGAATTTTTTAATTGCCCTATCGATCAGAAGATAAACTATTGCTCTTTTTTTATGTAAAGGGTGGTGCGAATCAAAATGAATAAATTTACACCTTGATTTAATTATTGCAGCTATAAAGAAAAATGGAAATATTTTAAAAATCACATACCTATCAACAGGAAAGAATTTTTAGATGCTATCATTCTATTAATAATTCCACATACTTTCAATTCAACGGAAAATTTCATAAGCAAAAACTTGGTGCTTCCAAAGTTGGTGCTGTCAAAGTTCTGGTCCAATACTTGCTGACTTATGTTTAGAAATATTAGGAAAAAACTGTGTTCTTAAACTCAAAGGTAATATATTGTTTAATAAAAGATACGTTGATGACGTTCTAATGATAGCAAAAAATGATGGAAATAAAAAAATTTTTGACACTTTTAATACGGATAAATTTTTAAAATTTACTATTGAGAATGAGAAAAATAAAAAGCTAAGTTTTTTAGACTTAAAACTAATAAGGACGGATGATTCAGGACGTTTTATTCATTTTAATTCGCACCACCCTTTACATCAAAAAAGAGCAATAGTTTATCTTCTGGTCGATAAGGCAATTAAAAATTCGCATAAAAATTTCATAAAACTAATATACAGACTGTCAAGGAATTATTGATTAATAATGGTTATCCACAGAAATTCATTGATGAAAATATAAAAAAAAGAATAGCTAGTTTTGACAATAACCATAGACAAACTAATATCACAAAAAAGTTTACAAAACACAAAAATAAAAGAGTTTGTCTAGACGGCACCCTCCGCCGACGGAGGAGTCCCCGCGTACGCGCAAACTTTACCCGTTCAAAAAAAAATTTGTGCGTACGCGCAAACTTAGGTGTTCCGCGAACGCGCAAACTAAATTATCCCGCGTACGCCCAAACTTAGGTGTTCCACGTGCGTGCAAAAACTCAATATCTCCACGTGCGCGCAACATAAGGCATTCTGCGTGCGCGCAAAAATTTATGATGTTCCGCGTGCACGCAAAACTTAAAAAAAGTTTCTGTTTACTTAACCTAGCTTGATATATTCAAATTTCTACCATGTTTTTTGAAAACCCAAAATAACCCAAAATAACTCTTTCTAATACTTAATAACCCTTCTAAAATCCACAATGACCCTTCATAAATCCAAAATAACCCATTTTTTATCCAAAATAACCCTTATTATTCTTAACCAAAATAACCCTTTTTTACCCTCCTAGAGTAATAATCATCCCTCTGTCTCCCTCCTAAAGCAATAATCCCCTCTCCAACCTCCTTCTACAACCAAAATAATCCATTTTACACCAGCTGAAGCCAAAACAACCCCTTTTACGCCCTCCTAAAGAAATTATCATCCCCTTTTCGCCCTACTAAAGTAATAATCCTCCCACCAACCCCTGCCTTCAGTAAAAATAATCCTTTTTTATCCTCATAACCCTTAAATATTCCAAAACAACCTATTTTTAAAAAAGTCCCAGAAAAAGTCATCTATAGACTTTAGTAGGGCGAAAAGGGGATGATTATTACTGTAGAAGGGCGTAAAAGGAGACTTTTTGGCTTTTGGGGGGTGTAAAATGAGTTATTTTGGTTCTAGAGGGGGTCTGGAGGGAGGATTATTGCTTTAGAAGGGTGAAAGAGAGATAATTATTACTCTAGGAGGGTGAAAAAGGGTTATTATTGATTAAAAAATGAGTTATTGTGGATTTTAGAAGGGTTATTTGGTATTCAAAATGATTATTTTGAGTTATTCTGGATTTTCAAGAATATATATATTTGCGTGTATATATTAAACATATACGTTTAATAAAGATGCATACATTCATACGATACATATGGGTCAAAATAATACTTTTCGGCAAATCAACCCACATGAGGTTCACGGATTTTATTGCAATTTTTTTTGGCAATGTATCATTTAATAGAATACTTTTGCCGCAAACTAGAGGTCTCTATCTTATTTCTGCTTGGTGCTAGATTTTTTCAAAGATTGAAAAATTCCCTATTAGTAAGCTATTTTAATCAATTTTAAGGTATTTTTCGAAAAATTCTAACTTTTGATCAAAATGAGATAGAAACCTCTAGTTTGCAGCCAAATTTTGTTCAAAATAAGTTCTTTTTTGTCAAAATGTTTTGACAACATAGTTTGGTTATTTTTACAATAATACCGTTCTACACAGATATTGCTATTTTTGCTCATTTGCAGGTATCTTCAAACGACCGTTGCTTTTTCTAGGCTAAATTTTGTTGATATTAAAAAATTGTTAAATTTTTTTTATGAAAAAACAAAAATTTTTCGACCAACCGGAACCCTGTACGATCTTCCGCTTCCAAGATAGAGCAGTTTAAAGTTGTCAAAAAACACAAAATACGCTTTTTTTACGATTTTCACACGCATTTTTGAACGGTTTCGACCTTTTTTTTCTCTCAAAAATATGTGGAATCTTCTCTTTATATGTTTCTAAACAAGCTCCCATAGTAATTGTAGTGCGGATTTGGGGTTTTAGTTGATTCCAAAGCATACACTTTTGACACATTTTATGTGCTAAACTAGTGTTTTTTTAACAATTTACACGCTACATTTAACTTTTTCGTTCATTATAGATGTTTTGAAATTATTTTTTGACTAAAAAAAATTTCAATTCCAGCCAAAATTAGGTCACCTGCTATGAAAAAATTGATACTCCACGAAATATTGATCTCAATATCAAAAAAATATACTACCTTTATTCAGTTTTTTAGTTTTTTGATTCGTTAAAAATCTATGTTCAAATATTGTAAATACTATACCACTTTTATTTATTTTTTTCTATTTTTGAAAATTACAAATAATTGATTATAGTTCAATAATTATTCTGATAAAACAATCATGGATTACTACTGCTTACTCTGAAAAAATGAGTCCAAATTAAAAATATTATTTTTTGAATGCTATAAAGCATAAAACAATCTACTAATCTACTTTCTACTTATAATTATATCCACTTATGAAAAAGAGAATGAGAGATTCGATCAGGCCTCTCGAAAGTGACAGAATTCCGGATGGCGGGAATGGAACAAAAATTTGAAATTTCGGGGCAGTAGTGGCACAGAGAAATTAAATTAAAAAAACCCACAAGCATACGACCCCATAACGCTGGGCGTAAATATTAATAAAATAATTTATAGATAAACAAACAAGCCTACACAACCACATAATTTTAGGCGTGTAAAAATTAATAAATAAATTTATTAATAAAAAAATAAACCAACAAGCCTACAACCCCATAACGCTGGGTGAAAAAATTAATAAATAAACAAATAAACCAACAAGCCTACAACCCCATAACGCTGGGCAAAAAAATTAGTAAATAAATGTATAAATAAACAAATAAACCAACAAGCTTACAACCCCATAACGCTGGGCAAAAAAATTAATAAATAAATTTATAAATAACTAATCACGCGTGCGCGTGGTGGCATGCGGGTTGCTGCTCTTACAATACAATAAATTAAGTCAAAACTGATCATAAACTAGTGTTAAACAAATGATTCTTATTGTTCATTTGGATAGTTTTTCTCTTCTTTAAACTTTATTTAGTGATCTTGACTATTTACTTCATTAGTTCAGTGGTGGTAGTGTTTTTCATTTACCTAACCTTACTTTGCATAGACCACGTGTTCGACTTTATATTCTTTTTTCTTTTTTATAATGCAACACTACTGTTATTCTTGCCCTAAAAAACGCCCTTTGGTCGTTTCTGATGCAGTACAGTGTATGAAGTGCAAGGTTTACTACCACAAAAGCTGTGCTGGCAGAGCTGGTAAACAAAGCAATAGTTCATTTGATAAGTGCTGTAGTGTAAACAAATTTGAAAAATCTAATAGAAGTTCAAATGAATCTCTTTCCTTAAATGTGTCTTCAACTCTATCCAGGTCTATTTCTGTCTCCAATAACAGCAGTGTATCTACTCAGAATAATCATAATAACTCTCAAGTCATCAATAATTCTCTGGTCGATGGCAATAAAAATATCCCTCACCCAATCTCTGTTGAAGATTCACCTACTAATTTAGCTGAGCTATGGGCTATGATTCATAAACAAGCAGAGGAAAATACAAAAAAGCTCTCCTCTGAATTTCAAGATCTAAGAGCCCAATTTGAAGTTTTTGATTGTCGTCTTGATCTTCCTCAAGAGCAGTTAGTTGATCTGGAAAAGAAGGTGGATACGCTAGCAGCCTCTTGTGTTCAAGACTGTGTAGCTGAACTCATTGATAGAAAGAAGAGAGAATGTAATATAATTTTTACTCAACTTAAAGAAACTGGTAGTGACCAGAGTGATTTACCTCTTCTAAATACTTATTTTTCTAGTGTCCCTATACTCTTAGGTAAATTTAAAGCCTTTAGAGTTGGGAAGATGTCGCCAACAAGGCCTAGATTATTAAAGGTCTGCTTTAATTCACCTGATGTACCAAATTGGTTAGTAATAAATCAAAAGTTACTTAAACTAGAGAATATAAAAATAAAGAGAGATCTCACATTCGCTCAAAGAAAATTATTGAGAGATGTGTATTTGGAGTTGGATGAGAGAGTTAAAAATGGTGAGAAAGACATTGAGATTAAATACTTCAACGGATTACCAAGGATTGTTCACTCCAAGAAACAAACTGCCTCTATTCCAGCTCAACTTTCAAACTCAAAAAACTCAAAAAACTTGGAGGCCTAAATGTGTATTATCAAAATGTCAGAAGCTTAAAAAACAAACTTTTTGATTTAGTGAATAATGTAGTTACTTCTTCTGTTATCTATGATCTCATCTGCCTTAATGAAACTTGGCTGGACGACACAGTCACTGATGCTGAGTTATACATACCAAATTATAATTTTGTAAGATTGGATAGAGACTTTATTAATTCAAATAAAAACAAAGGTGGAGGACTTCTAATCTATGTAAGAGATACAATCACTTATTCACTGGGTCCGTCATCAAATCTTGGTCTGGAATTCCTAACGCTGAAACTCAAACTACTTAAGAATACTTATTTTCTTGTTCTGGCTTATTTACCACCCATCTCCTGTACAGGTTCTAGTCATTTTACTGCTGGCATGGAAAGTTTAGTTGCTGATATAATTCAATGGTGTGATGACTATACTCTAAACAAATTGATTATACTAGGGGATCTGAACCTACCTGGTTTTTCTTGGATAAATAACGACCACTCTGTTTCTCTTATTGGTGGAAATCCTAATGAACCTGTTCGAGAAGCTGTCTCTAACCTCCTGGCTCTAGTTAACAACTATCATCTGCTCCAGCTATTATCACCAAACTGTAAGGGTAAATTTCTGGATCTCTGTTTCTCCAACTTGGTTGCTGTTTGTGAATACTCCGATGATCCTGTGGTGAAGTTGGATGAGTATCACCCTGCCTTCTCTCTAAAATTTATTGTTGATGACTTTGTCCGACTTTCTTTTTCTGATTTATGTTTAAGGAAAGGAGATTATCCGAGGATGAGGGCTGCTCTTCTTGCTGTGGATTGGACACTTGTTTTTGAAGGAGCATCTGGTGTTGATTCTTATCTCACCTTGTTTTATGATAGATTGAATTTGTTGATTTGTGAGAATGTGCCAAGGTTAAAGCGCTCATCATCGGATTTTCCTCCTTGGTTTACCATAGAATTAAAGAGAGAGGTAGCTGTGAAGCGGCGACTTCATCAACAGTGGAAAGAATTTTCTACAGATGTTTTTTATGACTTATTCAGTAAACAGCGTGCCAAGTGTAAGAGATTAGCTAAGTCTGCTTACTTAGTTTATATATCAAAAATTGAGACTAATATAAAGAAAAATCGTAAAAGTTTCTGGAGATTTGTCAATGGAAAATCCAAGGCCTCTGGTGTTCCTTGCTCGGTGTTCAGTGGTCATAGTACTGCGGATGGTGGCCAGGCTGTCGTTGATCTCTTTGCCGATCACTTTGGGTCGGTATTTAGGGTTGATGATTTTATTGCTTCCCCTGGTGATTGTAATACTGGGTCGATGACATCCCCGCCATTGTCCTGCTTGTCTGTGACCAGGGCCGTTATAAAGGCTGAACTGAATATGCTGAGTGACAATCTCGCCCCAGGCCCGGATGGTATTCCTGTAGCGTTTATAAAGACCCTGGCTCCATGCCTTGTTGAGCCCTTGTATCTTATCTTTAACAAGTCGTTATCCACTGGCAAGTTTCTAGATGCTTGGAAAGACACTTTCATAACACCTATTCATAAGCGTAGTAATAAATCTGACGTGAATAATTATCGACCAATTGCTAAATTATCTTTGTTCGCCAAGATATTCGACAGTATTGTACATCGTGAGCTATCATCGTACTTGAATCGTTATATTTTACCTTATCAACATGGCTTTATGCCTCAGCGTTCTACGGTGTCAAACCTTTCGCAATATACTGAATTTATTCTTAGTCAGATAGATCTTGGATATCAGGTGGATTCGGTTTGCACGGATTTCAGTGCGGCATTTGACTCTGTGAATCATCGTCTGTTGATTAATAAATTATCCGGATATGGGTTAAATGGTGCACTTCTCCGTTCGATCGAGTCCTACTTGCTTGATCGCAGGCTGTTTGTTAATTATAATGGCTTTATATCCCATGCTTTTTTTGCGACATCAGGTGTTCCTCAAGGATCACACTGTGGTCCGTTATTTTTTAATGTGTTTATAAATGACCTGATATGAGTTATTAAATACTGTTTCTATTTGTTATATGCGGATGATTTTAAGATCTTTATTAGTATAAAGTCAGCGTATGACTCTTTCTTGTTACAGGACGATCTACATGCGATTGAGCTCTGGTGTGCGAAAAATTGTCTTGAATTTAGTATTCCAAAATGTTCGGTGATCTCATTCTATTCATCTAGTCCGGTTTATTATAATTATTTACTGTGCAATCAATATTTGCAAAGACAAGCAATAGTGAAGGATTTGGGAGTTTATTTTGATGAGCGATTGTCTTTTGCATATCATGTTAAATTTACTCGAAATAAGTCAATGAGATTACTATCTTATATTCTTCGACAATCACGTAATTTTAGAAATGTAAACACTCTGCGAACTCTGTATCTTACTCTGGTAAGACCAGTGTAACTGTATGCGTCTGTTATATGGGCACCTCAGAATGTAAACTCTCGTTCCATGCTCGAGAGTGTCCAACATAAATTGTTGCGTGATTTGGCCTTTCGTGCTGGTAACCCGATGAGTATTTATGATCATGATTTTGAGGCGATTTCACGTAGATTCGATATCTGTACTCTGATGTCGTTTTATAATTATCAGGACATCTTATATCTTTTTAAAGTTACGAGGGGTTATATTGATTCTCCTGATCTCCTTGACTTGGTGCGTTTTAAGGTGCCACCGAGAGTTCTGAGACCTTCAGGAATTTCGGCAATCGCCAGGTTGAATCGGGTTACCATTTCGAACAGGTCAGTCCTTGATAGAGCAGTCTGTACCCTAAATAACTCTGAATTAAGCATATACGACTTTGTTAGTTATTCTATATCTAGTTTTAAACCAAAAGCGAGAGAGTTGTTTTTTAAGTACTGATAATTTACGATTTATGAATTATGTTTTGTTGAAAATCTATTCGTTAAATATTGAGATACTATGCATTATAAATGGTCGTGGTTGAGTCCACTAGAACTCTATGATGTGCGAGAGCTACCCGTACACCACCTTAAATTTAAGTTGTTATATTAAAATGTATTTTTGGGCCTCGGCCTGTACATAAATAAATAAATAAATAAATAAATAAATAAATAAAAAAATAAATAAACAAATAAACCAACAAGCCTATACAACCACATAATTTTAGGCGTGTAAAAATGGATTAATAAATTTATTAATAAACAAATAAACAAACAAGCCCACAACCCCATAACGCTGGGCATGAATATGATTAAAATATCTTATAAATAAACAATTAAACCGACAAGCCTAAAACCCCATAACGCTGGGCGAAAAAACTAATAAATAAATTTATATTAAAACAAATAAACTAACAAGACTACGACCCCATAACAGTAGGCGAAAAAAATAATAAATAAATTTATAAATAAACAAATAGACCAACAACCCTACAACCCCATAACGCTGGGCGAAAAAATTAATAAATAAATTTATAACTAAACAAATAAACCAACAAGCCTACAACCTCATAACGCTGGGCGGAAAAATTAATAAATAAATTTATAAATAAACAAATAGACCAACAACCCTACAACCCCATAACGCTGGGCGAAAAAATTAATAAATAAATTTATAACTAAACAAATAAACCAACAAGCCTACAACCTCATAACGCTGGGCGGAAAAATTAATAAATAAATTTCTAAATAAACAAATAAACCAACAAGCCTACAACCCCATAACAGAAGGCGAAAAAATTAATGAATAAATTTATGAATAAACAAATAAACCAACAAGCCTACAACCCCATAACGCTGGGCGAAAAAATTAATAAATAAATTTATAAATAATCAAATAGACCAACAACCCTACAACCCCATAACGCTGGGCGAAAAAATTAATAAATAAATTTATAAATAAACAAATAAACCAACAAGCCTACAACCCCATAATAGAAGGCGAAAAAATAATGAATAAATTTATAAATAAACAAATAAACCAACAGGCCTACAACCCCATCACGCTGGGCGAAAAAATTAATAAATAAATTTATAAATAATCAAATAGACCAACAACCCTACAACCCCATAACGCTGGGCGAAAAAATTAATGAATAAATTTATTAATAAACAAATAAACTAACAAGCCTACAATTCTATAACGCTGGGCATATGTATTAATGAAATAATTAATAAATAAATAATTAAACCAACAAGCCTACAACCCGATAACACTGGGCGTGAATACTAATAAACAAGTTTTTTTCTAAAATAGTTTTTAACTATTTTCCAAGCTCTAGACCCTCAAAAGTCTGGGCGAAGAGTTCAATACAGAAACTGATGAGCTACCTTCCAAAACCCTGGGCGTTGAGTTCAATAAATAAACTGATCAGCTATCCTCCAAGCTCCAAACCCCCAAAACCCTGGACGCCCGAGTTCGACAAAGAAGCTGATTGGCTGCCCCCCAAGCTTTAAACCATAAAAACCCTGGGCGCCCAAGCTCAACAAAGAAGCTGATTGGCAACCCTCCAAGCTTTAAACCCTCAAAACCGTGGGAATCCGAGTTCAACAAAGAAGCTGATTGGCTACCCCCCCCCCCCCAAGCTCTAAGCCCCCGAAACCCTGGGTGCCCGAGTTGAACAAATAACTGATCAGCTAAATCCCAAGCTCCCAACCTCCAAATACCCTGGGCACCCGAGTACAACGTCAAAACTGGTCGGCTATTCCCCGAACCTTGACCCCCCATAACCCTAGGTGCCCGAGTTTAACAAAAAAACTGGTTGGATATCCCCCAAGCTCTAAACACCCAAAACCCTGGCTGCCTAAGTGCAACAAATAACTGATCAGCCATTCCCAAAGCTCTTAACCCCTAGAACCCTGGGCGCACGAGTTCAAGAAAAAACTGGTCGGCTATTCCTCAAGCCTTGATCCCACATAACCCTGGGTGCCTGAGTTTAACAAATAACTGATCAGCTATCCTCCAAGCTCTAAACCCCTAAAACCCTGGCTGCCTAAGTTCAACAAATAACCGATCAGCTATCCCCCTAGCTCTAAACCCCTAGAACCCTGAGTGCCCAAGTTCAACAAAAAAACTGGTCGGCTATCCCCCAAGTTCTAAACCCCCAAAACCCCGGGTGCCCGAGTTCCACAAAAAAAACTTATCGATTATCCTCCAAGCTCTAAACCCCAAAAAATCTTGGGAGCCCGAGTTAAAATATAACGAAATAAATAATTTTGTAACGAAACCAAATTACGCTGCACTGGTGCAATCATATCACAAAGTTGTAAATAAGAAATTTTTAACTCTTAAAATGGCGTGGTCGATTAGGAAACCGCTATAAATTTTTACTTTATGTTTAACTCTTTGTTTGCAACATTATCAAAAAAAAATATTCGAATAAAAAGTAAGCTTAACTTGAAAAAATATTCCACTCGATAATCAGAGTTTTGGGAGATTTAGAGCTCGGGGGATAGCTTACCAGTTTTTTTGTTGAACTCGGGCGCCCAGGATATTTGGGAGTTTAGAGCTTGAGGGAGAGGCAACCAGTTCTTTTGTTGAATTCAGGCACCCAGGGTTATAGGAGCTCAAGGCTTGGGAAGTAGCCAACCAGTTTTTATATTGAAATCGGACGCCCAGGGTATTTGGAGGTTGAGAGCTTGTAGGGTTGCTGCTCAGATTTTTTGTTAAACTCGGGCTCCTAGGGTTATGGGGGCTCAAGGCTTGGGCAATAGCCGACCAGCCTTTATGTGGAACTCGGACGCCCAGAGTCTTGGAGGTTTAGAGCTTGGGGGAATGCCGATAATTTTTTTTTTTTTGTGGAACTCGGGCACCCAGGGTTTTGGGGGTTGTGAGCTTGGGGGATGGCCGACCAGTTTTTTTGTTGAACTCGGGTATTTGGAAGTTGAGTGCTTGGGGGGTAGCTGATCAGTTATTCCTTAAACTCGGGCACCCAGGGTTTTGGGGGTTTAGAGCTTGGGTGGTAGCCAATCAGCTTCTTTGTTGAACTCGGGCGCCTATGGTTTTGAGAGTTTAAAGCTTTGGGGGTGGCCAATCAGCTTCTTTGTTGAACTCAGGCACCCAGGCTTTTGAGGGTTTAAAGCTTGGGGGGTAGCTGACCAGTTTTTTCGTAGAACTTGAGTACCCAGGGTTTTGGGGGATAGCTGATCAGCTCAATTATGAATCTGTCCGTATAAAAACGAACCTCAGAGTAAAAAATTAAATTATGAAAAAAAATATATGAACCGTTTTTTCTGGTCAGAAATTATATGTAGTTTCTGGAACTATACTGGTTCTACCACTTTTTTTTTTAATTTAAAATTTTTTAGCCTGTTGATGAATCTATGAACACCACCGGCCTGACTTGTGTGATTCTAGTGCAAAGTTGATAGCATTGTAAATCGTTCGATATCAACAAAGATTTATAACTTATGTTTCACTCTTTAGAATGCAGTGTGATTGAGCTCTCAGCAAAGTTTCAATTTGTTTCGGTAATTACAGAAAATTTTGTGCTGTGGTAAAGATTCTTATTTCTCTGTAACACCCGGAACGCTAAAAAAGGGTAGTGTTTGTATAGTGACTTGAGTTTTTAATATTTTTACTCAGCTTCTTGTTTACAAAGCTATCTTAAGATAACTAATCCCCCCCTACTGTAGAAAAAATTTTTGAGACTCCTCTTTCCGAAAAAATGCGTTCCGGGTGTTACATGTCACGGACGTCGCTGTTAAAGTGCACTTGAATCTTTCAGAATTAATACATTATTTAAGCAGAAAAAAGTATAATATTACTAAAGCATTAAAAAGAAACAATACAGATATCTTTTTTTTTTTTTTTTTTCACTTTTAAACGTATTTTAGAGCATTGGTCTTTTTGCCTCCGTTCAATCTTTTGGACTCATGTTTTCGATGAAAAAAATTTTTTTTAAATATTTTTCAGTTAAAAATAAGTCGAAAATGTAAGTGGACTTTTTTTCGTAAAGTCAATAGTTTTGGAGAAAAAAATCATCAAAGTTTTAAAAAACTTATACTCCGGCCGCCATGGTAGGCTCGACTGATTTTCTACAGATGCACGGTTTTTTTAAACTTGGATGATTTTTTTCTCGAAAACTATTATATTATAGACTTTACAAATAAAAGTCCGCTTACATTTTCAACTCATTTTTAGCTGACAAAAAAAAAAAAAATTTTTTTCATCGAAAAAATGACTTTTTTACTTTGTTATTTGTTTAAATAATTGTAAACAAATTTTTCCGTCCACCCTTGAAATTCTTCATTAGGAAGTCAAAATACATCTTTTAAGCCTGGGAGGATCGCTGACCGCTATCGGATCACGAAAACCCCTACGGCGCCCAGACTATAAAGAAAGAATCAGAGATAAAAAAAGACGAAAAAAGAAAAAATTACTTTTAAAAAGATTCCGTTGAATTAAATGAGATAAAATATTAAAAAATATATTCATGGTGAACAATTTGACTATTAGATCTTATATTATCAAAGATTTTAATTTAAGTAGTATTATATAACAATGTTTATATTATACACCCGTTAAAAATGTAAAATCTTGAAAAAATATTTTTTCTTAAATAAACTGCTTCAGAGTTTTTCAATAGATGATTTTTAATTTAATAGTATCAAATATGTATCAGAAATCATTTTTTCAGTGTTCTACAAGAAATTTATTCGTACGCGTAACACCCGGAACAAATTCGTGTAACACCCGGAACATAAAGATAAATTTTTATTAAGTAAAAAAAAATGAAAAATACAAAAACTTTTATATGAGCGTAAAAGTTTCAAGACTTAACTTTAACATGAATTTTTTTCAGAACTGCATCATTTCAGAATTCGCTGAGTTCTTGTATTCTTACCGGTAACATCAGAACCACTTCTGTTTTCAGTAACGCCCGGAACGGACTTCGCATTAAATTTTTAGAAAAATGAAAGATGTGAAAAATTTTTGAATGACATGAAAATTTTCTAAAAAAAAAGTACTTCCCTTTAGTATCAATTTTTTTTTTTTTTTTTTAGTATTCTATGTTCATAAATATTTGAAAAACTGTGTACGATGTAACACCCGTCACATACGGACAGACCCTTATTGAACTCGACGCCCAGGGTTTATGGAGGTAGCTCATCAGTATCTTTATTGAACTCTACGCCCAGACTTTTGGGGGTCTAGAGCTTAAAGGATAGTTAAAAACTAGCTTATTAGTTTCCACGCCCAGCGTTATGGGGTTGTAGGCTTGTTGGTTTATTTGTTTATTTATAAATTATTTTGTTCATATTTACGCCCAGCGTCATGAGATTGTAGGCTTGTTTGTTTATTTGTTTATTTATAAATTTATTTATTTATTTTTTGCCCAGCGTTATGGGGTTGTAGGCTTGTTGGTTTATTTGATTATTTATACATTTATTTATTAATTTTTTTGCCTAGTGTTATGGGGTTGTAGGCTTGTTTGTTTATTTGTTTATTTATAAATTTATTTATTAATTTTTTTGCCTAGTGTTATGGGGTTGTAGGCTTGTTGGTTTATTTGTTTATTTATTAATTTATTTATTAATTTTTTCGCCTTGTCTTATGGGGTTGTAGGCTTGTTTGTTTATTTGTTTATTTATAAATTTATTTGAATGAAT
Source organism: Encarsia formosa (assembly GCA_038277355.1). Taxonomy (NCBI): domain Eukaryota; kingdom Metazoa; phylum Arthropoda; class Insecta; order Hymenoptera; family Aphelinidae; genus Encarsia; species Encarsia formosa. The sequence continues at coordinate 74,079,474 of CM076184.1, forward strand.
CTCCCCCGACGTGCGAGCGCCGAATTGGTCTTCCTCCCTCCATACATGGGGGGCGGAGGGCTTTTGCCTCTCGCAGACATGGCCGACATTCTTACCATCGTTCATGCCTTTAAGCTCTTGAGCTCTAAGGACACAAGCGTGGCTAATGTGGCCATGTCTACGTTGCGGGAGACCGTAGCTAAACGAGTGTGCCACCCCGCCGACGAGGAAAGAGTTCTTGCCAAGCCAGATCAAGCCAAGGTGCTCGAGGTAACCGGCCGGAGTGCGGTGAGCAATCTTTTCCTCCGCACCGGCAGTTTCACCCACTTTGCTGACTGGCGTTTTGTCCACCGAGCTCGCCTGGGGGTAGTGTGTTTAAACGCCACCATGCGATGGAAAGCTCCTGGGGTGAGCAGGCAACGCAGGAAATGCGGTGACCTTGAGACACTGCCTCATGTGCTCCAGCACTGCGGACTACACTCTGACGCTCGCACCAAACGCCATGATGCCATCCTGGACAGGCTCGCCAAGGCAAGTAATGTACCCGGGAGAATCAGGGTGAATCGAGCCATTCGGGGTGTCGACGAGGAGTTCGCCAGACTGCGGCCCGATCTGGTGATCCGGAACGAGATCGAGAGAAAGATCACGATCGTTGATGTAGCCGTGCCGTTCGAAAACCGGATGGAGGGATTCTGTGAAGCAAGAGCAGGGAAGCTTACTAAGTACCACCCGCTCGCTGAAAACTTGCAACGGCAGGGCTACACGGTCGAAGTGGAAGCGTTCGTCGTCGGCGCCCTTGGCGGCCGGGACCCAGGCAACGAGCGGGTCATGGGACTCCTCAACATCAGCCCGTTTTATGCGCCGATGATGAGAAGGCTCATGATCAGCGACACTATTGAATGGTCCCGGAACATTTATGTAGAGCACCTGTCGGGGGTCAGGCAATATTGACCTTGTTCTTGCGTAGTTTGTTTTATTATTTGTTATATTGTTGCTTTGTGTGATTTAGCCTGGCCCCACCAAGGCGCGTCCTTTATTCTTTTGTTGTACGTAGCGTTTTTTGTCCTATTCTACATTGTATTGTTACTGATTGATGTCTATTTTATGCTGTATATGCAAATTTTATACTCACTACCTGTTATGTTGATTACTGCACAGCAGTCTTATTTATTTGCCTAGTTATTTAGTATGACTCAGTTGCTTAGCAATTACCTGACTGTGATCACTTTATAGTGACTATTTGACTGAGAATATATATGTAATACTCGATGTAATATATTTGGATGTGTATGTAGTTATAGCCATTGTACGACTGACATTATTTTGTTGACGTATTGCCGGAAGGCATTGTGAGATCTGACTGAGTGCCTAGTGCGAATGAACTATTTAATCTTGGGAGAATACATTAGAAACATACACACGCATATACATGATTTGTACCCTCCTTCGGGGGGGGGGGGGGGGGGAGTTATCTTGAATAAATAATATTATAGTTTTTTCGCACAGCGTTATGGGGTTGTAGGCTTGTCGGTTTAATTGTTTATTTATAAATTATTTTATTCATATCTACGCCCAGCGTTATGGGGTTGTGGGCTTGTTTGTTTATTTGTTTATTTATAAATTTATTTCTTAATTTTTTCGCCCAGCGTTATGGGGTTGTAGGCTTGTCGGTTTAATTGTTTATTTATAAATTATTTTATTCATATTTACGCCCAGCGTTATGGGGTTGTGGGCTTGTTTGTTTATTTATAAATTTATTTATTAGTTTTTTCGCCCAGCGTTATGGGGTTGTAGGCTTGTTGGTTCATTTGTTTATTTTTAAATTTATTTATTAATTTTTTTGCCCAGCGTTATGGGGTTGTAGGCTTGTTGGTTTATTTGTTTATTTATACATTTATTTACTCATTTTTTCGCCCAGCGTTATGGGGTTGTAGGCTTGTTGGTTTATTTGTTTATTTATAAATTTATTTATTAATTTTCTTGCCCAGCGTTATGGGGTTGTAGGCTTGTTGGTTTATTTGTGTATTTGTGAATTTTTTTATTAATATTTACACGCTTAAGGTTATGTGGTTGTATAGGCTTGTTTCTTTATTTATAAATTATTCCATTAATATTTATGCTCAGCGTTATGGGGTTGCAGGCTAGTGGGTTTTTTTAATTTATTTTTTCTGTGCCACTAGTGCCCCGAAATTTCAAATTTTTGTTCCATTCCTGCCATTCGGAATTCTGTCACTTTCGAGAGGCCTGGATTTGATTAGAAAGTCGAGTCAATATATCGAACCAAAACCCACCCTGCTGTATAGCCACACGTATATTCCACACATGTGCCACACGTAAAATGGACTTGGGCCAATTTTTTTATCTTTTGCTAAATATTATAACATTATGAAGTCAGGGTGGACACCGGGTGCACCTGGTGATGATAACGCCTTGTAGATGTTTATCCTCAGGAAGTTTTAACTCCAGGGGGGTCAGGATGGAAACCTAGTGCACCTGGTGATGATTACACCTCGGAGATGATTTCCATAGGAAGTTTTTACTCCGGAAGGATCAGGACGGAAACCTGGTGCACCTGGTGATGATAACGCCTTGTAGATGTTTTACCCAGGAAGTTTTAACTCCAGGGGGGTCAGGATGGAAACCTAGTGCACCTGGTGATGATAACACCTCGGAGATGATTCCCACAGGAAGTTTTAACTCCGGAAGGATCAGGACGGAAACCTGGTGCACTTGGTGATGATAACGCCTCGGAGATAACTTCCCCAGGAAGTTTTGACTTCAGAAGGCTCAGGACGGACAGCTGGTGCACCTGGTGATATTAACGCCTTGTAGATGATTTCCCCAGAAAGTTTTGACTCCAGGGGGGTCAGGATGGGCACCTGGTGCACCTGGTGATAATAACGCCTCGGAGATGGTTTTCTCCAGAAAATCCTGTGGGAATCATCTCCGAGGTGTAATCATCACCAGGTGCACTAGGTTTCCATCCTGACCCCCCTGGAGTTAAAATTTCCTGAGGAAAAAATCAGGTCGAAACCGTTCAAAAATGCATGTGAAAATCGTAAAAAACACGTTTTTTGTGTTTTTTGACAACTTTAAACAGCTCTATCTTGGAAGCGGAAGATCGTACAGGGTTCCGGTTAATCGCAAAATTTTTGTTTTTTCATAAAAAAAATTTAACAATTTTTTAATATCAACAAAAATTTAGCCTAGAGAAAGCTACGGTCGTTTGAAGATACCCGCAAATGGGCAAAAATAGCAATATCTGTGTAGGACTGTATTATTGTAAAAATAACCAAACTATGTTGTCAAAACATTTTGACAAAAAAGAACTTATTTTGAACAAAATTTGGCTGCAAACTAGTGGTTTCTATCTCATTTTGATCAAAAGTTGGAATTTTTCGAAAAATACCTTAAAATTGATTAAAAAAGCTTAAAAATAGGGCATTTTTTAATCTTTGAAAAAATCTAGCACCAAGCAGAAATAAGATAGAGTCTAGTTTGCAGCAAAAGTCTTCTATTAAATGGTACTGTTGCCAAAAAAAATTTCAATAAAATCCGTGAACCTCATGCGGTCTGATTTTCCGAAAAGTATTATTTTGACCCATATATATATACAAAACATTTTTGAGAGCTCTAATAAGACCAGTTTAAAATTGCTCAAGACGTAAACATGCTAGAAATTAGAATATATCAAGCTAAGTTAAGCAAGCAAAAACTTTTTTTTAAGTTTTTGCGCGCACGCGGAGTTCCTAAGTTTGCGCGTACGCGGGATAATTTAGTTTGCGTGTACGCGGAACACTTAAGTTTGCGCGTACGCGCAAATTTTTGTTTGAACGGGTGAGTTTGCGGAAGGTGATAAACTCAAAATAAAAAAAGGAATTATCTTACGATACATTAAAAATATCGATAGTAAAGTGAGAAATATATTGAAAAAAAAAATGTCAATCTTATATACAAAATTAAAAACAGTCTAAACAAAAATAGAAAATTAGGAAAAGACACGTTAGATCCCTTAGATAAAACACACTTAGTTTATAAGATTGATTGCGAAGATTGTGACAAGTGCTACATCGGACAAACTTCCAGAAACATAAATATTAGAGCCAAGGAACACAGAAAAGCTGTTGAAAAGGGAGACGAAAAAAATGCCTTAGCCTGTCACAATTTGCATAATGACCATAACTTTAATTTCAAGACCCTGCTAGAAGTTTCAACAGAACGTCTGGGGTGCTCGCCAGATAGTGGGCAGAAAATTCTGTCAAGCTTATTATTTTATGTATATGTCTATATATATACATATATGTATATGTACCTAGATGCGTTGATGAGAGGTTAGTTTACAAATCGGAGCAGCAGCATGCAGCTCCGATGTTACAAAATTGATAAAAAATAATCAAATAATTTTATAGAAATATAATTTTAATTTTTAATCGATGAATTATGCTTGCTGTTTGAAAATCCTAACCTCTCCCTGCTGTATAGCCACACGTACAATGGACTTGAACAAATTTTTTTTCTTTTGCTAAATATTTTAACACCTATGGAGTCAGGGCAGTGACCTAGCGCATAGAATAGCGATTACAACCTGGAGATGATTTCCCCAGGAAGTTTTGACTCCGGAGAGGCCAGGGCGTATACCTGGTGCACCTGGTGATACTTACGCCAGGGAGATGATTTCCTCAGGAAGTTTGGACCTCGGAGGGGCCAGGGCAGATACCTGGTGCACCTGGTTATACTGAAACCTTGGAGATGATTTCCCCAGGAATTTTGGACTCCGGAGGGGTCAGGCTGAACACCTGGTGCACCTGGTGATATTTACGCCTTGGAGATGATTTTCCCAGGAAGTTTTGACTCCGGAGGGGTCAGGGCGGACACCTGGTGCACCTGGTGATACTTACGCCTTGGAGATGATTTCCCTTAGAAGTTTTGACTCCGGAGGGGCCAGGGCGGATACCTGGTGCACCTGGTGATACTTACGCCTTGGAGATGATTTCCTCAGGAAGTCTGGACCCCGGAGGGGCCAGGGCGGACACTTGGTGCCCCTGGTGATATTTACGCCTTGGAGATGATTTTATCAAGAAATTTTTACCCTGGATGGGCCAGGGAAAATACTTGGTGTACCCGGTAATAACCCAACTCTGAAGATGCTATCCTAATAGTAAACTTGATGATGTGAACCCACTGGGATCAAAACTTTCTGGGAAAATCATCTCCAAGGCGTAAGTATCACCAGGTGCACCGGGTGTACGCCCTAACCCCTCCGGAGTCCAAACTTCCTGAGGAAATCATCTCCGAGGCGTAAGTATCACCAGGTGCACCAGGTGTTCAGCCTGACCTCTCCGGAGTCCAAACTTCCTGGGGAAATTATCTCCAAGGCGTAAGTATTACCAGGTGCACCAGGTATCTGTCCTGGCCCCTCCGGAGTCCAAACTTCCTGAGGAAATCATCTCCAAGGCGTAAGTATCATCAGGTGCACCAGGTGTCCGCCCTGACCCCCCCGGAGTCCTAACTTCCTGGGGAAATCATCTCCAAGGCGTAATTAATACCAGGTGCACCAGGTGTTCAGCCTGACCCCTCCGGAGTGCAAACTTCCTGGGGAAATCATCTCCAAGGCCTCAGTATAACCAGGTGCACCAGGTATTCGCCCTGGCCCCTCCGGAGTCCAAACTTCCTGAGGAAATCATCTCCAAGGCGTAAGTATCACCAGGTGCACCAGGTGTTCAGCCTGACCCCTCCGGAGTCCAAACTTCCTGGGGAAATCATCTCCAAGGCGCCAATATCACCAGGTGCACCAGGTATCCGCCCTGGCCCCTCCGGAGTCAAAACTTCCTGGGGAAATCATGTCCAGGTTGTAATCGCTATCCTATGCACTAGGTCTCCGCCCTGACTCCATAGGTGTTAAAATATTTAGAAAAAGAAAAAAAATTTGTTCAAGTCCATTGTACGTGTGGCACACGTATGCCACACGTGTGGCTATACAGCAGGGCTGATATTGTGTGAATAATATTTTAAAATTACATCAAAATGGATGAGAAAAATGTTCAACATAAGGAAAAAAAAAAAGAAAAATTTCAGAGTCAAGTTATGAAACTGAACATATTTTTGTTAGTAATCAATGTTACAATTTAAAATAAAAAGGTTTAGGCTATAGCTCGCCAGAATCCCTATGCGTAAAGCATTGGCCTTCTGTCAAGAATCTGGCGATTAACCCTACTAAATTTCTGCCCAATTTCGCTAAATCTGCCCACTGTCTGGCAATATTCTGGCGGAAATTTCTCGCAGGGGAATATTAAAATTTTAGATGTAGAAAAAAACAAAAAAATAAGAGAAAATTCTGAAAAACTTCATATTTTTTATAATAATAACACTGTTAACAAAAAATCTGATACCATATTTCTAAATTTGCATTATAAAGAATGTCTATTAAATTTTGTTGCGGAGCGAACAATAATTTCTCTCCGTACACATCGTCGAGCAAAAAAATCAATAGTTTGTAGACTGCGTGGCGCCATTTCTTGGACATGGTGCTGGTGCTCTCGCGCCGCTGTCTGCGCAGCTTGGGACGACTGGCGCTGCTGCTGTCGCTGACGCCACCGGGCCAGCTGCTCTTTGTTCACTTCTCGTTTTGGCGCTCTCCTAGCAAGTAGCAGAGAATTTTTCGTTTCACCTTAAGTTTTCCTCTCGTGTGTGTGATCCTGTGAACTCATCTTGAGTCTCATCATCGTGGTCTGTGGCGTGGAAAAGATTGTATGTCGCGGGGAAGGAGAAAATTCGATGGCAGCCGCAGAGGGTAGCAGCTGCCAAGGAGCCGATCGTCTTCTCCATTTCTGAGGGCCTGGGATCAATTCCCGCTCCCAGGAGCTCTGAAGGTTATTTTCATGTTCATAATACTGCGGTTCTTAATGGTCAGCACGACTCGATCGGATATCTATAAATGTTCTCACGATTAAAGCATGCTCTCGACAGAGGTTGTAAGTTTGAGTCTGAATGAAAATATACCATGTTCGAGCTGTTCTTAACATTGGGACCTCGGTCATCTTATTATAGGTTTTCTCCCTTTAATATGGAATTTACTAGACCTATAGCGCAGAAACATCCCGAGAAAACACTGTAATGCGGCTGCCGTAGCCGCGAAGTCGTAGCGAATTCGGCTTCTGAACTCGGTACGAACTCGGTCGGGGGCACGGCTGAGGTTTCGGCTCGAGCGCGCACTGGTGCATCTGGCCGAAGTTGCGGTAAAAAGATGATTCCTACAAGAGGTTAGAAATCCAGTGTAGTCAGGGTGGACACATAGTGCTCCAGGAAATAGCTTCCCCAAGACGTTTTGACTTCAAGAGGGTGAACATCTGGAGCACCTGGTGGTAAATATTCCCGAAGATGATTTCTCTAGTAAGTTTCGACCCCAGAAGGGTCAGGGTGGATACCTCGAGCACCTGGTGATAGTTACGCCTTGGAGATGATTTTTCCAGGAAGTTTTGAATCTGGAAGAGTCGGGGTGGACACCTTATGCACTCGGTGATAGTTACGCCTTGGAGACGATTTCCCCAGGTAGTTTTGACTCCGCAATGGTCAGGGTGTACATCTGGTGCACTTGGTGATAACTATGCCTTGGAGGCTCACCCTGACTCTTCCGGAGTCAAAACTTCCTGGGGAAATCATCTCCAAGGCGTAACTATCACCAAGTGCACCAGATGTCCACCCTGACCATTGCGAAGTCAAAACTTCCTGGGGAAATCGTCACCAAGGCGTAACTATCACCGGGTGCACCAGGTGTCCACCCTGACCCTTCTGGAGTCGAAACTTAGTGGAGAAATCATCTTCGGGGATACTTACCACCAGGGGCTCTAGATGTTCACCCTCTTGAAGTCAAAACGTCTTGGGAAATCTATTTCCTGTAGCACTATGTGTCCACCCTCACTACACTGGATTTCTTACCTCTTTTAGGAATCATCTTTATACCGCAACTTCGGCCAGATGTACCTGTGCGCGCTCGGGCCGAAACCCTAGCCACGCCCCCGACCGAGATACAGCCGAATTCGGCACCGCTTCGGATAGTTCGGATACGAATTCGGGCCGAAGTCGCGCCGCATTAAAATGTTTGCTCGGGATTGCACATCCCGGCAATTCTACGCTGTCAGGAGACTGGGATTTGAAAAGTGAGAGAGGGTCTTTTCCGGTCAAAATCAAAAGATTTTATATGAAGGACTACCTACTGCGGGGATAGAAATTCAATGACAAAAGCTAAGTGTTCCTGAGCTGAAAAGCATACGAGCCAATTTGTAAAATTCAATCCAAATCCACCTGAGATGGTATTTTATAATATAAAAATATCTTGTGAACTTTATAAAACGATTCCGAAGTAATAATTCTCCATCTTTATTATATTTTTTTTTAAATAAAAAATAATCTACCAGTAGATGGGAAAACTAGACAAATATAATTCAATCCTTTGACTTTTCGTAATTAAAGTTCAAGTTTTTTATTAATAAGCTTTATTATTACCTGTTTGCATTTGATCTTCAATTTTTGAAGCATCCATACTAGAGGAAAAAGATTTTTTGTTAAGGATAGAATCTGTCGAAGATTTTCGTTCATTTTCACTGCTCCAATTTGAATTTGTTGATGATTCTTCCAAACTTTTCGTTTTAATAGATTTATTCTGCAGAGGAAATTCATCTGGAGTCCTCGTTTTATTATAACTAAACACGCAAAAGTGATTAATTAATATTTATTAATATTAAAAAAATTTTCAAATGTTAGTAAGTATTTATGGGTGGTGGACAAAAAGTCGGACAAATATGCATCCAGCAGCATAGCGAAAAAAGTAAATATTTTTGAATCATGAAACTAGTAGCATTCGATTGAAGATTGTTTTTTACAACTACGACAGTAGTTTTTATGTTACTTAAATAATATCTGTGAATATAGCAGGTCAAATAAGCCATGAAATGTCTTGTCAGTTCGATGTCCTAATCCTACTTTTTGGTTTACCCGCAAAAAATTCTATGAGATCATTAAGTTTTGAGGAAACAGGAACCAAGGATCATTAAGTACGATACTGAAACTATCTAAAAATATTTTAAGATGTCAAAATACGTTGATAAAAAAATTTGGCAGACTTTACAAATTTGTCCTAGGTTTTGATGTCTTGTCAGTCCGAAGTCGCTAAATTATTTGTATTTTTTTATAAATGACGAAATTATGATTCTAAACTGCATTTTTAGTTACAACTAATTATAATTCAATTGAATCCAGGGTATTAATACAGATATGCACCTTTTTAACAATTAATAATTCCAATAAATAATAGTTTTTCTGAGCGTACCTTTATTAAATGTCTTGTCGGTCTGCTTTCTGCTTTCAATATTCACGAATGAAAATTTTAAACTTATACCTTCAATATTTTTCATGTGAAAGTTTTTTTTCCGCAGCCAAAGGAAATTTTCCTTTGTCTATACTTAATATTTTAGAAAAAAAAATTTTCAGTTGCTTGTAAGCACTTTTTTTCTGTTACTGCTACTCTTGAAATGGCCGATTTTTTGTCCACCACCCTTATTTAAATTTAAAAATTTAGAGTTATTTAGAAGTGCTAAAAATATTTACTCAAAACTTTAAAAAATTGATTTGAACATAATAATTATTTGCTCATTGTTATTCATTTTGAAGAGGTAGTAATTTGGATTTGATCAGCACATCAATAGTCAAAGAAATAATTCTCCCACGCTACGACTGGCATGGCATTATCTAAAAAAACAAACTTTTATTTGCTTGACATCAACTGTATTTTATTATCATTTTTTTAAATACATAAGATTTATCATTTAAATTTGATTATTATCAGACAAAAAATGTTAAATGTAACGAAAATTGAGAAAAATTAAATTTTTGACCCGGGGTCGACTGCTGGTTTGGAAGCAAAATGATTTTTCTCTCTTAAATTTTGTTTTACACTTTTAAGAGAGTTCAGGTGACCACAAGAAGCTATATTATCCAAAAGCTGATTTTATTCAACCATAATAATTATTTGTTCATAAGTAAAATTATATAAAGGATCGTAATTTGCATTTGATGAGCATCAATATGGAGGGACTTTGCTAATTTTCCCTGAAAAACCTAGGACATTCCCCAAAAATCAAAGGAGCACTCAGAGACAGTTCGCAAGGTTTTTGGTCATAGTGAGTGGACAATAAGCTGTACGATAATATTTTTTAATTTGTTTTCACTTGGGCCGAGTGAATTTTAATTCTTAACATTAAAAAACGCGTGCTCAAACTTTATCATGTAGATTTTGACGAAAGGGCACCTTACGTTCTCGCATAGGATTTGCAAGTAATAAAACAGTAAAAGTCTTGACTCTTCTAAATAAAAGTTAAAATAATTAAAAAATTATTCGTGTATCTAAATATGGGCATGTAGGGAAGGCTGGGGTAAATAAATAATATTGAAGCAATAATTATCAACTAACTATAGGAATACTTTTATTCAATCAAGAGAGCTAAGATCTATATGTTATCGGGAGCGAGGTACAAGTCGAACAGGCAGCAGCCTACACGCGGTCCAGCGACGCAGCTCTGTATCAGTCACATAGATTCACATACACATACATATTAAACTCATAAGTATTACTCATTAGTCGGCTAAGCTAAGCGCGCTCTTATTCAAAATCTTATCTAGGGGGGGAGGGGGGGGTTAAGCCCTGGAGGGCAAAAAAAAGCAAATTTTTCATGATTTTTCTCAAGCAAACGGCAAAAGTTATTTAATTTATTAACAGTGTACATAATAAAATAACATTTGAACTATTTTCTGTAATTTTTTTGAATAAAAATATTAAAAACCAAGCCGATGCCAGTGCTTTTTTGGAGACGCCTTCGCTCGACGATTTTTTCCCGTGGTAAACGCCATTTTGTCCATAAACAGCTGAAACAAAAATTTCAGGAAGATTCTGTTAGAAGATAGGTTTTTCCTGGTATTAACACGAGGATTTTTTTTTCACTTCTTGGCGATTTGGCAAGTGACATTTTTAGTCGAAAAAACGACCTTTGACTTCAAACAGCCGCCAGGGGGCAATCAGCACTTCCAGCGCATGTGGGTTTGCCGTTCTCAAGGCACATGAGCTGGGCTTCTCAACAAACAAATTTGCCAAAAAAGTATCCGTGCCAAGGATTGTATGGAGCGTGCAGGCAGCAAAGTAATCTCAGTGGTCCGATACTCGAAGCCAGCCAAGCTCATGCCTGAGAGGTGTGACGTGATCGCTGTTCCTGATGCCATATAGACCAGTCGCACTAATTTTATGAAGCAAAAATTTCCTGACAGCGATTATACGATTGAAATGAGAAGAAAACATCACAAAAAAAAGGGAAAAATCAAGCGAACAGCTTTTGAGTCCCTATGGTGGAGGAGGGGGTGGATTTTTAGGGGTTGAAAACAGTTTTTCGCAATTTCCGGAAAAACTATTCGTTATATCGAAAAAAATTAAATGAAAAGTTGTAGATAATAAAAAAATCTACAACTTTTGTTCTGAACTTTTTTTAAATAGCCTCAAAATTTACGAGATAAACGCAAAAAAAAAGTTTTTTTGTTTTTGATTTTTCTTGGCCACAAAAACGAATGAATCTTAACGTAACTTGGACAACGTGAAGTTCTTTTTATGTCAAATAAGCCATAATTCTTTTGTACAGAAATATTCTACCGCTTTAAAAAAAAAGGAAAGCTAAAGTGAAAAAAGGTGTCTACTTCACGAGGAAAGTTAAACAGTTTAAAAGGCTGAACGATGTTATTCAGGTCTCATTTTTTTCTTTTGAACTACTAGTTTTGAAATAAAATTTACGTTAATTATACAAAATCTTACAAAGAGTAATTAGAACTAAGAAATATAATTTATAATAATAAAGTAATAGTAAAGTTAGTAACAAGGAATATCATAAATTAAACTAATAATATCGATATCATCACTCAGGTTGTTGTAGTAAGAAGGCAAATGGTAAAATATAAAGTAACAATATGCTCAACGTCAGCCCTTACAATGAGGAAAATACCTATAAATATAACATATAAACATAAACATATGAATCAGTAACACATCTGTCAATCTAAAGCAAGAATATCACATCACAGTTACTTTCACAAGGTGACTGAATAATAATGAGATCAATAGCAAACTTGTCACTCAGTAGACTGTAATAAACAAGTGTATCACCAATCGAAGTTATGTACTGAAGTATCTGCGACCAAAATTGTTGAATCATTATCATAATCCAGGCAGCTGCATCTATCGACTTCCTCTGTGGCAAAGATATGAGATTTAATGAGATTTTTGAAAGAGAAAACAGAGGAAGCATTTTGATTATAAGGAAGTGAATTCCAGAGATAGGTGGTAGAAACATGAAGGGAGAATTCGAGGCAATTGGTAAAGTAGTGGAGAACAACAAATACTTCGCGAGTGGTACTCCTAACAGGACGAGAGCTGTACTTTGCTAGGAAGAAGTTAGCAAGATATGATGGTATCTGTATCTCCAACACTTTATACAACAGACAGGTCGCAAAGTAATCCCTGCAAACCTTTGAGGTGAGCCGGCCCAGCTCACGCCTGTAATGAGTGATATGATCGCTCCTCTTAACCCCATAAATATATCTAATGCCCCTGTTCAGAACTCTCTGTATTTTTAGATCTAACTCATCCAAGATATTGCAATAGACGAGAGAACAATAATCTTTTATATGAAAAAGGAGCGTTCGAATGAGGTGGCATCCAAGCTCAAGGGTAGTACTGAGTCTGTAATGGAGGAGACTACACATAAGGGTATTGGCACATTTACAGATATAAGCGACGTACTCCAGTTCAGTTTTGAATCGAGCATCACCCCCAAGCTACGTACAGAGGAAACAAATGGGACACATGAGCGCCCAAAGTGCAAGCAATCAATACCTAGGTCAGCAAATCTTTTCACAAACCTTGATGTCCCAAGAATCATGGCCTTGGTTGTACTAACATTGAGCCCCAAGTGATTCTCAGAAGCCTAGTTTGCAACATGCCCTGCAGCTCTGCTCAATCTGTCAATAATGACTTGCAGATCAGCAAAATGGCCCTGGACATAAACCTACAGGTCGTCCGCATAAAACACATGTCATATGCAAGGATCAAGACCCTGAGCAATGTCTGTTATGAAAAGAGTAAAGAATAGAGGGCCCAGCACCAAGCCTTGCGAAACACCCTTATTAAGAGGACGAAAAGAACCGCTTACATCCTCTACCCTTACTGCTTGCGACCGACCCGAAACATATGACACAATCTAACGCAAGACTCCATTGGAGAAACCAAATGAGCAAAGCTTCTTTAGCAAGGTAGCATGAAAGACTGAGTCAAACGCCTTTGAGAAGTCGAACAGTAATAGGGCTGTGATTTGCTTCCTGTCCATGCCCCGACGAACGTCATCCGTGAATTTTAACAGAGCAGTCTAGGTTTTGTGACCAGCCCTGAAACCCGCCTGATATTGATCCATCTAGCCCTCAGCCTCAGCAAACGATGAAATTTAGTCAAAAACTAATCTTTCTAGGATTTTAGACATGAAACAGAGGAGGGAAATGGGACGGAAGTCGTCTAGACACGTTGGAGTCGGTGTTTTATTGAGTGCAATCACTAGTGATTGCTTCCAATGAACCAGGAATATAGCAGATGTGAGTGACTCGTCAAAAATAGTTTGAATATGTAGAGCTATAGTTTGAAGTGACGATTTAATAAAGCTCTGTGGAAGATAGTCAACGCCCATTGCCTGAGACGTAGATTGTTCAACAGCTTGGATAACATTCTCAAGTCTAATAGGGGTAAAAGCAAAACGATCAATACTCCCATCCTCTCGCAGAGTTTCTAGGAAATGAGAGAGTTCAGGTGCTATGGAATCAAAGGAAATTGAAAAAAAGTGGGCATTAAGCTCCTCCGCAGAGAAGCCAGCAAGATTAGTGCCAGGACGAGGAGATATGCCAAGGTGTCTAAGCGAGAACTGAGAGCAACATTCTTCTTCTCAAGCTGTTGCATTTTATTCAACAGCTCAGCATCACAGTGGAGGGTAGCAGACACCTCGGGATTTTCAAATTTTACCTTCAATTCAGCCAGTTCGTCTTTGATTTCCTGTAGCTGGTCCTCATCAGTGTCAACTCGAGCTACTAACTTTGGGATGTCATCAGGATTCGCAAGTTTGTTATCAATCCCGTTGAAACGCTCCTTGAATGAGGTCTTCAGATTAACAATCTCACTCAAGATACTTCTCAAAAGTGCGTCATTAGCTACTGGCTCAACGTTCTCTGAAGTTGAGGCATTTGGGTATTGGATAAAGTTGAGTTTGTGCGAAAACGAGTGTTTGGAGCGTGATTCTTCTTAGTCCTATCAGGCGTGGCCTGGGTAATGCAGGATGTGAAGGCTTTCGCTTGCTTACCTTGCAGCATAAGAGTTGCTAATTTAGCACACTGCGAATTGTAGAGCTTGCTGCAAGTGTCGCAATAGTTCAACTTCGTTTTTGCGGGCCCGAGTGCGTTCCCGCTCCTTTTTCTCTCTACTATTTCTAAAATACTCCCACTCCTTTCCATTTTTAAAATTTAGTTCAGGGGGAAATAGTTATTATGAAGTTTCTTTTGATTTTGAACAGTGAATTAATACAAACGTGAGAAAAAATTCGATTTCTAATAAAACACTAATGGGGTATTTTTTAAAACAATGCGCGCCGTGGGGCCCAAAGGGCCCCCGCAGAGGTGCGCCATAAAATTTAGTTCCAACCAAAATCTAGTTAGAATAAAATTTTTTTTTCTCTGTTATAAGGGATGTTTTAAGGGTTATTTTGGTTCTTGATGATAATGATATGAAAATTTTGACATGGATGTTTTGTCGCGGGTATTTCGTCGTTGGGTATTTTGTTGTTGGACATTTTGTCACCTGGATATTTTGTCACCATGATATTTTGTCGTAGACCCCTTTTGCTCTTTGCGCGCGAGACCGGTAAGAAGCAGACAAGTATGCACTTGCTGCTTTGTTTTTTCCTGAGTTCTTTATATGTTAGAACATTTGGTGCAGTGACTTTTGTGCGTGAGCTCAGCTAGCCACTTCTCTTCATCTTTTTTATTCGAATACTGCTCAAACTGTGCAAATTGTTTGTTTAGTTGCAACAGTGGAGTGCTGTGTCTTTGAGAGATTAGGAATAGCCAGTGTATAGCGTCGTGGCTCCATAATTCATTTTCCTCCGTTAGATAGCAGCTTCTTCTTAAGTACCGGCTGAGCACTTTCCTATCTACCGCGAAATTTTAAAATTTAATTAGCCGTCTGATCATAATTTCAGCATTTCACTTTCCTGATTGTATCCGTGGAACCACTTCAGTTATGAAAGCGAAAGATACTCCTCTGTGCGGCTCTTGTCATGGGCCCGCAGGGTCTACGACAAGTCACTGCACCAAATGTTCGAACATATACAGACCTCAGAAAAAAACAAAGCAGCAAGTTCATACGCATCTGCTTCTTACCGGTCTCGCGCGCGAGGAGCGAGAGAGAAAGAGAGAGAGATTGATTGATTGATTGATACGTTTATTAAATGTGCATTATATTGTACAAAAAATCACAATGTAAACAGTAAGTTCTTAACGTCAGGTTATGAAAAAAAGTATAAAAATAAGATAACAGTAGAGTATCGCATAAAATATATACAATTATAACACATATTAATAGAGTATTTTACAAGAGAATGATAAAATAATAAATAATAATGAATATAAAAATGTTTAAAAAAATAAATGGTCTTTGTAGAGTTATTGCATTCACTTGGTGAGAATCCATTATCAGTTCGAGAATAATAAAAAACAAAAGGTTTTCGATTTTCACAATTTATTTATTAACATTAGTTAATACATTAGCCTCATGACAGCCGTTTCGACATACTCAATATTGTATATACTCATCTGAAGATGACATTGTATGTCGAAACGGCTGTCATGAGGCTAATGTATTAACTTATGTTAACCCATTAAGTCCGAGGATTTTTTAAATTTTTGGTGGTTTTCGAGCTGGGAAATCTTGGGGAAAATTTTGAAAAATTTATATCTAAATACCCTACCCCCCTATTTTTAAGTGTGCCCTACACGATGGTATAGTTTGTAAAACTCAAAAATTCGATTTTCATTTGTTTATTTATAAAATAAAAAAAAAACAATGTTTTTTTAGCTGTTTTTTTTTTTTAATCGAAAAATTGAGTAGTAAAAAATTTTTTTACACACTTAAAAATATGATCACAGGTGATCATGGATTTCAAAGTTTCCAAATCTTCTTTAAAATTGCAGTTGCGATTTTTCTAAACAAAATGGCAGCCAAAAAACTGCGATGAAAAAAATCGTGTACAGCAATACAGCAGTCGAAGACGAAAAAAAAAAAAATGAGTAATCAAAAAATAAAAAATACCACCATTTTTTACGTTAAATTTTAAGAATAAAATATACTTGTCTTTTTTTTCATTGGGGCCACCGTTTTTTCATAAAAATTCGTTGAAGTTGGGATTATCATGATTTAACCACTGCAATTCTTTTTCCTGCACCTGTAGCGAATTTATCTAGCAATTAGATGGAAAAAAATATTGAATAAGAGGTTTTGGTTCCGCTGATTACGAATTTGAGGTCCAATGTGCGATATTAGAATAATTGGGCCTTATATTATGGGACCCAAAAACAAAAATCGAGTAATGAAAAAATAAAAAATACCTTCTTTTTCTACGTAAAATTTTAAAATCAAAATGAACTTGTTGTTTTTTATTAGGATCTTGGTATCCTGGCGGATTCTCCTAATTCTTTAGAATCCGCTAGGTGGCGTACCGTTTAAACAATATACAAATAAATAAGGTGACAAAAGTGAATAAAGAACAGTTGGTCAAATGACATTTTTACCCTGGCAGATGATAAGTTCCACCAGGGCCGCTGCTCAAAGACTTTGGCTGATAATTTTAGCGAATTTCAAGCTACTGCATACTATAGAGATAAATAAATTGCAAAATTTTGAAATCTATTCAATCTTTTGTGATTGAATAATTTCCAAAGTTTCAATATGAGACCAAAGCGTAATAGACCAGATCCACCTCCTGATTTAGATTCTGATTCTGAATCGGAATCTCAATGTTTCAGTTCAGATGAGGAAGAGGAGGATCGCTATTGCTTACCGGATCCAAATTATTCTGGAGATGATAGCGAAGAATCAGGAGCTAAAGATAGTGATGACTCTACAATCGAATCTCAGCATAAAAAAACTCAAAAAAAATCATATTCGGAAGCTTCCAAAAATTATGTTAGCAGTAACAGTCGTTTGGAGGACAAATACGTTTATGAGTGGTTAGAGGGGAGAAAAAGTTATCCCAAAAACGTTGAAAATACTTGCCAAATGTCAGATGCAAAAACAACAAGTTCATTTTGATTTTAAAATTTTACGTAGAAAAAGAAGGTATTTTTTATTTTTTCATTACTCGATTTTTGTTTTTGGGTCCCATAATATAAGGCCCAATTATTCCAATATCGCACATTGGACCACAAATTCGTAATCAGCGGAACCAAAACCTCTATTTCAATATTTTTTTCCATCTAATTGCTAGATAAATTCGCTACAGGTGCAGGAAAAAGAATTGCAGTGGTTAAATCATGATAATCCCAACTTCAACGAATTTTTATGAAAAAACGGTGGCCCCAATGAAAAAAAAGACAAGTATATTTTATTCTTAAAATTTAACGTAAAAAATGGTGGTATTTTTTATTTTTTGATTACTCATTTTTTTTTTTTTTCGTCTTCGACTGCTGTATTGCTGTACACGATTTTTTTCATCGCAGTTTTTTGGCTGCCATTTTGTTTAGAAAAATCGCAACTGCAATTTTAAAGAAGATTTGGAAACTTTGAAATCCATGATCACCTGTGATCATATTTTTAAGTGTGTAAAAAAAATTTTTACTACTCAATTTTTCGATTAAAAAAAAAAAAGCTAAAAAAACATTGTTTTTTTTTTAATTTTGTAAATAAACAAATAAAAATCGAATTTTTGAGTTTTATAAACTATACCATCGTGTAAGGCACACTTAAAAATAGGGGGGTAGGGTATTTAGATATAAATTTTTCAAAATTTTCCCCAAGATTTCCCAGCTCGAAAACCACCAAAAATTTAAAAAATCCTCGGACTTAATGGGTTAATAAATAAATTGTGAAAATCGAAAACATTTTGTTTTTTATTATTCTCGAAAATAAATGGTTATGATTGTAAAAAAAAGGTATACGTTAGAAACATTATAAGAATAAATTATATCACGCGTACTTAAATGACAAAAAAAGAAAAAAAGAAAATTAAACTCGACGTACAATAGATATCCAGCAGGTACAGTAATAAGTACAAATAACCACAGATATCACACGAATGACGCATTGCTAAACTTCTCTCTCGGCGGTAAAATTGTGTGCTTTGATGAGTTGTTTAAAAGTGATAAGTGATGGCAAGGGGCGATTATGAGGGGGTAGACTATTCCAAAGCTAAGTAGTTGATACATGAAAGGAGCGTTTCAGAGACTCTGTGCGGAAAGAGCGAAATATCAGCACGTCCATAATCATTCCCCTCGGTGGACGCGAGCTGTTCTTTTCAACTAAAAAAATCACTATATATGGCGCAACACCCGTATTCAGGATCCTATAAAGCAAGGTGGTCACGAAGTAATCCCACCGGCCCCTTACTCGAAGCCAGCCGATCTCACGTCTATAAGGGGTAACATGATCACTCTACCGAATCCCGTAGATGTACCTATTCCCTCGATTATTGCACTGCGCCTGAAGTGGTGAGGACGGTACATAACATATCTGACCCTGCGATAAACGTAACAAACACGGTTCTTCCAATTCAGTTTTTAGTCCAGCACCACCCCCGAACAACGAGTAGACGAAACAAAGAGGACTGTGCAGTCACTGAACTGCAGGTAGTAGATACCTATGGCATTGAATTCGTTCACATAGGTCGGGGTCCCAAAAACCATCGCCTTAGTTTTACCAGCATTCAACACCAATCCATTTGTAGCAGCCCAGTGTGCAACGTGCTCAGTACCCTGGCTCAATCTATCCAAACTGTCGCGTATATCCGTGAGTCGGCCACGCACATAGGTCTGCAGATCATCAGCAAAAACTACGTAGCAGTCACCGGGACTTAGAACCTGAGCAATGTCAGCGATAAACAGGGTAAAAAGCAAGGGATCTAATACTGAGCCCTGAGGGACACCCCTATTGAGGGATCGAGAGGAGGCATGGGTCCAAATTGGACAGTCATCTGGCGCCTGTCCATACCCAACCGAATGTCGTCGGTAAGTTTCAACAGAGCCGATTGTGTACTGTGTTTATTAATTAATTTTTTCGCCCAGCGTCATGGGGTTGTAGGCTTGTTGGTTTATTTGTTTGTTTGTAAATTTATTTATTAATTTTTTGCCCAGCGTTATGGGGTTGTTGGCTTGTTGACTTTTTGTTTAATTATAAATTTATTTATTAATTTTTTGCCCAGCGTTATGGGGTTGTAGGCTTGTTGGTTTATTTGTTTGTTTGTAAATTTACTTATTAATTTCTTCGCCCAGCGTTATGGGGTTGTAGGCTTGTTGGTTTATTTGTTTATTTAATAATTTATTTGTTAATTTTTTACCAGTCTCTCAAGTACCTTTGATAAGAACTAAGGAGGGCGGTTGGACGAAAATCATTCAGACTTGTGGGAGAGGGCGTTTTGTTGAGAGCAATAACAATCGAATTTTCCAGCGTTCGGGGGAGGTTGAGGTGGATAGAAAAGTATTCAGGATGTTGCAAATGAAAGGGCCAATAGATGGAAAAGCCGATTGGATGAAGCTTTGTGGAAGATCATCAACGCCTACTCATTCAAAGCTCTGGCATCCACAGTTTTAAAGTCTGTATAAGAAAAGTCGTTGGTTACTTGTCGTGGGATTTGAACGTCAAAAGTAGCAGTCAGTAAGTCATGTCCAGCAATGAACGGAGAGTCTGTCTTATAGTAGTTGGTCACAGTATCAAGGGCATCAACAAGGCAGAGGTCAAGCCAGGTATCCGAATGTGAGGTGTGGTGTATAGCACCATAAGGCACCGAGAACAGGGCGTTCTCTTCAATAAACCTACGAACAAAGGCCGCATCGTCATCCGTTGCCGATAGCTGATTAGCGTTGAAATCACAGAGAATAACTTTAGTGCCATATTCATGCATGGTGTCGCGCAATTCGGACACAAAATCAGTCCCAGCAAGAAATGAGGCCTTAGGGGGTCTATACACCACACTCGCAAATATAAGGTCACAACCTCTAGGAGAAACTTCAGCGAGCAAATACTCACGGTGACCTGGCTTACCATTACACACAGTGGGACACTGGGCCCCCAACGGTATCGTAAAAAATTGTAGTGCCGTCCGGGTGATAGTTTAATCATGTTGGGCAGTATTCTGTCCACCTGGGAAACGTATCTCCCAAACCTGTCATTCAACGCCGCCTACAGCAGTCTCCACAACTTGATTTAGCTTCATTTCTCCCGTCAGTGGGCAGAATGTTACCCACGGCGTTGGGGCGAAGCGCTCCTATTTTTGGGACTGATGACGCCCGACTTTTTCCCGGTGTAGATGAGCAGAAGTGTTCGACTGAGAGAGATCTATGCACAAAGAGTGCCACACCGCCCCCTTGGGTATGACGGTCACGCCTTAAAATAACATTATCATCCAAAGCCACAAGCGCACCCTCCATCAAAGCTCCCAGCCAGGTTTCAACCACAGCTATAAGATGCATCGAAGGCTGCATCGAGAGAAAAAGCTTGAGCTGCTCAATATGAGAATGCAGAGAGTTAGCATTAAGGCAACAGACTCGCAGCTCAGTCCCCTCTACCCGCACAGACCACTGAGAGGTAGGATAAGTAGTTTATGCAGCTGGTTGAAGCGATGCATCGTATGAAGAAGGATGAAGGGTGCCGGCATGAATTAGATTGAACTGATATGATGAGAATGTAATATAACCGTGAGTGAGTAAATGTAAACGTATACCCGTTATGCTAAAAACCGGATGAGGTCTTGTTCAGATGTGATCAGCCTAGGAACTCCTCCCTTTTTCCTCCTGACATAAGTGCGACCATTTTTGACGAAGCTGACGAAGTCGGAGTTCGGAGTATGTAATTTTTGGTACACTATACGGCATAGATCAAAGACATCCCTCGGTAGAAACTCGTTGTGTTGATGAGAGCAGATGTGATAGTCGAAGCTTCGATTCCAGCATGGAGGTAAGCTGTAAGCGCTGAAGTATGCAGCTTCCCAAGTTGAATTTTACTTCTGATGATCTCCAACAGCAGTGCACGAGAATTGAGAGTGACAATGATTAAGGGTGGACGTGGCTGGCGAGGAGACCCTGCAGATGCGCTAGAGGTACGGTGCGACTTCTGGGAATGATTGTCCGGCTCTTTTGCACCTGCTCTATTTAGAGCTGTACTCACAGTAGTTTTGCTAATAAGCGTACGGGCCGAGATGAGGTCACGTGCTTCAATGTCTGCATGGACAGTTTTCAAAACGGCAAGTACAAGGCATTTAATAAATGCACCATCTGGAACAGACAAACCACCGATCTCGGTGGATGTCGAAGGTCTAGAGGTAGAAACCTGTGCAAGACGAGGTGACAGCTCTGCATTTTTTTGCTCAAGACCAAGGACTTAATTTAGAAGCTCAGGGCTATCATGCGAATCTTGCTGATCCTGTGGTAACTCCAATCTTCGTTTAACCTCATCAAGCTTGAGTTTGAGTTCCTCAAGCTGTGCCTCAGCATTGTCAACACGCGTGACAAGGACAGGAACGTCGAACTCCTGGAGTTTCGTGTGCCATCGAGACAACTATTTACTGAGGACTTAAGGTCCTTCATCTCCTTCAAGAGTAACTGGAGAGTACCTCCAGTAGTGGTAAAAGCCACTTCCGAACTAGGCGTGCCAACTAAAGTAGAGGCTGATTCAACTGATTCAGTATTCTTGGTGCCGTTTGCAGTGGCACATGTCTGGCAGATTTTCGTGGGAGTACCATTTTTGTCGGAGACTGAAAACTTAGAGCATAGGGTATGAAAAAGTAGTTAACATTAAGAGCACGGGTGTAACAGGTTTCTGTTAAGCTTTGGCCGTTTGCAGAGTGAACCGATACCATCATTGAGCAACATGGTACTAGTACAGTTCAGAAAGTCCGAGAGGGAAAAATGGCAAAGATTTAAGGCAGGCGAGCAGTATAGTCAAGAAAGAGTGTGACAAATACTTCAAATTTGAATTTTCGCGGTAGAAAAGATGAGTAATAGAATCAGGGTAAGGTCAGATTTCACTCGGTCGGTAAGGCTCACAGTGTTGCCACCTTAAAGCGCTTAAACCTCAAAGTCACTAGCCGCACTAAGATTGCACTAAAACTTAAAATAAACAAAGTTTCGCCACTTCACAATAGTCACAATCAATAGCAGATCAGACAGTTCACCCGATATGGCACACTTTAAGATGAAGCAACGAACAGGTTAAAAACACTGATTTTTGATGAAAGTTCGGACGCACTTGCGTAGCTGTAGTCCATAGCAGCCTCGGGCAGAGAGCAGAGAGAGATCGATTGATTGATTGTATAGAATTTTATTGTCGACCTTGGGTTGGAACCCTATTTGGCCGCTTTAGAAGTTTACATAGTCTATTATAATACAGTTACTATGAGATTTGAACAGTTCATGTAAAGTGTGTAAATGCATTATTTACATAAATGATTTGGGCAAGAATTAACAGAGTAGAGTAAAGTTTGCAATTTAAATTCAAATTATGACATATCAGTGAAGTTAACAATTTAAGTTCCAATAATAACATTTAAATTATCTTGCTTCACTGTGTGTACAAGTGCAGGAGAGAATGAAAGTGGTTAAAGACGTGTTCGCGAAGACTGTTGTAGAGTGCTTGAATGGACGAGGCTGGGTGGTACTGTAGTGAGATTTTCATGGCAAGAGCGCTGAAGTCAGTTTTGACGGTCTCACTGCAACAGAGTTGAGTGAAGCTATGATCTGAAGTCGCGATGGAGAGGTTGACAAGATCGTGCTCATCTAGTGAATTGATGATTCTAGTGTATTGGCCAGTGAAGGAGTTGTATTGGGTGGTTGTTCTACAAAATAGCCAGTGATTGAGCGAGCCGACCGGGAGACTGGGGAAGTCGTTTGTATAAGTACAAGGGCTTAAGTGATAGTGTGACTCGGTGCGCGAGCGTGCCTGTAAAGTATTCTCGACGCCGGCTGACAAAAAGCCATCCGAGTGAGAGTCAGTACGGTGTGACGTTGGCAAACCAGGGGATGTTACCGTATACATAGCGTGCGCATGCGTTTAGAAGACGGTGAAGCTTGAGGTTTTGCTCGGCTGTGATTGTATGGTAAACAGCGCAAGCATAATCGAATTGTGGAAAAAGTAGGGCTTAAACGAGTTCCTTACGCAGAGGTCGCGCGAGGGCGTGTCTATAAAATCAAAAGCGGTGGAGAGATCCGTTGACACGGCTGGTGATACTTTTGATGTGATCGCCTTAGTTGAGTGTAGGTGTGATTACAACTCTCAGACATTTTAACTTCTTGGCGATTGGAATTAATGTCTCAGCGACGGAAATGAATGGAACTTGGTGCTCATTTTGCTTTTTCAAGAAAGTTCTACTGCCAAAATGCATAGCCACTGTTTGGTCGGCATTGAGCTTGAGCCCATTTGCTTCAGCCCATTCGGCAACAGCGCAGGCATCGTGAGATAGTCTGCTGACGAGGGTGAGAACGCTCTCGAGGGTAGATGCAGCTTCAAGGTATATTTCTAGGTCGTCCGCAAATATTTTGTGTAACGGGTGCAGCAAATAGAGGGGTAGGGCGAGGAAAAAGATTAGAAACAACACTGGGCCGAGTACACTACCTTAGGGAACTCCCGTGGATAGAGGGAGCCAATTTGATGGCTCACCATCTTCGCCTTTCACAGCTTGTGTCCTGCCACCGAGGTCGCTGACAAACCACCTGATGACTGCTGGAGCAGCCAATGCGGCGCAATGTATGAAGCAGTCGCGAGTGGAATAAGGAGTCGAATGCCGTGGAAAAGTCGAAAATTATCAGGCCTGTGACTCGCTGTCTGTCATCGGAGTTGCGAATATCCTCGAGTATTCTTAGGAGAGCTGTTTGGATGGAGTGGCCGGGTGTGTAGCCAGTCTGGTGAAGGTCGAGGTACGAAAAAAGCTGCTCGTGCACAACTGCACTCTCTTTAAGATCTTTGAGGTGGTGGGAAGTAGCGCGATCGGTCTAGTGTCATACAAGGTTGTAGGGTGCGATACCTTCGAGAAGGGGACAACAAGAGCATGTTTCCAGGCATCAGGGAAGATGCTCATTTCGAGCGAGTGATTAAAGAGAGATGTGAGATAGGGTAGCAGAGTGGGCGCAGATAATTTGAGCATTTCCGCTGAGATACCGTCTACGCCTATGCTGGTTATTGGGTAAGTGACCAGGGCGCGATAGACGTCATCGGTAGTGATAGTAGTAAAATCGCAGTTGGGGTGGTCTGGGGTGGGTATTCCCTTCGTCGCAAGGATATCGGCTGCGCTCATGGGTGGGGAGGCGTTACATACAGAAGCGAAATGCATGTTCAAAACATCAGGTGTATGTCATAAGTATTTCAAAAGGGAGGAAGTTTTCTGTGGGCTAAGACCGAGTTTGTTTAGCTCGCGCCATTTTGCAGTGATTGTGGGTACGGTGGCGATACGTGCAGCGAGAAATTTTTTCTTGGCTGTGGCTAGGAGGTTTGTAACATTATTTAGCTTGCTGTTGTAGGCATCGACGTACCGTGTAGCACTAAAACGGCAATCGTTGCGGTACAGCCTTTGGCGCTCGGCGATATGTAGTTTGAGATCAGCGGTGACCCATGGTTTTTTGCGCGAGGAGGTTCTGAATGTTTTGGAAGGGGTGAGTGTGTTAAAAGTTGAAATTACGGCGTGGTTGTTGCGAAGTGGTTGAAAAGGTGCGTGGGGAAGTCTACGGGTGGCGAAACGAGTGAAAGTACATAAGCGAGGAGCGTATTGAGAGGAGGAAGAGCCGAGAGTTCAGGTGAAAGCAGTGGGGTAATGTCGCTTGGTTTGAGGTTGCGCGAAGTGATGTGCTGGGGTGTGGGTGGTGGGACGGTGAGTTTATAATCAATCTCGATGAAGTCATGACCGTATGTGAAGGGGTCCTCCGATTTACGGTAGGCGGTAAGCTGACAGATCTTCGACGAGAAAAAGATCGAGCCAGGTGTGGTGTAAGGATCCGTCGCGCCAAAGAGTGTGGTGTGTGGGGGGGCGAATCGAAGAGATTGAGGGATATGTCAGTGAAATGGCGGCGGAAGTATTTTGAATTGTCGTTCATTTTGAGCATGTCGATATTGAAGTCACCGGTAACTATTACGTGGGAGTACAGAGCGATGAATTTTTCAAGGCTTTTTAAGGGAGGGGTCTAGGGTAAGAGGTAAAAAAAATCTGCGACAGGAAAAAAAAGCAATGATAGATGAAGAAATAGCTGGAGGCAATATCCTTTTTGGGGCTGACATTTCTATGATTTTTCCTCTTTTAAAACTTTAAACGCGTTTTTTTCGAAACTATACTTTTTAAAGCCAGTGGACACTGTAACTTGAAAAATAACTAACCGATTTTTCCGCGATTTGGCACACTTTTTTTCTATATATTTCTTAAGAGTGCAACGGTTTTTTTGTTTTTACCACTAAAAAATGGCCGATTTTTTGGTAAAAAAAAAGACTTTTTCAAACTTTTGTCTGTCAAAAACGCAAAGAATTAAAAAAAAAAAAAAAAAGACAACCAAAAGCACTAGGTATTGCCCTCAACTAAAGAAACCAGTCTCATTTTTTGATTTCAGATAAAGCTGTAAACAGCTTTAATGTCCACCGCAGAGCTCCTCCTTTTCAAAACACTTCAAGCAACAGTCTGTCAGCAGTTTCTTTATTGATATTTTTCGATGAAAAAATGATGATTTATAGTTTAAACTTTACTTTATTATGTGAAGAAAAAATAAATACCATAACTCTTACTGGATCTTCAAAAAAAATTCACAAAAAATCACTTTTTTTTACCTCTTACCCTAGACCCTTCCCTTAAAAATTGAGTGGGTAGGTGAGTTTCTGGTGCACGCTAAACTATTGCAAGAATGACGGCGAAGTTGGAAGAGTTGACTCGGTAGATGATAAACGCGGGTTAGGTGTGGTCGGTGGGGTCAGATTTGTTCAGGACGGAACGCCGTAATAAAAATTTAATACGGCTGTGCTGTTTAATTTTTTATATACCTCAACGGGACGAGACCGACGAAGATCTCAGGTTGTGTACGGAGATTTTTCAAAGATCTTTGTCACTTAGAGTGTTGATTCTAGCGGTCCGATTAAGTACACTTGAACAAATCATGACCCAAAACTGAGTTGAATGTTTTTGTCATGGCGAGAAGGAACAAAAACCTGAGCACCGTCCCAGCTTCCGGCACCATGTTCCGTTTCACCAAGCGACTCCCAGTCTGAGCAGACTTCTGAGACAGTCGCAAGCGGATTGAGTGGCCCAACAAATAACCTGGTCGACCACATCAATGGGTCAGGCAATTTAAAGCCGTCCCTGAGTACAGCCAAGACTATTTCTGCTACTCAGAAAGGTAATTATTAACTAATGCAAATTTTATTTTTCAAAAATCTGTTTTTTTTCGAGTC
The DNA here is from genome assembly GCA_038277355.1 of Encarsia formosa. Lineage (NCBI taxonomy): Eukaryota > Metazoa > Arthropoda > Insecta > Hymenoptera > Aphelinidae > Encarsia > Encarsia formosa. The sequence goes on from CM076184.1 coordinate 74,106,199, forward strand.
GAATGAATTGAGAGTTGGAACCTACAACTAAACAAAAAGTACGAAACACTCAATAAAGCAAGGTGAGAAAAAAAAAAAAAAAATTCTAGATCTGCAAACGAGCAAGTCGAGTATAGAAAATTTGTAATCTGCTGACAAGCTGAGGGAGAGCATGGAAATTTCGGAAAAATCCAGTAAATCTCCCACAGACTTACAAGGAGAGGCTACACCCTCCGGAGAACCAAACTCTACCAAACTTTGGGAATTGTTTTCTTACACCATTAGATGTAGGAAGATATTAATAGTTCCATCCAATGGGCCATTATAGTCTGTTCACTGGCTATGTGTACTTTAAAAAAAAACACCACTTTTAGCGTAATATCTAAAAATACACATATTTAGTATCTAGCTCACTCGAAGTCCATTCGATGGATCATTACCAAATTTTGGCTCATGATTTTTTTTACTTAAACACTCTTGAAAAAACTACTAAGAAAGCATAATTAATATTTTTAATTGTTTTCTCCTCTATGACCACTTTATGAAAATAACAATTTTTTGATACCTTTTTGATATTATTTTTATACACATTGAAATCAACTTGTTGGAACATTTTTATACTTATCTTATTTCTTTTAAATAATATTTAAATAAATATTAATGTTATTTAGTAAAATAAACTGTAAATAACACTGCCTTGAGCACAATCCCATTAAAAACTTGATCACATCACAGTATAACTTTTCCAAACAGCGCTATCAATCTACTACACACTTATATCCATAACTGTACAAGCAGATAAAAATGATTGTACACCTCAACACTTTGACATACACAAATCAAAATTTAAACTTCCTTGAATGAAGACTGGGTTATGTTTTCAACTTTCTTGACCCACATACTCACTAAAGATTATTAGCTTTTGTACGTAACTTTAAATATTTATGATACATGTTTGTAGACTGGCTTGCCGAATTCTTGATTAATTAAAATTATTCAAAGTTTTTAAATGAAATAACTAAAAACACTTATTTTAAACAACAACACTTGATCATTTAGCAAATTTTTTACACTTTACATATTTACTCAATTACCACACTAGTTTTGTTGATCTGATTCTAGTTGATATGGTTCTTTAATCACATTGACATCGGTATCTTCACATTAAAACTTCTATAATGACACTCTTACTCTAGCCAGTTAATAAGAGAAATTTTTATTTTGTCCAATCCTTGCTGCAGACACTTTTTTATTCCTGACACCACATACTCTAATTGAACTGAATAAAAATTTTTTTTTTTTTTTCACAAAGCAACAAAACTTTTTTTTGAATAAAAAAAACATGCATATTTTAAATAAAAATAAAAAATATACTTATCTGACAGGCTGAATGACCCAAGTTAGTAAAATAAATGGCAATGAGTTGTTTTTTTTCCACTTTCATGATATATTTGCTTTATCTGTTGTCAGCTCAGCTGGTTCCAAAACACAATTAGTGTCAAGTGCGTTCTGCAACTTCGTAGCTGCGGTTTAGGGTCAGTCTAAAATGCATACATTTTGAAACATATACTATTTACAAGTTACAGACTGCACCTTAAACCGCAGCTACGAAGTTGCAGTACGCACTTGACACTAATTGTGTTTTGGAACCAGCTGAGCTGACAACAGATAAAGCAAAGATATCATGAAAGTGGAAAAAAACAACTCATTGCCATTTATTTGACTAACTTGGGTCATTCAGCCTGTCAGATAAGTATATTTTTTATTTTTATTTAAAATATGCATGTTTTTTTTAATTCAAAAAAAAGTATTGTTGCTTTGTGAAAAAAGGCAGTGTTATTTACAGTTTATTTTACTAAATAACATTAATATTTATTTAAATATTATTTAAAAGAAATAAGATAAGTATAAAAATATTCCAACAAGTTGATTTCAATGTGTATAAAAATAATATCAAAAAGGTATAAAAAGTGTTATTTTCATAAAGTGGTCATAGTGGAGAAAACAATTAAAAGTATTAATTAGGCTTTCTTAGTAGTTTTTTCAAGAGTGTTTAAGTAAAAAAAATCATGAGCCAAAATTTGGTAATGATCCATCGAATGGACTTCGAGTGAGCTAGATACTAAATATGTGTATTTTTAGATATTACGCTAAAAGTGGTGTTTTTTTTTAAAGTACACATAGCCAGTGAACAGACTATAATGGCCCATTGGATGGAACTATTAATATCTTCCTACATCTAATGGTGTAAGAAAACAATTCCCAAAGTTTGGTAGAGTTTGGTTCTCCGGAGGGTGTAGCCTCTCCTTGTTAGTCAACCCGAAGAGTGTTATCGAGAACATTGAGATGGTCGAAGCGTCGATAGCCCAAACTACAATGACATCAAAAACATCCACAACAACGATGACTACGGCAACGTCGTCTCCGAGCTCATCTAGCTCTGCAGCACCCAGGTTGATGCTGATTTCATTTTTTCCTCGGTGTAACAAATAGAAATACTGGAAAACATCAGCGAAGCTCATAGGAAAACCACGGAAGTGAATTTGCAGACTACTCTTGCACAGACAGGTCAATAAGTGACAGCCTACGCATGGCCAAGACTCTCGAGAGGGCCATGGAGCTACAACGACAGACTGCAGAACACAACCCAAAGAGTTTTATGAACTTATAGAAAGGAAGAAAATTAACAGTAATGTTACACCCGGACATACTCCGCCACTGAACGGTACTGCTGAGAGATTGAACTTGACATTACAGGAAAGGATCCGAGCGTTAATGTTTGATACAGGTATTCCCACGAGTATGTATATTTTGACTGCAGACGTATCAGTACATATGTACAACAGAATGCCACAAAAGTCTATTGACCTCGAGTTACCGATTAGAAAACTTGCGTCGCTCGAAAAGGGCCATTTCGGTAGGATTAGGAGATTTAGTTCCATTGCGTATGCACATATACTCTATCCCGGAGGCAAGATTTCACCTCAAGCAATCAATGCTGTACAAGTCGGATACTTAATTAACAGCTTTTTGCTGTGACATCCGAAGTCAAAGAAATTCATCACTTCAAGGAATGTAAGGTTTAACGAGAAACTCATGTACAAAGATAACAACAAAATCCTGATCGAGGACACTGAGCTCGAGCTAAACTTTGACGCCAGCCCAGCTATTGCGAGTGAAAGCGGGAAATTATTTTTTTTAAAGAATCAAATGAACTGACTTAGAGCTCGGCTGTTGATTTAATTGTTTATAAAAAATAATTTATTTATCGCTCTCCCCAGCGTTATGGGGGTTTCGAGCTAGGTGGTTTATTTGATTGTTTATAAAAAATAATTTATTTGTCGCTCTCCCCCTAGCGTTATGGGGGCTTAGAGCTCGGCTGTTTATTTAATTGTTTATAAAAAATAATTTATTTATCGCTCTCCCCAGCGTTATGGGGGTTTAAAGCTTGTCGATTTATTTAATTGTTTATAAAAAATAATTTATTTTTTTTCTCCCCCTAGCGTTATGGGGGCTTAGAGCTTGGCTGTTTATTTAATTGTTTACAAAAAATAATTTATTTATCGCTCTCCCCAGCGTTATGGGGGCTTAGAGCTTGTCGGTTTATTTAATTGTTTATAAAAAATTATTTATTTTCCGCTCTCCTCAGCGTTATGGGGGTTTAAAGCTTGCTGGTTAATTATTTATTTATAAAAAAATACTTATTTATCCTCTTTTCCAGCGTTACGGGGGTTTGAAGCTTGCTGGTTAGTTATTTGTTTATAAAAAATAATTTATTTATCGCTCTCCCCAGCGTTATGGGGGTTAAGAGCTTGTTGGTTAATCCTAAAGCCCAATCGGGCTTTAACGGCGATTTGGTTTTTTTTAAACCGACTAACGTGAAAGCCTGCAGGGCTTTATATACTTAGATTTTTGGTTTTACGTTAGGACGCTTCAAAGAAAAACTATTTTAGGATGATTATATCATTTATATTATACATCCCGCGCGTAGCTGATGATCCCCTGAGTAATTTAAAAAAAAAAATTATCCCGAACAAAGCCCGCATTGAAAAGTTATGAACGTTTCATTTTTCGAAACGCTGATTTCCTTTGGCTCACGGTAGTCAGGGGACATTCGATTTCAGTTTCGAGCATCCGATCTCTCTGTCTGCGCTCTCTGTAGACTTAACCGGACGTGACGTATGCGGTGGGCGTGTCTATTTTTGCTGTCTCACTATTACTGCTTACCTACAGCGGCAGACGGGGGCATGTAGGCCCGAGCCTGTAGCCATGAGGCGACTGGTGGCGCTGTATCAATTAGCAGCTCCCTTCAGCTGACTCGTGAGCTGACTACAGCTGACTGCGGAGCCGCTGCGCAGAGCAGCTTGTAATGTGTTATGAGCAATAACTTTTTTATAAATAATTGATTGCCATAGAAAAAAAACAGTACTGAAGTCCCTTATTTCCATTATATATTAAATAAGTGGTAGAATTTATAATTATTAATTTGTTTAATTTTAATAAAAGAGTATGAAATAAATAATCTCTACAGTCTTTCTATGATCATCATCATCAAAGATTTTTCAATTATTGTGGTGTGCCCTGTGAGTTGATAATAATTGTGCTGTGGTTGTGTTGGGGACGTGATGGCTGGAGGTGCATATTGGCAATATTAAAAATAAAGTTTTTTTCTGAATGTGTGTGTGTGCGTGCGTGTGTGTGTGTCAGGTTGAACTTGCAAATTACTTTTTTATAATCCACCCAAGTTGCAAATTGCAATGGTGCAATTGCAGCACATAATGTTATTGTCATACGCATTATCGCTTAATTTCATAGAATCATCATAGAAATGTATATGCTCTGAGCCAATACACTTGAACTGTTAAAGTTTTGTAATCCCACCTTTTTTCTAAAATAAACTTGATGTCTGACAATGAATTTTAATTTTGATTGTAACTGTTACATTCACTCAGGGTGTTAATGATAAGTATATTTAAGTCAACATGAATCAATTATTAAAATTTTTTATCTTTTTTGTTGTATGTATGCGAGCTTAAGTTATGCGGCCAAAGTGATTTTACATTTTAAAATTGGTTAATTAGGAAGTACAAAAGAAATAGATAGTTTTGGGTCTAGGTATCCAGTGGACCAGAAATTATGAATTCTATTTGGCATGGATTTTTAAAGTACGGATAAGCATTTGCTTCATTATTTTCAAAGTCGATTTAGTTTGTCCATAAATAATGTATGCAAAATGAATTTTCAAAAGTACTTCATAACAGTAAATTATGTCTATGATTTTCATGTGTTCTGACTAATGATAAAATTTATTTAAAATTTAAATTAAAATATGTTGTTATTAAGTTAGAAATCAACTAAATCACAATGTACGGCTATACTTGACCTGTAAAAATTTAATATTCTTTGAACTAAATTATCTCGAAAAAAATCATTGATACCTGTATTTTTCAAATTATATTTTGAATGCTCAGTGTGTTTCTTAACAACATATTTTAATTTTTAATTTTAAAAAGTGTTTGAGTTGTGTGCAATTTGCATGTGTTTTCCCATGTATGTGCTATAATTGAAAAATTGTTAACTTTACTGTTGAAGGTGATTTAACATAATATGATCATCTTTTAGAAGAGAAATTATTTTTAAATAATAAGTAATTCAGCCTCAAGTCGTCCGTAATAAATTTTTTGATTTCACTTCTTTCATTAATTCATTTTCAAAAAAAGATTATTACCCGAGTAAACATTATAATGCGGCTGCCGAAGCCGCGAATTCGGGCCGAGTTCGGCCGCCGAGCTCGGCCCGAGGTCGGTTGGGGGCGCGGTAGTGATCTCGGTCCGAACTCGGCCGATGGATTACTGTAGGTATTTAAAGGTTATGTTATTATAAAGTATGCACATTATGTTGCTTCTGCTATTTAAAATAAATAAACAATTTTGTTAGTGAGTGTAAATATAATCCATAGAATTAGCTGAAACTTGAGATGTAAATATTTGACAAAGAAAGTTTTAGCTATCTGTAACACAAAATGTTTTCTACAGAAAAGAGAAGATTAAATTTAAAAAAAGTAAATCAAAATAAACGTTTAAAAAAGGAGTCTGATAGCAGTTATTTAGATGAGCAGGAACCTAGAAGTGTTGAAAGTTTTTGTGAATTAAGTCAACCAAGTGAAAATGTGGTAATTGATGAACAAGTAGATCCTACTGAAAATGCTGAAAAAAAATATGAAAAAAGTTTTTTTTCGGTGGCATCTAAGTAAAATTTAATAAACAAATTTAGTATTGCAATGAATTAAAAACTTCATTTTTTTATTCAGTTATAAACAAACTACTAGAAAATTTGGTCTAATAAATGTAGTAGATAATTTTTTATCAAACTTTATCAATGAATTAAATCTTTGTTATCAATTTGTGGAATTAAAAAAAAAACTTCTTAGAATAAAAGTGAGTTGTTATTTATAATAAACCAACTGTATAAATAAAAATTTATTATGATTGTAGTTGAAGGTGTGAAAAGAAAATTGATAATGTAGTTGCATTCAGAATTAATCAAAAAAAAAAATGTAAAACAAAAGTCAGATATTTATGACAATAAAAGTTTTATATTGGCTTGTCAAGGAGCAGTCAGATTTAGCCACCCAAATCTTTCTAACATTGGATCAAATTTACTCATTCGGGTGCTTTATAGAGCAAGAGAATAAATTTTAAACTATATAATGAGCAAAAAATATACCATATTTAACTCAAGATAGTATCCATAGGTACTCGATACCACAACTTAAAGTATTTTATAAAGAAAATATGAACAATGTATGCTTTTTCAAAGTGAATAAGCCCACAAAACTATTTTAGGTGAATTTATTGTGTCAATTTTAGCTTTTTTTGCTTAAATTAGTCTGCACCACCCAACATCATGTAACTGAAACTTATCAAATTTTTTGCATTTTTTTATTTTTTCCAAATAGACACTTCAATGCTTTCAACTGATTCTTTTTAGTTAATATGTATTCAAGTTACTTGATTTTTGTTTTTCACACAGGATACAGTAAAATTGATGTTTCAAAACATACTTAATTTATATCTTATAGGTTTTAGTTAATAATTATAAATGATTTTATTTTTTGTTTACACTTACCTAAATAATTGAAAACTGTTGGTATAGAAAAAAATAATTATCATTTTGAGCATGTTTCATTAAATATTTTTATCAACTTTATTGTATCTTAAGTGAAAAACATGAAACAACTTGGGTAAGTCATAGTTTCAATATAGTGGAAGGTGCAGACTAAGTACGGCTTAAGCAAAAAAGCTAAAACTGACAAAATAAACATAACACAGGTGGTAAAATGATCCTAATAGATTTTCAGTTTTGAAACAGTCTGAATCCTTCATTTTTTATTTATAAAGTACTTTAGATTGTGGTATGAAACCTGTGGATACTATCTGGTGTGAAATGTGCTCCACTGTAGTGTATTTAAAATCAATTCTCTTTCTCTGTAGAGAATCTGGCCCATTCTAAAAATATCAAATGTTTTTAGGAATAAAAAGCTAAATTTTCAGCGTATTTAAAAAAATTTTGATACCAGTGAGCCAAATATAACCTCAAAAAAATATTGCATTTAGTGTAGTAGAACTAACTTTTGTAATATTTTAGGAATAGCTTATAAATAATTACTTCTCTCAGGGCTCTAGAAGTAATTATTTATATAAAAATTCAGTTTTTGTATAAGAATATCAATGTATAAATGCACATCGATAAAGTTTATCGTCAGCTAGCTGAGCAGCTTTGCACTGTTTTGTTTTCGGCCGAGTTCGGGCCGAAAGCGTCGCCGCGCCCCCCACCGGACTATGGCCGAATTCGGCAGCACTTCGGCTAGTTCGGATACGAATTCGGGCCGAAGTCGCGCCGAATCATAATGTTTACTCGGGTATATTTAGCGTATAACTTTTTATTTAGACTCCTTTTAAATAAAACCAATCACCGTAAATATTACTTTTTTAAAAGTATTTGATTGCCTATAAAAAAAAATTTATTTGTCGCTCTCCTCAGCGTTATAGGGGTTCAGAGCTTGTCGCTTTATTTAAGTGTTTATAAAAAATAATTTATTTTTTTTCTCCCCCTAGCGTTATGGGGGCTTAAAGCTTAGCTGTTTATTTAATTGTTTATAAAAAATAATTTATTTATCGCTCGTGGGACGATTTATCTATCGTGGGACAGAGTTCCAAAATCGGCAGTCGAGAGCGAGTGTCGTTAGCTGAATGTCTTTAAAGCTAGTCTCGTTACCCGAAGCTTTAGAGATCGGAAGGAGTATGACTTAAAAGAAACGTATGAACCCGTGTCGAGAATGGCTGTGGTTAAATCAGTTTTAGCAATGATTAGCAAGCACGACCTACACGCATGCTAAATGGACGCGAAGACAGCATACCTAAGGTTACTTTTGAGGAAGACATTTTCATAAGGATTCCGGAAGGAATTAAATTTGACGATGACGTCAAAATACCCGTATATGCTAGCTTAAGAAATCTCTTTATGGATTAAAAATCAGTCCTAGTAGACGGAATAAGAGATTTACGAGGAAGTTGATGAATTAGGTCTCGAGCATGACCTGAACGAGCCATACTTGTTTACTTTGAGAAAGCAATAGGAATTTGCTTTTATTGTCTTATACGTATACAATCTAATCATTGCGAGTAATAACGTAGATAATTTTGAAGAGATTGAAAGAGAGTTGAATAAAGCGTTTCTGAAAGATCTGAGCAAGCCAGATGTTTTTCTCAGAATTAAAATTACGTGAGACAAGTGAAACCGAGTGATGAGTTTATCTCAGACCGAGTAGGCTAAGGAAATACTTGAGCGATTTAATCTCAAAAAGTCTGCGCCATATGACACTCCAATGGTCACGAGAAAAGTTGAAAATCAGGAAATGAGAGCAGTGAAGGGTTCAGAACGAACCGAGAGTTCTGAAACACCTAATATGAAAGTGCTACTCAGGCAGGCTATTGGAAGCTTGTTGTACTTGGCTAGTCTTTTTCATACTTAATTTTATGTAAACTATAGTGGTATTTTTTTATTAATTCATTTATATAATAATTGTAATAATTAAGATTAAATAAGTTTAAATTAAGATTTTATGATTATTATAATGATTCTAAAATAAAAAAATAATTTTTATCTTTCATAAAAAAAAGAGTGAAGTGTCAGTTTTTTTGAAAAACACACATTTTTTTAATGTTATATTTTAAAGTCTCTTGATTTTTTTTAATTATGATATTTATAATAAAATCAAGAATTAATATTGTTTTATTTATTTTGTTTAGATGAAGCAGCACTCAAGCAACAACTGAACCATACTTCTGATTTGCTGCAATTGACAGTGACTCACGACAGTGTGATTATTACAGATGGAAAAATTGTTGAAATTGTGATTTGAACTCCGCACGGACATCAACTTCGACTTGCAGTTCCCACCAAGACTACAATCACCAACATGGACTTTGAGGTACCGCCAAGGCTCCAACCAGCACCCTGGACTCTGAAGAACTTTCTGAGGCACAACCAGTGACGTTAATTTTCAATTTCCTATTAAGGCTCCAAATAGCATTCCAGACTTTGATTTTGATTCAAAGCTCCTAGACAGACCTTGTACTCAAAAGCCTGACTCACTACATGAACCAGCAGACCAGTTATTTGAAGATGATTTTAATATGGAGGATTTCATAAAGTTAAATGCAGAAGTAGACGATTTAGATAAATATGCGAGTAATTTATTTTATACTAATTGCAAACTTGATTAATATTTTATTTAAAAATTTCTAATGAGTTCAATCTTTTAAAGATAAACGAAAGTTTGAGACTGTCATGCAGCGAGATAAGGAAAACTCCACCGATTAAGGTAAAAATAATATTAATACTGAAAATTATGAAAATTTTCATACAATTTTTTTTATAACAGGAATCAACTCAACTCGAACCTAATATGAGGTTTGGCACGTCAGCTGCAAAGACCGAACAACATTATTAGCAAAAATCCAGCGGTAAACCACTTACCAGCAGAGACTTACACACCTCTCCATCCACTGAGAAAACAAATTTTTAAATCAATATTGAAAATCATAAGTATCAAATTTTCATACAGGTTTTTATTGTAGAAATCACCTCATTTTGTACTTACCGGCAAACCAAAGTTGGGTTTCAAGGTGTCTGCTACAAAAACAGAACATCGTGAGCGGACATCAAGCGGCAAACGAAACACCAGAAGTAACAGAAATATAGACCGATGTACCTCTTGCCATACCCGACGTCACCATTCTCCTCACAGAAGACATATGTCAAGGTCACCACATCAGCGAGGAGAACATCATCAAAAAGAATTCCGTAGTGCTCGTGACGAGCGCGACAGAAGCCAACTCTGAGTGACTGGGATCACAGGAGATCTTATCATTATAATCGACGTCATTTTTAAGGTTTTGTCATTAGTCACAATTTTTTTCATTTATTTTTTAGTTAAAAATATTTATGTACACTCGGTGGACATCATATCTGTCTTCAAGTTTGAATTTCCCAATCAATTTAGGCTGCCCAACTTGTAAATCTCAGGGGCGTCAATTTCTTTTGTAAGGGTGGTCGTAGTAAGTTGTATTATGTCAATTACTCAATTATAAGCTATTTATTAATTTTTTTATTCTTTGCTTTGAGTTATCTATTTGATCATTCAAAAAATTTTAGAAAAAACATAATCATTGTAGAGTTATTGCATTCACTTGGTGAAAATCCATTGTCAATTCGATAATAATAAAAAACAAAATGTTTTAGATTTTCACAATTTATTTATTAACATTAGTTAATACATTAGCCTCATGACAGCCGTTTCGACATACAATGTCATCTTCAGATGAGTATACACAATACTAAACTTAATTACAAACATCTATTCACTTAAAGAGTTATCCTTATTTACAAAGTATACAAATTTAAGAGTGGGGAGTTATTTATGTCTACCTGATCGTTTAGTAATCTATTCGTGTTTCTATATCGGTTAATCTCTAGAGATTCTAACAAATTTTATTTTCCTGAGTTATTTATAAATAACTCCCCACTCTTAAATTTGTATACTTTGTAAATAAGGATAACTCTTTAAGTGAATAGATGTTTGTAATTAAGTTTAGTATTGTGTATACTCATCTGAAGATGACATTGTATGTCGAAACGGCTGCCATGAGGCTAATGTATTAACTAATGTTAATAAATAAATTGTGAAAATCGAAAACATTTTGTTTTTTATTATTATCGAAAAAACATAATATTATTGCAATTAAATGTTTGATGCTGGTAAGGATTTCGTTGCATTAGAGGTTATGTTCACAACAGACGAATTGAAAAAAGTTCAAAAGAGTTGAGCAAAAACTTGAATTTTTCTCGATTTACGCATTTTTTCGCATTTTAAGTTCAAATCACGATAACTCGAAAACCACTTAATATTTTTTGACGAAATTTTAGCTTTATATTCTTGAACCTTTACCGCTGCCAACGGAGTTGTTCAAATATTTTTAAAAATTTTCAGAACCGAGTAATTAACATTTAAAAATAAAAGTAAGCAGTTTATAACCAAAAACTTTAGATTAAAAAAGTAAGCATAAAAGTTCATCTTTGAAAAAACTTCCAGCGAAGAAGTTTTCCATTAGGTCCTAAAGAACATTTCTGAAAAGTTTGAAAGAAATTGTTCAAACAAATAAAAATTGACAGCGTTTTTGAAAAAGTGGATGGATCTGCCTGCATCAAGCTCCAGCGCTACAGCCCAGCTGGCAGCACTCGGCCGCGGCATATACCTATATAGGCTTTGGAAAAAATCAGAAACCTTCCGCCGATTTTTCGGGCGTAACCCGACTTTTTTCTCGGTATGCCTTACCGGCCGCTTCTTTCCGCCGAGTTTTTTGCGTGTACCTTTGTTTTAAGCTTTTGCTCAGATTAGGAAAATTATTTTATCATCACAAAGACCATCAAGATATCACATATTATCAATATTTTCATTTTGCAAAGTTTATATTTTTGAAAATTTTTTATTCGTTGACGTTGATAAAATCATTTTGTAGGTTAGAACAATTTTTTACTGTCGAATAAGTAAAATTTTACTAATTCTTTCGTAAAGACAACTTTTTACTGGAACATTAGTAAAAAATTTACTAACTCGTAAGTAAAATTTGGTTTACTTATAATATTAGTAAAATTTTTACTAATTCATTTTCAGTGAGGCACTGGCAAGTACAGCGGTACTTTCCCGAAACCAACTGCCGATCTAGTAGCGCTCTACCAAGCTAAGTTATAGTAGATCAAATTACGCAACCCTTCGCCGTCAGCAGAAATACATTGTCACGCGTCGGTAACACTGCACTGTACTGGTGGATTTAAGATGCCCCCACATGTTTGGGAATGGTTGAAACTGTAGTTGTAGATTCGCAAATGCTCGCAAGTATAGTTATTAAGTAAGTTTTTTAATGTATAAGGAATGTAATACGTTTTGAATTTAATAAATAATTTTTTAATAAACAAAATTGTTTTTAAATCGGAAAATTGTGATATTTTCAGTTAGAGTAGTTCAGCTTTACCGGTTTACTAGGAGGTAAGGTTAAGTGGTCCGGTATAAGTGGGCTGAAAGCCTTCCGGGCTGGTATCCTAACTGTTTTACCAACTAATAAAAATCACGTAAACAAACGTAAGCGTTGAAAAATTCTTTTTTTTTATTGTTAATTTTTTTTTTTTTTTTGTTTCAGGTTTCTCTAAATAATTGAATATGCAATTAAGGGGTCATTCAAAAAGTACGTCACCAATTTTTTAGACACTTCTGACGTCCCCCCCCCCCTTGTAACAGATAGTCACATCTTCGCAAACCCCTCCCCCTAAAAGTACGCGTCACCATTTTACCCCCTTTTTCTGGGAAATGAACTATTATAACTTTTCATAAGTGATTAAAAAATTAACAGTAATAAATGAAAACAAAAACTTTTAGATGGTATGTTTAGTTTTAGTCATAATTATAACGTTACTTATTTTATTATTACTTTCATTCTTATTTTAATACTTAGTGCATTAGAGTTAAATCAATAGTTAATTAAGGATGTTTGGTACTTACAAAAAAATGCAACCGTTTTGTCAATTTTAATCGAATCTTCTAATAATTTATATCAAAATAATCGTTTGAGTTGTTCCCTATTCTTGTCCATTTTAGTGTTTAGAAAAATCAAATTATTTGTTTAAGCAATTGAAGAGGTGGTCTAAAAAAATCAAGCATTTTTTTTTCTTAATCACTTGTAACTCTCTCAAAAATGCAGAGATCGCTGAAAAAACTGTGAGGTAGTTTCGGTGACACTTCAAAGAAAATTTTAATATTTTTAAAATATTGAATTTCAAATTTTTTTTATTTAATAAAATTTTTCATAAGATTACGTGTTCAATTATTTAAACAACAATTTCAATTTTTGACAAACCAAAACGGAGAAAAATCGAAGAAAAATCCAACGTTTATTTTAATATTAATTATTAGAAGATTCAATTAAAATTGACAAAATGGATGCATTTTTTTGTAAGTACCAAACATCCTTAAAGTAAATTAAAACTATAATACTTTTTAGCAGGGGCGCTACAACTCCTTCCAGCTAGGGGGTATCCTGAGGTCCAACCCTCCCCCCTCTCCCCAATGAAACTGACGTCTAAAAAAAAAAAAAAAAATATGAATTTAATAAATAGACTGGTTAATCATCCCCCACGCTCTAAACCCCCAAATACCCTGGGCGCTCAAGGTCAACGGAAAAACTGATCAGCTATCCCCCAAGCTCTAAACCCCTAAAACCCTGAGCGTCGAGTTCAATAAATAATCTGATCAGCTATCCCCCAAGCTCTAAACCCTCCAAATACCCTAGTCGCCCGAGTTCAAGATAAAAACTGATCAGCTATGCTTCAAGCTCTAAACTACCAAGACCCGGGGCGGCCGAGTTCAGCAAAAAAACTGGTAGGCTATCCCCCAAGCTCTAAACCACCAAGACCCTGGGCGCCAGAGGTCAACGAAAAAATTGGTCAGCTATCCCCCAAGCTCTAAACCCCCAAAAGCCCTGGGCGCCCGAGGTCAGCGAAAAAATTGGTCAGCTATCCCCCAAGGGAGAACTCGGGCGCCCACAGTATTTGTAGGTTTAGAGCTTGGAGGATAGCCCACCAGTCTTTTTGTTGAACTCGGACGCCCAGAGTATCTGGAGGTTTAAAGCTTGGGGGATAGCTGACCAGTTTTTTCGTTGATCTCGGGCGCCCAGGGTAGTTGGAGGTTTAGAGCTTGGGGAATAGCCGACCAGTTTTTTCGTTGACCTCTGGCGCCCAGGGTATTTGGGGGTTTAGAGCTTGGGGGATAGCCGACCAGTTTTTTTGTTGAACTTGGGTGCCCAGAGTCTTGGACACCCCTAAATAATTGTAAAGGGTGTCTTCTACTAGCTTAGGGGGTGTCAGGACACCCCCCCCCCCCACCCCCGTTGTTGCGCGCATGCTTTTTAGTAATACTGAAAAATTTTGACGGTAAAATACAAAACCAATTTTTTTCTTTCTTTTACATCTTCCAAGGATTTTTCATACAATTTTTAATAGATTCTATTACAGGAATATTATTTGATGGATCAGTTTTATCTATATTTGAAGAATCATACTCAACATCGGATTCTTCGATCCATTCAGTATCTTCTGCTCCTGTTTCTTGATCTTTTATTATTATCATTACTTCGCGTGCTCGTTGAGCTGCAATTTTAACGGGTCGAATTTTGGTAGCACGAGCCGATGTTTTTTTGTGCGTTTCTTTAATATGCTTTTTAGAAGACGTGCAATTCATTTTGGTGCGATTAAATCTTGAGAAAGAAAAAGAAAAGAAAAAAATTGTATGCATGTGCAATTTTACTTAGTTTTAAATTTTCATCTACGAGATTCATGTAAGTATGATTTTTTTGGTTAACTTTTTAGTAAAAAATATTTATTTATTTTTAACAGAAATCATTTCTAAAAAAAAACTTTTGTTTCTTAAAAAAAAATTTTTTTTTGTGACGTAACAATCATATTAACCCCTCCCCCTCCCCAAGTCACCAATAGTAACATCTCAAAAACCCCTCCCCCCCTCCCCCGTGGTGACGTGCTTTGTGAATGACCCATAAGAGACAAACAAGAATTTTTAAATTTTTTGATCATATGCCACATATTTGGAAATGCATTGAATTTTAAGGTAGTGCCATTGGTAGAAACGAAAATTAAATTAAAATTTTTTTTAGAAATTGAAAAAAAATGGTCTACTTTTAAAGATAGAATTTTGGTTTTTCGTGATCCTTACCTTAAAACAATGTTATCTTTTAAGACAGAAAT
Organism: Encarsia formosa; assembly: GCA_038277355.1. Classification (NCBI taxonomy): domain Eukaryota; kingdom Metazoa; phylum Arthropoda; class Insecta; order Hymenoptera; family Aphelinidae; genus Encarsia; species Encarsia formosa. The sequence continues at coordinate 74,121,553 of CM076184.1, forward strand.
TGACGTAGCTTCTTCTTTATTTTGGTGTTTCACAGTAAAAGTATTATAATCTGTTGTGACAAATCTAGACGGAAATCGAGCTTCAGTTGCAGATGTCACTGTTTCAGAACTCAAACTTGTAGTTTGTGAAGAAATTAACCAAGAAGGGTTTGATCGTGGAATCGATGAAGCAGTAGCTATAAGAAAACATTTATGATTAATTACAAAGAAGAAAATAATATGCACGCAAGTCTTTTCTATACAGACTTTGAGGCTCCAAAGAAGTTTTGAGTACTAAAAATTCCGTAGATTGGGGTATTTTTGATAGCTTTGAGGCTAATCAAACATGTAAACTTTTGAAATGAATAAATTTACGCTGTACCTTAAACGATTTTAATTCGATTTCCGAATGCCATTTTTTTACGAAATTAGGTTAAAGATGCCCATAATAAAAGTACGTGAACGCTAAAATCGCAGACCCTGCCGGTTTTTAAAATCAAAATAGTTACGTTTTAGGTGTACCACATAGTAGGTAGAAAAAAAAAACTTTTTTTCGCAAAAAAAAGTTTCAATTTTCCCTATTGTTTTTAAAAACTAAAGAAAATTATTATCTTTTTTGTTTTCTCCAAGCGAGTTAAAAGTATACGGTCAAAGTGATTTCAAAGTTAAATAGTATATTATTCCCAGAGGAACTAAAGTTTGCAGTGTATTTGCAACGTATTTGAAAATACCTTGACTTCGTCTCGGGCTGCAATGACAGCGGGCCTCCTCAACAAACTTTAGTCTTGAGGAATATATGCACTTTTTTATAGTCCGTTTATTACAAAAAATACGGTTTGTCTAGACGGCACCCAAGCGCACGCTCGAGCGCAAGCTCGTCCAGTTTGCTCAAATTTTTCGAATCGTCCGAGCGTACGATCAAATTTTCCAAGCGCACGCTCGAGCGCATGTTTGGGAAATTCGAGCGCGTGCTCGAGCGTACGCTTCCAAAACATATTGAGCGTGCGCTCCAAAAACTTATAGCGTGCGCTCGAGCTTTCGACCAAACTGTTTTCAAATTCTGAGCGTAAGCTCCAAAAATTTGAGCGCGCGCTCGAGCTAACGACCAAACTGTTATCTAATTCTGAGCGTACGCTCGAAAAAATGAGCCCACGCTCGAGCGTAAGCTCCAAAATTTTGAGCGTGCGCTCAAATTGTTTTTCAAATTCCGAGCTTACAAATTTTGAGCGCGCGCTCGAGCGCACGCTCAAATTGTTTTCCAAATTCCGAGCTTATCCTAGGAGAACCTAATGATGCAAAATTACGGACAGCGACCGCTGAGATCGGAAGACTGTCGGAAACAATTTAGAAAATAGCCGTCATTTACATCACTAGCATATGCTCCAAAATTTTGAGCGTTCGTTCAAACTTTTTCTTTGAATTTCGAGAGTCTGCTAGGAAGAAAAATTTGATACGTGTTTTGTCGTTGTTGTTAACTATTCATATTATTATTATTATTAGCACTTACTATTATTATTATTATTATTCAGCAAACCTGGACTAAAGAGCCTTTGAGGTATTCAAATTAAAAAATTGTTTTTTATTTTACATTATTATTATTTTTTAAATGCTTTTCTTGAACGCACAAAGTTTTTTTTCATCGTCGTAGCATGTTAAAATCTGTTAAGTTCTAGAAATTAGAATTCATACGAGAGAAAGGCCTTAAATCGTGCAGATTGTTTGGCAGGGTATCAGGGGGTCACCTCCGAGAAATCAAGTCGAACTCTTTCAGGGACCATTTATTGGTGTGTTAGAGTATTTGAGAAGGTATTTTAGAACTGGACATGCAGATCGCCGTCGATGGGGGGTACCCGGGGTGCTTTAAGGTCATCTCCGAGAGGTCTAATTTTTCGGGAATAACTTTAAAAGGTGTTTCAGAGTATTTGAGGAGGCAGTTTGGATCTGGACATCCAGGTCGCTAAGGATTTTTCAAAAATATACCATGCCGTCAAGCTGATACACTCAAAGGCATTGTAATACTTGTCCCATCGTTTTCTCAATCGAAAAGTACCCTAATACATGCTCCGATTGGCTCAGACTGACGACATCGATTAAAGCTGCGGAGCGAACGTTTTCGCGTAGTCACATCCCAAAAGGAAATTCGAGCCGGGCAGCCGAGCCAAAAAGCCTGGCCCCGTAGGGACAGCCAGCTCACAGACCGTACGGGGAAAAACGCGGCTAGAGCGGGGTCCGATCTAGCCCGGACGAGCTACATAAGCGCCGTCTCGTATGAATTTACTGCACTTACCCTTACTTTTTTCATAGGTACTTAGAAATAACTCCTGGTGGACCCACTCGACTTCTCCTGGAATTTTACCTCGTAATCGGTGCACAGGATCAGAGTAAGGTAACTAAGCCCCGGGTCGACTCCTGGCGGATCCGGGCAACTTTTTCTAGGATATTTCCTGGATTCGATCCAGGGCAAAAATAATCGTTATAAAGTAACGTGACATAAATATGTGTTGTCACTCAAATTAGAGCTAAAGTCTTCTAGATATCTAATGAACCCACCACGATAAAAAACAGATATAAGAAGATATAAGAAAATATAAGAGCTTTTGCCAAAATTAAAATCGAAAAAAGGCAGTTTAAGAAATAGTTTTATAAATTAGAAAAAAATAAGCGAATTATGATTTATTTCAAGTTTTTAAAATTAATGAGATGGTTCTTATAATAAAAGATAGAAGAAATATAATTAGTTTTTCAACCAGTTTAAAATTGTAAAAGTTTTGAACAAAATCTTCAAAAATAAAAAATTTGATTTGTTTAATTTTTCTGGTAAGCCACAGATAACTAAGCTGATCGAGGCACGTTATTTTTGACCCAAAGTTAAGCACTTATGAAAATACAACAGTACAGATGACGCTTCTAGACGAGTACAAAATAGTCAAAATTGCTAGATATTTGAGCGTCTGCAAGATTATACGTTTTTCATGATTTTAACATGTACTCGGACCAGTAAACTCCCGGTTTCGGCGTGAACTTAATTCTATAGATCGATGTAGATAAGGCGCGTTATCTGACTTTTCTAGTTCCTCGCGTTTTGCTTTCTGCAGATGACGTCTTGGGCTGGACGTGATTTTGGGCTAGAAATCAGAATCGATAAAGTTTATTCAAAAAATAACAGATTTTCAACGAGTTTGAAAATTTGTAATATGTATAACTCGCAAGGAGATGTTATGATATGATATGTGGAACGTCGATCTTGACGAAACTTTGGGGATTATTATTTTACTGTGTCAAATGATGAACTAAGTCACTAGTATCTCTTGCTTATAGGCCTTATACAAATGGTAAACCTTGTAGCTGTTTTTAAAACTTCCTGCTCAAAGCCTATTGCACTTGAAGAGGTATGCAACCATTTTTTTTTTTTTTTTTTAATGAATTTTTAGAGAAAAATAATTTTAAATTCTCTTTTTGGGGGTTTTCCGGTTTTAAAAATCTCAATTTTTCATGGTCAATTTTTTCTAAGTAAGGTTTACAAGTATTTTTTCCTAAAAATGCATTAAAGAACAAAAAAGTGCAGGGAAATTTTTAAAAAATAGGCTAAACAGTTTTTTTTTTTAAGAATAGGCTATAATTGCACTCACGGTTATAGGGTAAACCGTACATGGTTCATCATTTGGCATAAGAAAACGATCGCCTTTCTACATGTCATTACATCTGTTCTTTATGAAATTCAATTAAACTTTTCTAAGACATTTCAATACTTTTGAGCTGTTAGAAGTACAGTAGTGATCAAAATTATAAGGCACCCCCTAAAATTCGCCTGTTTCAAGTTAATATTTTGACTTTGTGCATGCCTGCACGTGTTTAAATATTTTAGTAATCATCTCTAAAATTTTTTTTGTTCAAAAAAAGTTCAGTACTTGAAAAAAAACGTTTACTTTATATTAATTCGTCTTTCCAATCAATTTTTATCCTCTTTTAAGCTTAAAATGACTTTTTTTAAAAAACAGCTAAATTTAGTTCTTTTATGATCTAGATAGTGTTTTGTAAAATTTCTATAAACACCTAAGTAAATATTATATTTTTTTTCGCGTTTCTCCGATGTTCAAGTTTATCGAGAAAAAATTTTCAAGCTGATTAATAGAAAAATGTTCAAGCCACAAAGAAAAAATACATTTTTTTAAACTTGAAAAAACATTGATTTTTTGTACTTTTACATTGTTTTTCGCTTAAATTTGCTTTTTTTTATTAATTTGGAAGGTAAAAATTATATTAAACTGATATTTGATGAATTTTAAACTAATTCAATTTATTATGAATCAAAATCTTACAGAGAATTTTAAAAAAATATGTTAAAAAACAGTTTTTCTAATACAGTTAAATTTCACAAAAATAACTTCAATTTGTATTTAATTGATTACAAGTAATAGTATTAATTTATTTTTAGAAATAATTATTATATTCATTTTTATTATTTAATATAATATGTTTTTTATATATTTAGTAATAAGTTTACCCTTCTATAGTACTTAGTTGATCCTGCTTTAGCCTCGAAGCAAGCGCGAACTCTTCGGACCATAGATTCTGCAAGTTTTTTACAGTAACTCGGACTCAATTTTTGCCAGGCTACAGCAATCTCTCGTCTTAAATCTTCCAAATTTCTCAGGTGTTTGGCTTTGATCATTATCTCTATTTGATCCCAAGCATTCTCAATTATATTCAAATCTGGAGAACGTGCTGGCCAATCTAGTATAGGTATTTTATTATCATTAAACCATTGCATCGTTTTCTTTGATTTGTGACACGGAGCGTTGTCTTGTTGGTAATACCAAATTTTTTGACGTCCATAAACCTTTGTTTTTGATGGAAGCATAAAATTTTCCATAGTCTCGATGTATTTTTCGCTGTTCACTGTACCTTGCACAAATTGAAGTTCTCCTTTTCCTTTTCCTGACAGGCAACCCCAAACCATAATTGATCCACCACCTTTATGCACTCTTGGAGCAAGGCAATCAGGATTGTATTTTTCACTGCTGGTACGTCTTATTCACTTTGGTCTGTTTGAAAAAAGTTGGAAGCTAGATTCATCGCTAAAAAGAACTAAATTCCATTTTTCAACTGTCCATGATAGCTTGTCTTTACACCATTCATACTTAGCTTTTCGGTTTTTTGCAGTTAGAAGAGGCTTATGAGTTGCGACAGCAGATTTCATGTTCTTCTCAAGCAAACGTCTATTAACTGTTACTCGAGACACTTTTACATTAAGTTCTTCATTTATTTGATTTTTGATATTGTTTGCTGTAACTGCACGATTATTCTTTGCCTTTTTAATAATAATTCGATCAATCCGGTTACTTGTTATTCTTGGCCTGCCAGCGCCACTTTTCACTTTTACGGATTTCGTGCTTTCATACGTCTTAATGGTGTTTTGAACGCAACACCTACTAACTTTCAATATTTTTGAAATTTGACTCTGATTTTTTCCTCCTTTCAACAATCCTATAATCTGCCACTTAATTTTATCAGAAACTGCTTTTCTTCCCATGATGAAAGTTATGCAAGCTTATAAACATTTAAAAAACTAATTTATCAATAATGACGGCTCGGTCGGTAATGTAGATAAATTCTTTACCGATCGAACAATTATCGCTACTGGCATTCGAATTCTACGAATTTGAAAAATTACTTCAACTTGAATAAACTCTCTGAAACTTCTAACTAAATATTAAAATTAATGAAAAAGTCAATTCGATAAATATATTGCTTGTAATCAATTAAATACAAATTGAAGTTATTTTTGTGAAATGTAACTGTATTAGAAAAACTGTTTTTTAACATATTTTTTTAAAATTCTCTGTAAGATTTTGATTCATAATAAATTGAATTAGTTTAAAATTCATCAAATATCAGTTTAATATAATTTTTACCTCCCAAATTAATAAAAAAAAAGCAAATTTAAGCGAAAAACAATGTAAAAGTACAAAAAATCAATGTTTTTTCAAGTTTAAAAAAATGTATTTTTTCTTTGTGGCTTGAAAATTTTTCTATTAATCAGCTTGAAAATTTTTCTCGATAAACTTGAACATCGGAGAAACGCGAAAAAAAAATATATTATTCACTTAGGTGTTTATAGAAATTTTACAAAACACTATCTAGATCATAAAAGAACTAAATTTAGCTGTTTTTTAAAAAAAGTCATTTTAAGCTTAAAAGAGGATAAAAATTGATTGGAAAGACGAATTAATACAAAGTAAACGTTTTTTTTTCAAGTACTGAACTTGTTTTGAACAAAAAAAAATTTAGAGATGATTACTAAAATATTTAAATACGTGCAGGCATGCACAAAGTCAAAATATTAACTTGAAACAGGCGAATTTTAGGGGGTGCCTTATAATTTTGATCACTACTGTAGTAAATACTGGAGATTATGAAAAATAATGTATGATAGTGTATGATTGCATTTTACTTTATTATTTGCTAGTCTTAAAGACTGTTTTATTATACTACAGCCGTTGTTCACATTAGTTTTAGTTAGTTTATTCATATATTTCTAGTATAGGGCAAGCCATATGATACTCCTCAGGATACAGAGTAGATATACAAGGTGTTGTAATTAATTATAAATTTTAAATTGAGTAATAAGATGTAAAATCAATGCAATATAAGTTTAGTAAATTGGTGACAGTAAGTATATACATAGGTAGTAAATCAGACATAGGTAGTATTACTTTTAGTCATTGACTAACATTCCAGGTGTCTTGCTGATAGTATGCGTGTCTTTGTCTGTTGTACTGCATGTGAGATCGACTCAGGAGACATTTAGATGCAGTTCGTGATTAGTAAGTCACCGAGCAAGTGTGCTTCTCTCATACGCAGGGTTTCTTAGCCACAATGGGCGTTCAATGAGTGAAAGAGTTAACCAAGTAGTAATCAATATGAGCTCAAGGCCTTGGATATAAGCTCTGGCAACCCATTCATCACAGTCCCGCAAGAAAAGAACACGTTTGAGCGCGTTTTTGAAAGAGTCAGGTGAGTCATTGTTCACGATCAACGGGATGAGTCTGTTAATAGCTCGCGAGGTTTGCACGATGAAAGAGTTTTCGTAGATCGGTTTGTTGAAGGGTGGACAAATTAAAGGTGGACGGGAGAACCTTGGAGAGCGTCGAAGAGCCTCCTGGCCGGGGTCTAACGTGTATTTGTCGTGCAGGTAAGTCGGAAGTCCGGTTCTCAATACAGATACAGCAATGGTGGTAGCCAGGTATTCTCTGCGCGTATCGGGAGCAAGCCAGCCTAAAGCGAGCCTAAAAGGTGTCACTGGGTACATCCTTGATATGCCTCCATGCGCAAGCCTGACACAAGCATTATGCAATGTCTTGAGCCTATCCTTTTGTTCACCACGATTGAGCGTGGTGAGGAGAGGAGCACTATAATCAAAAATTGACAGTACTAAGATTCCCGTGAGTTTGACTCTAAGATCTCGCGTGAGTGCTCTGTAGAAATGCCTCAGGAAGTACAGTGAGTAGTGAACCTTTCTCGAAATGAGGTTGACTTGCTCATCCCAGTCCAGTGTCTCGACCAGTTTTATTCCAAGTAGTTTGATGGAATGCGAGTAGGGCACGTGTGTACCATTAAGAATAAGCTGAGGAAGTTGGTCGACATCAATTTGTCTGAGTTGGTTTGGAGTGCCGATGATCATAAGGGTTGTCTTGGCCGCATTCAACTCCAGTCCATTCTCGGCCGCCCAGCTCGCCACTGAATGGGCGTCAGCATACAGTATATCTATAGTGACAGAGAGAGATCCTTAAGGAGTGCGTTGATGTGTACCTCAGAGTCGTCGGCAAAGAGAGACATGAGGGCATACTTAATGTAGTCAGGCAAGTCATTAATGAGAATGGCGAAAAGTAAAGGACCGAGCGTACTTCCCTGTGGCACTCCTGAAAAAATGTCAAGCCACTCTTCATGAAAGCCATCTTGCTTTCTTACTGCTTGCTTCCTGTCTTTGAGGTAGCTAGCAAGCCAATGAATGACTCTGTCCGAGCATCCCATTCGGCGGAGCTTGCGAAGGAGTTTGACATGTGAGATGCTGTCAAACGCCTAACTGAAATCAAACGAGATTATAATCGTCAGCTGGTCATGATCTCGAGCTTCCCTACAATCTTCCAGTATTCGGAGAAGTGCTGTCTGTGTCGAGTGGTACTTTCTGTAGGCGGACTAGCAACAGTTCAGTATTCCATTCTCAGTAACAAAACGACGGAGTTGATCATGCACTACTCGCGCCAACAGCCTCGAGAACTGCGGAAGCTGGGCTATATGTCTTGTATCAGACGGCGACTGAGGGTTTCTTGTCTTCGCGATCGGCGTTATAGATGCGTATAACCGTTGATTTTCCCATCCATGGTGATGCAAATTCGTTATGCCTGATTAAAGGCGGTCATAGAGTAGGTTTCGAGGTTGGTAGACCTCTTTTCTATCGCTGAAAAACACACATCCAACAAACACGAGCGGATCCATATCCCATGGTCAATGGTGCCAATCAGAAAAAGTAATTGCAATTACTTCGCAAGAAACAAATATAGAGACTTGAAAATCTCTACAATTTAAAAAAAAAAATTATCATGCCTAAAAAGTGTTTGGTGTTTTAGTAATTTTTTAGTCTACCAAAAATTATGAAAAAACTAGGGCTGTTCGAAACGAGACGATACGTGATTTTCATCTAGTCTCGGTCTTGGTCTCGAAAAATTTTACCGGTATGGTTCTCGGCCTCGGTCTCGGTATAGTCTCGGTATTGGTATCAAAGTTTCGGTAATACCGAGTCGGTATCGGTCGTGATAATTTTATTAATTTGAAAGCTAAAATAAAAATTTTTTAAATAAAAGAATAACTGTTTTTATCATCCTAGTCTCAATCGGCATGCAAGAAATGAATTTTTAATGAGCGCCATAAAATTTTTAATCTTGAAAATAAATAAACTATAATTTTTATTTTTAGTTTCAAAAATAGGAAGGATGAGAAAGTGTTCTGAAAATTTTAATTACAACTAACCTGTAAATAATAACAACACTTATTTCATCATATATTTTTTGCAACCTGAAACTTAGTTCTGTTCGATATTTTTTGTTAAAACTCTCGTTTTATTTTATAGAGTTCTGCAAAGAAATTTTTTCCATTTACTGATTTACAAATTGATTTATTCTATTTACAAAAAATTCAATTATTCAAAAAACGATGGCAGAAAAATTCTTAATAACAAAGTATTCAACATTTCAACTTTAACAGTTATTCAAATTTTCAATAACTTTTACGACCATTCACATCAATTATAAATCGTGGACATTCGACCAAAAGTGATATTTTTTCTGATAATATTTCTAAGAACGAATGTTGCTGTTTTGAAAAAGGTTCTTATTAAAACCGATATTACTAACCGAGACCGAGACTCTCGGCTGCTCAGTCTCGAGTCTCCAACAGCCCTAGAAGAAACCGCTGCGTTTTTACTCACAACGAAACAATAATTTTTTTTATTTTATAGTAATTTTTACAGACACTTAAACTACAACTAACTTAGTTGAACTAAGGAATTTATTTATTTTATTCATGTCTTACTGACTTTATCTTGAGAAATTAATTGATGTTTGAAAATGGTGTTTAATTGATTTATGGAATTTTTGACTGCTGTCGTTAAAACTTTAAGGGCAAAACTTTTTCGTCAAACTAAAGAAATTATTTTTATTCATTCCTAAAAAATGTTTTTGATACTCCATGTGAAAAGACAACTTTAGCTCCACAAGGCTTTTTTATTTTTAAAAATTTTACAATTTGGCCCCTCCTAGCGGGTCAGATGAAGTCTAAAACAATCTGATGCAAGAGGCTACACAACGAAAGTTTAAACCAGGCCAGTCTCCAGAATGAGTAGCTTCATAACTACTTCTACAACTACTAGGATCACATTCTGGATAAAAAGAGACTGTTCTCAAGGCTATGGCGCTTCCTAAGTTACGCAGCTTAAATGGCACCATGATATTAATCGGCCGAGATAAGCGCTCGCTGTAAGCCTTGAACAATTTTTATCGAAGAGCATAGGGCTTTGTGCAGCAGAGAGACTTAATCGCCAAAGAGATTTAGATCTTCAGAATTCAGTTCTGAAACTGTGAAATCAAATACTCAAGAAAACCTGGCACCAGAGTAAGCCCATTTGTTCGCACTAAGCACAACTTTAAAGAAGAACAATCAAAACCTTAAAGAATTGACAGAGACACCTCCTGAGGGTAGGCCGGCAAAAATCGGCTTTTTTGAAAAAAAAAAATATATATCCCGATTTTGGCCTAAAATAGAACATTTTAAAAATAAAATTTTCCAAAATCGCACACTTCTTGCGTTTCCAGGAAAAATATTTTTTGTTCCGAACCCCGAAAACGTTCGTTGCTGAAAAAACTATAAACCCGATTGATTTCGTTTTTGCGTAAAAAAATTACGCACTTGATCCCATAAATTGCACACCTTTTAGTTTTTTAAAATTCTTTTTGGTTTTGCAATAAACCATAAAAAACCGTCTTGCAGCAATGGTTCGGCCGGGTGTACTTCAAAGTTCGAGTGAAGAGTCCCCACTAGACTCTTCACTCGAACAGAGTTGAATACGTTTTTCCTTCGTGGAAACGGTGAGCTGTGTTCCGGGCGTACAATTGTACCAAGAAACAAACGGTCTATATATATTGAGCGGTTTATAGGCTATGAAATTCAAACGTTATCGACATTGCAGATTCGTAAAGTTATTAGAAAAAAAAAATTATTTATTCATACTTATAAACAAATAACTCTTTAAGATTGTAATAAAAATTAAAAAATAACCTCCAAGAAATAATGATTGATGATTAAGGGAATGATCCACCATGAATTTAAAATACAATACCCTGAGCGTCGAATAAAAAAAAAAAAGTAATTGTTTATCTCCAAGCCTTTAAACCCAAATACCCTGGCCGTCGAGATGAATAAAAAAACGAATTGTTTATTTCAGAGGCTTTATACTAAAAAACCCAGGGCATGATTGAAATTAAAAAAGTGATTTTTTATTTTGAAAGCTTTATTCTAAATAATCCTGTGCGTAAGTTAATTAAAAAAAGTAATTGTTTATCCCCCAAGCTTCAAAACTTGAATACCCTAGGGGTCGATTTGAAAAAAAAGTAATTGTTTATACCCCAAGCCTTTGAACCTAAATACCCTGGGCGTAAGGGTTAATAAAAAAGCGAATTGTTCATGTCAGAGGCTTTATACTAAAAAACCCTGGGCATGAGTTGAATAAAAGAAGTTATTGTTTATACCTCAAGCATTTAAACCTAAAAGCCCTGGGCGTAATTTGATAAAAAAAAGTAATTTTTCATCCCCGAAGCTTTAAAACTTAAATACCCTGGGCGTCGCTTTGAAAAAAGAAAGTAATTGTTTATACCCCAACCCTTTAAATCTAAATACCCTGGGCGTATAGTTGAATGAAAAAGCGAATTGTTCATCTAAGAGGCTTTATACTAAAAAAACCCTGAGCACGAGTAAAATTTAAAAAAAAATTGTTTATTTTGAAGGTTTTATACTAAAAAATCCTGTATGTAATTTGTTCAAAAAAAGTAATTGTTTATCCTCCATGCTGTAAAACTTAAATACTCTGGGCGTAGAGTTGAATAAAAGAAAGTAATTGTTTATACCCCAAGCATTTGAACCTAAATTCCCTTGAGCGTAGAGTTGAATAAAAAAAGTTTTTATATTACCCGTACTCTAAAATGCGTATTTTACGCATTCAAAAGAGCTATTTTGAGTGTGTAAAATCACACATTATGATTGTGCTCATGTTGATAGAGCTGCCATCTATTGATTTAAATTCAAAGCTGAGCAGCAGGCACATTTGGTTTTAGCTGCTTTTGCTTGTTGCAAGTGTCTTGCTGCGGCCTGCGGCTCATATCATTAATCGTCCGTGTATTTTACAAAATAATACTTTTTTATAAAAATTAAACGTCAAGTATAGGTAGTTATTAAAATTTTTCTTTTTTTCTTTTTATAAAAAGTCTACTTAGTTAAAAAGAAAACGTACATAACCTCGGCCATCAAGTTGTGTTGCGTGCAGCGGTGAGGCTACGTAGATTTTTCTAATCATATTTTACAAAATAATAATCAGCAGTTGAAATATATTTACTTAAATAAAAATCTGCTTATAGTTAAAAGTGTAATAATAATAGTATCAAATGTTATAAAAAGTGTTTAAACTGTAAGTTGAAGTCAACTTAGGAAGAACAGTGTGTTTGATTTCAAAAATATATATTATTTTAAAACGCATTAGACTAGATTACGTAGGATCAAATGTTTTTAAACACGAGCAACTACCTCAGTTTTTGGCTTGAGCACTGGCGGAGACCGCGACTTCAAAAAATTAACGTCGGGAAAAATTAGGTGTAGCTAAACACCGAGACAGCGGCCGGCGGCGACAGCGTGGAGAAAGCAGACGACACTGGCAGCAGCTGTGTTTCGATGACCGAGCTTATACTTATATGAATGATTATTTCGGGATCATTTTTGTGCATCAGTTTCAACGTTAGCATTCCTAAGTAAACAAATCAAGTGACGCTAAATCGTGAAATATTTTCTCCTTAGAAGGTCACAACGCGCTGTTGTGAGTTCGAGTTCAAGGCCGCGGTGTGAAACGTACACTATAGCAAACCCATGTATATTATATAGTGTACAGCTAAAACCAAAGTACTCATGCTAGCAAGAACAACTATGGCGGTCTGCTAGCAGGATCTAACCTATCAATTTAAAAATTTAAAAGTTTAGCCAAATTCTGTCAATAAATTCACACTTTTGACGCATTTTCGAGTACTCGTACTATAAAATAGTATACATAATGCGTGCGTAAACTGCATTGTTCACACACTTGTGCTATTGGCGTCGGCAAAGCCGACGCCAGCCCGTGTGCGTGAATGATGCATTTTACGCACTTATTATATAATATACTATTGTTTGTATCTAAAGCCTTTAAACCTAAATACCCTGGGCGTAGAGTTTAATAAAGTAGCGAAATGTTCATCTCAGAGGCTTTATACTAAAATTCTCTGGGGTTATCAACGCCAGCGCGGCGGCTTTAAAGGTGGCGTAGAGTTACCTTAGTTTTTTTCTACGAATTGAGAAGAGGGGTGATGGGTCCAACTGAATACATGTTAAAATAAACTTAGTATACGTAGGTACTATTTTCTATTTTAACAACCAAAAATATACTTACTAATCGATAAACGGTCAAATTAGTTAACAAAATAAACAACTTGATAATATTTCGATATAATTAAGCTTTTTTAATCAAGCCCCGAAGGGGCACAACTTAAATATAAGTTCTAGTTTAGTGCTTGATAATTAATTGCTTGGCATGGGTGGTTAAGATGTCAGGCTGCTATTTAGCCGTCGTCGGTTCAAATCCCGACAACAACTTTTTTTTTCTTTTTTTTTTTTTTTTCTTTCAATACATTTTTGTGGAACTCTGATCATTTTAATGTATTTCTGGACATTTTTTTACTTTAGTATATTAAGCAACAGGTGCAGTATCGTCGCCAGGGCGGTTTCAAAGGCACCAAGTACGAAGCGTAGCACGAGTGACTTTCAGAAGCCCTGGTGACGAGCTGCACCCGTTAATATGCAAAAGTGTTTCCCATATTCTGACGTTAATTTTGATCCGATTTCGATAGGATAGGGCTTAAAAGATAGCTTAAGGTAGTAGCTTGGGCGCTACAGAGCCCTTTTTTCATTTTCGTTTTAGTTTAATTTTAACTGATTTTGAACGCGAATCCTGAAATAACTCCAGCATCAGGGAAAAAAAAATCAAAATTAAAAAATATATTAAATTCTTATGAAACTCTTTCTTATTTTATAGATTATCTTTACACTCTGAAAAGTACTTTATAAAAATAATATTTCTTACGTATATACCAAGTTCATTTTTGTTAAAATTAGTGGCTTAAAGAACATTTATTAATTTATATTTGTTACAGAATAATATAATTATAGAAACCGACATTCTGACGTCTCGATCGCGGTCTACCGAGTGGCGTACACGTTACAACTTAACGCCTGTATAAATACTCTTTCTTAAAGTACGACTAAGCATTTACAATCATATACATAGTTCAATGCTCGGAGGAATTTCTCCTGTCAGCATTTCATCATTCAATCGTACAAGCATAAATTTACTCTTATTTCAACACACCTCCTCAAATTTATGATTTACAAATTTTTCTTCCCAATTATTCGTAATTCGTTCCGGAATTTTTCAAACTTATTGCGTCCGAGCGCTTTAGTTAATACGTCAGCGATATTATTTTCTGACTCTACTTTTATAATTTTAATCACACCTTTCTCATAACATTCATTTACAAAGTGATAATGTATTTCTATGTATTTTGAATTTTTAGTTAAATTACCAAATTTTGCAATAGCTATCGCTCCAGAATTATCTTCATACACATTAATCGGTTTTTCGAACACAACACTAAAATCTTTCAATAGATTTTTCACCACTTTTATTTCACTCACTGCTTCTGATAAAGCCACATATTCAGCTGCTGTCGAAGATTTAGTTACACTTCCTTGTTTTCTTGATTTCCAATAAATCACATTTCCAAACAATCTTACAATATAACCAGTAGTAGATTTTCTATCTACCTTATCACCAGCCCAGTCAGCATCAACAAAGCAGTCTAACACGTCAGCATTTTAATTTCTTTTGTACGTTAATTTAAGATTTCTAGTCATACATAAATATTTCAAAATTCTCAACGCGTATTTATAATGAGTTTCATCGTAGCTATTTTGAAATCTACTCAAATAATTCACGGCATAACTTATATCAATTCTCGTACTCGTGCTAATAAATAATAATGCACCGATCAAGTTTCTATATTTTACGTTATTTGATGCTGGCTGTGCAGGTTCTACACTTAAATTTTGTTCCATAGGTGTATTATACAATTTCGCATTTACAATATTATATTTTCAGGCCAACGACTCTATATAGTCACTTTGGTCCAGTGTCATATTACATTTTTCATAATAGTAATTAATGTTTATTCCCAAATAAGTGCTCACTTCACCCAAATCTTTCATAGAAAATTTATTTGATAATTTATTTTTAATTTGTTCAATCCTTCCCTTATTTTTTCTACAAATTAATAAGTCATCAGCAAATAATATTAAATAAATTTTTTCATTCTTTTCACACTTTACATATGAACAATAGTCACTCTCGCTTCGTTGAAATCCTAGTTCCTTCATAAAATCATCAAAACATTCATACCAAGTTCTCGGGCTCTCTCTCAACCCGTATAATGCTTTAATTAATTTGTAAACTCTATTTGAACCGTCTTGATAACCCATTGGTTGTTTTACAAATACTTCTGACTTTACGAAACCATTTAAAAAAGCTGTTTCTACATCCATCTGAATAATCAATAAATTATTTTGGCAACTAAAGGATAATAATAATTTCAATGTTTGAATTCTAGCTACTGGTGTATACAAATCTTCCCGTACTTCAGTTTGTTGGAAGCCTCTAACTACAAGTCTAGCTTTTTATCGGTTATCAGATTTTTTTGTGAATACCCATTTTAAATCTAGAATCTTCTTATCTCTAGGTCTATCTACTAATTTCCACGTTTTATTTTTCATCAAACTATTCATTTCCCTATCCATAGCTTCTTTCCATAAATAATTTTCCTCGCACTCTACTGCCTCCTCGTAGGTAGAAGGGCTATCTGTGCTAACTACATTTACATAAACGTAATTTGAATCTCTACTTATCCCATACCAATCTGGTTTTTTTCTTGCTCTTTGTGGCCTATCTAAACGATTTTCATTTAACTCAACATTATCATGGTTACTCTCTTCTTCAGCAGAATCTACCTTTTCCCTACCCTCGTTGGATTCAGAGTTTTGAATTTCATGACTTAAAGTTTCATCATCCTCGTAATCACTGTTATCATTGCCTCTAAAACCAATCAAATTTTCATCATTTTCAACTATATCAACATGTCTGGCTCTAACTATTTTACCGTTTAACAAAACTCTGTATCCGACGTGGTCGTAACCAAGTAAGATCCCTAAATCGGCCTTTCTATCCCATTTGGTATTTCTTTTATTTTCGGGAACTCTCACAAAAACTTTACTCCCACATAAACGTAAATTTTTCAAATTAGGTTTCTTCCCGAGGAAAATTTCATAAGATGTCTTATTTTCAATCGTATTTGCAATAGTTCTATTTTTTAAATAAGCTGCGGTTTTAACTACCTCCGGCCAGTATCTACGATTCACGTTTGCTTCAAAAAATAAACATCTCGCGGAATCCATAATCGTCCTATTATATCTTTCCGCCGTCCCATTTAATTCATGCACGTTAGGAGGACACGGTTCAAGTAAAATCCCTTTTTCTTTTATTAAATTGTAAATATCGCGATTTAAATATTCTCTTCCATTATCACATTTTAACTTTTTAATTCTTTTCCCGGTAAGATTTTCAACTTTATTAATATAATCCACGAAACAATTAAAAACATCCGACTTTAATTTTATTGTGTAAATCAATGCACATTTACTATAATCATCAATGAAAGTTAAAAAATATTTTGAATCATCATAACCCGTTGTATTATGCGGCCCATTTAGATCTGTATGAACCAACTCTAAAATCTCGGTGGCTCTACTTCTATTATTTTTGAAAGATAAATTATGCATTTTATTCTGTATGCACGTCCCACACTTCAAATTTACTGACTCTAATTTTTCTGGTAACCCATCGACCAATTTATTCTTACACATTTCCTCCAAATATTTAAAATTTACGTGACAGAAAATTCTATGAAACCTTTCTTTCTGTGTCATGTTTTTGTTAATTTTCTCCGACGAAAAACATACTCTCACATCAAAATAACTACTTATTTTATACAACCCATTTTCTTTGCAAGCTACTGCAATTAAAGTATTATTACTATTATATATTTTCGACGTATTTCCGACAGGCATTATTTTATTTTCATTCGTAATTTTCGCAAAACTCAACAAATTTTTATCCATCTCAGCTACATAAAATACATTGGATATTTTTGTTTTATGCTTAATCCCGTTCACTTCAAAATAAGTTAAAATTTTACCAACTTTCGTGCCTTTCAAAATTCTACCGTCACCAACCTTGACATTAATTGGCTTTTTCAAAACTATAGATTCACAAAAATAGGATTCATCATTAATAATGTGGTCTGAGCAACCACTGTCTCATATCCAATCTATTTTATTTGTATCACAATTATATATATCAACGACATGATTATCGAATTTATCACCGTCTGTTAAATGCGCAAAAAAAGAGTTTTTCACCTGATCATCCGTACTGTCGTTTTCGGTGTTACTATACCTCGCGTTGTGTTGAATTGCTCCATCGTTGCGGGGCTGCCAGTTCCTGCCTCCGCGATTTGAGTGTTGTCGACTACCTCTGCCGCCGCGACCTTGAAACTGCTGAGACTGCGGCCGTTGTTGCTGTTTCTGCTGTGGTGCTTCTTGTGCACCTCCTTGCCAAAATGTATTGTTGTTTTTGGTCCACTTGTTTCTACAATTTCTCTTCAAGTGTCCGGGCTTACCACATCCATAGCATGTGAATTTATTTGAATTTTCTGCTTGAAATGCACTACACTTTTTCTTGTTTGATTCACTCAAGTTTCGGGTTTCCCACATGCTTATTTTATTTTTTAAGAACTCATAATTTCTATCCTCTGTTGATAGAGCATCTACCAGATCTCCAATGTAGCTTAAGGATTCTGGCAAAGTTCTCAGCATGTAATTTAATTTTTCTGCCTCGGTGACTTTTCCTCCAGCATTTTTTAAGTCATTTATAGTCTTCTCAAAATCACAGAAAAATGTACTTGAATTATCATAATTTTTTAATTTCATCTGATCGAGTTTGTTTCTTACACAGATTTGCATTGCTGTAGATTCTTTTAGATACATTTTGTCAAACTTCTGCATTATTTTCCGAGCAGATTTTCTCTCTTCTTCGCTCAAAAATTCTAATTGATCGTTACTTATACTGCAATAAATGTAGTTTATTGCTTTCTCGTTCATGTCGGACCAATTTTCTTGTGAATCTGATGTCAAAACCTCTCGAACTGCTGGTTCTGCACACTTTTTTGTTTTCAAGTATCGGAGTATCCTTATTTTCCAAATGCTATAATTCCTTCCATCAAAGATATGGAGTCTTGCGTCTTCGTTTTGCGACATAGTTAGCTCTTTAATTAGTTTATCTTTATGTTCCAAATTAGCACTATGACGGTTTTGAATTTCTTCAATTTGAATTTTTCCTACTTTTCTTAAATCACTTTCATGTACGTCAGCATACACTGCTTCTATTTGATATTTTTGCAGAATATCTATTATTTCACCCCTTGACTTTGTCGCTACAGTATTTTCTTCCTTTGTGCCTTTACAAAGTCTTTTTAGTTCATCTGTATTGAAATATTGCAAGATTTTTCTAGGTGGCAATTTACTTGAAGTTTTTATTAAATCTTCCTTTGGCACTAAATTTATACCTGCGAAGCTTAATTCATTCAAGCACTGATTTTCTTTTTCTAATAGGCTCATTTAAAATTCTTTCCAAACCTCTTCACGTTCGAAGTAACGTGGTATCTCAGTTTCACTTGAGAACACTTTAAAATAGTCACTTTTCCGTTTTCAAAAACTACGCGCTCTTGCTACCATGTTAAAATTAGTGGCTTAAAGAACATTTATTAATTTATATTTGTTACAGAATAATATAATTATAGAAACCGACATTCTGACGTCTCGATCGCGGTCTACCGAGTGGCGTACACGTTACAACTTAACGCCTGTATAAATACTCTTTCTTAAAGTACGACTAAGCATTTACAATCATATACATAGTTCAATGCTCGGAGGAATTTCTCCTGTCAGCATTTCATCATTCAATCGTACAAACATAAATTTGCTCTTATTTCAACAATTTTAACGTTTTATTGGTAATGAGTACATTAACTATTAAAAAAAATTTTTAATAAGTAAAAAAATGTCCAGAAAGACATTAAAATGATCAGAGTTCCACAAAAATGTATTGAAACTAAAAAAAAAAAAAGTTGTTGTCGGGATTAGAACGGACGACGACAACATAGAAAGCCTGACACCTCATCCACCAGACCAAGCAATGAATTATAAGGCTATCACTAGAACTTATATTTAAGGTGAGCCCCTTTGGGGCTTGATTATAAATGCTTAATTATGTCAAAATGTTATTAAGTTGTTTATTGTGTTAACTAATTTGACCGTTTATCGATTAGTAAGTATATTTTTGGTTTTTAAAATAGAAAATACCTACGTACCAAGTTTATTCTAACATTTATTGAGTAGGACCTACCCCCCCCCCCCTTTTCCAATTCATAGAAGAAAACTAAGGTAATTCTACGCCACCTTTGAAGCCACCGTGCTGGCGGCTGTCTCTTCATTGTACCTCTGTATAACTCTTCATAACTCTTTGGAGTTATTGCCGGAGTCGGGAGTTGATAACCTCAGAGATTTTTAGTGTAAATCTCTGAGATGAACATTTCGCTTCTTTATTCAACTCCACGCCCAGGATATTTAGGTTTAAAAGCTTGGGATATAAACAATAACTTCTTTTATTCAACTCTACGCCCAGGGCATTTAGGTTTAAATGCTTGGGGTATAAACAATTACTTTCTTTTTTCAACTCTACGCCCAGGGCATTTAGGTTGAAAGCTTGGGGTATAAACAATAACTTCTTTCATTCAACTCATGCCAAGGGTTTTTTAGTATAAAGAGATGAACAATTCGCTTTTTTTCAACTTTACGCACAGGGTATTTAGGTTCAAAAGCTTGGGGGATAAACAATTACTTTTTTTAATCAACATATGCACAGGATTATTTCGAATGAAGCTTTCAAAATAAACAATCACTTTTTTAATTTTAATCATGCCCTGGGTTTTTTAGTATAAAGCCTCTGAGATGAACATTTCGCTTCTTTATTCAACCTACACCGAGGGTATTTAGGTTTAAAGGCTTGGGATATAAACAATAACTTCTTTTATTCAACTCTACGCCCAGGGTATTTAAGTTTCAAAGCTTGGGGGATAAACAACAACTTCTTTTATTCAACTTATGCCCAGGGTTTTTTTAGTATAAAGCCTCTGACATGAACAATTCGCTTTTTCATTCAACTATACGCCCAGTGTATTTAGATTTAAAGGGTTGGGGTATAAGCAATTACTTTCTTTTTTCAAATCAACGCCCAGGGTATTTATAGATCCCAAGCTAGGTCCAAAAAAAGTATTATCATCGTCCTAAGTCGGAGACTATTTTAAAAATACGTTATTGTATCCAAAAAGACCTAAGGTTCCTTCAATTTCTGGCGGGACAAGTGACCGTCGTAGATGAAATAATCCTTGGACCGGAAGTGCTATTTTAGTATCAAAAGTTTGATGACGGCTTTGCGTTTTTTTCAAAGATAATCATTAGAAATAATAATAAAATCTATTGCCGTCAAAAAAAATTGGGACTGGGCGAGAGCAAAAATTTTGATTCTCGGTAATCTGAGAGATCATTTTGATAGCATCAACTTGGTGACGGGATTTGCATGTTTTATTTATTTTTCGAATGTTTTTTCATTTTATATTAATGCCGTCAAAATTTAATGCGACGGTGGTTGAATAAAGGTGGTGACAACCCTTACCATGAGAAATGGATTTTAGTATAAAAAGCTTATTTTTTTCAATTGTGGTGGCATTCACTTGATGAAGATTAATAAACATATTGGAATGGTAAATAAAATTCAAACTCGTATATATAGAGTTGAGAAATCTTCACTTTATTAAATAAATTAAATTAAGTTTTTAATTTTGTTACGGCCGTTTCGACACACTGTGTCTTCATCAGACGGCGGTGAGTTTCAAACTAAGCTACATTTAAGGTTGAGCATACAGTTTACATACATAGTATATCGTCATTAATAATCTAACTACAAATGAAGAGAGTGTTCATGACGCTTAGCTAACTCTAGGAATTCAAAACAAATTAAGTAACGGTGAATTGTTCAAATCTGTCTGGCTATTTAAAAGTAACTCAGGAGTGTCTTTCCTCACTCTATTAATTTCCAATGCTTCCAGAAAATTCAATTTCTTTCCTTTGCTACAAGCATGGAGTAATTTGAACTTATCATTATAAACATGTTCATGACTGAGGATATGACTTGCATAATTTGATTTTTCGGGGTAGTTATTCAAATAAGCAGCTTTATGTTCTGCCAATCGTACTTCAAACGATCGTCCAGTCTGTCCAACGTAAACGCAGTTACAATTATGTGTCGCACAAGTTTTAGAATACACACCAGATTTTTTATTAACTGTTGTCCTTGATTTATTGTTTTTAATCAAACTTTGCAAGCTTTTCTCAGTTTTAAAAGCAATATCCAAGCCATAAGATTTAAAACGTCTTGCTACCTTCTCAGACATTCTCCCTATGTAAGTTATAACTTGGAAACATTTTTTATCTATCTTATCATTTTTAGCAGACAAAGGATAAACTAAATTAATCGCTCTCTTGTATTCAATCTTATTTGAAAAATTTTTCGTGCTGGACAGGTACTAGAAGACAGTTAGATAATTTTCTGAATTATATTAATAAATTACATGAGAATATTACTTTTACGATAGAATTTGAAGAGAATGATAGAATTAATTTCTTAGATTTAACTATTAAAAAACTTGATAACACCCTCGATTTCAGTATTTTTCATAAACCTACTCAGAGTGATTCTGTTATTAACCAACATTCTCTACACCCTTATTCACATAAATTTGCCGCGTTTCATAGTTATATTTATAGACTACTTTCAGTACCAATGTCTAAAGAAAACTTTAATTCCGAATTGAACCTGATAAAACAGATAGCCTTGAACAATGATTATAACCCGGATTTTGTTGATATTCTGTTGAATAAGATTGAATACAAGAGAGCGATTAATTTAGTTTATCCTTTGTCTGCTAAAAATGATAAGATAGATAAAAAATGTTTCCAAGTTATAACTTACATAGGGAGAATGTCTGAGAAGGTAGCAAGACGTTTTAAATCTTATGGCTTGGATATTGCTTTTAAAACTGAGAAAAGCTTGCAAAGTTTGATTAAAAACAATAAATCAAGGACAACAGTTAATAAAAAATCTGGTGTGTATTCTAAAACTTGTGCGACACATAATTGTAACTGCGTTTACGTTGGACAGACTGGACGATCGTTTGAAGTACGATTGGCAGAACATAAAGCTGCTTATTTGAATAACTACCCCGAAAAATCAAATTATGCAAGTCATATCCTCAGTCATGAACATGTTTATAATGATAAGTTCAAATTACTCCATGCTTGTAGCAAAGGAAAGAAATTGAATTTTCTGGAAGCATTGGAAATTAATAGAGTGAGGAAAGACACTCCTGAGAAACTCACCGCCGTCTGATGAAGACACAGTGTGTCGAAACGGCCGTAACAAAATTAAAAACTTAATTTAATTTATTTAATAAAGTGAAGATTTCTCAACTCTATATATACGAGTTTGAATTTTATTTACCATTCCAATATATAAAAAGCTTATTCAAAAATAAATTATATTGTTCAAGTGATTGAAAAAACAATGTAAAAAATTGATATGCCGTCCATTTTTAATGGGACTTGGGGTTATAAAAATTATACTAAGTTTATTATTTAAAGAATTTAACTTTCCGTCCGAAAGCTTTGTAAATAATGATTACATTATTTAAACTATTGAAATTAATACTTTTTAAAATAAGCTGCTTTAAATTTGGAGGGTTCGCCAAAAATTCCGAATCGTTTTATTATCGGAAACTACCCTAACTAGCTGCAGAGAGGGGAATGAAACGTGAAATAAATTATAAAAATTCAAAAAAAAAAAAAAAAAAAAAGGAGTGTAATTCTGAGACCCTAAAACCCTGGGCGCCTGAGTTCAACAAAAAAGTAGATTGGGTACCCCCCAAGCTCTAAACCCCAAAAACCCTGGGCACCCGAGTTCAACAAAAATGCTGATGGGCTACCCCCCAAGCTCTGAGCCCCCAAAACCC
The DNA here is from genome assembly GCA_038277355.1 of Encarsia formosa. Lineage (NCBI taxonomy): Eukaryota > Metazoa > Arthropoda > Insecta > Hymenoptera > Aphelinidae > Encarsia > Encarsia formosa. The sequence goes on from CM076184.1 coordinate 74,144,673, forward strand.
TGGGTGGCCGAGTTCAACAAAAATGCTGATTGGCTACCCCCCCAAACCCTGGGTGGCCGAGTTCAACAAAAATGCTGATTGGCTACCCCCCAAGCTCTAAGCTCCCAAAACCCTGCGCAACCGAGTTCAACAAAAATGCTGATTGACTACCCCCCAAGCTCTAAGCCCCTAAAACCCTGGGCGGCCGAGTTCAACAAAACAGTTGATTGGCTACCCCCCGAGCTCTGAGCCTCCAAGACCCTGGGCGCCCGAGTTCCACAAAAAAGTTGATTGGCTACCCCTCAGGTCTCATTAATTTGAGAAGATTTATCTCGATATTTATAAGATAAATAAGTGTTATGTTCGATTTTTTTTTTACAAATTTAGTTAATAATCCGTGAGCTCAACGTAATAAAGTGCTCGTGGACTTAGCCCTAGCGCGCATTCTCTTTTGTGCCGTGGTCCGTAATTCTCGAGAGACAATCCCCTCTCCGGAACTTCACGAAGCGCGCGAGCGTGAAGGACAGGCCCACGGGAAGAAGCGAGCGCGCGACCGGGAGCCGGGACACTAAAATTTTTACCACTTACGCTAACACATCTTTTCTCTTACTTTATATATAACTCAAAAGTAAGAGAAAAGATGTGTTAGCGTAAGTGGTAAAAATTTTAGTGTCGTGCTGCACCCGTTGCATACTATATTTTACTACACGAATTGCGTGGAGGCTCGATTTTGCGTACGCCACCTAAAGTTAGGTTAGGGCTAGCGTGCGTAAAATCGAGCCTCTACGCATTAGTGTAATAAGAAATAAAATTTTGTCAAAAGCACAATCCGTACAATCATGTGTGCGGATTGTAAAAAAAATTGTACTGAGTTAAAATTTGTGCATTGTCTTCAGTGGTACCACATTAGTTGCCAACAGGTGGCCCGCAAAGAAAAAAAGAACAAATGGTACTGTTTGAATTGAGGGCAAAACCCATACCCCTATCGTCTTTAATTTTATAAATTTTTTTATAAATAGATACATTATAAATGCGATTTATACATAATTTTTTGTATTCTTTGATTTTTTTTTTTTTTTTAGTACTAAAATTAAAATAAAATTGATGTTACAAAATACTGGTTTTTTTTCATTACCCGCGCGATTTTCTATTCTACCACACCAAGATGCAGTGGAAGTGGAGGAAGATTCTAGAATCATTTGCCAATCGAGCCGTCTAACGTTCATAGTGTAAATGAAACCAAATTTGTAAATTTAGCTTCGTTTATGGAGAAATTTTTTTATTTTTATAATTTTATAAAAAAGAATTTATGATTTCTAGATTTAAATACTGTTATTGAATTTATAATTGAAATTTTGATTAGATTAAAATTCTCTTTTTGACAATGTTAGAGCTTTTTCAAACTTCGAATACTCCTAACTTGTAGGTACACGTTTTTGTTATAAAGTTACTTCTTCTTTTCAAATCATTTAGCCTTTTATTAAGTATTTATTGATTTAATTACATTTTACTTGAAATATATAAATAAAAAGTTATAAAAAAATAATAATATGATCAATTAATCAAAATAAAAATCTTGAACATTTTTGAATATAAAATTATTTTTCACTTCCCGAACAAGCGCCTCCCCACCGGAGCCCCGATTGACTTGAGGGCCCTCGCTAGACAAAAACGTCACGCCCGACGGGCCTTGCAGGGCTCAGCTTAAAATATAATGCGGCGCTAGCGGGGACCCAGCAGGGCGGATTTATTTTGCGAAAATAAAACGAAATTTAGGGCTATTAGGTTAGGTTCGGGAAAAGTAATTTTTTTTACTTTCATATTAGTAATTTTTGATTTACAGTAATTTAAAAATTAACAATAGGGAAAAAAAAAAAAAAAACAAAACAAAAAAAAAGCCATTAAATATTCATATTTATTAAAATTTTTATAAATATATACACGGAGTAAAATAAATAGGAGTTTCTCCTATTACTCTTAAAAGTACTCTTCGCCAGCAGTTACCTTCTTAATAAAGTTTATGTACTCATCCATACTTTTCTCACAGGCACTTAGAAATAACTCCTGGTGCACCCACTCGACTTCTCTTAGAACTTTTTCTCGTAGCTAGTGCTTGGAACCAAGAATACCGGGTGCTTCAGGTCGACTCCTGGTGCACCCAATCGACTTCTCCTGGAATTTTTCCTCGTAATCGGTAATCGGGACCTAGAATAAGGTACCTGGTATACTCGGCCGAAACAAGGAAATATCCTAGGAAAAGCTGACCAGGTGCACCAGGAGTCGACCCGGAGCAGCCGGTTGGCTTTTCCTGAGACATTTCCAGGATTCGACCCGGGATACCCGGTACCTTGTTCTAAATCTCGAGCACCGTTTACGAGGAAAAGTTCTAAAAGAATTCGACCGGGTGCACCAGGAGTCGACCCGGGGCACCCGGTTGGCTTTTCCTGGGACATATCACGGGTTCGAACCAGGGCACCCGGTACCTTGTTCTAAATCTCGAGCACCGTTTACGAGGAAAAGTTCTAGGAGAAGTCGACCGGGTGCACCAGGAGCCGACTCGAGGCACCCGGTTGGCTTTTCCTGGGACATATCCTGGGTTCGACCAAGGGCACCCCATACCTTATTCTAAATCACGAGGACAAGTTCCAGGAGAAGTTGACCGGGTTCACCAGGAGTCGATCTGAAGCACCCGGTATTGTTGGTTCCAAGCACTAGCTACGAGAAAAAGTTCTAAGAGAAGTCGAGTGGGTGCACTAGGAGTTATTTCTAAGTACCTATGAGGAAAGTATGGGTGAGTACTATAAACGATAACTGCCGGCGAAGAGTACTATAAAAAATAAGAGAAACTCCTATTTATTTTTCTCCGTGTATATATTTATAAAAATTTTAATAAATATGAATATTTAATGGCTTTTTTTTTTTTTTTTTTGTCCCTATTGTCAATTTTTTAATTATTATAAATCAAAAATTACTAATATAAAAGTAAAAAAAATTACTTTTCCGAACCTAACCTAGCATCCCTAAATTTCCTTTTCTTGGCAAAATAAATCCGCCCTGCCGGGCCCCCGCTAGCGCCGAATTACATTTACTGTTCAGCCCTGTCGGGGCCAACCTAGAATATCGGGGCAACTGGCGAGGGAAGAATAGGGGAATAAGATAAGAACTGGGTGCTGCTTATTCAACCCAAAAAGAGCTTTTTTGCCATCAAGCACTTTAAGTTGTTAACTTAATTAACTTTTAATTAAGAAATGAAGTAATTTCTGCAGATATTTATTTCTTTTTAATGGTGAATCTGAAAAAAACTTTTAAAGAAAACAAGAATCATTATGAGTTTAACTTGGTTGTTTTTTTTTTTAGCACATACATTCACTACTGCTTTCTATATTTTCTGAATTCCAGATTAAACATATTTTTTCATAAATTGTAGTGACTTCGTTATAAGTTTTTTCATCTGCAATACAGCACTTATTAGAGATTCTCAAGGCCAATTACCACCTTCCGTATGGTGATGAAACTGTTTTTATTATTTCTAAAATAGTAAGAAAATCTGTTTTTTTACAATTGATTCAACTTTTCATTATAATTTAAGTAGTGATGGTGTGAAAGTCGCATACACCACAATCATATCAAATTTTATTACACATAAAATTAACTGAAAAACTTTTATTTAATACATGCGAGACCTCAATTAAAATTATATTTCAAAAACTTTTTAGGATTGTGTTGCCAAGTTCCTTTCATTAATCCTAAAGTGCGGTAGCACTTTACGGCGAGTTGGTTTTTAAACACCGACTCCCGTAAAAGCGTACCGCTTTATATACTTTAAATTTTCTGTTTTAGGTTATATCGTTCACTATAAAACAATATTAGGATGATTATTTTTCTTTTATTTAATATCCCGCGCCTAGCCAATGATCCCCCGAATAATTAAAAAAAAAATTTGTCCCGAAAAAGTTCCACGTTAAAAAGTTATCAGCGTTTCAATTTTCAACTTGCTGATTTCTCTTTGCTGCCGATTCAGGAGATTTCCATTCAGACCAGCGTTTCCGTATCCGGTTTTGCATGCTCCCCTGCAAGACGCTGCGCCGCGGCCTAACTCGCTCTGTCTCACTCTTGCAGCCTGCAGCAAGGCACGGCATGCGAGCAGGATGCGCAGGCGAGGTGCGCGTATGCAAAAGGCCGACGGCCTCACATGGTGCAGAAGCAAGCAGCTGATCTGTTATTTAAAAATTTCATAAAATTATTAAGTGTTGATCTTGACTTGACAGTTGACACTAGTATCAATCAATTAACAAGATCAAGTGATTTTAATAAATGGTTTTTTAAAACAATTACTTTACAATCAAAAAGTTTTTTACTACAATTCTTGATAAATAATCTGTGTTGTGTTATTGTGTATCATTGAGTGAATGAATTGTGTCTAGTTTGGGTGATATAGGTTATATTGATAAGAATTGATTCCAAAACAATTTGACTTAATCAAAGTGGTTTTTTATTTATGCTAATTGAATACAGTTAAATTGTAGTTAAATAAAAAAAATTTGATTATCAAATTATTAAAAAGGTGTTGCTATAAAGACCCTTAAATATTATCTTTTTTTTTTAAACTAAAAAATTACCATTCTATTCTATTGAATCGGTTTTACTAAACTCCATAAGACAGTCATGCTGATAGTTTTTTTTCTCCTAAGAATACTGATATTTTTGTAGTCAATTTTTTAAACTGCTTTAAAATACAATTGTAATCAGATTAACTGAAGCCCTTGTTTTATTTCTCTGTAAAAGTATAATTTCCCATAATAGTCTATATCGCAGGGCTTTTTTGGCTAATATCATTCAATTGTATAAGTTTTATTGAATACAGAGACTCAGGCGAGTTATTTTTTTTCCAAACTATTAATATAAAATAAAGGGCACTGTTGTTTGATTCAGATTCAAATAAAATAAAAAAAGTAAAATTTAAGTTAATTTTTTGAGTTTAAAAAAATAACTTTTTGTTAGTTTCACTATAAGTTTATGATTATCATTTGATGATCTCTGTTATCAGAGAACTAGTAACTAGTAGATTAACCTAAGCTCTTGTTTCATTTAACTATAAAAGTATAATTTTCCATATTAGTCTCTATCGCTGGGATTTTTTGGCTAATATCATTCAAATGAATAAGTTTTATTGAATACAGAGACTCAGGCGACTAATTTTTTCCCCAAACTATTAATATAACATAAAGGGCACTGTTCTTTGATTCAGATTCAAATGAAATAAAAAGTAAAATTTGTTAAGTTAATTTTTTGAGTTTAAAAAAAAAGGCTTATTTGAGTTTAAAAAAATAACTTATTGTTAATTTCCTTAGAAGTTTATGACTTTCATTTTGTGATCTCTGTTATCAGATCTCTGTTAACCCATTTCTTTGCCGTTTATACAAAAACAGAAGGTCATATTAGCAAAACACTGCCTATATTCAGTTTTTCGTTAAAATAAAGGAAATTGATATCTTCCTTTATGTGCAACGTTATAAATTTTAGTTTGAGACTGCATGGGTTCGTCAAGTATCAAAATGGTTTTATCGACATAGAAACTCCCTTTTTTAATTTAAATTTTTAAAACTTAATAAACAAATTATTTATTAAATATTTATATTATAAATATTTAAGTTCATAAAGGAACGCAGTAAAACTCGTCGTTATTATTTCCTGATTTTACTTCAGGCAATAGTTTATATTACAAATAATAAGAATTGTAAAGAATTAATTAATATTATAAATCTTGATAAATTGCATAAAGTTTAATAAGTTAATTTAATCAATACAGGCACGAAGAAAAACTTCGTCGTTATTATTGTCTGATTTTATTTCAGTCAATAGTTTACTTCTGTCAATAGTAAAGCCATAAAATTGTAAACAATAAATTATATAGATTAGTATAAAGTAAACTACAAATATAAATAAAATATAACTTTTAATTTTAGAAAGATCATATATTTTTGAAAGTGAAGAAATTCTATCAATTAATTACTTTTTTATGATGCTACTTTGACGGATCAAAGAAATTTACTTTGTTAGATAGATTCAGACAGATAAAAACCACTCGCCGTTAATTTTTACTTTTTTAAAGGTATGTTTTTCAGCTCTATTTCAAATTAATTGTTTACCAAAGCAATATCAATAAAATCTTGCAACGAAAAATGTTGTGTTTATTTTTATTCACTCATTAAACAAAATTAAAGTACCTATTTGACAATAAATAGATATCTACTCTGAACAAATTTTGAAATTTTTTTTGCTTATACATTTGTTTCATTATTTCTTTATCAAAAACTTCTCTTAATAAAATTTTATAAAAATGAATATAGTATCAAGGAAAAATTTTTTGAATTAGTTTAGATAACACTTAAAGAAACTTCTTTTTAACTTAATGCTGATAATTTTTAATTGAATATTGTGTAGCTATTACTTGTAATAGGCTAGCACCAATGGTTTGATTTATTTTTGAGTACAATGATAAAAAAGAGCATTAAATTTGTTAAATGTCATTTGTATACATGAATATTCACTGTATACAAAAAATAACCATAAGAATGTTATGTGAAATTATCAGCTGATAGCTAACTGCTTTACTGCCATTTGATTTGCAGCTACTTAACCTTTAGCTGGCATGCTTCTGTGGTGTAACATAGCTGGCACCGTGGGGTGCTATAGTACCCCACGGACAAAAGTTGAAAAAAATAGAGGTTACATGCATTATTTGAACTAAAAAAAATTCAGACATGATCTTTAGAGGTTCTATCAAAGAGTGTAATAGTTCAAATAACGATAACCTAAAGTCGGTCCTAAAAAAAAATCCAACAAGTCGAAAAAAATAGAAAAAAAACCTTTTTTATTCAAAAAATCATAACTTTTTTGTTTTTTCATAAAAAGGTCTAAAATTTTAGCTGGGTTATCTCCAAGTAGTGGACTATAAAGGAAAAATAATAGTTTATATGGGTTATTTAAAAAAGGTATTTACTCTCAGAAATTACCATCTGAGGTTTACGAAAAAAAAAACCATTAGGTATTTTTAGAAAATTTAATGTTATTCAATTTTTTTATTTAATTCATACAAAAAAACTGTACATTTTAATAAAATATTACATGAAGAAGTTAAAAACTGTAAAAAAAACATTTTATTCAAGTGCCAGTGCAGTCTTGGCAAATTAAAAATCTATGGTCCGGGCAAATCGGACGCGAACAAACGCCACAGGCTTTATCAGTTTTTTTGTCTTTTCCCCTAGTGCAAAAACTACATCTTTTTTTAATTACAAGATTAACTTGAGTTATAGAGCGTACCGATGTTTCAGATATTTTTAGAATAGATCGGATTCCAAACTTTGGCTCTTTTGAAAGTTTTAAAATTGAAAGTCGCTGCTCCAAAAGCGGCTTTATTAAATAAAAAGAAAGGGTTTCCAAGCAAGAAATAGCAGTGATTTTTTCAATATTTTCACTCTGTTCTTCTTTGCAAGCTAATAAAATTCTCGCATTAACGATCGCTTGATCCAAGATCCCATAAAAATATCGCAAAAGCCGTTGATTCTCACTCGGGACTTCCATATCGACGTCCATTTCTCCTTCTTCTTCAGAAGATTCTTCTGAAGAATATTCAGAGCAAGACGGTTCATCCTGACCATCGCTTTCAACTTCTTCATCATTGTTGTCAACTTCTAGTAAGTGCTCTCGCAACAGTCGTGGCCGCAAATTATACGCCATGCTGAGAATATACATAAAACGTCGTAGGACTCATGGCATCGAGAAAAAAAAATTTTTAGTGACTGATTTAATAATTACTTACCTTTCAAACGTGTTTTAACGCATTAATAAAAGAAAAAAAAATGCTCCAATTTTACTTGTATCAACGTTGATGGCACCGTGGGGTCCTGCAGTACCCCAAACCGCTTTCGACAACTGCTACGTGCAGACTAACGGTCATCGAGCACTAATTATGGCGGGAAAGGCAAGCCTCATCCCTCAAGTGTAGGTAGATGTCGCTATAAACCCGGTTTACGAAATTTTAGGTACCGAAGATAGGTAAAGAAGACAGTGGGGTACTATAGTACCCCACGGTGCCAGCTAAAGGTTAAACAACTCTACCTTACCGATATTGCGATATGATTTATCTAATTCATATTCACTTCTGCTATTTTTATATAACACAGTGTCACACATTATATTAAATAAGAGCAATTTCACGATAAAGAGGAACGTGCTAAGAAAATTAAACTTTACTAAAAAATTATTATAAAATAACTTTTAGATAGTACAGCTGGTATATTTAATGAAACCAATATTTTTTTAAATCTTTTTCTTTTATTTTATTCCCTTTTATGCAATTTATGCAACTCCCGCGATGAGGTGATCGTAACGGTCTAAGTTGGCAAGACTGAAAAAATACATAATTTGATCAGCTGATCACGGAATGTGTGAAAAGACTTTTGTTCGAATAGTTAACTATCGACTGATACAAGTTTAAGACTTTAAAGTAAGTATTTTTTACAATTTTACACCACTCTCAATCAAACTGTACATTTGTGTAACGTACGTCACGTAAAAGTTTAGAAATGAAAATAATTTATTACCAGAATTTTTTTTAAACTTCGGAACGAGATAAAAGTAACCTCAAATAAGTGCTTAAGATGATCACATAATTTACCCTACGAAAAAAAAATTGTTTTTCCTTTTATTTTCAAACTATTATGTGTAACGTACGTCACGAAAAAGTGAGCCGATCAATCACACAAGTCAATCAACTTTTTAATGAAGATTTGGTCAAAAAGTGAAAGTATTAGATATTGAAATCTGATTTTTAATGTTTTGATGTTTTTTTTTTTTTCTTTTTTTGGTGTTGATTGCAACAATACAAAATAATACAATTTCGGTGAAATTTTTCGCGTGCTTCCTGAACCAAGTACAAAGAAAGAAGGAAATAAAATTTTGTACACTTTTTTGTCATAATTTTTTGTTTAAATTTAGTACAGATTGCTTTTAAATTTTAATTCCTTAAATTTAAATAAGAAAAAGCAATGGAAAGTATTATATTGTAAAACGTTAATTTCGTGTAAGTTTTATTTCAGTTCAAAGTGATTTGTTCATTTTATCTGTCAAGCTAGTATATAGTTGATGAATAAATAAATTTTTGATCTCAAATATTACTTTCATTGATCATTATTAATTAAATCATTACTAAGACTTTCCCAATCAATCAAGTTTAGAAAAAGTGTGTATAAATATATGACTTAATTTAGGTTAAATAATCGTTTCTTTTCTAATATATAGATCTTTTCAGAATTTCACAGCTAAAAAGTACCTCACTTATCATTTTCTTCATCTTTATATTAAGAATTATGTCAAACTAGATTAAATTTCGGAATCGATCTCTGATTGTGAAACGTACGTCACGAAAGTGTGTAACGTACGCGACGCTAGTAAATTTGAAATAATAGATTATTTTTACCTAGAATTTGACATGCATCTAGCTAAATATGCATAAAATGAGCCTGCGAAGTTGCGATTCTATAAAACAACCGGTTTTCCTTAAAATTTTCACAGACCATAGCTCTTCAAAAATGTGTTCCAATTTTTGTAACGTACGTCACGGCCACTTTTTTAATCCTCATTTTTTTACAAATCATGCAATTGACTTGAAATTTTAGGTGATAAATCTGTTGACAATAAAATTCATCTCCGAGTTAAAAAATAAACATTTGGGATTTTAGTATTTGAGAAATAACATTTTTAAAGTGTCAAGATGTAACGTGTGTCACAAATGGAATTGCTCATAAGTACAAGTAATGCAAGCAAAAAAAATCTAAACGTAAGTCATTGCAGTACAAACTAAGTCACTTTTTTAATAAAAAGTAAGATCATTTGAATTTATATGACTATTCTTTATGTTTTTAAATTCATTGTCTTGAAATGACACAATTTTGCAATGCGAAATTTTGTAAACGACTTCGGAGCGAGGTCATGTTTTGATATTAGTAAGCAGTTTTTCAATAATCGGGCGTTTATAAAAACGCTTGATTATCGAAACAAGTCAGTGTGTGTTTCAAGAACCAGCTCCGGGGTCGGCCTTCCGAAAACAAGTAAATTATCTAGAGTCACATCTCTGTAATACTATACGAGTAATATCTCGAAAATAACCTATAATAAATTAAAAGAGTTATATCTCATTAACAGTAAAATTATCTAAAGTCACATCTCTGTAATACTATACGAGTAATATCTCGAAAATAACCTATAATAAATTAAAAGAGTTATATCTCATCAACAGTAAAATTATCTAGAGTCACATCTTTGTAATACTATAAGAGTAATCTCTTGAAAATAACCTATAATAAAGATTATTATAAACAACTAATAAAGTTTGAATTAACCCAGACATAACAGTCTAATAATGATCAATTGAAAAAATGGCAAGTACATATTTACATTCACCAACGTAATTTCTCATGGTTAGAATCAGGAAGTTAACATATTACGAGTATTAAGATTTTCCCTTATATTTCTAAAAAATCTACAAACAACGAGAAGTTTTTGATGTAGAAAAAATTAAAACAAATTTATAAGTTAAAAAATTTCAAAAACTATTGGCAGTTTACTAACTTGTTATCAGATAAGTATTTTCATTAAGTGTTTAAGAGAAAAAAAAAAAAAAAAAAACCGATACTTTGTAAGATTATATTGTTTTAGGTAAGGATGGTGCTTTAGTAAAAAAAATTTATCTAGAAAAGAGCTGGTATCAATCAAAGAAATCGCAATCCTAAAAAGCAAGTATAGATTTTAAACTTGATGAATATGAATATAGTGGTGGTGCATGCGTTTCTTATATGATAATCATTAAATTTAGATGAGAAGATGAATCATTCACAAAGACATGATTTTCTTAATATTTTCAATAATGAAAAAATCGAATGTTCTTAAGTATGACAAATTTTTTTTTTTTTTTTTAAGTCTATTTTGAAATTATAAAGAAAATATCTGCAGAAACTAATTTCTTATAAGGTAAGCTAAAAATGGTGTGTTTTGATTAGTGGATAAAGCCAATTAAAATAGCAACTTCTTAAAATTTTCTACAACAAGAGTTTAATTTAACATTTGATGCCAGAAAGAAGCACAGTTTTATGAAAATTAGCTTTTAGTGAACCTTGACTATAAATAATTTATTTCTCCAACTTTAATTCATTTCAATAATTTCAGCTTTTAAAATACAGTAGGCCTGTTCTTGTGTTCACTACAAAAAAATTTTTTTTAGATAATACTTTTTCTCAGAAGGGTCTTTTTCATTTATAAAATTGATTTACCTAGGACATTTGTGTTCTGGCTTAAGATTTGGTTCTATCTAGTAAATCTAGACTAGAATAGTAATGTAAGAATCGTAGGTATACAATTTTCATTTTTATAACATAACACCGAAAGAGTGATGTTCTTTGGTAACGTCAGAATGAGAAGCGAGAGGAAAAGGAGTATTGGAAATAAGGTATACCAATCAGGGGGTTAATGAGGAAACAAAGTGTACGGAGAGGTGGGTCAAAACATAAGAGCCATAAATTAGAATAGAGAGTGATGAACTCTACTGAGGAATTGTGTTCCTTCTCTCTTGTTAATAGTATTTTCACTCCGTCGAATTTGTAACATTTCAGAAACAAGCCGTTTTCGGTATGTAGGTTTTCTATCCATTATTTTCATGTTGGAGAAATCAAATGTGGAAGGAGTCTGTCCGGCTGTGACCTATCTGAGGATTATTCCTGGTCCTCAACCGTGCAGCTACTTTCTCTGACTGGCGTTTACTTACGCGTGCTTTAAAATTTCACGAATATCAATTAAGAATTTTAAAGTTGATCATTGAAAAAATTAGATTTAAAATTGTTTATGCAACCAAAAAATTCATGCTGGATTCCAGCTACAAAGTTCCATGTTATCGATGTTATTAAATAGATCTTAAGGTAAAATAACTTGATTCATGAGCAGTGAGTTGCGGGCGCGGAAAAAATAGAGATTTAGAATATTTGATAAGAAAAAAAGTGGCCGATAAAAGGGGACTTACGATGATGTGCGCTTGGCGGGAAACTTGCGGCTTCCTCTCGGTCCTAGGGGCGGCGTCTTTAGCTCCAGGAGTTGCGACGATCCTACCTTGAGTGGCAGGCTTCCAAAGGGCGAATTAGGGCGCTCCACACGTTGATGGAGTCGGGTCCAAATGCGTCTCTCCGGGAACGAGTCACGGGGCTCCGGGCAGACCAGTCCAAAGGTCCCACACGTTGATGGGATCTGGTCGGCTCAGCCTTTTCATAAATTGTGCCTTCCTCGATGATCGCGTCGCGGCAGGATGTACGACGGTTTTCAACCGACAAAACGCGGCAGGACACTATTTTATGATTTGTGTGGGCTCAAAGCTGCTCACACGTTGGCGTGAATAAAAGGATGTTGTTGACACCGAAAAACTGGTGACTCGAATATGAATGCTCCATGCTAGATATTCAAAAGGTGTCTAGCAAGAGCGGTAGGTAAAATTCAAGTGAGGAGAGCCGAGTGCTTCGGCTTCCTCTTAACCTGGAGTTGGCAGAAAAGATGCGCGTCAATCATCTTATTGACGCACAAAACTGTCGCTGCGTTTTCGCACACATGTAAATATCGCGTCTTTGCGACTAAATGTTTGTTCCGGCGTTTTGGGAGTTACGCAGAGTAGAGATGGACTAATCCTCGATTCTCTCTTCTGCGGCTATGCACAGTCACCGATCGCACGGATAACGTTTGACGCACGGACTCACTGCGATAAATAATAAAAAAATACGATCCATATAAAGTATGTACAAAAAAAAGTATTTACGATGTAGGCTTAGACCGCTGCAAGGCGGATACCTTGCAAATGTATGTTTTTGAAGATCAGTTCCGGTAAGTGGCGCTTTCCAACTAGTTCATCATTTTTTGCTCTCTCAAATAAGTTTATTTATTCAGTTAATTTGAGTGTTATTTTTGATTTTAAAATTAAAATAAGTTCACGCTATAATTATTAAGTGACTTTACACAAAGTTTTATTTTGCCCTTACTGATACTCCCCGACTGGCTTCAACTTCTAAGGATCTTCTTGGTTAGGTCTCGTGCTTCTTCCGCATTATGAGTAACAAGTGCGCGTACTATAAAAAAACCACGAAAAATCTTGTGCGGTGTGCTAACTGTAAGACTTCTTATCATCAAAGTTGTGTAGAACGTACTAGTGATATGCTCTTGAACGGTGTTATTAAAAAGTTCTGTCGTGATCTTGATACGAGTAAAAACAATGCTTCTTTTTCTCGCTCTATGTCAAGCAAGTCGACTGCTTTGAAAACCAATAGCTCGACCACGGAAATTTCCACGGAGGAACAAGTTATCTCCTTAACTGATCTGCGGTCGAAAATTCAGTCTGATTCTGCTGCTCATTTTTCCCAATTTTCAGAGCAAATATTACGTCGGTTTGGTGGCATCATGAACGAAATAAAATTACTTAGAGAGCAGATCCAAAATGTAAACACATGTATAGACGAAATTCCCTCGCGTGTAAACAAACTCGAAGCTGGCTATTCTGACCTTCAAGATGATTGTATTGATGCATGTGTCTCGGAGATTACCGATCAAAACAAACACGCAACCATCCTCATCTTCGTTAAAGTCCCCGAATGCACGAGCGAAACTGCTGATTTTTTAAATATTTCTACTTTGCTAAAGAATGACTCAAAGGAAATTATCATCTCAAGTATATTTAGCTTGGGTAAAAAAAATGATAAAGTCCCTCGATTTCTCAAAGTTTATTTTGATTCTGCGTAGGTAGATAATTGGGTGCTGCACAACCAAAAATCACTATCTCTGGGTGACATTTTTTGCTTCAAGGACCAGACAGTTTATCAACGTGATCGTTATAATAAAACTCGCCTTGAACTTGAATCAAGAATCGCCACGAGTGAAAAAAACCTCGTCATTCGACACTTTAATAATTTACCAAAAATCGTTTCTAGTTCTAAAACCACTTCAGTTAACATTGAAAAAAACTAACAACACGCTGTACCAAAAGTTTTAATATTTATTATCAAAATGTTCGAGGTCTGAAAGATAAATCAAGTGACTTTAAATGGAACTTGTTGTGCTCTTCAGTGTCATATGATATAATTTGCTTAACTGAAACATGGTTGGATCATACAGTGCGTGAGTGATAGAGTATAGTGATTTTCTTTTATTCAGGA